>CAXHTJ010000018.1:11909151-13109151 GCA_964019445.1 Populus tremula | reverse complement strand
CTTTCCTTTTCCTCTGCTGGTGATGATGCCGCTGTTGCTTTTTTGATTTTTTATAGTTGAAAGCCAGAGAAGAAACTAATATGGGGGCCTGTGTGTCAACTCCAGAGGGGTGTGCTCGTTGCAGATTGAGTTCTTCAGAAAAGATAAAGTTACGCAGGAAAGGCAAGGAAAATACTACTGTCAAGAGAAGATCAGTGCCGCCATGTAGAGATGACAGGTCTGATGGCCTTGCTCCTGCTGCTCCTCCGCTTCGTCTCCCTTCCTCCACCAACCCCACTTTTGAAGGTCCTCCTTCTTCTATGCCAACAACTTCTTTTCTTTTTCACTTCTATCTTTTTCTTTGGTCTCATTTACCAGCATTTCACTGTTCATTTTATTTTTGGCTAAATTGTTTTGGCGGGCTCTCTCTCTAGTGATATGATGATTTGTTCGTCGCTTGTTACATTTTGGGTTTGGAATTTGTATTTTCCTTTTGGAGTTTGGATTACTTTTGATAATGATGTAGGGGGTGCATGGCTGATCTCTTTGCATGAAATGTAGGCAAGTGATCCTTTTCCTTTTCCTTCCTCCCCCAACTTTATTTAAACTTGAAGCAAGGTTTCTGGCATATGTGGAAGTGATTCCCTGTTATTTTCTATCCTGATTTCATCTTTTAGGCACTACAGATGAATGCAAGCTCAATTACTTTAGGAGATGATATATGTTTTAGGCTCTTCAGCTGAATTCAACAAGGTTTATTACCTTGGGAAATAATAGACGTTTGAAATGTGATTTTTCGTTTTCCTTATTCTTTCGGTGATTAAGGGAATGTAGTTTATGAAGAGGATATCGACAATTTGAGTGGGTTTTAATGCCTAACCCAGGAGCTGCCTTTTGCTCTCTGATCTTCTTGACAGTAGAAGAAGGTTGACCAATGATTTAAGCTTGAAACTTTGGAGCTGATTGGTGTGTCATCCCTAGTTCAGATCCTTCCCGACGATTATTTGACTACATTGCAAATTGGCAGCTTCCCAATAGACCACTCCAGTGGTTTCTTTCTGATTATTACCATGTTCTATCTCTTTTCCTGTATGAGCTTGAGCGATGACTTTTTTGAAAAATGATTTGTTCTAACACAGAATGGACATTTCCCGATTCTTATTTTTCAAAAGAAGTCATTTTTCTTACAATATGATAATATTAATATTCAAGCTTGCGCACTTTTTGATTAGTTGAACATTCATTTCTGGTATCTGGTCCAATTCATGACGCGATGTCGTAATCTTTGCTCTGAAATCATGTCTGATTGTGGACATTGTTTCCTCCTTTTACATGCTGTAGATGCTGATATCTTTGTTCTGAAATCGTTTCTGATTGTGGACATTGTTTCCTCCTTTTACTTGCTTTAGACATGTGTCTGATTTATTAGACTGCAATTTGCAGCTGGAAATATCGAGGAGCCATGGTTTGACTCAGCTTCAAAATTTGAGTCTGATTGCGATGAAGATTTTGAAAGTTTTCCAGATGGTAAAATGAGGATGCTGATTTCTACTGTGCATATGAATTTTGGTTGTCTCATTCTTCTTTTTCCGATCAATCAGAGATTTGTGTTTGCTAATTATGGATACATCATCTACAGATGTCTTATCTCTAAATGGCTTTGAAGGTGCATCACTGTCAAGCATTGCATCTGGTAGAGTTGCCAATCATGGAGACTATAATAATGTCAATATGCAAGATTCCTCCTTCACTGATCAGATGCAGCAGGCGGGGGATTTATCTGGAAATTCCACACATGGCCCTGTTGGTAACTTCACTAAACAATCAAATATTCAGGTCCTCAATTCAGATTATGTCGATTCCCTATCCAAATCTGATGGACTTTCAAATGAAGTAAAGCAACCAGTGTTCCTTGATGAAATCACCTCTGTGGATGAAAATGCTGGTAAGGAGGAAGGATTATTAGACATCTGTGGAACTATTCCAGGCAACTGCTTGCCTTGTCTCGCCTCAGCTGTTCCATCGGTTGAAAAGAGAAGATCGCTAAGCTCTAGTTCACCAAGTGCAAGGAAAAAGGGTGCCTTAAAACCCCCATTCAAGTGGAAGGAAGGGAATTCTAGCAACACTTTATGTAAGTTCTGTATCTGTCCACTTTTACAGTTGCAACATTATTTTGGAGGCAAACGAAAGTAATCTTCATTCGTTCTCATTGTTTTTATTGATAGTTCTTGTCATTAAACTTGGTGAAACTCTCTTGATCATATGAGAATGTGATTTTCATCGTTATAGATTGAATTATTTAGATTTAAGCTTTTGGGATCGAGGTTGGGTTGCTGATTAGCATATTTGAACTGTTTTTTGCTACTATGTCAACTTAATTGCTCACATACGCTGCTTAAATTTTGAAAGCACATGGTATCAAGCTGTGTTGGATATAATAAATGAGCTGTGCCTGATAATTAGCTTGCACGTGTTTGGAGTTTCCAACATACCGTTTGGTCTCTAATCTCTTTGGTCATTTGTTAGTTGAACAAGTGGTGTGAATCTTAGCTCACTGAGGGAGTTCTTACCTTACATTCCATCTCACTGCTAATCTTGTTAGCAAATAGTAGTATTTTGGAGAAGTGGTCTCCTTTGACACAGCCTTAATGAAATTGCTTTCTACTGCTACTTGCCAAAAGTCAAAGTATCGTTCTATCTTTGTAAAATTTTATTCGCGTCTGATATTTTTCTAGTGATTATATGATTTCTGATTTGGTTTTTGTTTAACATGGACAATACTTCCAACTGTATTTTATCATATAAGTTTGCAAACTTGTTTCTTTCCTTGCAATTGTTTTGGTTCTTTTAAAGGAACAAAGGCATAAGTGTTGATTCAACATGGCGTCTCATGATGAGCATTACGGATTATACATATGAGTTTATGTCACAAAAATAGTTTCTTAATATATTCCCAGTCTACTTACCTGTGTTATATGTGTAACCTGATTTGCTGATATGTTGACAATTTTGTTCTACGTGCTTTTGTTCATTGAAAATTCACCTGTCAAGTTCATTTATTTCTAAAAAATGCACTTCCATCAAACTCCATCTTTGGGGCTATGATTTACGATTGCTTTCAATTGCTGGGATTAAGAATTTAGGATTTGATGTTAGAGTTACAATACTTGAGAAGATGTAAACTAGAACTGCAAAAAGCGTGCATACGCTATAGGCGTTTGTTTTCATGGGAAGAAAGTAGAGCACTTGGTCTAGTTATGAAGCTCCCGATGCTTATTATGTGTGGTTGAGGTTTATACCAAAGGAATTTTACAAATCGATGTCCCTTCTAGTTCATGTTAGTAGAGGCAGTGTATTGTTTAGTACATCAAAAAGCACGTTTGCCTTTAAAATTAGTGTATACATGTAAAATGACCTCTTTATTTGTTTTGTTCTGTATGGTTTCAGTTTCTTCAAAGACGATTCTGCACAGACCACAAGCAGGGTCCCAAGTACCCTTTTGCCCGGTGGAGAAAAAAATGCTTGATTGTTGGTCGCAAATCGAGCCATGTAGTTTTAAAATTCGAGGAAAGAATTATTTCAGGTGAAGCTAAGCTGATGGAATTGAGTTGGTTTTTTTCATACACAGCTCCAAATGCATGTGAAAATATAATTTTAACGCAAAGATAGTATTTACATCTTTTTTTATCAGTCAATCATTGTTTTTCATTTATTGTAGACTTGATAAAGTGTAATATCACAGTATTTACGATCCTTGTCAATCAATATTCATTCATTTAAACTTGATAGAGTGTGATCTCACACAATTCCTACTGAAAATATCTTTTTTCTTTCTTCCCCTCGTGTCAGGGACAAGAAGAAGGAATTTGCTCCTAACTGTGCTGCATACTATCCATTTGGTGTTGATGTGTTCTTGTCTCCACGAAAAATTGATCATATAGCTCGGTTTGTGAACCTCCCTGCTATTAACTCTGCCGGGAAGGTCCCACCTATCCTTGTTGTAAATGTTCAGGTATTTTCATTTTTTCTGTAAGTACATGGATGCTGTTATTCAGAATTTCCTGACAGTGTAGTTAGATGAGAATGAAAATATCCTCTTCTTTTTTGGTTTCTTAGTTTGCTTGTGTTATGTATTTGTGCTAACTCACTGTGGGTTCTACAGATTCCACTGTATCCTGCCGCAATTTTTCAGAGTGAAACAGATGGAGAAGGAGCAAATTTTGTTTTGTATTTTAAGCTTTCTGATAGTTACTCTAAGGAGCTTCCAACCCACTTTCAAGAAAGCATCAGAGTAAGATGATCATTCTTTTTTACTATCTTATCATAAATTGCCACTTCAGAGCATTTATAAACCTCTCTGCCGCATGTTATCTTTGGCAATGATGCTCAAAAAGGGAAAAAGAATGAGGCTTTTCTGCTTGTGTGCAGTTTTCTTATTTTAATTTGTCAACCTTTATAAAATGTTAATTCTAGGCATGTTGCATTCTTTTTTTGCACTGCCTTTTGTCTCATGTTTTCTTCATTATTAAATGATTTAAATTCCTGTTCTTATTGTTTCATATCCCCATCCTTCTTGAAACAGCGATTAATTGATGATGAAGTTGAAAGGGTCAAAGGTTTTCGTGTAGATACAACTATACCTTTCCGAGAAAGGTTGAAGATATTGGGCCGTGTTGCAAACGTAGAAGATCTTCATTTAAGTGCTGCAGAAAGGAAGCTCATGCAGGCTTACAATGAGAAACCTGTTCTTTCACGTCCGCAACATGAGTTCTACTTGGTATGTTGTTTTCAAACAACTTATTCCGGTCTTCTAACTCCATTCTACTCGTATCCAATTTTACATTACTTTTAATGTCTTGATTATCAAATACAATTTCCAGCTGTCTTTTGCTGCCTATCTTGATTTATGTCGAGGCAAAAAACATGATTTATTACTGTATTCTTTTTATCTTACAAAATAAAAAGGGTTTCTTTTGTACCCTTTTACAGGGACATAATTACTTCGAGATTGACATCGACATGCACAGGTTCAGTTACATCTCTAGGAAAGGTTTTGAAGCATTCCTAGACAGGCTTAAAATTTGTGTGTTGGATGTTGGACTCACAATTCAGGCAAGTGTATCTTCCTTTTTAACGAGTATCCATATATTATTTCTCAAGAAGAAAGAAAGTGAAACCATTTTAGATGTAGAATCTATCACCTATTTTCTATGGCGGTTTGTGGAGTTGATATTCATGAAGAGTTTGCATTCTCATTTTTACCAGGGGAACAAAGTCGAAGAGTTGCCGGAGCAGATTTTGTGTTGTATTAGATTAAACGGAATTGATTACATGAATTACCACCAGTTGTTTAGTGAAGAGCCCATTGATTCTTTAAGTGGCTGAACAATGTGAAGCTTCTGATCTGATAAAGGGTAATCTATCAATATATTTCTGTTTCATTGTCTATATGATCCGAGAGTTGTGCACTAATTTGGTGGAGTCAAAACCAAATCAATTCAGACGATTTACTTGTAGGCATGAGCTTAAACGTGCCCACAATTTTTGACATTTTGAAGGGAAAACAATTTAGAGGAAATCTTTCTTGAACCTTTAATGTCTTGTAATGCCAACCAACTAGTATCCTTTTTTCCTAACTTGCTGAAGTTCAAGTCAAATGTTTACAATGGATGTCAATTCACCTGTAGCTGTTCCTCCACACCCTTTAACAAAATCAAGGGACAAGCTGTCGACGCCACGTCAGCTATGCCCGTAGAGAATAACTAAGGTGGTAATAATCAAGTCATATTCATTTCCAAAACTTTTATCTTGTTATGGAGGGTGCGCCAGGCCAATGCAGCAGTGCAACACAGAGGCGACGCTCGAGAACCCTAGCAGCAAGCTGCAGTTATGGGCCCTCACCCTAGAAAAATTAATTTAATATCGTGTGGGCCGTTGGCCCACGTATCAGATATTAAACTGATAAGAACAGATACTACACTTGATCTTAGCCAAAAGGCCGAGAAAGGTATGATTAAAACAGTGCCCATGGGCTTGGTTTTATATGGTTCCTCGTCTTGTGTCTTTGTCTTTTCTTTCGATGTGGTACAAACAAAACCAGCCAATTTTAAAGACATGCGAGGACCAACCATCGACGAACGCACACGAGCTAGAGACAGACAGCAATGGCAAAGCTTCCTCAACATCTCTTCTCCAATTCTCTAGTCTTGATCAAGAACCTCGCTCTCTCTCTCTCTCTACCTATCTCACCCAATTCAAGGTGCTGCTTTCTCTCTTCATACATTTTAGTTAACTTCATTAACTTTCCACTAAAACTCAAGGTCTAGTTCTTGATGTTTTCTTGAACCTCATTTAATTGTTATTTTATTTATTTTTTTGTTTACTTTTTTTATTTAAAATTTGATTTTTAAATTAATTTTATTTTTTATTTTTATGATTGTTATTTGCTTTTCTCTTATTATTTTTTATTAGAATTTTTTATCTATCAAATTTAATCCTTATTCTTTTGATTATTACTTATTTTATTTGAAGTAATTTATGAAATTGTAATTATTATTATTTTAATTTCATCATCTTTCAATTTTTTTATATGTTAGATTTAATCTCTATTATTTTCATTGTTATTTATTTTATTTGAGATAATTTATTTTTTATTTTTATGATTGTTATTTGCTTTTCTCTTATTATTTTTTATTGAATTTTTTATCTATCAAATTTAATCCTTATTCTTTTGATTATTACTTATTTTATTTGAAGTAATTTATGAAATTGTAATTATTATTATTTTAATTTCATCATCTTTCAATTTTTTTATATGTTAGATTTAATCTCTATTATTTTGATTATTATTTATTTTATTTAAGATAATTTATGAAATTAGATTTTTTTTTTCAATTTCATTCTCATTCAACTTTTTATTTGTAAGATTTGTTCCTCATTATTTTAATAAACTTGAAAAAAATATTAATAAGTTATTTTCCAACTTATTTTTCATGATATAACTAAACACTAAAAAATATTTTTCAACTTATTTTTTATGACACTACTAAATATTGAAAAATAATTCACTTTTCATGAATTTATTTTTCAAGAAAACCACTTTTCAAAATGAAACTACTTTCCAGCAAATAAACATGACCGTAGTACATGTTATTGTGATGAAGAATTATTAAACTAAGAATTCATGTTTAAATACTGTAACTCAAAATCACCAACTAGCACATCATACTTAAAAAAAAAAAAAAAACTAAAATAGCTTAGTTTTCTATTCAAGTTGTATTTTTGTTATTTTATGATTTTATCCTTCACAATTTAAGCCTTATAACATGCACTCAAGCATTATAGGATATTTTCTATATGACACATCTGATATTACAAGATTGGAGGGGGGTAAAGGAGTTTTTTTCAACTTTTATTAGTACAATGTAATGTCAATAATACCCTCAGATGTTGACTTCCTTTAGCTGCATAGCCAGAGATGTTTTTGGTGTTTCCTTGTTCTAGGAACAATGTAGTTACTTAAGTGTTATTTGATTCATATAATCTTTAGCTAAAAGGTTTTTTGATCTTTTATTATGTTTTTTTGTTAATATTGTATGAGATCAAGGACATTTTGGTATTTGCATAGAATAAATTAAAAAAAAAACTATTGGTGTGTGCATCGCACTCTCCAGCACGTGATTTCTTTGGTTTTTTATGAAATTTTAATTATTTGTCATTGGAATCATGATCTTATTTTTAATTTTTTTCATACTTGGTCCTCATTCTCTTGATTTTTATTTTTGTTTTGGATTCTTTTGTGATTTTAATTTTTCCATTCAATTCAAACTTTTATTAGCCTTTTATCAAATTTTAATTTATTTTTAATTTCATCCTTAGATCCATAATATTGCTTTTTTATTTTTTTAAGATTTGGTCCTCATTTTCTTGATTATTTTTTTTTGATTCATTTGTTAATTTTCTTTCAAATTTGCCCTTCAATTCAAAATTTTAGTTTATTATCTCAATTTTTTTTTTCAAATGAGGTCCTTATTCTTTTAATTGCTATTTTTTTTTTTTTTTATTTCATCATTCAACATTTGATTTATTAGGATTTGATCTCCTTGACTTTTCACATTCACATTCTTTAGGCCCTACCTGAGAGTCAATCCGGGACAATTATTGAATCATGTGTTAACTCAAGTCAATCAAATCTTTTTGTTTTATAAAAAAGTCAAAATGATGCAATTTTTAAAAAAACCAATTAACTAGTTTTGATTTTTTTTTTACTGGATTTTTCTCTGGCTAATTGAAACATGGGTCAACCCGAGTTTCTGATTGTTTTACACTTGATCAATTCTCTTCTAATTTCTTTTGAAACTCGACCTAGTCTAAGTTAAGGGTCACTTAGGTCACGGGTAAAGTCGTCAAGTCGAGCCAAGTTTTAAAATAGTTGTTTTTTAGATGCGGTACTTCCAGTTTAGTCACTAGCTAAGGTCATGAGTTTAAAAAGTGAATACGGGTTGACGTCATTTTCTTTGGTTTTCTTTTCAATTAGCTTCTCTGTCTCATGATTTAGGTGGAAGATTTGTCTGGATAGCTAGGTTTTTTTTTATCCTTTTTTACTTTGTTCTTCTACATTTAATTCCTTTTCAAATTATTCTTTTTTTTTTTTATCTTCTATTGGATTATCATGTCCACGAGATCCTACTCGCGGGTTTTGACAACATCACTTGGTTTTGTTGGTGCTTTATTTTTTAAGATTTTTTTAAATTTTTTTTAATTTTATCCTTCAACATTTTGATTCTTGGGATTGATGATTATTATTTTTTCAGTTCTCTTTCTATGACGTCGAGTCTATGTTTTTTGTTGTTCTTTAAAATACAATGACAACTCTTTAACTTTTTTTTTTTACTCTGTAGAAAATTCAGCACAACTTGTGATGAAGCACGATTCATTGATGTAGTCTACTACAATTACAATTATTGTTATATCACAATATTTTTGAATTACTTTTATAAAAGAGTCTTATTATATTATCATTATAGCCTCTACAAATATTTTTATTTTTAAAAGTTACCTTTTTTATGCATGTAATACAAATATTAATAATATAGGCACAAATATACATAGGTGGTGTTTTTTTAAAAAAATATAAATACTTTCATCTAAAAAAAGTAAAAAATAATGTAAGATAATAATCAAGTCTCCTACAAAAAAGAAAAAAAACTTTGATGTAATGTTATTATTTTGGGTTTTAATTATATATAAGGTGATTAGAAATAAAAAAAAATTTCATACATGAATAAAAACTTTATAAATTATTTTGTTTAAAGTCAATTGTTTGTATGATTATAAAAATGAGCCCAGTCCAGTTATCAGTTAAATTTAATATAATTTTATATATTATACGTTTAATTATTAGTTTTGGTCGATTTTTACATATTTGTAAAGTTTTAATAATCAAAATAAAGTATAAAGGTTAAAGTTGATTTAAAAATCTTATTTTATAATTATGTGATGAACATAGCATTTATAACTGTAGTAATACTTTTAGATTTGTGAAAAAAATTAATCGGATAGATACGAATTTGGAAGGTAATTTCTTGTTTTAACGGACAGGACCCACCTTTTGTCATCTAATCAATCATACCATTTCATAATCAAGAGTTCGTTAATCAACCAGGGCATATAAATTAAGCTTGAGTACTTGAAATTGAGGGTGCGCCTGGCCAATGCAGCAGTGCAACACAGAGGCGACGCTCGAGAACCCCAGCAGCTGCAGTTATGGGCCCTCACCCTAGAAAAATTAATTTAATATCGTGTGGGCCGTTGGCCCACGTATCAGATATTAAACTGATAAGAACAGATACTACACTTGATCTTAGCCAAAAGGCCGAGAAAGGTATGCTTAGAACAGTGCCCATGGGCTTGGTTTTATATGGTTCCTCGTCTTGTGTCTTTGTCTTTTCTTTCGATGTGGTACAAACAAAACCAGCCAATTTTAAAGACATGCGAGGACCAACCATCGACGAACGCACACGAGCTAGAGACAGACAGCAATGGCAAGCTTCCTCCACATCTCTTCTCCAATTCTCTATTCTCTCTCTCTCCATGTCCTGTTCTCTCTACCTATCTCACCCAATTCAAGGTGCTGCTTTCTCTCTTCATACATTTTAGTATGCCTATGAAAACGGTCCCAGCCTGCTGGGGATTTGATGACCTGTTTTTCAATTTACTACTTGAATTTATGCACCGAGATGCCAAATCAAAGGACATACTTATTCACAAATATCAAATACTGGAGGTAACTGATTCAGGAGTAGTTAAAGCTTCAACAAAATGACGGGTTTTGCCTTGACGCCTGAATAAAAGGCTCCAGCACATATATATCACTGTAGGCCATGTCTTTTACATGGTGACTTCAAAAATCTCACAGATTTGACTAAAATGAAAAATATAATTTTTAATTCAGGCATCAAAATATATATATATATATATATATATTAAATCTCTAAGATATCAATATTCTAAGCTCTAAAAATTAGCAATTTGTTTGAAATTGATTCAAGAACATTTATTTACCTATAATTGAAACTTGGAGATGAGAAAAGCCCTTAATAGTTCTTTTGATGTTGGTCTACTTAAATTTGGGTTGATAATGCAAAAAAGTAAAGGAATTAATGTTGTTTATGGTCAGAATTTGAACCCAAATTGGATGACTGATAACAAGATTTATTTAGGTGGAATTCAAGTTCATAATGTGATCTTACTAGATTGTCCAACCATGATTATATTGGATTTTTGTGTAAGAAGTTACTTTGTTAAAGTCTAGTTTTTAGGCTTGACTTCTATCATGTTGAATTTTTCTAACTTTAGAGGGATGTTCCAATTATAAATATAGTATCAAAATATATAATAAATATTTTTCGCCAAGATTTGAAACTTAATTCAGGGAATTAAAAATTGTTCTTTCAAATTGATTTTTGTGAAGAACCCTACCTAATTTATCATTTTTCAATCACAAAGAATGTGGCGTCGAAAATCTTAGATTGATATTTATGGCATTCAGATCGACTTATCAAAATATCATTATAGTCTAACCTCTATCTTATTTATCTTAAAATGACTATAATTCAGTCTAAACACTAAAAGAAAGACACCCAACCATACCCATCCTTGTTACTGCTTTTCAAATCATTCACGGCAAATCACTTTCAGAACTTCCAAGCTACAAATTCAAATTAAAAAACTGAACCCGTAGTTTTCTCCCTGTTGCCTACAATTTTTATTTTTTTTTAAATTAGCACCGGGTATCCGGGTCGAAACCCGACTAATCCCAGGAGTGCACAGGTCCTCGGCAAGAAGTTTCCCGCAAGTGCACCACGGTTAAATCAAGGGCTTCGCCCAAGTCCGATGGCCCCAAGAAATTGTTTGCACCAGGCGGATTCGAACCTGAGACCTGGACAGGAGCAAACTGCCAGGCCCAGCTCTTACCCGCTAGGCCAACCCCTTGGGGTTCCTGTTGCCTACAAGCTAACTCCTAGTTCTCAATTACCTTTGCGGTGTCTTTGTTGCTTGTTTTCTGACTACACTATCACCAGCTCAAAAAAATTACAAGAAATAAATTAAAAAAAAAACCCTCCTAATAGAATAATGACAGAAAAATAAAACCCATTCCAAATGATTGAAATCTACGAACAAATTTCATTGGTAGAAATCATCATCACCCACCTACTAGTCAGAGTATGAGAAAGAATATTCACATATTGTGCTGGGTATCAAAGTAAATGGAGATATAGGGAGACAGTGTGAATCTATACACTTGCTAATCAAATTCTTCTATTATGTGTGTGTATGCGAGCTATTTTTCTTTCTCCATTTAGAAAGAAGTGTAAGAGTTCCAAAATAAAAGCACTGTGGAATAGGATACAATAGTAGCAACCACAAGAGCCTTCGGTGAGTCTTCTCAGTACGACTGTTCTAACCTCCGACGATTCCTCTTCCTATCAGGAGTTGCATGTACCTGTGCTTTCATTCCATATGTCTTTAGCTGAAAATTTTCAAAAGCCTCAGAAACTGTTTTCACCTGTATAATGATGCCCAGGCATTGATTTATCAAAACAAAGCAATTCAAAGTTAAGTAATTGTTTAAAAACATTATGATGTTTGTTACAAACCAGATCGGGGTTCTTAGAAAACACCCTCACAATCCTATCTTCACAAAAAGCTGGCAGCAAATGACTGATGCGATAATCATGTATCGGGAATTTCTCATTGCTCTCAAAGTCCTGATAGTAAGGAAAGCTCTTAAAAAACCTTGAAACGGAAACATATTCTTTTAAGAAACTGTAACATTAAACAGTTAGAAACCCTAAGCTATGGCTTAAGAAGGAGACTCCAGCCTTAAGGCTGAAGAGGTATTGGAACCCAATGATCCTCTACATAACAAATTTAGTCGAGGAAAAAAAACAGACAAATTCCATATTTTTTACAACAATTTTTTCATCAGTCCCTTGTGTGTCTGTTGTAACATGACATAAATTCAATAGTATAATTCAACAAGGATGTTACAACAAGCAACGTCAAAAGATTTTGAGATACAAATCCTTGATTAGATTCAAGCCTGTAATTTATGAAAACAAAAGAAAGTAAACTACAGCATATATTTACTAGAATTCTACTGTCCTCTGCTACATATTTGACAATGCAGACCATGGATAATATTGAGATTCATACTAATCTTTAGTCTTGTAAGAAAGAAAAATGCTAGGAAAAATACTTTAAATTAAGCACATTGGAAGTGAAGTTTGTACCTGGAAAAAATTTATGCTGAATGTTGAAACACATGCATAAACAAAAGACCAGAGTCATTTAAAGTTGCAGAAGCCGACCCATTAAAGAACAACAAAACAAGGAACGATTCCAACATAATCATAATTTGACTCTTTTCCTGCTTACTTTTCAAGAGGATTACTTCTACCCCGTGTCAAATCGATCTTCACATTGCAGACAACGACATCTTCTTCTTTTAGTGTAATGTCACCATTTCCCTGAATGAAAAATCACTTTCAATTAAAATTTTCTAGTGCGCTGTAGAAAGAAAAGACTAACATAGAATTTTTTTGTGTAATCTATTATAAACCTGGGAACAAACAATGTCCTGTGGAGTGATGTCTTTGAAGTGCTCTAACTTGTCCTTCGGAACAGAAAACTCATTGCAGAACTGAAAAATATAACAAATTGTAATAGTGTGTTAACAAACAAGAACATAGGTTTCCTTTGAGTCAATATAACTCAAAAGAATAGATCATGCTCCTAGATCACAAAAAATTAGGCCACCAAACCTGTCCCGATAATAAATTAGGATACCTGGTATAGGTCTCTTCTCCTAATGCGCATGATTAAATCTCTAGCTTCCTTCAGCTCCTGTTCATGAGAAATTTCAATGGTTTTCAATATTGAATCATCTATCTGCAAAATTTAGATGGATAGCATTAGTCCCATGAACATTAAAATCAAAGCATCAACAACAAGTTCAATTAATGTTTTAAGCCCACAAACCTTCCAGAATTCAGCTGGGTCCTGAATTTTTGATGAAATTTGAAGGTAATCATCCGCTTTTATCAAGGAATCAACAAACATCATTTCTATAGCCTGAAAAAGAAAAGTCAAATACATTGCATTTCCCCATTTGGATAAAGATTCAACTAAACAAAGTATTTGTTTCCAGAAAATAATTCCAAATATATAGGCACCTTTACTTTTGCATGTGTATAGACCGTTCGATGCAAATCAGCACGAGAGGAAAATAACTTAAAGATTGTAAGATCTGACAAAAACATCAATAATTAATTAAAGAATACAATGATTACCAGTAAAACTAGAAACAGAATTACAACATATACTAACAATCCTTGTCACGATAACATATCTCATCACCCATAACTCGCATGCTATCCATTAACCTGTAGGTTAAAAAGAATGCTTATTGAGTAAGGAATAGTGCTAGTTTAGATGGTAAGAATACACAAGTATAATAAATAACTAACTAACCAAGTAAAGGCTAAAGCATGGATGGAAATGTCATGTGAGTTGACTTGAAAAGAAGGCTACATAAACAACTTGTTTGAACATGCCTAAAATATAAGCATGCATACCGTTCAATCTGAAAACTGCAGCCCAGTCCACAAGCCCGGGAGTCACGCACAATGTAATCAAACCTAGCAGATAATTTTTTGTTGTCAAAACCATGTGCAG
Organism: Populus tremula; assembly: GCA_964019445.1. Classification (NCBI taxonomy): domain Eukaryota; kingdom Viridiplantae; phylum Streptophyta; class Magnoliopsida; order Malpighiales; family Salicaceae; genus Populus; species Populus tremula. The sequence continues at coordinate 13,094,934 of CAXHTJ010000018.1, read as the reverse complement.
TGAAAGTAACCCCAAATAAGGAGATTGGAGACTCGTAAGGAGAAGCATATAGAGAGAGATCAACTAACTTGTCAACATCTATACCATTCCGACCATTTGCAACAATATCATATAGGAAATGCTTTTCATTCACACTCTACATGTAAGAGAACGTAGAAAATTAGCCAATGATTAAATTAGATACATAAAGAATTGAAATGAGGGTTGCTAACCACAGATAGAAGTCTTGGACTGTCAGATGGCTTACTTTATCATGTTTTGTGCTTGCAGTGACCATTTCCTGTAAAAGAGGACACAGATGCATAAGGGATCCATGTATTAGCAATTGTTTTTTTTTTTTAAATCAGTGTACATTTATCTGTTTTTCTTTAAGTAGATAAAAGAACCTCAGTGAAACAACAAACAAGAGATGTTGATAGTGAGATTAAAATTGACACAATCACGTGTTCAATGAAAAACTTGAACCAAGAAAGGAAAAAAGAAAATCCAGCAGAAGAAAGGAAAAGTAATTCTATCAAGATATAACCGTTGTTTTCTTTAGGCATTCAGCATCAATATCAATACTGTGGAAATCGACAATGTGCTCTATCATTCTCACAGACATGTCCTCATGACACCTGGAAAATATTTAAAACAATAACTCAAATATTGGATCAAATCCTCTCATTAGAAGCAATTACCAGTAATGACTATAGGAAAGGTATACCATTTTCCATAAGATTTAATCACAAACCAAAAATCACTGTTTTCATCAATGTAACTCATAATGTTCGGCAATAATCAAATGAAGGTATTGCAAATGCACCTAACTGGTAGAACAAGATTGCAAATGCACCTAACTGGGAGAACAACGGCATATCATCCACCCATATTGTTAAATAAAACATGATTTCACCGTGCAACATAAAAACTTTCAGATGGTAGAAAGATGCATTTTCTGAAATCAACATTACTAATTAACTAGGTTGTGTTGTGTTAGTACAGCATATAGAAAGGAAGGAACAGAGGAAACATTTACATCATTCCTACAGGTAAAAACTGAATGGAATCTGCATAGCAATACTGAAATCAGCTACATTCTTAGCCTCTGGAATCACATGGTTAATCTTTTTCAGTCCATTATTCTCAGCATTCACAACCAGAATAGGTAACAAACAAAATTATTAGAATACAACACTTAAAACAGTTAGCAAAAAAATTATGGTTTCACATCATGATATTGGTCAACAAATACATCAACCATCTGCATCTATGATCAATGAATACAAATAAGTTGTGATATGGTATTAAGAAGATATTAATCTCCGCGAAAACAAGCAAATGTAAGAGAAATTCATGAGTATAATCAGCATATGGAAATTGTTATTCTAGCATCCTTCTAATCACATTTTAATGGAATGACTTAACCAATGAAAACAGAAAGGACAAAGAAGTGAAGAATGGTCCTAATTTATGAGGGAAATCCAAAAGGATTGTCAGAATTACCATTTAATGCCACGATGACGGAGAAACTCACGCTCAAACGTGTGGCTGAATGGCCCATGGCCAACATCATGCAGTAGTCCTATATAAATCAGGAAGAGATTAAATACAGAAACGAAAAGCGATCATAAGTAAAGCCATTTTAATGATGCACAATTCATTACCAGCAAGTTTCACTGTTTGTATATCCAAGTTATCGATACCGAGCTCTGAACCCTACAAATATGGGATGTGTGTGAAGGACAAATGCCCATAATTGAAGATCTTGATGAGAGTGATGTTCAGAGTGACATTCTTACTTGCTGAGCTTTGATTCTGTGAACTGCTTCACCAGCCAGTGAAAATACACCAAGTGAGTGCTCAAATCGAGAATGCACAGCCCCTGGGTAAACCATGTATGTTAGACCTGCATAAGAGTAAAACTTGTTTAGTAAAAAGAATGAAATCTCTCAGAAATGGAAGTTAGAGATGGTTGTTTCTATACAGAACACTGAAATGGCTTGTTGCAACACTCTTGCTGGTGAACAAGTTATAGCTTACTAGGTCCAGTTTAGTGACTAATTCTTCCAATGATGTAATTGATCAGCCAATTTCTTTCAACTATGGATTGTGACATCACATTTGACCGTTATGGAAATCAGAGTGCTAAAAACAACCAAGATTCCATTAAAAAGAAAAATAGTGACCAAAGCAAACAATCAAGTTACTCCATGTTCTTCACTCAGGGATGAACTTGAAATTGTGCAGAACAAAAATTCTATCGTTTTTTTCCTGATAAATTGAATTTAACATCTTTGAAGACTATACGTGATAGAAGAGCAGTCAAATAGATTTACTAGGAATGAGTATATAGATATAAGTTCAAAAAAAAAAATATCACTCAAACTAGTATTTCTAGATAAATAAAACATATTTGATTCCAACAAGGATATTCAGCATGAAACTTAAAAGCTACTTTGCAGGCAGGCAGCTAGTTTTTTTTTCTCCTTCAAAACTATTGAATTAATTAATTGCACGAGAATAAAAAATTTCATATATAGGCTTAAATTCTTAGCCGCGGTGTAAAAAGTAGAAACATTAGATTCACAGGAAAAGGTATCCTAATAAAATCAGGTCAAGCAGGCACCGAGGAATATAAATAACACTCACCGAGTTGCTTTAGATCTCGAAGTCTGCATGCACACATATAGTAAAACTTGTGAGCTCGGATGGTGAATAGTTTTGATTCGATTCAATTTAATTATATTTTGACATGAATAAATAAATAAATAAATCAGACTTGCGCTTGCCTCTGGAACTGCTCGGTATCGACAAACTTCAAAGAGAGCTGAAATAAAATTAAATTAAATTCAGAGAAACATGCAAGCAAGCAAACATCAATAATTCAAATTGTAATTATAATTCATCACTAAAAGGAACAAAACGAACGAAACGCCGTTTCCAAAAGAAAAGAAAAGTAGCGCGATTCGGTGACGAGAAGAAATCAAAATTGAATTGAACAATCAATCAATCTAGGAAAATCGAATCAAAGAAATTCGGAGAAGAGAAGGAAAGATGTTTAATGATAATACCGGATCCAGATAAATGTTGCCATGGACATTATCGCGAACCTTCTTTGAGAAACGGCGATCCAGGTAACTAACATCATCTTTGCTGCAACCTCCCATTCGATTTCTATGCAATGCAGAAAGTTACTGCTACACTAGATCAGTGTCAGTATCAGGATCTCTTCTCTTCCCTAGCTAGCTGGCTATGGTTTTGGTTTTTGCCTTTTCTTTTTCTTTCAAAACAAAGAGAGCACATAGAGCAGTTACCAAGTGTTTGAGAGCTGAGAAAGTGATGAGGAGTAGAGTCGAGAGAATTTGGGAAAGAAGTGGTGGACATGAAGTGATGCCGCCAAAAAACTGAATATATTCGTTGTGCGGGCGCGTGGTTCCACGATCCACTTACGAATATCCGTTTTCAAAAAAAAAAAATTAACTGAATATGTTCTTTCTTTAGCGCACAGTAGACACTGAATACATTCTCTGTTTAGTGTACACTGGATGTATGCCCGCGCACTGCCGCGAATTTATAAAACAAATATACTTGATAGTATAAATCAGTGCTAAATAAGTAATAAAAACTAAAAGTATAATGGATCTAATATTTTATGACGGAAAAAAAAATTATATTAGTAATAAAAAAACTTAAAGTTTGAACAAAATAATTTGTAGTAATTAGGAAAGATATAGTGCTTTTAGCTTTTCTGTTAATAAAAAACAAAAAAAATTACAAAACTAAATTCTCTACCAACTTAATATTAAAAAAAAAACCAACAAATATAATTTTGGAAGGAAAAAAACCAATGAGGAAAAACATTGTAGCACTTGACAATGTGTTGTGAGGAAAACTATAGTATTTTTTCCAATAAAATAAAATAAAAAACTATTTAGAGAAATACTGTAGCAATTATAGTGTTGTGTGAGAAAAATTACAACGCTTTCCCCATATGATTTAACTTTATTGTAATTATAATTTTCAACCAACTTATATTTAAAAAAAACAACAAAAATAATTTTGAAAAAAATCACATGGAAAAACACTGTAACAATTCATAGTGTTTTAAAAAAAAATTACAAAACTAAATTCTTAATCAACTCAATATTAAAAAATCAAATCGATAGAGACAATTTTAGAAAAAAAATATAACAAAAAAAACACAAAAAAGGAGGGGAAATCTTGTTAGAAACGCTGTAGCAATTTATAGTGTTTTGTTATGAAGCTACAGTACTTCTCCACATGATTTAGCCTTATGTATAATACCTTGTAATTGTAATTCTCAACAATGTTTTGTGAGAAAAGCTACGTTGTTTTCCCCACATGATTAAACTTTATTACAAAGTTAAATTATAACCAACTCAATATTAAAAAAAAATCGATGAAGATAATTTTAGAAAAAAATATTACAAAAAAAAAACACAAAAGGAACTGGAAAAAAATCATGTGAGGAAAAACTGTATCAATCCAAAGTGTTTTGTGAGGAAAAACTTGTATTCACCTGTAATTACAATTCTTAACCAGTTCAATATTTTAAAAATAAAACTAATAAAGACAATTTTAGAGAAAAACATAACAAAACAGAAAAAAAATCATGGAAAAAAACATTGTAGCAAGCCACAATAATTTGCGAGGAAAGTTTTTAACTAGCTCAATATTTAAAAAGTAAAATCAATAAAGATAGTTTTGGAAAAAGAAAAAAAGGAAAAAGAGGAAAGCTGGAAAAAAAAAATTTGGAAAAAAAACTAAAAAAAAAGAAAAAAAGAGAAAGTTAGAAAAAAAAATGGAAAAGTGCAAAAAAAAAAAAAAAAAAAAGAAGAAGAGAGGGATGCATGCATTTAGGCGTGGGGAAACAGTGATTCCCTTACATGGAAAAACACCGTAGCAATCGCAGTATTTTAAAAAAAAAATTACAAAGTGAAATTTGTAACCAACTCAATATTTAAAAAGTAAAATCAACGAAGATAATTTTGAATAAAAAAAAAATAAAAAAAACAACAAAGGAAAAGGAGGAAAGTTGGGAAAAAAAAAAGGAAAGTAATTTTGGGGGAAAAAAAATGAAAAAAAGGGAAAGATGGAAAAAAAATGAAAAAGTGCAAAAAAAAAAAAGGAGAGGAATGCACTGTTTATTACTTTTGTAATCCACAATGCATTTGGGTGTGGGGAAACAATGATTTTAAAAAACAAATCGACAAATATAATTTTTAAAAATAAAATAGAAAAACTATATAGGAAAACACCATAACAATTCACAGTATTTTAAAAAAAAAAAAATTACAAAACATAATTTTTAACCAGCTCAATATTTAAAAAGTAAAATCAATAAAGATAGTTTTGGAAAAAAAAAAAAAAAGAGAAAAAGAGGAAAGTTGGAAAAAAAATTAATTTTGAAAAAAAAACTAAAAAATAGAGAAAGTTGGGAAAAAAAATGGAAAAGTGCAAAAAAAACAAAAAAAAGAAGAAGACAGGAATGCATGCATTTAGGTGTGGAGAAACAATGATTCCTCCACATGGAAAAACACCGTACCAATTCGCAGTATTTTAAAGAAAAAAATTACAAAGCAAAATTTGTAACCAACTTAATATTTAAAAAGTAAAATCAACGAAGATAATTTTAGAAAAAAAAGAAAAAATAAATGAAAAAAAAAGGAAAAGGCGGAAAGCTGGAAAAAAAAATAAAAAAAAGGGAAAGTTGGAAAAAAAAAAAAGTGGAAAAAAAAAAAAGCAAAACAAAGAAGAGAGGAATGTACCGTGGATTACTTTTGTAATCCACAATGCATTTGGGTGTGGGGAAAGAATGATTTTAAAAAACAAATTGAGAAATATAATTTTTAAAAATAAAAAAATGAAATAGAAAAACTATATAGGAAAACACCATAGCAATCCAAAGTATTTTAAATGAAAAAAATTACAAAATAAAATTTTTAACCAGCTCAATATTTAAAAAGTAAAATCAATAAAGATAGTTTTGGAAAAAAAAAAGAAAAAAAAAAGAAAAAGAGGAAAGTTGGGAAAAAAGGTAATTTTGGAAAAAAAAAAAAAAAAAAAGAGAAAGTTGGAAAAAAAAATAGAAAAGTGCAAAAAAAAAAAAGACAAAAAAAAGAAGAAGCGAGGAATGCGTGCATTTAGGTGTGGGGTAACAAGGAAAAACTACATGGAAAAACAACGTAGTAATTCGCAGTATTTTAACGAAAAAAATTACAAAGTAAAATTTGTAACCAGCTCAATATTTAAAAAGTAAAATCAACGAAGATAATTTTAGAAAAAAAAATAAAAAAGGGAAAGTTGGAAAAAAAAAGAAAAAGTGGAAAAAGAAAAAGCAAAAAAAAGAAGAGAGGAATGCACTGTGGATTACTTTTGTAATCTACAATGCATTTGGATGTGGGGAAAGAATGATTTTAAAAAACAAATTGACAAATATAATTTTTAAAAATAAAAAAATAAAATAGAAAAACTATATAGGAAAACACCATAGTAATTCACAGTATTTTAAAGGAAAAAAATTACAAAATAAAATTTTTAACAAGCTCAATATTTAAAAAGTAAAATCAATAAAGATAGTTTTGGAAAAATAAAAAAGAAAAAAGAGGAAAGTTGGAAAAAAAAAGTAATTTTGGAAAAAAAATAAAAAATGGAAAAGTGCAAAAAAAAAAAAAAGAAGAAGAAGAAGAAGAAGAGAGGAATGCGTGCATTTAGGTGTGGGGAAACAATAATTCCCTCACACTGTTTAGATATATGTATAACTAGACTTCAGAGTTTGGAATAAGGAAACAGTGAACACGCTATTTTGCGCGGTGCATATTATTTTTTTGGTAAAATATTTAGGTGTTATAAATACATTTTTTTAACAAAAGAAATTTAATAGCTTGTGTTATAATCCTGTAAACTAAATAAGTAGGTTTTATATGAATTATATTAAAAAAAAAGGCAACTATATCAAATAAGAAGATATATATATATAAGTTGTCGCTTTAACATGAAAAAAAACTTTTATTCAAAAGTGAAAAAATAGGTCATCTATTGATTGTATTTAATAAATTTTTTTATTAAAAATTTTTTATAATAGAAATTGATACATACATAAAATTTAATGAAAACAATAAAATAAAAAATATATAATGCACAAACAAAACATATTAGAAGTATAATAAAAAAATAAATATTTAATTTATAAAAAATATAAAAAATACAAATGAATCATACTAACCTCTTAAAAAACTAAACATGCCGAGTATAATTTAAAAATGGTTAAAAAATAAAAAACAAATAACAGAGAATATGCATTAATTAAAGCATACATTTAAAAATTATTTTAAAAATACATACAAAAAAAGGCAATAATGAAAAAAATGAAGACGGAAAATAATTGAAAAAAAAACAATACACTATCAACTTGGATTGAAAGATAAAATTGAAAATAAAAAATAATAAGAATAAAGATCAAATTAAAAACAACAATATATAATAAAAAAATTGAACATGTAGATATTTTCAACATTATTTTTTACATAAGAATCATAAATGTAAATAGAAAAACTCATGCACCCATTTAATTAAATAAATTACAAACTATTGTGTAGATAAATAAAAAAAATCATTAACGATAAATAAAAATATAATTGGAAAAATTAAGAAACAAATATAGATTAAGATATTTAATATTATAATATGGGTCACTTATTTGGTTGTGTTCAATGAATTTATAATAGAAATCGAAACACACATAAAACTTATTAAATAAAATAAAAGAAAACAAATATTGTGCAAGGCTGTACATACTATAAACACTATAAACAAATAAATGTTTAATTTATATAAAATATATAAAATAATTATAGATTAATCATACTAACTTTATAAAAAATTAAACACTTCTGATATAATTAAAAAATAATCACTATATAAAAGAGAAAGCCATGAAGTATTTGATCAAAAAATACTAGAAAAAAATAATAATTTTAGAATGAATTTTCTTTTTTATTAAAAAAGTATATAAAATTATGTTCTCTTTATTTTTACAATCTTCGTGTCTTTTATACAAGTTGCTGCTTCTTCTTTTTCCCTTTCGCTACAAGAAGAAAGATTCTTTTATACACACACACAAATATATTGAACTATATTTGAGTCAAGATTAAGTCTATGATATTCACAATTTATCTCTTACCACTGATTAAGTAATTATTAAAAAAAAAAAACCAATTTACTTGGATAAAGATTCTTCTACACACACAAATATATTAAATTATAGTTGAGTCAAGATTAAGTTTATGATATTCATAGAGTGTGTTTGGTATCGTGGTAGCTGTTGTGGTTTAAAAAAAATTATTTTATAAAAAGTACTTTTAATTGAGGTTGGTTTGAAAACATAAGTGTTTGGTTAAAACTGTGGTTGAAATTGAAGTTGAAGAAAAAATATTTTAATGTGTTTGGTTAAAAGTGCTTTTAAAATTGAGGTTATAAAATAATTTTAAAATATATATTAATATTAATGGTTTTAAATTTAAATATTGTAGAATTAATTACTCCTATTACATCATGAAATAAAGAATACTTTATAAAAAAATACTTTTTATTATTCTATTAAACTATTTATAATTTCATTACATACAAAATTCATCTGATAAGAACTACAGTTTTTATAATTTTTTTAGCGTAGATAAAATATTATCAAGTATAAAATTGATATTACAGTGCGATAAATTCACTTTATACTAATGTTTTTTTTTTAAATGTTAAAAAAATTAACACTGAAAAAAAAAAAGAATTTCACGTGAACAGTGCAATTCTTGTACTGTTTACATACTCCACTGTTCAGTGAACAGTGGAGGTGCATGATACACTATTCAGTGAACAGTGTATCATGGTTGGATTCAAGGCTGTTAAAATCGCGATTCAACTCGTACATGCTAAATCGTTCATAAAATTCAAAAATGAGTAAAATCGGGTCAAAAACAGTTAAAATCGTTAAAATCGGGTGAAATCGTATAAAATCACGATTTCACACCCGATTGAACGAGTTTGCCCGCAGAAGATAAAATTTCAATGTTTCTGCCACGTGTCACCCGCTTATTGGATGGAACAGATAGAAGGCAATTAACTGATTAACAATTTGCTCATGTTTTCCCTCGACACGTACCCTACAAACGCCACTCACTTGCCTTACCTTCACCTTCTCTGACACAACATGCACATTCCAATCTCTCTTCACTTTCCTGTCCTCAAGAAAATCTAAAAGCCTCTCGCATTTTAGCGTAGGAATTGCTTTTTCTCTACCTTGAACACTGGAGTCTTCTTGTAGCTATATCTTACCACTGGATTCAACCAAAAGAATGCATCAATCTACTCGAATAACAACCCATGTTCTTACATTACAAAAACACAGCACTTTTAGAAGTGACTCAGCTCTTTTTCTTGACTTAAAAATAAAAAGTTATTTTAAATTATGTATCAGGATGACTTTTATTTGAACCATGTATTTTAAGATGTTTGAACTATGTATGAATTTTTATTTGAAGCATTATTTTTAAGGTGCTTGAACTATGTATAAATTTTTATTTGAAGCATGATTTTTTTTTTAATGTATTTTAAAATTCCTGACGATTTTTTTACGATTTTACGATCCGATTTTGTGAACGGCTTTCTGTGCCGTGTTAAAATCGCGATTTTAACAACCTTGGTTGGATTTCCCGAAAGCAGCATTTTTATGCTTTTCATCTTCCTGCGTTTCTCACGCGATTTGGATGTGGGACCATGCACAATAAGTAGCTTTTTTTGTTAACCAAACATTTGCTTCCTCCGTTTTTGAAAAAACGCAACTTCTAACGCGTAGCCAAACGGGCTCATAATCTATCTATTACCTTTGATTAAGTAATTATTAAAAAGACAATTTACTTAGATCAATATTCATTAAGTTCAAATTAAATTGTTATCCTTAATGAACAAAGTGTGTGTTCTATTTCTTTTATTTGAAATGATACATTTTGGTTTCAGAACATTCTAACTTTTTATTTCAAGATTGTACTATTTTAAATATATAATTCAAAATTTTAATTCAATATACATAATTCAAATTCAGAGATAAATTAACTTAAAATTATGCATTTCAAATTCCAAACACAATATCTAGTATCGGAATATAATTTCAAGATTTAAACATTCCTATTCAGCAACTATTAGATTGTTAGCTCGTGTTATTATACGAGTCAGATTAATTTTTTAATGTAAAAAGAAACATCCAAGCATAACTAATATTTTTCTAGTATAAAAAAATAAACTGTGTGAGAGTTGACCCCATTGACTTAACAGGTTTAAATACAAATTGGATGACTGGTAAAAACGTAGTTTGATTAAAAAAATTAAGATGACATCTTTTTTAAGTAAGACGACAACATATTAAATCGAATCGGGTTAACCTTACAAATCCATAACATGAATAATAAGACTATGATAACCACATATAAAACAAATAAAAGTCAATTATAAAGCTTAATTCTTGATAAATTCATTGTTGGATGATGAAGTTTGGGGAAAATTCAATTTATAAAAAACAATAAAACAACCTCAGTCTACATGGATTAACTCGCAAAATCGGTGACTCGGGTTATAAGACGGTGATAACTTCACATAAAATAAACTTAAACAAATGGCAAAACCTAAATCATAATAAACTAGACGTTGGATGATGAAACCGAAAAACAAAATACATTAAAAAAATTTATATGAGTCTACTCAAATTATGAAACAACTTAATATTTAAAGGTAAAGCTAATAAAAACAAAAAAAAAATCAATTAAATCGGGTCACGGGTTAAGCCGTGAAGTAAAATAATTAAAAAAAGTTGTTAAACTCAATAAAATTTATGATTTGAGTTGAGGGTTTAGCAGGTTAAGTTGTGAAGTTTGAGTCCATCTAATATATCATTGTCTCGATATTTAAAAAAAGATGTCATGTCATTTTTTAAAAAAAAACCAAACCATGTTTTCTACCGGTTGTTTGAATTATATTTGGACTCATCAAGTTGATTAGATCACATTCGAACAATTATCACAAGAGTTAATTTTAAACTCCTGTTAGATAAGAAATCGGGTCAAGAGATTTCAAATTTGACCAGCTAAATTGAATCTAATAACAATGTCAAATATTTTTTTCAACCTAAATATTTTGTTTTAAGTTAAAATTTTTTAATCCAAAATAACATTAACATCTTCAAAAAAATAATAAATAGAATGTAAATATTAAAACTTTAACCCGTAAATACCCATCAACATCCCTATTTTTGACCATTTTAAAGCATGTTTAAGTGTGGCTGTAGTTACTTTTCAAAGTGTTTTTCATGCTGAAATGTATTAAAATAATTTTTTTTTATTTTTAAAAAATTATTTTTGAAATCAGCTTATTAAAATGATTCAAAATATATAAATATTTTTTTAAAAAAAATTTAAATTTTTATATATCACGTTCACAACTATGAAAGAGCATCTCCAACCGGAGAGACAAATGAGAAGGCAAAATTAAAAAAGTGTTTTTTTAGCTTTTGTTTCTCTAATTAGTCATTCCAATGCAAGAGCCAACAAAGAAGCCAAAATGACTATTTAGCTTGAGAGGAGCTATTTCTACATGTTCCTGTAGAAATAGCCAAAAAAAAAAATAAGTATTTTTTATTCTTTAAAAGTAAGGAAAGAAACTTGTTTTTGTTTTAAATTTTTTCAAAGCATGAATTTTTTTTTTTTAAAATGAAAATGAAAATTTAAAATATTGATGGTTTTTTTAAAGTTTGAATTTAAATTTACTTTTAAAAAATTAAATTTTTAACAGTAAAATATAAAATTAAAAATTAAAAATATTCATATAAATAAATTTTAAGTTTAATTTTAAATTATATCTTTTAACTTTCATATTATTTCATTAAATTTTATATTATTTTTATAAATTACTCATATTAATTATATAATTAATAACATCATAATTATATTATATATAAAATATCTAAATTAGTTACATAATTATATAAAAATAAATTTAACATGAAATATATTAAAATATAAATGGCTTTTCTAAATAGCTTTTTACCATTGAAATGTATATAATCAAAAAAGCTATATTTATACTATTTAAAAAATTATTTTATCAATTTAGCTTTTTAATTTGGCTTTTTGCATTGGAGATGCTTTTAGTGGGAGACAGTACGGAGTGCAAAGTTCGCACCTTTATACCTTGTCGTTTATAATTTCTATTGGATCCAGCATTCAATTCCTTACGCAACATTTTTATGGTGCAGCATATATCAAGCATTATACTTTTGATATATCTCTTCTTTCTTCTATAAAGCAATTTGGTGGCCAAATTTGCGTACCTAATCTTTTTTTCACCTAATCTTTTTTTAAACACTTGTTAATACGTATCCTAATTATTGCGATCCTAATCCGTCGGATCTGTCACCTGGTTCCTCTTGTTTTGTTCTCAGTTCTATGTTGAGCCAATCAGATAACACAAATAACGAAGTAGATAACTTAGAATAGAAAGAACAAATATATAAAAAATTAAAATATGTTTTGGTAAGAGAAATTAAGATAAAAACATAAAATAAATGTCATTAAAATATTTTTTAAATGAAATTTCTTTCATTTTAAAAAAAAGAAAAAAGAAATATATCCTTTCTATCTCGCTTATCTTAATCTTTTTTGTCCTAAAACAACAACCATACAGTACCTAAATTTCATTTTCCACTAGGCGCGCGCGATGTTGATGGCAATACAGGTTGCCAGGGTGGCTGCTGCGAAATTGTTTTTTCCCCACCTCCTCCTGGATAATTATAAATTTTAGCTCTAAAATTAATAAATTTTAACTTTTGCCCCCTCTAATTTTTGTTTTCTAATTTGGCCCCAAACCTAATGTACTGTCCCCCCTGCATCGGTTCGATGTCAGTACAATTATTATTGCAGGTAAATAATCTAGTTCACATCCACTTCAATAAGTGAACGATAGCCATTGTTTGCTCTTGTAAATAATCACCTTATTCATACATATACCAAAAAAAAAAATGTTAATTAACACGAATTTTATTCGTGAATTAACAAAACGCACATCAAGATTCAAGACACGACATGGTTCTGATAATGGCATGCATCAGCAGTCATGAAGAATGCTGCTCTGGACTTGACGCTTTGTTTTACATCACACAATCAACATAACATAACATCCCGGTTCGTATAGAAGCTTTGATTTTGTCATTTATGCAGTACAGGTGAAAGGCAGTGGGTGCAAATGTGTAATTTTAAAAATAATATAAATTATATTTTAAAATGTTATTTAATAGTTTAAATTTTTATTTTTTGATATGATATTAAAGTTGTGATGATTAAAAGGTCACGAGTTTGAATTTTATTATATCTATTTATGTAATAAAAATTAAACACAAGATAATATGAATCTCTTTTAAGTCTAAAAATATTTCACTTAAAGGAATAAGTTAAAAAAATAATATAAATCATATCTTAAAACCTTACCTAACAATTTAAATTTTTAAATTAGAATAGTTCTTTAACAAAGTACTCTTCAAAGGAATGGTAATTAAGTGTACATGTGAGAGCTAGTTAGAGCCCGTTTGGAAACTCGCGCCGGCCAACTCGAGTTTACAAAAAAATAATTTTTATATATTTTGGATCAATTTGATGAATTGATATATCAAGCATTATACTTGTTAATTTTTTTTTATATGTCTTGGATCGTTTTGATGCACTGATTTTAAAAATGATTTTTAAAAAATAAAAAAAATATTATTTTGATGTATTTTGATATGAAAAACATTTTAAAAAATAACCGCAACCAAACTCTCAGGTCTTCGAAGACCAAGTTCCGTAGTCCAATAAACATGTATTCATGTTGAAGACCTAATCAATCTAGGATGTAATAAAACAATCTGTTATCCCAATTTCCCCTGGTTTAAATCTACTACACCTTTCCTCCCATGTCAAGAAGACCCCAGAAGCATGAGAATTCTGCTTCATCTTCAATGCAAGACAAAAGCGCAACTAAGCATTTACAGCCACTTGAAATTGCTCTGGGACACGAAGCGCAACTAAATTAAAAATTCTTTACTTCATGTTTCAAATTCAGCTGTAGTCCAGCTTCTTAGAATCTGATTATTCAGCTACTGCCCAACTTCCTGGAACTCACATGTTTTGGTTCAATGAGCTTCATTGAACACAGACGGTGTTTTGTGTTGCCTTTGGTCATAACAATTGATTTTGGACTCTACTGTAAATAATGGAACATGTAACATAAATGATTTACAGTAATCATTTGTCTGACTCAATAAATGATTTTCTTAAACCTCGGACATATTTCAACATTACTATTGTAAAGGATGTATGTTTATAGAAGCAGTATCAGGTTATCTGAGCTGTGTATATATTTGTTTTTTATTTTTTATTTTTTGAGATCTACCTTGTAATTTATTTTAGCTAAAACAGCTGTGCGGTTGCAATTGTTTCTAGCTAATCTTTTCATCATTTTGATTTGCACTGTGATTTTTTTTTTTTTTGTAAATAAATGTGTGTACTTTTAGTTAAAATCAGTTCCTTTTAACCTTGCATGCAAAACCCATGAATTATGGAACAAAATACAAAAGAAAGAAAGCAAAACAATAATATCCCATGAAACAAGATGCAAAAGAAAAGAGGCCTATCTAACCTGTCATTTACTCCTTCAAGCATCACATACTCAAATAGAACTTTGTAGATATTCTTTAAGCGAAGTTCCTCTCGAAGCGTTTCAAGAACAGCCAAAGCACAGTTGGATTCATGGAGGAAATGTTTCAACTGTGGGACAAGCCCGCTAATAGAAACAGTGACCTTGCGTGTACTAAAGTGAAGGCTCTGGTCGTGCAGCGTAATGTTTGCAGCTTTAAGAACACCATAATGTTTCTATGCCAATAATTAGCAAAAATTTCTTGTCAAGTTTGAAGTTTCAAGAGTCTATTCTTGGAAGAATAGGTTACTTTCAACTTCTGGTCAGCAGTTGCCTTATAATTCAGAAGTAGACAACATTTGTTGCCTCGACAATCAGCATTTTAAGAACCAGAAGACATACCAAGAGCAGTGGACTGGTTTCCATGAAGTATTTTGATGGAACAGAGTCATAAATCATTTGAGATGTACAATTGCTAGGAAAACTCAAATAAGTGACATATTATGTTTTGGTAATTGTTATAACTGACAGATAAAAATAATGGCTATTCTCAGTCATGACCTACTTAGATTTGAGATATTGTGCTTCAGGTGCTTGCTCTGAGTGGAGCTTACCAATGAGCTTGGGAGAAATTCTGGAAACCCTAGAGTGAGAAAATACCAATTTAAAGAACCCAAAGAATCCATGATTATCATGCTTGTACAGGACTACGATCTTTTTTTCTTGAATCAACTGTATCCATTTAAAATGAAAATAAAATAGGTGGAAGACAGGTCTGCACAGTTGCTCAGTTATGCTACCAAATTTACTTTTATAGAAAATGAGGTGGTGATGGGACGCAGTCATGAAATAATTTATTTATTAGAAAATAAATATTCTAAAAAAAACAGCAATATGTTGGATCCATAACACTAGATTGAGCACAGTAACACTCAATTGAGATCTAAATTTGTCAAAACTATGAGGAGAAGCTTTCACAAACTTCATTTGCGAGGGAGATGTTGTGCAAATACAGCCCGCTCTGCTATCCCAGCTGTGGACAGATGTCTCTTCACCCATCCTGAAAAATCAGATTCATGTAACATGAAAATGCATATTATTAGTGACGAACGTGAATTCTTTTAACACAAAGTCCCAATAAGAAAGATATTAGCTTGCCTGCATGCGTAGCAGAACTGACAAATCATGGCACAATCCACTTGACTTGGAACACAAATCTTTGCCCTGCCCCTATTGCAAGGTATAACAACAGTTTCTATTACCAATCCATCGTCCAACCCAAATAAAATCTGTAATTCCCCTTGAGTTTCAAAATCAAGAGAAGATTCTCATAGCAGGACAACTGTCTAAAGCATACATGCTAATTTAAGTTTTCAAACCATAAAATAAGCGACATAAAAGTTGGATAGAGAGGTCGAAAGACAAATTGAACAGATTCTAACAAAGAGAGAATGAATACAATCGCTTTAGATTATGGATACCTTCCTAGTTCCATCAGATGCTGTAAGAGTATTTTCTAAAGATAATGCCTTGAATTTGGCATGGTGGCCTAACATTTTCACAAAATCTTTGTTCAAACTTCAAACTTCAAACCTACAAAAGGTTAACAAATATGGAATTTACAAGACTAGGCATTTTCCCAAATCAGGACAAGAAGCTCATCAGTGAAACAAATAGAGAGTCAACAAACTGCTCTAAACATTCCAAATCATTGTCAGCATTAATCTACTTATTAAGGGTCTGTACTGTTGCCTTATATATGTTGTGCTAGCTCCTTGATTTCCAGAAAATCTGAAAGCTTTCATATTCGCACCTTCCTCTCCTATGGGAAAGTGAAGCAACTAGTGCTGGCTGCTTGCCCTCAAATTGTCATAGAGAATGAAAGAAAGAAGCAAAATAAATTCAAACAGCTCCAATCACATTATTTAGAACGGTTAGCCATCACGGAGAGCAATTTATCGTTGGTTAATTAAGTTTTTATTAAGCAACTAAGCTCTAGAGAGCCCAAATTCACTAATAAAGGGAAAAAAGTGCCTTTAACCAGCAGCTTCATGAGAAATAAAACCGCATAGAATTTTACAATCATTGAAATAAATTAAATTAAACGAGTTGGAATGCATACTTCAAGTTCAATGCATGTCATTCCTTTAAGAACCATCTTTGAGCTTCCAAGTGGAATGGCAGCAGCAGTATCCCACGCCACCACTTCCCACCCTCACCCCCAGAAAATTATATATCAGACTAATATTTCAGGATGGAACAAAATAGGTGGCTGGCTTAGAAGTGTTAAAGTGTTTATTTATCCCACATAAAAATAACATCTTTAAGATACAACTAAACTCTCTAAATTTCTAAAAATAAAATAAATAATAAGACAAATAAAATGAAAATACATTTTTTTTCCTTATGTTTTGTTTTCTATGTAGTAACAGGTTTTATTAGACTTGAAACATGACAATGAAATATTATGTCTTTTTTGTTATGATAGTTAATAAAACTGTATGATTATTAATAAAACAATTATACTTTAAATTAAATTAAATTAATAGCTATTATTTAATTTTATCTTAACAGTTACATGTGTCAAAATTAATTTTACTGATATATTAACCTTCATGTTCTAAGTACAGGCGCAACTTTCATTTAATTTACTATATAATAAAAATGTATATTTATAAACATTAAAAGAAAATATATTTTTTTTCTGATATGGGATAAATATATTTTTCTTTAGTTATTTATAAACTACACTAACACTAAGCAGAGGGGATGGTAAACTGAATTTAAAACGCATGGTTGCGGGCATATAAGCTTGCCGAAGTCGGAGCAATTGTGAGGATGGAGTGGAGGTGAACATGCGGTGGTGATGCTGGAAAAGATAGGGTGGTGGGTGGCGGTGTTTGAATTGAAAGAGTAGCAGTAAATGAGGAGGCCAATGGAGGATGATGCTTCACAAGAAGCACAGAGTTGGTTCCTAACAGCAGGCGTCTCGTCCACAAACAAGACATCTCCATTTTCACGTCGATGGGATTATGTAAAGGTTTAAGGATTCAGCAAGTTTTTTGGGATTAATGAGTTAGGGTTTCTAGTTGGAGATGTCAATGGCCCATTGACAATGGGCTCCATCAAGTCAATCCTCTATCCAGCCCGCCAAAGGAAACAGATATGTCCATGTGCAGCCATCACGTTTGTCTCTGGAAAAAAAATTAGCTAGAAAAAAAAAGTTAAAAGAATTTTTTTTAAAGAAATAAGTCCGGTAACAGCGTAACAAGTTTGAAAAGGTCTAGATTATCATGTCAACTATTTTTAGAGAGTTTTTATTTACGTGGCTGCTTCTATTTTTAAAATAGATCACATAAATAAATTATTTTGTTAATTATTAAATATAATTTATTATTTATGAAATTTTATACAATTTACATTTAAAATGAAAAGTAACCAAAAACAGTTTCGAGCTACTTTTTCTTTTTCCAACATCGCCATAGTGAAGAGTGAAACTACTATTTTTTTTATAATAGTGAATAATAAATAATGAATTAATTTATTTTTTTATTGTTCATGTGAATAGTAGAGAACGCCTTTACTATTCATGGCCGGATCGAGTCCGATCCAAATCTAAATGTATTGGACTGGGTTTAACCTAGTAAAATAAAAAAAATCTAATTTTTTTATTTAAAAAACTAGTATTTAATATTATTTAATAGCACTACATAAATTAGAAGGAGATCGCATGATGATGTAGCATTTGTAAAATTAATCGCAATTTCAATTTTGTTCATAATGATATTTTACCTGATATTGTTGCACACTCAGAAAACCATGGAAAGTGTAGTCTTTATCGAATGAATTTTGTATGTAATGAAATTGTAGATAGTTTAATGGAATAATAAAAAAATATTTTATATAAAGTATTTTATATTTTATGATATAATAACAGTAGTTAAATTTACAATATTTAAATTAAAAATCATTAATATATATCTTTTTTAGTTATTTTATAATCTCAATTTGAAAAGTATTTTTTATTAAATATATTAAATTATTTTTTATTCAATTTTAATTTCAATCATAGTTTTAACTAAATTTGTATAAATATCAAATCAATTTCGATAAAAATATTTTTTTAAAATCATAATTAAAAGTAGGACAATACTAAACACACTTTTTATTAACCAACAAAGCAGGTTCTTCTCGTGAGCCGAACACGATTTGAATTTTTATTGGTAGTGGAACCTACTAGGTGTCTGATAATGACACAATAGGGATTAGTCTTCTAATCTGGAAAAGGCCGGAAAATATCCTGGTATAAAAAAAAATATTTTTATTAAAACCAAGTAATTCTTTTATTATGTTGACCTGCTTGAATTTAGAACAGGTTTAGCTTTAATCGAGTTAAAAAAATCTGAAAAAGGAGATCTTTGTTTTGTTGAACCAAGAGAGCACAGATCAGCCCGTTTAGAATAGAAGTGGAGTTGTAGTTATTTTTAAAAATATTTATTATTTAAAAATATATTAAAAATAATATTTTTTTATTTTTTAAAAATTATTTTTAATATTAATATTAAAATGATTTAAAAATAATAATAAATTATTTTTTTAAAAAAATTAATTTAATATTTTAAAAAAATACTTTTAAAATACAAAAATAAACAGTCAAAACACGGGAAAGGATCAACGTCTAAATTCAGCGAGGAGGTCAATAGAAAAGACTAATACTGTTCGCATGTGATATTGCAATTTTTCATCTACTCGAACGTCGTTTTCCCTTGAGTTGGACATCGTTCCGTAAAAGTATTCAATTAAAAGAGATTTATTGTTATTTTTGCGTGGTTGTTGATTTATTGTAGCTAATTTTTTTTAAAAAAATTAAATTAATTTTTATTATGTATTTTTAGATTGTTTAATATACTTGATATAATAGACTAATGTTAAAAATAAATTTTAAATTTTATTTTAAAAATTTATATTATTTTAATATATTTTTAAATAACAAAAAATTCCTTAAAAAATAAACTCAACCATTGTTCCGGAAACCCCCAAAAGCCATTTTGGATGATTTCAGTTCTCTTACCTATACATGTGGGCATTGAGCGTAGGGATGGAAGTCAGTTTTGCTGCATCGATATTACTTGTTTGTAACATAAATTTTATTGAAACATTCTCAATTGCGCTGCATATATTTCTGTGATGCGTAACGGTACTATTTGTGTTTTTATTTTAATTATGCATTTAAAAATATTTAATTAATATATACAACGATTTTATATAAATTATACTAATTTTTTTTAAAACTTTTCTTAAAAATACTATAATTTATATAAAAAAATTATAATTATAATTGTAAAATCTTTCACAATGCAAAACACTATTTTTACGGATACTAAAATTAAATAAATAAATAAAAATAAAAATAAAGATAGCAAAATAAATAAATATAGGATTGTGGTTTATAATTAAATTTAAGTGTTAATTCAGTTACAAGTAGTATTAGTACCTAATAGAACAAAAAACAGCCAATTTTTTTTTAAAAAAGGTATTGTGACAATTGTGTGTATTTCGTACACCATATAAAAGGCCACTTAGATAAAGTGAGGGAGAGAAAAACTCAATTATCTCATGCAAAAAAATCTCATAAATCACACAAAAGTTCTTAAATAAAGGATTGATAAGGAGTGTTGGAAGACCTACGAGGATTATTTACACTAATTTATAGAGTTTAAAGCTTCCGAGAAGAAGGAAAATTAGGAGAAAAGTGAAGGGAAAAGGAAAGGAGGGAAGAAACCAAGCATTTATTCTCATTTTTCTTCTTGAATCCTTCATATTATATGGTAATAACCCATGTTTTTTATTCGATTGATTTAAATTAGGTGTGTGTAGTAGTTAAGCATGATTGTTTCATGGAGAGAATTAGAGATTTTGAGAAATTATTGCTTCAATTATTTATTTTACATTGAAATCATGTTGATAAGCATAAATAAATGCTGGGACAAGTGAGAATTGAAGCAATTAAGAAAAATTATAATGAGATGGTGAGATGGATGTGTTAAATATATACGTAATGAATAATTATAATGAGATGGTGAGATGGATGTATTAAAAATAAGAAACAATTCTTGAGATCCTATGTAAAGGTTAGTCGAACCGGTTCATAACGTGGAAAATAAAGTAATAATTGTTATATGCATGTTTAGCATCTAAATATGATAATTATATGTAAGTGATTGGGTAGTGTGTTATATGGGTCCAATATTCGACATGGAAGGCGATATGTAATATTTGGTTTATAACATGAGATATTTTTTTAATTAGATCTCAAGACATAAGAGATTTAACATTAGCATGCTAAATATATAGAATTTCTCCTCAATTTATTTCCCATTATTAAAAATGAGAAATGAAAATAAGTTGGGTATCTTCTATGAAAGTCATAGTGTAATCATTTTAGAAAGAAAGGAATATAAAGAAAATTTATAATAGAACTTGATTAACTCACAGAATTTCAAGGTTAATAATATCAACATGAATTATGTTGACATCAGCATTATATGATATTATAATTTTCCGAATTATATAAGCTAAAAATATCAACAGGGTTATGTTGATATTAGTATTATTAAGGGCTTGATTGAATGCTAATTTGGTTAAAATTTTCAAAAAAGAACAAAATTAAAAAACAAAGGACTAAAATGATACATGCGAGGAAGATAAGTGGTGTTTTATAAATTTTTTTTGCAAAATATTCACCGTAGTCCTTATTCTTTATTATTTATAAGAATTGGATTCATCTAATTTTTTAAGTTTTAGAAAAACCAATTTTGATTGATAAATTTTTTTTCTTTATTGTAGTTTGAAAATTGAAAGAGAAAGTTACTGAATTTTAATAGTAGAGAGAGAGAAATGACAATGACATCGATTTTGACTATTAAAATAGTTGATTTTCATGTTATATGATTTTAATAATGAAGAAAATCCCACTTAGATGTTGTTTTATAATGAAAGTGCTTAGAAAAACATATCGAACTAGGAAAGATTTTTGGTTCATGGTTGATTTTTAGGGGAGGGTTTAGGGTTTTTCAGGCTATGGATTAATTTAATAAGATTTTTAGGATGTTTTTTTTTTAATGTTTTGGTTAAATGAGTTTTTAGATAAAAAAAAATCAGCCCTAATTTTTTTGCCTTAAAAAATATAGGGTCCAAGTGCATTGGCCTGGCTTATATATATAATTTCTTTGATAAAAATACATCTGAAGTGCAGCGAAACACGGGTAAACAAATAGCTAGTCATGCCACCAGAAGGTCAAAGTTTTTATCTTGTTAGAAGATCTTGCTCGCGCCAGAGATGGAGCTACTACCTCCGGACATGGACATGGAGCGCAGTGCTTGAATATACGCATGCGCAAACCAGCTTCGAGAGAGTACCTAGCAGTGCTCAATTGATTTATTTTACAAGCAGAGATAATAAAATATTAAATTCCAGGATTATACAATTGGATTATGTTATTTTATGTCAGTCCTCTCAGTAATTGAATATGAAACTGCGGCTCCTAAATATTAAATGACAGGGCTTCCTCTCTCTGGCGACTTGGTGCAATATTGTTTCTGAATAATTTTGGTCAAAGTTTGCGGAGAGAAGCAGCGATGGGAAAGCTTGGACTCCGAGCTAGCAAGAGGCATTAATGGCAGAGAAGGGCGGGAACAAGGTTGGCACTATCTCGGGAAGGCATCTTCCCATTTCTTCACCGCGTCTCTACTCCCCCACCAAACGATCTATGGCGGGAATTTTATCTTAGTTGTCACGCACTGAAGCTCAATTATTTAATGGTTTTCTTTTCTTTTCTTTTTTCATTTTGGTTAGAAGGTCATATCAATGTTGTCCAGTTTGTTACTTTGTTGGGTGATTAATTTAATAATGCTAACTTCTCATAAACACGCCTGCTTTTTTATGTTAAACTCTTTGAGAGCCTTGGCAGTCCTTAATTGTTGATAGGGTCATAAATTTGGTACTAAATTGAGATTTTTTAATTCAGACCTGCATGTTCAATTGACTATTACTCTAAAAACGTGAGATTTTACGTTGCAGTACTTTATTGTTCATCACCTTACACATTATTATAAATATTGTGTAAAATTTTATATTTTTTAAATTTCATTCTAGAATTTTTTTTTCAAATGATTAAGTCTTAATTAAAAATCAATTAATTTTGATTTTTTTTATTTTATTAAATTTTAACAGAATTTCTTCTATATTTATAACATCCTGAGTTATGAATAAATCCTATACATTTCATGAAAATTATTTCTCAAACTCAATCCCATCACCCTAAATCTTATCACAACATTAACACAAGTCATGCTTCTTCTTTTTTCCAACTCTATTTTCCTTTCTTATATTTATACGTTAAAAGCAAACCACAACACAACAATGTGAATATTTATTCATGATATAAGAAAAACTTCAAGGTAATTATAATATCCATTCAAGATTAAAACATTAAAGAATTTCCAATTAATAGGAAGCAAGATACATTATCTAACATTAACTAAAACGTATACTAGTGTAAATCTTGATGCAACCATTGACTAAGTCAGGGGTTGAATCAAGACACAAACTAGTCTGAATTTTTTTTAAAAATGACGTAAATTAATAAAATAATATGGATGGACTTGTAACTCAGACTATAAGATACTGTTTGACATTGTGTTTTTAACTGCGTTTCATTAAATTTTGATTTTTGTTTTGCTAAAATTGAGTGTGGTATGTATTTTTTGGATCGTTTTGATGTGCTGATGTCAAAAATAATTTTTTAAAAATAAAAAAAATTATTGTCATGTATTTCGGCACGAAAAACTATTTAAAAAGCAATCGCTACCACACTGCCAAACACGCTAAAAGCTAGTAAATAAAACTGTTGATTATTATTTTGAATTATTTTTTACAAAACTTTGTCATTTAACCTATCTTTTTAAGAAATTAATTTGAGGGGTTAACTTTTCCGAACAGTGACACTAGCCTTGACTCGAAAAGAACGGGTAGTTTTATAGCTTTGTGCCGACATTTATTATATTAATTAAACATAAAATTATCTTGGCTGAATTTAGGTGCTATGGCCAACCACAAATACCGAGCTGTTGTGAATCCACATGCCTATCCTGTGAGTGATTGATTGTATTATTTTATTAAATAACACAGTTATGTCATGAAAGTTTGTGCACCCAACAATTACCAGTAAAATCTGTCAAAAATCTGCGCCTACATTGCTCGCTGTAGACCATATATAATGCTTCTTTGCATTAGAGGATTCGGTTTCTTTTTACATTTTAAAATTGTTATAAATAAATTTTAAAAAATAAAAATAATTTCAATATATTTTTAAATAAAAACATATATAAAAAAATACTATTATACTAACCTCAAGCGACACATGCAATAGTGCCGAAAGATGTTTGTCCGGGCTGAATAATGTTACCACAAATTGGATGGTCCAAGGACCACCTCATCTTTTTTCCTGTAGCCACATTTTGCCGCATTATCCAATCAATATGTGGATACACAGATTGCTTGCTAACTGCTACATAGTTAGGTTTTAAGGCTTTTGTCTTGTACTTCTAGAGATAAAATGTGTGGATATATAGTTTAGTAACCACTTTTAAATAAAAAAATAATATAAATCTGCAATGAAGTCATGAAGCATTTAATTTTGAAAGTTTTTTTCCATTATCATCCGTGAAGATTATACAATCTAGTTGGTGCAGGGCATGAGCATGTTTATGAGTGTGGTATATACAAAAACATACTGGATCATAACATTTAAAAACAAGGTTATGGTAGATATATTTTATTTAAAAATATTATTTTAATGTTTTTAATGAAAATATAAATTATACCATCATTGTAATTATATTTTCAAACAAACATGGTCTATTTTCATAGATACTTCATTTATTATCGGTCATGTATTAAAAAAACAAAAAAAGAGGATATTTTTAGGAGGGGGATAAATTGCAAAGGATATTAAACATTTGGTGCGAGATTTAATGACAAACTCATGGTCAATGATACATTTTATGTATAGTTGACAATAGTTATAATAAACATCTTCCAAAAAAACTGCAAAACATAGTAATAATTTCACTCATAAAGATAAAAAGAAGTGAGCCATAAAGAAATAAATAGACCAATTCGACCAACTTTTAGGGTGGAGCCAGCAGCTAAGTTATCTTAGCAAACGGTTCCAACCCAAATTAGAGAGAGAAAAAAAAAACATTTGCGTAATTAATTAAATTAAGCTTCGGCAATGGTCCATGTCATATCATTCTCAAAAATCCAGTGACAGACCTCAATCCGGCCCGGACCCGAACCCAGGGCCAAAAAGGATCCATGGGTGGGGCTCCAGGAAGATGTATCCAAGTGGCAGATGGCAACACCATGATTTATCGTGGCCTTGCTATTTGGATCCAAAAGATCGGCTTCGTAGACCCGGACTTTGGGAACAGAGTGGCAGTAATAGAGCAGGTAAGGATAGAGGCTCTGGTGACAAGAGACTGACCTGGTCACTCTCCCACCGTTGATCCCTTTGATCGATCCAATCATGATGTTTTTCTTCGACCCATTCACGTTGTCCGTCGTCCGGACAGCCACGTTGCGGCCTAACACGGAGGTTGCAAAATCGATCATGTCCTCGGCCGAGCCCACACAGCGCTTGGTCTCGCCAGGGCTGGGTGATCTCTCACACTCGTCAAGAGCATCCAAAATGATCCTCTCCATGCTTGAATTATCACTAGCATGGAAAATCTCCTTTAGCTGATCAATCTTGGAGGTGGAAAAGGGTAATTTGGAGATGATGGAGCGAGGCAGAAAGGATCTTTTGGGCATTTTGTCTCGAATGTCCGGCATTGGCATCACACTTCCCTTCTTCAACATCGCCTCCCGGAAGAATTTTCCGGGCTCTATCCATTTATTGTTTTTTACCACACTGTCGCTGGTTACCTTCATTGAAGCATCGGCAGTGCTTGCGCTAGTGTACCCAGCAAAAGTGACACTCTTCTTATTGGCATAGTCTTTGAAAGTGGTGTTTACTCCGTAGATCTTGAACCCAATCTGCTGCCCCATTGCTCCATTCCCATAGCCAGAGAACTTATCAGTCCCTTCATTGAAGGATTTTCCATAATTGGCGAAATTGGCTTTCTCTGCATTCGAATTCTTTGCATAAGATTGAAAGGAATCATCCCCAACATTTGATTTTTCCCTGTAAGTGGCGAAGCTATCAACACCAGCATTCCCACCATCGCCATAGCTCATGAAATTATTCTGTGGAACATTCCCATCAAATCCGTAAGACTTGAAAGTATCATTAGCCCCATTGGCAGTCTCACCATAGTTGGTGAAATCTGAACCAATCACATTCGAACCCGTCCCATAACCAGAGAAATCATTGGGAGCTCCATTCCCGTTCTTCCCATAACTGGTGAAAGCTTGACCCGGTCCAGCATTCGCATTCTCTGTGTAAGTCGAGAACTTCTGGCCCTTCCCATTAGCACTGTCAGAATAGGAAACAAAGCGAAGATTTGGGTTGTTTACCTCCACATTGTACCCCTTGAACTCTCCAGTACCGCCAGTCGCACCAGCGCCATAGGTGTTAAAGCTCTGGTCAACAACGTTGGATTCAGGGGCATAATTGGAAAATGTCTCGCCGTGACCGGCGGCGTCGCGGCCGTACCGGCGGAACGAGTCGACCGGGATATTGTCACCATCGGAATAGTTCTTGAAAGAGTCCGCTCCACCGGCTCGATCAGTGCCGTAATTGGTGAAATTCTTGTTGTTATAGATAGCGAAATGGGAGTCATGGTCATGCTTTTCAAGACTGGGAGACAAATCAGGGAAGCAGAAGAGTTTGGCAGAGGAACAAAAGGCTGGGAGTTGAGCGGAGAGAGCATTTTGGGAGGCGAGTTTAGCAAATGTTGCCAAATCGACGGGACTCAACGGGGAGGCTTTGGAGATGAAAAAACCAGATTTTGGTAAAACCGTGTGGATCTCCTTGTTCCAGTACCGAACTAGAGATGCCTTGGGCGTAAATGGGCTCTCACCGTTTGGCGAATCTCCACTGCCAACCGCTGCACAATTCACCTGCAATGCATTGTGATTTGAGAAATAAACAGCAAGTTTTAACCATTAATTTGTACGAGAATCACGCATCAAAAACACAAAACAGACAAGAGAGAACAAGACTGAAAGCAGCAGTCAGAAGGAAGCGGGCGTAGAGGATAGGCTTACTTACATTGAGCAATGAGACGAAGGAAAGGGAGAGAAGAAGGGTAATGGGGTGAAGAATATGCATTTTTTTAAGAGAGAGGAGCGAGAATGTTGGTGGGTTTGTAGGGTTGTGAATTGATGAAATATATATAAAAGGACCCTAAACTTTACAGAGGGAGGGAGAGAGAGAGAGTGTGTACTATTTAATGCGGGTAACAATTAAACAATATATATATATTTTTTAATTTAAAAAGTTTGTCTCTGGGTTTGTGGTTCCTGGTTCCTGAGCATTGACACTCAAGGAGTCAAGACTCCGGTCGGCCGAGTTCCAAGTCTTAACTCTCAAGTGCATAGTCGAAAAGACAATTAATCATACTGCCAGCAACTCGGGTTTCAAAGCCTACCCATTAGGCCATAACCCAACAAAAAATCAAACACGCAAAAGGGAAAATTACAGACAGTATTCTAGACTACTTGTGCATTATCTCAGCTGTAAATGCAGTGGATACACGAGAAAACAAAGTCAAAGCGCGAAGAGGAAGGGAAGGGAGATGGGCTGTGGGAAGGAGCGTGAAGATTGGGGGATTTATAGGCCCTAATGTAGCTGTATCGAACCCACAGATGCTCTAAAAATACCACAGCGCGTATAAGGTTGTATGACATTATTTTTCCTAGAAATGGATTTCTAGTGGCACAATTGATCAACCAATTTATATTCTCTTCTCAAAGAGATAATACCAAAAACCCTTGATGTCATTGATAGGCCCCACATTTCAAATAATTTATTTAAAAAAATTAATTTGTCCGACACGAGCAGAGAAGTGTTTAAGTGTTAGATTAACGGGAAAAGAGTCAAGGGAGCTTTGACTCTTTTAGTGAAGGGCAGCTTGAAAATTGGGATAGAGGCATGTACGCGATTTCTGATGGATACGTGTCTCGTCGTGATTGGCGAGATGTCACCCTCTCTTTCACGCGTTAGCCGCTCATGATTTTGTTTTACCATGTTACTAGTTTTGGAGTTTGTAGAATCTTTCCGTGACTCGATTTTCCATTCAGCATTATGAGAAAAGAGCAACCATCTCTAGCTCTGTCCTGAAGGGCCTTGACAAAGCTCGTGATAATGGCATAGTATGTAATTCTATTGAGAGTTTTGAGAAGACTGGTTTCACGACTGATCACCTACCGGGTTTACTAAGTGGAGCAAAGATTGTTTTTTAAAAATATTATTTATTTATAAATATATTAAAATAATAATTTTTTAAAATTTATTTTTAATTTCAGCACATCAAAATATTTATGAACACAACAAAAATAATTAATTAAAAGAAAAAAAACAATTTAATTAAAACTCTAGTGCGAACACAACCTAAACACTTATTGATTCGCTAACATATTGTTTTCATTGTTTTTCAATAAACTTGTTTACTTATGATGTGTTTTAGTTAATGTTTTTTTTTTTTAAATAGATATAGAAATGATAAAGATTTATTTAATTGCAGGGACAAAAAAAAGATATAAAAATAAAATTATGAATAAAATAATTTTTAAAATGAATATATATATCATTTCAATTAAGAAAAAACAAAGAGATATATTTTCTGCATTTCAACGTTCTTCATCTCTTTTATATACAATAATAACCATACATTACCTTAACATCAATGATGATTTTACCAATGACAAGAAACATATTTGTTCTTCGGCTGTTTTGTGAATCAATCGGGTTCCTAAACAAAACTATTTTAAGTTTGGTCCTCGATGTATCAAATATGACCAAATTAACCCTATTATCAAAATTTACAACAAAAATATCACAGTTCCTCTTAGCGTGAGCTGCAGAATCAAAATATTAGGAATGAATTTCATTATCTTGTGATTGTATACATCCAGATAGTTATGAGATTAGATTTATTTTCTTGTCATGGTTATTAAAGGAAGGGCTGCTTGTATATATAAAACACTACTTTGTAACATAAAAAAGAAGTGATAGAATCACATTTTATACAAGAATTTCTCTCTGATTTAACATGGTATCGGAGTAGAGATCCATTCTTTGCATCATGAATAACTACTAACAACCTTAGAGAAACTAAGGCAATGGATGCACCAACATCAACTGACTTGATTAAACAAAAGCAACCGAATACAATTGTAAATTTTAACAATCTCACCACAAGAATTGATCATGTTGTAACTCATAACCAGGCCTAGAGCCCAACAATAATATATGATATTGCAGTTGTACAGATTGATATCAAACTTGATGCCACTAATTATGCTTTATGGTTCCAAATTGTGGAGATTTATATCTTAGAAAAAGAATTTTGGGATACATAATGACGACCTTCTTGCAACCAGAACCGAATGATCCTAGCCTTAAAAGATGAAAAATATAAAACTCTATTGTGAAGGGATGACTAATCGACTCAACGAATCCCTCTCTTATAAAAAAAACTTTATTTGATTCCCAACTGCTAAACAAGTATGAGATTCAATCACTACTACTTACTTTGATGGATTCGATACATCTTACGTGTATGATTTGAATAGACAAGTAACATGAATAAAACAATAAGGAGAATCCTTAGAATCACACTACAATTGTCTCCAAGGCTTATGGAAGGAAATTGATTTTTGGAAACCAAATCTTATGGAATGTGCTAATGACATACAAAAGTATAATGCTTTCCTTCAAGATGATCAAATTTATACTTTTTTGGATGGACTAGATGACATGCTTGGTAAGATAAGGAGTGATATACTTTAATTGAACCGATTTCCAATAGTTGAATATGCTTATACCCATGTTCAAAGAGAAGACATCAGACATACAATTATGCTCATAAATAATAGGAATCTTACTACTACACCCATGGTTTTTAGAGGAGGGAAATGGCAACAAGCACTCTAGAAGGCTAAATATGAGACATCTTTACCAAGAGGATATAATATATATAATTTAGCTAAAACTAAAGGACAAGTGGAGAGTGAAGGCAACAATTGTTCTCATTATGAAAATATAAAGCATATACGAAACACCTACTTCAAATTGCATGGTTACCTAGAATGGTGGAATGAGTTGAAGGCACGAAAGTAATAGGTAGTTGCTGGTAGCACATGGCAATCAGCATTGAGAAACACAAGGCCCCAACTATCATTAACTTCACTTGTAGATTTAAAAAATGATGTCATAATTCATTCTAAAGATCAAGGTAATAATTGTTATTATACTAGCAGTGCATTACTTGCTTTTAAGGAATCTAATAATGACCGGATAATGAACTCTGATACAACAAATCACATGACTTTATGTCCAAAAAACTTTGTCAATACTACGAAACCAAGGTGGACCAGTATAACCAATACTAACATGGTTGAATATCCTGTAACAAGGGTTGGAATAATGCATATTCCACCTTTCATATCATTGACTAACATGTTATTAGTGCATTCTTTTTCAAATAAGTTGTTGTCTATAGATCAAGTTACCGAAGAACTAAACTGTGTTGTACTAATGTATCCAAATTTTTTTTTCCAGGATATTCTCACAAAGAAGATCATTAGACATGGTACTAAGAGAGAGGGGTTATACTACATAGATGACTTTAGTCCAGGTAAAGTCAACACTATGAGTTGTTCAATAATTGCAAAAGAAAAACAGATTTGGTTATGACATTATTGATTTGAGCATCCATCATTTAACTATATGAAGCATTTGTTTACAAAATTATTTTTGAATTCAAATTATTCAAGCTTTAGATGTGAAACTTACATTTTAGCCAAGAGTCATCGTGCTTTTTTTCAAATCAATTTTAATAAAAGTGATATCTCTTTTGCCTTAGTTCATTCTGATATTTGGGGACCATCTCCTATTATAACTGTGTTTGGAAGACGTTGGTTTGTAACCTTAATGGATGATTGTACTAAGATGACACAACTATATTTGTTGAAACACAAAGATAAAGTATTTGATGTGTTTCGTACATTCCATGCTATAATTCATAACCAATTTTCAATAATTTTTTTTTTCTAAATTCTTTGATGTGATAATGGGCGAGAGTATATGAATAATGATTTCTCATCATTTTTTTCTCAAAGAAATGGTACTCTCTACGAGTTGTCATGTGGTCAAACTTCACAACAAAATAGAGTGGCTGAACAAAAAAAACAATATATTTTAGAAATTGAATGTGTATTGTTATTTAGAGCACAAGTACCAAGTCAAAAGTGGGATGATAATGTTGCCACTATTATTTATTTGTTGAATTGCATGCCTTCTAAAGCTTTGGAATTCAAGACTCTACTACAAGTTTTGTCACAACATGTTACGCTATTGTCCATACTTCTTATTCCACTGCGTGTGTTCGATTGTGTTGCATTTGTTCATCTACATAAAAATCAATGAATAAAACCTCAACTTTGTGTAGTTTGCTGTGTGTTTCTAGGGTATGGTACAAATAAAAAAGGATTTTGTTGCTATAATCCTATAAAAAACAGCTCCACACTACAATGGATGTAATTTTTCTAGAGTCAAAGAATTTTTACTCTTAAAAAAATCAACTTCTCTTTTTCAGGGGGAGATATGGGATGGAGAGCAAAAGTGATGGAACACGACAGATGGTGCTTAAGACGTTCAAAACATTACAAAAACAGAGACAATAAGTGTTGCTCAAGACGTGGCAGAAACATAGATAGCTCAAAACACTAGAGGAAATATTATTGTAATAAAAACACAAACAACTCTAAATATGGAAAAAGCAGCTCCACACGTGGCAAAGACAACTTTAAACGTGGCTACTGGGAATGGTGCAAAAAGCCTGACAAATGGTGTCATCAGAATATCATCAAAAATAGCTCCAACTGTAACACTTAAAGACGTTGCAGGAGGTATTGATCTAAATGAAGTTACTGCAGCAATAATGCTAGACATCAATAAGGTAATAGCTAAGGAAGATAAAAAAATCGCACCTCAAATATATAGTAAAACCCTTTCTCTTGAAGCGTCTGACAATGAAAATCATTTTCATGAGGATATTCCTGAGGTAATTTCTTATATACCATCTTCTAGTAATATTTTGGATACTTCTGCTAGTTATCACTTATCTTTCAGGCACAATAGTGGCAAGCCCTCGACCCATTACTCACCAGATTATAAGGGGAAAAGGTCAAAATACCCAATTTATAATTATGTATCTATAAAAGGACTATCTATGCCTCTTAAAGCCTTTGCATATAAGTTGTCCTCGTATTCCTTATGTATTAGATTTAAGTAATAGTAATTGACATAGTAATTTCTCTAAACAAGAGATGTATTATATTCAAGAATATCTTAGGTCCAACGTGAAATGTTACCAAGCATAATTTCTTTGGGAAATAGACATATTTTTTCAAGTCAAGATCTTAGGTTCAAGGTAAGACAAATAAGATTGATTCTGTTAGCATTTATAAATGATAATATTTGATTAATAAAAAGTTGATTTTGTGAATATAGGTTCTTTGACTAGGGAATTGTTCAATAAATTTGTTCTAGGAAAGACAAAAAAGTTCAAGAGATGACGACTTAGAAAGTTGGATGATAAATTTGTCTTATCAATGCATTACCATTTAGTTTTAACTAATTTTATTAAATATAACCTAGATCAGTAGATCAACTCAGTACTTATTCTAAATAGAGTTTTTAAAAAAAACCCAATTGGGAGTTGACTCGGTTAAACTTAAATGATTTAGTCACACTAGTTAAAACCTAGTTCAATGTTCTTTTTTTTTTTTTTTATGAAAAAAACTAAAATGATATTATTTTAACATTAAAAAAATAAAAACAACAAAATTTTGGATTGACTAATTAAAACAACAAGCCCAACTCAAGACCTAAGTCTTAGATAAAATCATGAGTCTAGCTAGATTTAATAAATGTAGTTTCAGCTTACCATGTGTCCATATAACATATATACATATGGTATTTACACATGATCTCAACTAAACTTTTTATAAGGTTATGCCAAAGATCAAATTTTGTTTTAAGAAATATCAGGGATTGAGCAAGAGTTTAAACTCAAGCTAAATTGTCATAACTATTTATGTATATGAATGTTAGCATGTCTCATTAATGTATGGATGATTTTTGAATTGCTTTCACATGTTTTTTGACATGATATATTATCATACTTACTATTTTTTTATAGGTAATAAAATAAATTAAAATATCTAATAGTAGGCATACAAGAGAACAAGAACAAATCTACAGAGATCAAGGATATGCAAATACCAAGGATCTATAGAAGACAAAGAACTTGTAGATTTATAACCAAGAAACACAAAAGTTTAGGGATACTAATGGAATATGTTATCAAACTTACTATTCCATTGGTTCACATTTTATCGCGGATAGATCAATTTTTTAAAATGTTAAAAAGAATACTGAGAGTGTGAGGATTTTTTGGAAATGCTATTAAACTCGGAAAACAGGTAAATCTTGAAATTCCTTGAACTGACTTCTTGCCTAGCGTAAGTTTCCAATTAAATATATAAGAGTTAACTCGATATGAATTTATTGATTTAATAGGTTCAAAGAAAACCCAAATGACCGACAAAAGCATAAATCAACTTCTAAAAAACAAAGAAGATTGTTTTAAAAAATATTGAGATTCGACATATTGGATGACAACAGTCACACGTAACTTGGTTCATGAATTTAACTGGGTTTAATAAATTTTTTAAAAAAACTATTTTTATTTAATTATATGATAAAAATTATATACTTGCAATTCCAAGCATCAATTCTAAAATAGATGTTTGTTCAATACCGTGCTAACCATAAATAAAGCAGGAAAAAACCATTCACGAAGTATATTTCCCAACCAATTCAATATTAATGGGTATAATCAGGGAAAAATTAAAATAGTTTTTTTTTATAATTATTATTAACATTAAGTAAAAGACTAAGTTGCTCCTAAGATGATGATTAAGCATATTGGATGACCTCAGTTACACAAAAATCAGTTCATGAACTTAGCTGGGTTTAATATTTCTTTTAAAAAACATTTTTTTACTTAATTATATGATAAAAATTAAATACTTACAATTTCAAGTATTAATCCTAAAATAGATGTTTGTTTGAGACCGTGATAACCCTAAACAAAGCAAAAAAAAAAAAAACCATTCATGAAGTCTATTTCTCAATCAATTCAATATTGATGGATGAAACTGGAAAAAAATAAAAAAAATTGTTTTATAATTATTATCAATATTAAGTAAAAGACTAAATTGCCCATAAAATGACGATTAAGCTCTTGAAGTCAAGCTTTAAAAGTGATTTAAAAAAAAAACATAGACCCAAGTGTTTTTTGCATTATGGACATTATAGTAACTTTAACTTTGCAAAAAAAAAAAAGAAGAAGACAACAATAACCTTGATCAATTATAAAATGGCTAATCCACAATAATTAAAGTAGAGCGACTCTGCAAGCCATTGTATGAAAAACTGGTAAATTTATTGTTTTAACCTATACTAATTGATCAGGGTGAATATTCTAAATCTAGGTTAATATTTTAAATTTGCAACTCGTGGAATTGAAAGCTCGGGTTCAATTAAGAATTTTAATTTTCAACTAATTTAATACTAAATGATAAAATTGAAAAAAAAAATTCAAATGAAGAAACCAACCAAAGCAAAAAAAAAGAAGAAAAGAAGGAGCATCAAATATGAAAGGAAAAAAATAATGAAGGGGTGAAATTGAAACAGAAAACAAATTCAAAAACTATCTTAAATAAAAAAAAAATAAAAAATGACCAAATTTAATAGAATAAAAAAATTTAAAGAACGATGCAATTAACAACAAAACAAAATCTGAGAAATGAATAAAGATAAAACAAATAGAAATAAAAAGATGAAGGACAAAAAAAAAAAACTTGAAGGGATTATATGAAAATACGGAGGGCCATGCATCCATTTTTAGGAGGAAAGAGAAAATAAAGATGTCAGTGACGAACTAAATGTCTAGAAATTACATGTGCCGCAGATGATAGAAGAGGAGGTCGAGATGAATTGAAAGACGAGGTGAACTAATATTTTTTACCACTAGAGTTAGCTGCATGCACTGCGTGAAGGCGACGACTTGTTGCGGTTATTTTTAAATACTACTTTACCCTTAGTACCTAAACATTATTAAAAAAAAATTTCACTATGTAATTATGAAAAAAATCACATTTTTTTTTAAATTACTATGTAATTATGAATTAGCCCCTCAAGATAAGCTTTTGAAAATTGGAATTCTAAGGGTAATAGAGTCATTATACTGTAGCAAAGAAAAATATATGAAATGTCGAAAAAAATCTTAGAACATTGTTAAATGATTATTTTCTTTTAAGGATAACAAAGTTATTTTACCATGCAAAAGAATAATGAAAAGATCAAGCCGCCCCTTAACCATTCAAAAAAGACAAAAATGAACCAAAGAAAAAGATTGTTTTACCCAAATAATGATAATTTATTGAGAGTTTTTTCAAAAGCAAAACCATCAATTCACTAATATGATCTGACATACATACAATGTTTTTGCCATATATTTTAGTTTTCTCTTTAATGGTTGCTTCAACTGTTTAGAATTATGTAACTTTAGATGTGGGCTCCTTGCATGTTTTAAGTCATGTTTGGCTTGAGAACTAGCGTAACAAATCTTGTACACACAAGATCGGATTAGAAATGAGAATCCAATCAACACTTTGACTAAGTCAGATAGTATTTTTCAAACACATGGCATTTTATAATACTATAAGCATGTTTGATATGAGATAATAATTTTTATTTAAAGTGTTTTTAGTTTAAAATTGCATTAAAATAAAATTTTTTAAAATTTATTTTTAATATCAGCACATTAAAATGATTTGAAAATAAAAAAAATTTAAAATAAATAAAAAAATTAATTTGTTTTTCAATTTTTTTTAAAATACAAAAATAAACAGATACAGTTTCTCTCTCTGTTTTTCATTAGACCATCTTATTTACGTACGTTACGCTAGGGTAACCTGTCATTATTCTCTTACTTGTTTATGAAGTTTCTTCTTTAGCCTCCTTATCCCTATGGTATTTCATATTTTATAAAGGAATAGAAACCACGTACGTATATATACCCAGTACTTCATCCCATGCCTTGAATAATTAAATGTATAGATGCTGTATATCAGAATATATGACAAAAATGTAAGATAAGCCGTAATATTCTTGAAATACTATAATAATTTAATATAAGCTCAGCTTATGTGATCCTATGTCTCAACGTTTTAGCGTATCTCATCATGTCATTTTATTTTCTTTTTTTTTAATCACAATCTCAAATATTATCAACTACTTCGTCTTCACATATCCTTTTATTGAGTTATATATATTTCTTAAGGATAACCATATAGAGTTTGTTGGTCGGCATCAATATTCTCTTAAAGTTGTATACTATATAATAAGCTCACCAAACTAGCATGTCACGTTCTTTCATGAAGAAAAATCTACTCCGATGAAAGATGCTTCTTCACTCATACTTTGGTTACTTTTCACAACCATCTCTTCCATTATGTCATTCTATCCGATCCCAGATACAGTTTGGCAATACAGTGATCCACACGTTGTTCCACAGTAAAATTATCATTTTTTTTAAACTTTTTTTTTTAAAATATATGTTGCATCTCATCGCTTTGCAAACAGTCACTAAACTCTCGTTATTGTTCTATCGTTGCCTTGTTACATTAGCCCTAAACCTACAAGGAAGCTAGTTCCGATCCTTTATGATACCAAGTTATGTCAATGATTTACAAACCTTAAACAAAATAAACGTTAGAGAGTCGGTTGCAAATGTATCTATAAATCCTGAGTATATGACATTAACCACGAGGAGACTTTTGCTCTGCTTCCTCATCTTATTACCTCACTACGAAGTTCTTGCTGGTTGTTGCTGTTGTCAATTATTTCATACGGATGTCAAGGATGTCATCCTCAAAGGGAATCTTTCAAAACAATTGTATGTATCCTTCTTCTAGCCGCCATGATCATCTACTAGAAAAAGTTTGTCATTTTATCGAGCTTTTTATATATGATCTCAAACAAGATTCCCAGGTTTGATTTGAGAAATACCACTCTACCATGAGTCATTTTGGATAATTCGCTTCTAACACATGCTACCTCTACTATGTGCTGATCATGTAACTATTACAAGGGATAATTCTCAACATCACAAAACTTAAGGAGTTCTTCAATCAAAGTATGACAAAAAAGGATCTAGCCAAACTAGGTTTTCTTTTACGCCTAGAAGTTTCTTCAGACGACACTCTAGCTACTACTTGTTTATATATAGGCTAGATATTCTATAGATATCTTGTTTCCTGCTCATTTGACTGGTAGTAAAACTACTCCAACTACTGAGTCTAATGGCGAGTTCACGCTTGTAATGGTACAACACCATGTGACCCTACACTGTATATCTCATTGTCACTCATCCTGATATAGCATATTTTGCTCATATACATGTGTTGATCATATACTATTACAAGGGGTGCTTAATTTACTCTATGGACTCCATCCTTCTGCACAATCATCGCTGGATGGCTTCATCAGGATATGGCGAGTTCAACCTTTCGGTGCCGCCTTGTTGCAACGTGATAATCGATGTTCAAATTAATTGCCTAAAATGATGTGTTTCAAGAACGAATATTTTCGAGACTTATCTTCCAAGCTTGAGGGGATGTCAGAATGTGTTAAATAATAGTGTTAGTTACATTAAGAACATTAATTAGAGTAGCTAGCGTGATCTAACACTCATCTAATTAATTAATCTTTAGCAATCATTATTGATCCCTTGGATATCTATGATCTTTGGGAATTATTGATTTATTTTTAAAATCATCGTGATTATATATATTTACATTTGTAGGACATGTGGACTTGTATCTATAGCCCTGTAAACCTCAATAATTTAGATATGCAATGCAAACATACAATTCTCTATATTCTCTCTATTGCTACTGTTCTCCTTAATTAGCATATTATGAATTATGGTTCGGTCCTACTAACTATTAAAAAAAAATGATAAATACAAATAGAAACAAAAATAAAATATTTTTATTGGTAAATTGCAGTTAATTTTACCAACAAAATATTTTCTCGCTATATCCATTGGTAATTACCGATATAAATATTCTCTTGGTATATACTAAAAGAATTACAGTAAAAAAAATACATTAAAACGAGGCAAAAAAATATAATAACATGTCATTTATACTGTCACTAAAATTCATCAGTAACTCGTTGGTAAACTCACTTTTCTCTGAAATTGTTCATTGTATCAATTATGGATTAATTTAGTTGGTATTTTTCACAGAATTGGAACTGTTCACTTTTCAATTGCACTGTTAATTATTGTTCTTTACAGACAAAATCACTGATGAATTAAAAGTCATTGGTGATATTTGAGGGGTTTCTAAAAATTTTGAATTAAATTTAAAATTTAAATAAATATTACAGACAGAATCACCGAAAATAATTAAAAATATTAATATTTAATTATCTGTCGGCAAAACCGTTGGTAAAAATACCCTAATAAAAATACTAGAGTCCTTCATTTCATAACAGACACGTCTCTTCTTCTTCTTCTTCTTTTTATGTAAAAAACACAAATGTCCCTTTCTTTCTTTCACTTCTCTTCTCCTCTCCTCCCCTCCACACATAGGTATGTCTTCTCCTCTCTTCTTTTTTTCTCTTCTTAATTACATACTTTATGAATTTGTTTTTTCTTTTATTTTCTCAGCTTCACTTGCAATTACATTAAAGTAAGATTTCTCTTTTATCTTTATTCTTTTTGTGTTTTTTTGCATTATATTTGTTTTTTTTTAATTTTTTTGTTCTTAATAATTATATGAATATTGTTGTAGGATTTCTTTTTTCATATGATATGAATTTTGTTGGATTTGTTTTTCAATGTTGTTGTTCAATTTCAATTAAATTATTTTATTTGTTGCTAGATTATGAGTTCTGAAATAGGTTTTCTAGGTTAGGTCGAAATTTTTTTTAGTTGATTAATTTATTTGTTGTTGTTTTTTTTTGTGTTATTTATTTATTGCAAATTTGTTTGAGTTGATTTTTTTTCCAAGCAATTCAGTTTTTTTTTAAAAAATATTTTTAAATAATTACTAATGGTATTACCGACGGATTAAGTTTAACGTCGGTATATTTTAGAGAGTTAGAAAAGAATTACTGCAAATGCCATCATACCAGTGTTTTATCTCCGATAGAATTGTATATAGTATTTCTGTTAGTTATATGACAACATTCCCAAGAGAAATACCGATGTAATGAAGCAGGTAATTCTTTTTTGTATGCTTTTCCCGTCAATAAATCTATTGATAATTTTATTATTGATGGATTCACCGACAAACTAAAAATTACCGACAAAAGTTTTACCGATGAAGCATTTCTATCCTTGAGCCCATAAGTAAATTTATTACCAATGGAAGATTCCATCGGTATTTTTAAGAATTATGGTAGTGTCTGCATGTGTGTTTTATAAAACATTTTATCAATCACATTTCAAATGTTTCAAACATTTCTCAATTGGATCCTCTTTTTGATTTTTTCATAAAATCTCCCCCATCACGTTGTTCTAAGTGTAAATAATATAAGTTCAGAAGAATCTTATTGATTATTTTCACTATCTTCACATGTACATTTATATTGTTTATAGAGAAAAGTTATTACACGAGATAAAAAGATCAAGAGGATTCAAAACCACTACTAGATAAGGATGAGATAGAAGTCATGCATGGACTCCTATGTTTTTGTTACAATGAGATAGAAGTCCTATATGGACTTTTCTTTGTTTCTGTTACAACCCCTCTCAAGCTCATGGGGAGAGAACGAATCATGAGCTTGTCTCTTAGTAGAAGAAAACGAGCTGTGGTGAGAACCTTTGTAAAAATATCTACTATTTGATCAACTGTATTGATATACTGAGCTGAGATATCTTTAGCAACAATTTTCTTGCAAATGAAGTGGTAATCAATTTCGATATGTTGTGTTCTAGCATGAAAGACAGGATTGGATGCTAAAGCAAGAGCTCCAATATTATCAACCCAGAGGGTTGGGGAAGCTACCAGGGGAAGATGCAAATCTTTGAAAAGCATTCGAATCCAATAGAGTTCAGCAGTAATGATTGCCATGGGACGATATTCAGCCTCTGTACTAGAACGAGCAACAACAGGTTGCTTCTTCGCCACCCATTAGATTAAACAAGGACCTAAAAAAATCCTGTAACCAGTGGTGGAACGCCTATCATCCGGGCTTCCAGCCCAATCCAAATCACAGTAGCCATGTAATTGCAAAGAACCTTTTGAAAAGTAAATGCCATGCTTAACTTTAGATTTAAGGTATCGAATGACCCTTTTTGCAACTGTAAAGTGTGTAGTTGTGGGACCATGTAAAAATTGGACAATATTGTAATGCTCCAGCTATGTGATGATAAAATGATGAGTTAGGAAAAAGATCACAATCAAATTTTGATAACTTCTTACCATAAATACATGGAGACTGATAAGGTTTAGCTCCTATCATATTGGTACGATTCAATAAGTCAACAATATTAGATTGATGCAAATAAATACCTTCTCTATTTTGGTGAACCTGAATACCCAGAAAATAGGAAAGTGGTCCTAAATCCTTCATTGAAAATTCATGTTGAAGCTTGGTAATGAGATCAGAAACAACAGTTGGCTTATTGCTTGTAACAATAATATCATCAACGTAAATCAAAACATAAATACGCACTGCCTCTTGAAGAAATACAAATAGTGATGTATCCACAGTGGATCCCATAAAACCAAGATCAAGGAGTACCTGGGAGAGATGTTGAAACCAGACGTGAGGAGCTTGTTTCAAGCCGTAAAGAGATTTGTGGAGGCGACAAACAGAATCAGACTAAGATGAATCCATAAAGCCTTATGGTTGTTTCATAAATACTTAGTCCACCAAATGTCCATTTAAAAAGGCATTTGAAAAATCTAATTGCCGAATAATCCAATCATAATAAATTGCAAGAGCAAGAATGAGACGGATAGTAGCTGGTTTAATAACTGGACTAAAAGTCTCAGTGTCATTGATGCCATCTTGTTGCTCAAAACCCTTTGTCACAAGCCTTGCCTTATAACGATCAATAATGCTATCTGATTTTTGTTTAAGTTTGTAAATCCACTTGTTTCGAATCACATGTTTATAAGAGGGTCGTGGACACAAAGTCCAAGTACCATTGGATATTAAAGCATTATATTCGGCAGTCATAACATCTTTCCAATATTAGCTCTTTGAGGCCTGTGAAAAGGTTAGTTGGTTCAGGAGGAAGGATGATAGTATGAAGGGCTTTGAGAGGATGTTTTGTAGAGTGATAGAGGTGAAGTCAGAAAGTTGTTTAGGTTTGAGAGATCTAGTAATGCTACGAGTAATCATCCGAGAGGGCAGAGAAGAACACTCTAAGGACAATTATGTAGTAGAGGAAATGTCTAGGGAAGGAGAGGTATAGATTCTGCTGGTGCAAATATCTTAGGCATATGATGTGGGGATTCTGGAACTATAGGTGATAAGGATAAGATTGGTGGAACTAGAAGAGATAAAGAGGATGATGGATCTTGTGGGGAAATATCTGCAGATGTGTTAACAATAAGAGAAATAGGAGTAGATAAGTTTGAAGTTGGTGGAAAGGGTAAAGACTTACTTGTCAATTCCTTGTGAGAGATAGCAGAGGGACAATCCTGTTGTGGGGGAGTAGCTGAATATATATCCTTAGCTGGAAACACATGCTCATCAAACATGACATGTCGCGAAATATAAACTCTATTGGTTAAAGAATCAAGACATCGATATCCTTTAGAATTGGAACAATAAGCCAAGAAAATACATTGTTTACTGCGAAAAGATAATTTATGATCATTATAAGGTCGCAGTAATGGATAGCACACACAACCAAAAACTCTGAGAATAAAATAATCTGGTTCTGCATTAAATAACTTGGTGTATGAAGTATGTTATTTAATGTTGGAGTGGGTAATCTGTTGATGAGATAGATTGCAGTATGAAAAACTTCAACCCAATATTTGTTAGGCAAGTGTGAGTGAGCAAGAAGAGCTAAGCCAGATTCAACCACTTGACAATGCTTGCGTTCTGCTATACCATTTTGTTCGGATGTGTATGGACAAGAAATTTTATGAACAATACCATGATTTGCAAGAAACGTTTTGAACTGAGAAGAAGTGAATTCTCCACCCCCGTCAGTTTGTAATTGCTTAATTTTTCGAGATAGAAGATTTTCAACTAAGCATTTGAATTTAAGAAAACAAACAAAAACATCTGACTTGTGTTTCAATGGAAAGAGCCAGGTGAAACAGGAAAAATCATCAACAAATAAGACATAAAACTTGTAGCCACTTATTGACTTTACTGGAGAGGTCCACACATCAGAGTGTATAAACTCAAGAGGAAAATTCAATACGCGATTAAAAATTTGAAAGGGAAGCTTTTTTGCTAGTTGACATGGCTAACATAAAGATTCTTGTCATTGTCAACCAGACACAGACAACTAAGAATGACGTAACAAATGTTGAAATACAGAAGAAGATGGATGACCGAGTCGATTATGCCAAACTAAAATTGGATCTTTCACGCCAATGAAAGAAAACAAACTGCAACTTTTATTTGATGAGAAATGTTTCAAGTATATCGGATATAGACCAGTTTTACTCGGTCCCTGCAATAGAATTTCTCCCGTCTGCATGTCCTTCACAAGAAAACAACTAGAATTAAGTTGAAAATAACAATTATTATCAGTACAAAATTGTTGAATAAAAAGCAAATTAGCATAAGCTGAAGGACAATGAAGAACATTATTTAAATGAAGTGTAGACGTAGGTGTTTGGATAAGTATGGAACCAGTATTGGAGATTTGCAAACTACCACTATTGCCAACAGTTACTGTTTCTCCACCTTGATATGGTTGTTGTAGGGCCAAGTTATCTAATGCAGTAGTGATGTGATTGTTAGCACCACTATCAGCAAACCATGGTAGCACCACTATCAGCAAATCATGGTTCATTGTCATTGACATTGTAGTGTGTGTTGCCATTGCAGCCAACTAAGATGGTGGGTGTCTCCCTTGATAGGAGAAATCCATGCGATGATAGCAATCCAATGCTTGATGGTTTAGCTTATTACAAATCTGGCACAGAGTACGATTTTTGTTAAAAACCATAGATAATGGTTGATTCTCATTTCTAGAGAAATTTCCAGAACCTGTGTTGATGGTGCTACCATTCCGAGATGGATGCTGTGTACGAGGGGAATATGATGGATCCTGAGTGCGAGGAGAATATTTAGGTTGACCAAATCTATGTTTTTTGCTAAATCCGGATGAACCCTGATATTGATTAAATAGTGCAAATTGGCTAGCCTCCGGAGGTACTATCTTGGTCTGATTTTCTAACAAAGTTTCACAAGTAGTTCAAATTGAAATTCATTAAACGAGTGAGAAATATCTCGTTGCAAATGAGAAGGAAGTGATGAAAGAAGTATTCGCAGTACTAAGACCACCAATAGTATGAGATATCAGATCATCATCTTCAATAGGCTTGCCCACAGCAGCAAGTTGACTGGCTAGGCCTTTGGCAGTATGAATACAATCTCAATAAGATTTATTCCCTTGCTGTAGATTTTGAAGTTGTCTCTTCAAATGTGAAACACGAGAGTGATTTGGAGTAGCAAACCTATTGGCCAGTGAATCCCATACCTCATTGGAAGTATTTAAGCCAAAAACTGTAGGGAGAATTGTCTCCGAGAAAGTAGCATTCAACCAGCTAAGTAAATACTGGTCCTTTTTTTTCCATAAAATAAATTGTGGATCCACTGTGAGTGTAGCTTGTCCATTTGAATCAACAAGAAATTTAGAAGGACAAGATTCTAAGCCATCAACAATACCCAGAAGATCATTACTCCTTAAAACAGGAAGAAATTGAGACACCCAACCAAGATAATTAGAGCCATCTAATTTGACAGAGATAAGATGATTAATAATTGGAAAAGTGATGTTTGGACTAGAGGAAGCCATGAAAAAGGATTTGTTTAAGGGTGTTAGCCAAAAAGCTCTGATACCATGTAAACAATATAAGTTTAGAAGAATCTTATTGATTATTTTCACTATCGTTACATGTACATTTATATTGTTTATAAAGAAAAGTTGTTACACGAGATAAGAAGATAAGAGAGGATTCAAAACCACTACTAGATAAGGATGAGATAGAAGTCCTGCATGGACTCCTCTGTTTTTGTTACACTAAGGAAAAAAAAAAAACATTGGATGGAAAAAAATTAAGACAATGACAAAATGATCCAACTGAGAAATTTCTAAAACATTGAGAACCTTCGTAGAAATTAATGTTGTAATGACATTGAATTTATCTTACTCTCATCAAGCTATTGTTCAAGCTAGATCAGATTTTATTTTTTAGAGTTCTTGCTTAAGATTTTGATATATAAATAAATCTTAATGAAATATTGGATATAATAGGCAAATATAATAGTTATGGTAAGGCATGCAGGTAGTAGTTGATACTTGATAGTGTTGATGAAATGTTTTTACCATATTTATTTTTATCATAATCTTGTTTTTAGATGGTCAAATGATTATTAGGTGGCA
Organism: Populus tremula; assembly: GCA_964019445.1. Lineage (NCBI taxonomy): Eukaryota > Viridiplantae > Streptophyta > Magnoliopsida > Malpighiales > Salicaceae > Populus > Populus tremula. The sequence continues at coordinate 13,050,264 of CAXHTJ010000018.1, read as the reverse complement.
TTGATGGGAATTTTTTTTTTATCATATTTGTTTTACTAAAAATTATTTTTTATTGATATTCTATTTTTAATTTGTTTCCTCCAATAAATTATGACTCTAGTTTTCTTATAATAAAGGAGTTATATCCTTATTATATAATCTAAAAATCTTTGAACCTCCCAATAAAAATAAAGAAAATTATAACCCCTCCAAACAAATTATTAAAGATACAAAATCACTTAGGTATGCTACCAATTACTTCAAAATGAACACGTGACTAGCAAAATTGATTTGCAGAAGTCATAATAAATACATTTTTTAAATTTAATTAAATGTATTTAATTTTTAAAATTTTTTTCCTGGCATCTTTACTGTCTTTGAAAAAAGAAAACTATTGATATTTCTCAAGAGGCTCTCTCTCCACCAATTTCTATCAACTTAGTCTAGAGATTAAGAAAATATTTGTTTTTAGGGTTCAACTTGTTTTTTAAAGTGTTTTTAAAATTAATTTTTTATCTAAAAAACATTAAATTAATATTTTTAAGTATTTTTTTAATAATTTTAAGATATTTATATAAAAAAAACTGCACATCCTATTAACATCCCAACTCCACCAACCCAACCATGATTCAAACCCAGGACATGCTCCATCATGCTTGTAGATCCACTCAGCCAAGTAAGGAAGTTGACTTTGGAGGCCATAATTTGTCCATCACATGGATATATACAGAGAAAACGAAGGAGTTTTAGCACAGTTATACTTCATGACCCCCTTTTTTTTTTCCCCAACATGTAAATCAATCGGTTACGTACTGTTTTGACAAGTTCTAGGCTACCAAACGATTGGATCTTGTCCCCTGGACTGCACTTCCAGACCGCTTTCTCAGTTCGACCTAAGAGTGGTTTTTTCTTCCATTGCAGCAGTTCAAGATACGAGGTCACATAAATATATGCTTACAATTTCTAAAAAAATCAATAGTTAATACCATTCATTATATTCAAGTTCATTTTGTCACCCGAAAAGATCCATCTTGTTTGATTCCCACTAGCTCTACAGCAACCCATAAATTTTATTTTCCCAATAAAATGCCACTAGCTCATTGACCAGGCAACCTGCAGGCAGGCAGGCGGGCAGTTATGAGAGCATACCTAGCTAGGAGCGAAAAGGAAAACAGAAGAAGAAGATAAGTAGCTGGATAGCAAATGACATTGGAACAACAATATTTAATATAGTTTTTCTTTTCATAGTAATAATGATAGAAGGTTTTATAAAAAGCACGCTGGCGGTTGTCCGCCATGAAAAGAGATAAAGCATTTACATAGAGCAGAACCAATGGATAGAAAGGAAAAGAACTAGAAAACAAAAGAAAGGCTGACAAAATGGTACCGCAAGCCATTCAACTTTTCTCAGCATCTTCTTATTCAGCTTCGAACACTTGTTCAGTTTCGAATACAACAAGAACACTGATATGAAGATCATTACTCTCTCCAAGTAACACCATGAGAGGATAGTTTCCACGTCTTTCACTAAAATCTGCCATTAACCATCATTGTCCATTGAACCAGGAGTTAATTTATCAAGTAGTGTGCGTAGAACACACTAAAAGAAGCCCGCCATGAAGTGAATTAAAAAAAGTTATGAAACCTAATTTGAAGATGATTTGACGCAACTATTTGGGATTAATATTTTTTAAAAAAATAACTGGGTTATGAGTGGATCAATCAAGTTAACTTGGAGTTGATTTTTTTAAACTCAATCTTAGTCCAGATAGGTCAAATAGATATCTTAGTGACCTAAAAAAATAACCCGGTTATGATCAATCAACGAAGTTTAATAATATTGATGTACAATTGACGGCAATGGATGGACTTAAAAATAGCAAAGAGGCTGATAATATCGAAAATCGAAAACTCCAATGAGTAGTGTCGTCAACATTCAGTAATTGATGACGCTCTAGCAATCAACTAAAGTTAAAGAGGTACCCACCCATGTGAACATGAACGTGATAAATGGACAAGAAAAAATTGTTTGCAGGCCAAAGAGAACCAAAAGTTCGTACGTTGGTTCTCATGAGTCTTCTCCATGAACATGCCCGCAGCCACCCTCACGTCGCTGGGGACGAAAGAGTCTTTCTCGACGTCTCTACCCCACACATGATTCACATGAAGACGTTGGAGATTTGATACGGACAAGACAGTAGTAAACAGGTGCATATATACATATATAATGCTTCGATATACAGAAATAACAGCTCTGGTTAATTATAGGAGCAATGTGCAGCGGTTTTTGACCTGAGACCTGAGAGTTTCTAATATTTCTGCTGTTGCCTTCCTCATGAGCTCTCACATGGACTCCCATTTCCTGCAAAAACACAACTCATCCCGAGATTTCAAAGCAGTTTTTCAAGGTTAGATACAGAAAGATTCTACCAACTACGTGCAAGTGTTGTGTTTCCCACAATCATGTTCCTTTCGCTGCAGGGTATCTCACTAAGATGTTGTCTTTTAGTCAAAAGAAGGGGCTTGACTGTGCTCTTCCACTCCATGAACTGATACAAAATAATCATCATTCTAAGAAAAAACAGAGATCTTAATCTTAAACAGTAACAATATCCTAATTCTTCTTTGAAGGTTGCAAGAGAAAAAAAACATAATAAAATATAGATTATTTTTTATTTAAGGACTTGTTTGCATGATTAAAAATTGTATGTGGGTAGAAACCCATGTGATGATCAGCTTGTAGCGTGTGTGTGTGTGTGGTATTGTGTTATTTATTTAATAATGGAAATTCTTAGACTCATGCACTCCATGGTTAGCATCATGTATCAAATTTATTTATTTATTTGGGAACAGGAGCATCAATATTTTTCTTTCGTCCTCTCGCTAGGCAAACTATCTTTCACCTCCTCCTTTTTCTTTGGATTCCTTCTTCTTTTATCAAGCCGGGGCTTAATTTTTCACCAAAAAATAAGAAAAAAAGTCGGGGCTTAATTATAGGTTTTGTTTCTCGCTATCATTCATCTGAGCGGCCCTTTCATCATGGTAGTACAAGGCATGATTGCTATCAGAGCCAGATTCCCACTTGCTAAGATTTCTTGTGTGTGTGTGTGTGTGTGTGTGTGTGTGTGTGTGTGTGTATGATTATAGGCTACTTGTACATGAGTTTCTTACTCCATACCAGTTCTATTCCCACTTATTTGGGATCATGTTAGGACAGTACACAGCTAAAGCATGCACTAACTTAATCTGTTTTTTTTTTAAAAAAAAAAATTATAAAAAAGGAAAAGTAACATGTTTTGAAAAAAATAACAAGTTTTAACAGGGTTTTTCTATTAACCACTTCATGGATCGAGCTGAGTTTTTAACCTTATTATAGCATGTTAATTCTTTTTTATTATTATTATTTTTATTGAAACTCGGCTCCCTCGTCTCGTCATTTTCTGTCAATAATATCATGTTTTTCAGATCCACACAAGTTTAGAAAATCGCCCACACTTGCACGTCAAGATTGATGCTTAAATAACTTGACGAATGGAGACAATCAGATGTCAATTCCTTCCAGCCTTCTTTTCCCCAAGCTCTCCTTAGTTATTTAATGCGCAAGTCTAAATTTTTTCCCCACTTTGGAGTAAATTTGTTTTTTTTGACACTCCAGGTGAGCTTCCCGATATTCAAGAAGTTGCAGAGGAACAACAGGCTCCTAAAGTTTTTGCCTAATCAAGGTATTATTCTCAATTTATAAAAGCACTAATTAGAAAGAAAAAAAAGTTGGTCAACCTAGTAACTTATGCATTTTTATTTTCATTTTCTTTCACCTTATAAAGGAAATGTTGTAAAATAGCCAAGAATATTAATTTAATTCAATTCCATAAATATTTTAAATAATATAATTAAATTTAGTTATGTGATTTAGTATTTTATTCCAAATATAAAAATTATAACATGGTATTAATTAAATTCAAATCACATATGAAATTGAATTCAATTATATATATAATTTAATTCTAAACAAACCGTAAAGAAACGATCAAATAAAAATATGGCACAATCATGGAGGTTATTGATAGCTCTCCTCCCTCCTAGCTACAAAAACAAATAGATGAGATAACTAACTAATTAACTATATGTTTATATATAATATTCATAAGATTTCATTAGGCATCGTTACTCTTTTTGTTACTCTTCATTAAGAAATTGAAATCTCTATAAACAAGACAGTAAAAAGTATAGAAAAGTCTTTTCAAGTTTATTTGTTAAATTATTTCTAAAAATCATTTTAAAATTTTTTACTATGAAAAAAAAAATATTAAACACAAATGGTATTTTAATTTGGTTGATAAATTTTTTCATTGATATAGTTTACGAAAAAGTTATAATCTATCTTTATTTTTTAAGAAACAGCTTGGTTGTTACTTTTATTCAATATTTATTTGATGGAATATATTGAGTAAATATTTTTCTACGAGAAATATATTTAAAAAAAAATTTGGAAACGAAGAAGTTAAAAAAGAAAAGAAAAAAAAAAGGACTTGGGCCTAGTTTCAAGCCTCGGCACTAGGCACGGATGGGCCTGGAAACAACCAAGCCAATCACTCCTAGGCCAGGAAAACGACCCATGCTCGGAGCTTTTGGGTGTACACTGCGTTGTCCACCATCATCTGAGAATCGCCGGGTTCCGTTGAAACTTACGGGCACCACGTCCAGATGATATTTTCAGCTTTTTTTTTTTTTCACTTAAGAATAAATGGAAATACTCTCCTTAACCATCTAAACACAAATCTAATCTTGAAACACATTTCCAAACAAATAAATTCAATTTTAAAGTGTTCAGTTCTAAAACTTCAAATCTATGTATCTTCCAAATCCCGTTATGAAACTAAACAGCTTTGATATTTATAGATTTATTGTAATGAGAGCTCTCAATAGACAGTGATATAAAGTGATTTTATGGCTAAATTCTACCCTTAAAAATTCCTCAAAATTTTTATGTTTTTTCTCACTGTACATGTCCATATCTCCCCATACCACATTTTTGTTTTCATTCCAAATGCAATCAAATGAGTATGGCATGGTTACACCACAACCCACAATACTAAACAACGCTTTAGCCATCAAATTCTCTCATATTTTACCCAGTTAGTGTTTGATTTGAAGTTGAAAAATGGTTAATTGTTTGAAACAATATTAAAAACGAAGTGATTTTTTTTTTCCTGATGAGAAAAACATTTTAAAGGAATTAACAATTCAATTAGGAAGAACTAGCTGCTACGGGGAGCTGAGTCGTATTAGTACTTTGTTTTGTAATTGAAAATCAACACTTTACCTATCCGAAAATGCTTCGTTCAAACCATCACGCAAGGAAACCCAACTCTCACATATACTACAGCTGAAGTGGAGGGCTTGGTCCAGCCTCCAATTGTGGTTTTCACATTTGTACAAAGTAGAGATAGGAGTTGACAACAGAACTTCAAAGACCAAGCATGCAAGAACCAAGCAAATTAGAGCAAGTAGAGAACATAACTTCCGGTAATTTTTATAGCTGTCATGACAAAGAGCAAGATCAACAACTGTCCAAAAATAAATAGGCAGTAAGCAAACCAAACCAAAGTTCTAAAAGGAGGCTGCTTGAACTCACTGATTCATAGCCATCACCATCTGTTTGGAAGTCCAATCAAAGGCTGCTGTTGGATTTACGGGAAATGTAAAAGCAACTGGGGCAGTATTAGCTTTTGCAGATATCCTCTTTCATAAACTAACTTTCGCATGCATTTGGACATAATGTCCTCTAACAGTAATTGCTTTTACTTGAGTTGTTTTTTATTATCAGGTCACCATCCAGTTGAGTAGCAAACACCATGTAGGAGTCATTCTTCAACAACGTTGACAAGTTCGTATTCAATCAGCGACAGGTTGTTATCTTCCTTCACAGTGAAATCAGCAGGCTCAGTGACTTCAACACGGCCCCACTTGTCCACAGCAAGCCTCATTGATCCTTTAAACATGTCGATTTTCGCATTGCGAAGGATCACAGTAGTATCCTCTTTCATCAAGTCCACTAAGAATAGATAAGAACATGAGTTAAACAAAACAAACAGGACTAGTAAAATCCAAAAATAAAAGATACAGGATTGCGTAATACAGATTCAAATCATCGATTCCTCGCTTGACAGATGAAGAAACCAAAACCACACATTCCTTGTGCTCTTTCGAAAAAAAAATATTTTAGAAGAAAAGCCTCAAACAAATCATCAAAACAAGGTTGCGATTATTTAGTTGGGAGTGACAGTGAAAATGGTTGCAACATCTAGAATCTGAACTAATGTGTGTTTGGTAATCCAATTTAATGGTTTTTTCAAAGTGTTTTTCGTCTTATCAAAATCATCAAAAACCACCTAAAAAGACATCAATTTGATGTTTTTCTCACGCAAAAAACACTTTGAAAAGCACCTCAAGTGCAATGTCAATCGGCGTGGTTAAGGGTTTTTCTTTTTTGGTGCCATGTACAAATAGTCTGATAAAGATTTATCAATTTGATCCAAAATGTCACCCAAACATCTTTCCATAAGTAATCTTATCAGATAAATAGTTCTGACAAAGAAAAAACCATCGAGAAATGATGGGAAATCTAAACACAATTGCATTGCCAGAATAATATTGAACCCTGCAAGCACTCAAAGAAAGAGGGCATTTGAACAAATTCAAGATAGAACTATTTAATCACACGAAAGTCTGACCTCCTCGAATAAACAAAGAACAACCACTTGGAACCAACAAGCCACACACTATAATGATTAAACCCCATTTTGCTGATTCAATCAAAGTGCCTGAACCTTTTTTTTAAAAAAAAAAAACGAAATGTACCTTGATCATTTCTAGCAGTAAAGATAATCAATCCAGTCTCATCCCCAACCAAACATTCAGCAATTCTCATTTGGCGTACTTGAGGACCATCAGCACGCCCTTTCTGCAATACCATCTTTACACTAACAACCTTGACAGTGAGAGTGTGGCCAAAAGTGCCAGGGCGGAGCTGCTCAACCTTGGTGAATACAGGCTTCCTCAACCCCGATTTTGATTCTTCAGCCATTTTCAACTGCGGAAACAAAAGGCATTTAACACCACAAATTCTACTCTAAATTAATTAAAAAATAAAACACAAATTTCCAATCGCCAAGAACAGATCGAGCAGTAACATTTAACAGAATAATGGAAAATTAAAAAGGAAACACGCATGCCCTGGTATTTTAGATACGCTAGGGTTAGGGTTTTCACCTGCAAATTGGAGAGCGTGAGAGAGATGAGATGAGGTGAGATCTGATCTGATGTGGTTGAGTGATTGAAAAACGTAGCCGTCAGAGTCGAATCTACAAAGAGAGTCCTTGTGCCTAAATACAAATAATATACCGACAACAACCTTTGATCCTTTGACTGGCCAAGGTTTGCTGCCCTCCTCTCTGCACGTGACTCTTCCTTCGCCTACGGACTTGAATTTTCTTCTAGCTTTTAACTAGTCGAGAAAGAAAGGGGCCATCCTGAAAAGCCCACAATCAAAAACTACAACCCTACTTTCGGCCCTGCTAGTCCCCCAATACTTGGCCCATAAAAAATCCCATGGGCTATTTTTAATAAAGATAATTAATTTTACATTTCTATTTTTCATTTTCTTTTTTCTAATTTTTATTTCAATAAGAAAGTGAAAAAATTATTCATTTATTTAGGATGAAGAATAATTTTTTTTATTTTAAAAAAAAAAGAAATACATTAAGATTATATTTTTTTATTAAAAAATTTAATATGTAACTTATAATAGTCATCTTAGTATTTTGTATTTGTGATAATATAATTATAAAATATTATTTTTGTTTTATTAAAATTAAAATTTATCATGAAAAATATATACTTTCTAATTCAAAAAAATATTTTATACTATATTTATAATAAAAAATAAACAAGTTTATAACACTAACTAAATTTAAAAATTATATATGTGTGATTTTAAGTGTTTTGAGACTTGAAATTATCAAATTAGTAAGCTAAAAGTTAATTTAAAAAAAAATTATTTGAGTTTCAAAATGGTTTTTGATATAAAAAATATATTTGCGAGGTCGAAAGGATTACTTTACTTTCGAGTTGATTGACAACATATGATATCTTAATTCAAACCATCTAATGCTTCGTATATATTAAAAAAAAGAAGGTGCAAATCAAAATGGTTGACACCTCCCTTCGTAATGTAGGGAAGAGCTTTGATGGAATTCCTATAAAAAAAAAAAACAATTATCATTTCGGATAATTACATGAATTCGTCAAAAGTCTTGTGATTAATTAATGTTTCTGAAAATAATGGTTATTTTTAATAGATAACTAATGATTCACATGATGTTTTTCCTCTAAATCATGCCGAAGAAGACTGACTTTCTCTCCAAAGTTTTGCATTTTTTGATTTTTAAAAAATAAATATATTATTTAATATATTTTTGAGTTAAAAACATTTTAAAAAATAACTACTACTACTACACTCACAAACATTCCTTAAATAAAAATTTGAGTCAAAAGTTTAATTTTTCTTGTCAATTATTTTTCTTTTTAATTTTTTGTAATGGTTGGTCAAATTATTTTAAGAATAGATAAGTCAATTGAGTTTTGTAGGGACAACTTTCATATGATTTAATTTTAAATCTAAGTTAGATAAAAAGTTGGATTTAAAAGCTTTTTTCCATGTCAATTCCTTTTTTTTTCCTTCAATTTCATTCTTAGACTGTTTTTTACTAGTTGGTAGATATGTTTCTAAACTCACCAATTCATTTGAGCCACATTGGAACAATTCTAACAATATATAATATTAAATTCGATCTAGGCCAACTCAAGAGATTTCAATATTGACTCAAAAATAATTTAATTTATAGCGTAACATAAACATGCAAACTAGTAATACCTAAAAGGAAAAATTAACCTCAAATGAAAAGCTAATTTATAAATAATTAAAATCCAAAACAATATGAAACCAAGTAAACAATTAAATGGTCAAAGGTAAAAGCACAAAAAAAGAGTATAAAAACTCATAGAAAAAGTTGAACAATTCATATATTAAATATGTAACTAGATATTTGACTTGTACTTCAATTAGTGTTGTAATTTGTTTTTTTTTTTTTGAAAAAAATTGGTTAGACAAGCTAATTTGATATGTTTTTTTACATAAAAATTCAAAATATAAATTATTATTTTTTTCAAATATCTAATCAAATCAATCGATAATCATTAATGTAAATAAACAAAACAAAAATCGTTAACAATAAATAAAAGAGAAACTAAAAAAATTAAAAGATAAAAATAGATCAAGATATTTAATCTCGTAAAATAAAACATTTACCCATCTGTGACTACTAAATTTGTTTATGAGAATTAATAAAAGATAATGGAAGTAAAAATGCATATGAAACTAAATGAGTAAAATAAAAGGAAAAAAATATAACACAAGGCCGGACATATTAGAAATATTATTTTAAAATAAATACTTGTTATAAAATAAAGCTTATTTGTACAAAAAAAAATCTTCAAAAATTAAATATAAAAAATATATATTTTAAAAACTCTATTAAAAAGGTCTGCAAAACCTATAGCCTAAGCTTTGAGATCAAGATAAACTAATAAAAATAAAATTAAAGATAATCATAAGACCATTTTTTTAAAATAATAATTATATATATGATAGAATCATAAAAGAAAATAAAAAAAAATCCATAACCATATCAACTCTTAAAACTCATTATTCATATTATAAGATTAGAAGCACGACAAATAAAAAAATCATAAGGCTCTATCCCTAGCAAATCAAACACTGAATGATAAAAAAAAATAAAAATCTAGCACATAAAAAATTATAATTAAGAGAATAATGGTGAAAATCAAAATAAAAAACAAATTATAGGGTGTAAAATAATTAAATTGGAGAGTTAAATTGAAAAGAAAAAAAATCAAAAGAATAAGGGTTAAATTGAAAAAAAAAATAACATAAACTTTGATTAAATGATGAAATTGAAAACAACAAAACTTTAACAACAAAAAATCCAAGAAAAACAATAAAAAATCAAAAGAATAAAGACTGAACTAGATAAAATAATATATGATAAATAATAATTTAAAAACTAAATTGAAAACATATTTTTTCTCTCTAAAAAAACTGAGAATTAAAATAAACAATAAAAGAAATAAGGTTTAAAATGGAACAATAAATGATAAACATGCACTTCTTCTAGAAAAGAAAGAAATTTTTTTTACATCGAGCTCTTATAAATTTTTAATATACAAACATAAATCTTATTCAATGAAGTATATATTCATTAGCAATTAAGAAAAATAAATTATCTTTTAATTGTTGAAGGAGCAATTCTTAGTAATTAATTTGATTTTAAAAAAAAATTTAGTTAGACAATGGAAATTTCGACCGTTTATTTATGTGTTTTTCGTGTGTTTTATATTTGTTTTACAAATCAATGGCACTTCTATTAGGAACGTAAGCAGAACAAATCCCTTAAAATTTTGAAAATATCTTGAAAAGTGAGGTGTTAATAATGTGTTTTGCCCTGTATTCTTATTTATTTATGACTTTTTACCTAGAATATTTTTTTATATAAAAATTCTACGTAGCTGACACTATATTCCTCTAATTTTTTTTAATCTAATTTTGTTAAATCATGTGACACGTGTTAAAAATATGTGCATTAATTGTTTAGATCATTATTTGAAAAATAAAATTACATAAAAAACAATTAAATTCGAATTAAAAAAAACTAAGCCATTGAAAATTTATCATAATTTCTTTTAAAATAACATCATTTTAACAAAAAAAACATTCAAAAATAAAATTAACAAGTCAAATTTAAAAAGGTTGGGTTAACCTGGTAACAAAAATAAAATAAAATTTATCGATAGAACATATACAACAAGCATTGAAATTAAGCTCAGATAGCAATGGACGGGGAAATTGCGAAATCTAGATGATCCAATAGCTCGAAAGTTCCCTTGACAAAATGGTAGGGGGCACCCTTCAGCGATACAGCACCGTTGACCACGACCTCTCTCACAAAGGGATATGTCAACAGATTTCCCAGCGATACATTGACAGCCTCCTGCACCTGCTCAGTGATGAGAGGTATTTATATATTGGAACCATGCATGCATGATCCTTAATGTCCATAATTAATTTAATTGAAACCTAATTAATTAATTATGGATCTTGTAGTTTTAAGGCTAATTAATAATTAGTATAGAACATGGTAGGTCTAACTTGCCTTCTCGCAGCTGTGGCATTGCTCCTCGAAACTTAAACCTTCGCCTTTTGCTGCCACCGTGGTCTTGGCGGCTGAGCAGATCTTCACCCAATTTTCTATGAAGTCCCTTTTTTTTTATATAAATCAGAGAGGGAAAAAAAACAAAAAAGAAAAGAATAACATGCTGGTTAGTCAGTTGGTTTTCGCACCTAATTTTGTTTTATTTGACGACAGTATTATATTATTTTTTATTATTATTATCCATAATCAGTGAGATAGTAACATGCTGGAGATCGCCTGGTTAAGGCAAGCAAAAATATTGGGAGTGTTTTCTTCACTTTGACTGGCATGCATGTATTTAAATTATTAAGTCAACTCGTAAGCAATCAAACGAAAGAACATGTGTTAATGCAGATGGAATTTAAATGTACCATATATATATATATATATATGATCAGAAAGCTTAAGTACGTACGTGGAAGAGGACCCGTCGTTTGGGGAAGACATGAGGCCCTTGATCATACCACCACAGCAGCTGTGACCAATGACTACAATATTCTCCACCTGAACTTCAAGAGAAAACATGATGAGAAAAGGAAATAGCTTTTTCACAAGAGATGAAGATTAAAGAGATAATAGCTGTTAATTGTAAGCTAGGCTGATTAATGACCTAGTGAAAAAATAAATTTTAAAAAAGAAAGAAAAGGAACAAAATCTGCAACAGTTTCTAATTTCACAAAATGATGAATCAGAATCCAACGAAGCATCTAACCTTTCTCTCTAAGATTCTTCCGCTGCTTTGTGTGTGAGAATTAACAACTGGTCACAGAGTTCACACAACCAGCTCGCCTATCTAGCTGCTCCATCTATAGAGAGAGACTGCTACTTTAGGTTTTTCTCGTCCATTATTACAATTTTTTTGTTCATGTTTAAAGATTTTTTGACAATATAAGAAATAAATAAATAAATAACATTAAGTGGATAAATTAAATTTACCAATGGAATATCCAAAAGACGATAAAATGGAAAGTTATAAATGGAAGTTTTGAGTGTTTCAAGGATTCTTTTTAGGCTTTCACATCCAACATGAACGCTTTATTATCTTCTGCTAATAAATCCAAAAACTTTATTATCTTATATATATATATATATATATCAACTTCTGGTTTCTTATAAGAGGCAAGATGCAGAGCGTCGTGGAATTTGAAGAGATAAGGTAAGGGATTTTTGTGACCGATTCTCACGAGGGAAAATGAATGATACTAGTAATGATAATAGATACATGCGGGTTTGATTTTTTAATATTTATATTCTACTTATTATATTTATTGGATAAAAAATTTAGAGGGTATTTGGGTTTGAATTTCAACTAGTTTTTTTATTAAAAATTGAATTTTTTTATTTTAAATTATTTTTTTAATATTTTTGATTGTTTTAATATGTTAATGTTAAAAATATTTTTTAAATATTTTTTTTTAACAAATATTTTTTAAAAAACTATTATTATATTTTCAAATACTATCTTAAATATACATAAACTTATCCATTGGAAAGATTGCCTCAGTTCGGATTGTGAGGGGATGTTTAAAAAGTAAATTTTCATCAATAATTTATTTACGTATTAATTTCAATTTCTTTATTAAACAACCCCAGTTCAAATTAAATTTTAAATTTTTTTTAATGCAATATCTTAAAAACATTCATAAAACGGAGAACACATTTAACGGTCTTAAATTAGATATGAAAAGAAAAAAAAAACCATTATAGCTCCACATCCATATCTATTGATTTTTTTCACTTGAACAATGTAATGGTATATTTACCTCCACATCTAAAAAACTTTGCAGTGGCTTTTAAGAGCATTAAATTTTTTTTATAAGGTTTATTTGTTATTTCTAAATTGATAAGAAACAAATAAATATTTTCTCATCTTAATTACATAGTAAAATAACTAGAATATCTTTGTAAGCAAAAAAATTAAACTTGATGTCAATGAGTGTTTTTGTATTTTCACAATGGATATTTCATTATTACAATTTAAGTTGAGGGAAAGTTTGGTATATGACCAAATATAATAAACAATTAAAATGCATAGTAAAACTTTGAAAATATATTGAAAATAAAAAAAATTATCCTAAGGTCAAGGGGTGTTTTTTTTTTTTTTTTTTTTTTAAATTAGAAAGTCATCTTAGAGGAACTTTTGTATTTATCTAAATAAAAAAAAAATTAAAAAAGAACATGTGCGTATGGCATACCTGAAGGTGGGTGAGAGGCACCCAAGGCCTTTTGGCAACGCGTGCAGTGTCTCCCTTCATTTAAAAATGCCTTTTCACCATGTCTTTGGAATCATCACTATATCTTTGGAAGTGTCCTAGTGCCTTCTTCCTTTCGATATGACACATGTCTTCAGTGATGGTTTAGTTTGTTGTTGATGGGCCTTCGTTTTTTTTTTCTCTTCTTCTCTCTCTCCTCTCATGAAAATTACAGCTTGACCTTTTTGGTTGTTGGTATTTTAACTTTAGTCCTCATTCTTTTCTCAATTTTTATATTGGTCATTTTGTAGAAATTTTATTGTTCTCAATTTCATCCTTGAATCCCAATTAACAAAATATTATATTTTCTAATTTGGTCTTTATTGTTTGAGTTTCTAATTTTTTACCTTGGGCATTTTATAAAAGTTTTATTGGTTTTTAATTTCATCATTCAATTCAAATTGATGGTATTATATTTTTTAATATGGTCTTCATTGTTTTGATTTCTATTTTCTTTTCTTGACCCTTTTGTAAAAGTTAATATTTTTTTCAATTCCGCCCTTTAATTACAACATTGTTTTTATTTTTATGTTAATTTTGAGCCTCATTTTTTATATATATTTTTGGCTTCTTTTACAAAATTGATTTTATTTTTAATCTCACCCTTCAATTAAATATAAAATTTATTTTTTATTTTGATTTTGATTTTCATTCTTTTAATTAATATTTTTTAAAATTCTTTTGTATAATTAAAACTCTTTTTTCAATTTCATTGTAACATCCCCATTTAAATTCCAAGTTGGTAAACAAAATCTCATGTTTATCTAATGTTCAATAGCTCGAAGTCTGTTCAAGTCAAGTCAATATAGATCACCCCTTTGATGTCATAATGCACAATAATAAAAGATTGAATATAATAACGAGACTAAACAAACCTAATACACCTAACTTGTTAATAACATAGAAAACAAATAGCATTACATAAGTATATTCCTTGAATCCTAATAAATAAGCATTTAACTAACTATTACTTAGCCAATTAAACATCTATTTTTAATTACACACCATATTCATTTAAGCATTGTTTACAAAATATTAATCTAGATTAAATGACTTAATCCTGTCCATACATAATTACTACACAAAATACTTATAGCAAAATGCATACAAAAGAGAATTCATGCATAGTTGAACATCAATCATGGCAAAGCTAAAAGAAACCTAGGAATTTAAATATTTTCATATTCATTAGTACAAAATTATATTTATTCACAGTTTATTTACTTTATTTAATAATAATATTGCACATCCACACATATACATGTTTCATATATTAACATTCCCAAATTTAGCAAAAACTCAATCCACCTAGTATTATTATTTTCCTTTTTATCACCAATAAAATTCAATAACTATTCTCGAATATTTTTTAATTTGACAGACCTAATTTGGAGGCCAATCAATTCCGTATTCTCTTTCGAATACTAATTAAATCAATTATCCATTCTCGAATATTTTTAATTTTGACATTTCCAAGAAGTCAATCAATCTGGTATTCACTTTCGAATACTTATAAAATGAAATATTTATTCTCAGATATTTCTAATGTCAGCATTTCCAATTTGAAAGCCAATCAATCTGGTATTCATTTTTGAATACCCATAAAATTAAATATTCATTCTCATATAATTCTAATTTTGACATTTCCAATTAGGAAGCTAATTAATCTGGTATTCACTTTTGAATATCCATAAAAATAAATATTCATAAATATTTTTAATTTTGGCATTCCCAATTTGAAAGCCAATTAATCCGGTATTCACTTTTGAATACCCATAAAATTAAGTATACATGTAGACACAATTTTGTGCACCTAAAATTAAACAAGCACACGTGTACAAATATATGATTTTATTAAATATATGAATGGGTACAATCTCTATGTAATATATTCTTTCAAAAGAATATGGCAATCCTCTGATTCTTCCCTTGGATTTGATGTATGGTGACTTGATTTATTTGAGTAATCAAGCCAGGATTTGTGCTTTGCAAGGACGCGAATTTGAGCGTGTATTGGGAAGCGAGATGTTGTGATTTGATGCTTTGAAGAGTACCTTGATTTGTCTTCAAAGTATTGTTGAAGAACTCTTATGGGGCGTTTTGGCTTGATCCAACAAAGCTTCGTTCTTTGTAGACTTCAAGTGTAGATGAAGGAGGCTTGAAAAATCTTTGAGAGAGAGCTTCCTTGCTTGAAGAGAAAGAGAGAGAGCTTCTTTGCTTGAAGAGCTTGTCTTGAAGAAAATTTGTATCTCCAGGAATCCCAAGCTACCTTTAGGTTGAGGCCCTCTATTTATAGAGATTTGTAGGGGCTCTCAAGTCCTTTTCCCATTCATGGATTCCTTTCTTATCACAATCTTAATTATCTACCTAAAATTAAATATCCATATAATTACCCATCTTAATTTTTGACAGAAAAACAAATGATTAATCCAATTAAGATAAATTTTTCACCTACTTGCATCTTCCTGTCGCACCACAGTTCCCATCATTTGCAACCCTCCAACAACCTCTATTATGTCATCATATCAATTTTATTTTAGAATCATATATCATTCATTCTTTCTTTCTTTCTTTCTTTCTTTTATGAAATTTCCCCCTTCATCACTCTTTCCTCTATTTTATCCTTTTTATTCTCTTCACCAAATTATATTATCTAAATAATCTATTTTCCACACAATTATATCATAGCTCAAATAATTTCTTCACTTAACCTTAACCCCTCTTCATGGCCGGTTATGATTTTAGCCAAAATAAGGAATCCATTCAAGTTTATCTAATGAAATCCTTATCCAATTATCCTTTCTATTCTAATTAACACATTTACCCTCATAATTATTCGAATCAAATTCAAATAATCATAACATTTTAACTATAAGTTTTCATAGTTTAATATATCACATTCAATAATTTCTTCAATTATTCATTAACCATTACTTTTTTTCATGTATATTTACATTAAGCCTTCACAAAACACTAACTTAGACATTCAAACATTCAACATAATTTCAAGTATATTGCTTTATTCATGAAAAAATCATCAATGTATTATTAGGGATGCACGAAATGCATAATTCAAGCATCATACAACTTATTCACAAAGAAAAATGAAGATGGAACCAAACTTTTTCCTCTCCTCTTACCTCCTCCCAAAACCGGCAGAAAGAACCCGAATTTCCTTAAAAGATTTTCTTGGTTCCTAAGCCAATTTCCTTTGAAACCCCCTTTTAATCTCTTACTCTCTTATGTTTAATATTTAATTTGGTGTAAATTTGAGGTGAAAAAAAACATACAAACCCTCTCAATTTCTTCACCTCCCAACCGGCATATATTTATACCCCTTCTTATTTTTATTATTTATAATAGTCCATTAAGTTCTCTAACTTCTTTTTTCAACCCCACTTTTTTTTATCTCATATTTGATTCAACCCCTTTTTATTATCAATTAATATTAATCAATTTCACCACCTTCTAATTATTATTTTTGTTTATTCATTTCTCTTCTTTTTTTGGTCTTTGTTTTGACTAATAATTTTAATAATTCACTTAACTAATTAAAATTTGACCGAGGTTTACATTCTACCCTAAAAAAATAATTTCATCCTCAAAATTCATATTACATACTTGATTCTAAAAATAGTTCAAGGTATTTGTTTCTTATTTCAGACTCTCTCCCCCAATGTCACTTTCTCTATTTAAGAGCTTTCCCACAATATTTTCACCATAGGGATTCTTTTATTTCCAAGCTGTTTCTCACTCCGATCTAGAATCCATACCATCTTTACCTTTAATGTTAAATCTTTCTCTATTTCTAAAGGGACTTGTGTCGCGGGGCGCGAGCGACGCAACATCGTCTGGCGACGGTGGAGGCTACTGTCGTGCCTCTAGTGTGAGGTGTTGCATTTGGAAAGGGTTTAATCATAAAATTATGATTAAGATTCAGGAGTCGCCACCTAGTATTATGTTCACTAGGAACCTATGGTCTACGAGAGTCTGAGTAAGGGACTGGTTGTGCAAAGGGAAAACGCATCATCTCCAGTGCACCCTGCATAAGGTAAGCTGCATTGTTGTTTGATTATTATTTTTTTCTGAGTCGGGTTTCTATTGGTCTTTTCTAAGGCTCAAGGCAGATCTCTCTTCCTGAGAAAGTCTCTACCTTATTGGGTTAAATCCTAACCGTTCTAAAATCTGAATTTTAGCATCGCATTTCTTCACCTTGTATCTTTAATAGCTGAGGGTGTACTTTATCATGTAATTTTACAACTCACAAATATTAAAGTCTACATTTGTATCCTAAAACAAAAATTGCAAAAAGATTTTTGACATGTTGGTCAAATCCTAATGGATAGTCATAAACTGGTTACGATATCCTTTTTTTAAAAAATATGAAAACGATGCAATTTTTGTTTTGTTTTAATGAAAAAAAATATGCTTGGAAAAATTTTAGGATTTAGCCGTATGCAACAAAATATTTTTTTTGTCTTTTTAAAATGTTTTGAATTTATTTTTTTGAGAAAATATTTTGGAGAAAACCAGTATTTTAATATCGAATTTGTATTTTATAGTGTAAATATACAACCCGATATTATGCAAAATTGGTAGAAAAATATGGGAGAAAATCACATTTTTTTAAAAAAGTGATTTTGGAAATTTTTTATTTTTTTTTAATATTATAACACACACACACATAAAATTCACGTCCTGCATGAACAATAGGATGTGAATTATATTTCACGCCTACTGTTCATACAGTGAACAGTAGGAAAGGAGGAAGAAGAAGGGTAGTAGACCACCTGGCGTGGCGGTGATGGCTGGCTAGCGGGGGAGGACGACCTGAAGCTGGCGGTGGAGTTAGCTGCCTGAGTTGGCTGGAGCGGCTACAACTAGAAGAGGAAGAAATCTGCAAAGGGGAGAGAGACACTCATGGTGGCTTATTACAGATGCAGTGGTGGCTGGCCGGTGGTCTTGGAAACACGTGGTGGTTCTGTTTACTCAAGTTTCCTGTGGTGGAGGAAGAAAGAAGAAGAAGAAAAAACGCGCAGGAGGGGCTGCAGCGAGGAGAGAGAAACCGATGATGGCTCTTAGTGGTCAGCTAATGGTTGCGTTGGCTGCCTGTGGTGGAGATGATGGTGGGAAGACCGGTGATGAGGGTGGTGGTGGCTGAAGGCCACGGTGGAGAGAGAAAGAAAGAAGAAATGTGCAGAAACTGGAAGAAAAACTAGTTTTTTGGTTGACTTCGGACACGATTTTCTCCTCTCTAAGACCATGAAATCCACCTCTATTTATAGGCGGTGGAAGAGGGCAATATTGTCTACATTAAGGAAAAATTTCAGCCCTTGATTTAGTTGGGAAGGATCCCAACCATTGGCTCAAAGTAGGTATCATAAGTTGCAAATTCGCAAACAAAAGTTGACTGAGTAGGCCTCTTTAGGCTGTCACAAGTGCTAATATATTGTCATTTAGCCTGAACTGATCACGTGGTATTGCAGATGATCATTTTTGTATAAGATTTGTCAAATTTGGTGCATATTAGGTACATTAAACGCAGTTACAAAGTAGTCAACTGGACCAGCTTTTTCTGAGAAATAAAAGAGAAGATAATAAACAGTGATGAAATCTGTTTTTGGCCAAAGTTCATTTCAGTCCTTTCTCTTTCAATTGCTTTTAATTGAACCCTAATTGACCCTAAACCTTTTTTATTTAATGCAATTAAGCCCTTAATTTCAATCAATTATCTTGGTAAAAATTAAATTTGGTCTCTTAAAATTCCAATCTTCTCAATTAAGCTTCCAAACTTAATTTTTCACCAGTTAAGCTCCAAATAAAATTAATTTAACCCATTTAAAGTATAATTAAGTCCTTGCACTTAATTAAATCCTTTAATTGGACCCAAATTAATTCTTAAACATAATTAAAATTTAATTTGGCCCATGATTAAATCAAATTGGCCCATTAAAAATTTAATTATGTCATTGGACTTAATTTTTATGCAAATTCGTCCAATAATCATTTAATTTGACCTTGAATTTGCATTTTTTTTCTTCATTTTTGGGCATAATAAGGTACAATTAGGCCTTGAATTTCCTCTAAAATTGCAGCTTGATTCCCCGATTTGCTTTCTCCACATTGCTAGCCTTTATTTTATTTATTTTATTTTTATTTTTGAAAAAAAATTAATTTTTTAGGAATAACCCAGAATTAGGTTATGACAACTTGCGACATCAATCTTGAAAAATCCACTTCTGTTTTATGAGGAGTGAGATATGGAATAAATCATATCTATTGGTTAGGTGAGTAGGCAGGGCTAATTTATAGGCCACATGCCCAATCTTTTTAATCATCTCAAAGGGCCCTAAATATCTTGGTGCCAACTTTTCTATCATCCCAATTTTTAACATATGTTTCCATGGAGCAACCTTTAAAAAAAACCATATCTCATTTTTAAAATTCAAAAGGTCTCCACTGATTATCAACATCACTTTTTTATTGGTATTGCGCTGCTTTCATTATGTCCTTTATAATTCTTACTTTCTCGAAAGTAACTTGTACTAACTTAGGCTCAATCATCCTTTTATCACCAATTTCTTCCCAACATATGGGTGTCCTACATTTTCTTCCATACAAAGCCTCATAAGGGGTCATCCCCACTGTGGTATGGTAAATATTATTATATGTGAATTTTACCAGCAGTAAATAATCTTTCTAATTTCCACTGAATTCCAATACATATGCTCTCAATACATCTTTATGTGTCTGGATTATTCTTTTTAGTTGTCCATCCATCTGTGGATGGAAAGCGGTACTCAAGCTTAAACTGGTTCCTAGGGAATGCAGGATATGATTAGTACTTAAAAGTGCATACTTATCAAGGTTTTATATCATTATTTTGCACTTAAAGTATCAACAACTCCTTAACTAAAGCATGTTTTATAATAACAAGTCTAATACTATAAAATACCCTAATATATGGTAAATGTTCATCTTAAATGCAGGTCTATCACATAAATCTAAGGATTGATTGATGAATTCAACTACTGAAATTTTGAAGATAAAGAAGGGTGAAGCTTAGAAAGGAAAAGTGTGAATCTGTCCTGCAGCCCAACACTGTTTAGTGTTCAGCCCATATCTCGAGTTCTAGATATCTAAATGATCTGAAATGTTTACAGAGATTTGATAAGACATAGGCCTACAACTTTCATTTGGACATCAAGATCTAAGAAGGCCGTTTTCAAGTCCAAATTATAGCAACAACGGAGAAGTCTGAATCTGTCTTGCAGCCCAAACACTATTCAGTGTTCAGCCCATATCTTGAGTTCTAGAAGTCCAAATGACCTCATCTTTTTTTTTTTCTGGAAAGCTAAGAGAATTTCGCAGAACTTTCATTTGGACATCTGGACCCAGTTCTGATGCTAGAATTTTTGTTTTATTAAGACAAGAAGATAAGGATTTTCACCAAGTCAAAAGGTGGCCACCCACTCAACAATTAGTCATCAAATCAATAATTCTGAATTTTGGCCTATAAAAGTAGGCATTTGCCATGTATTTAGGGGCTTGGTTGTTCAGATCAAGTTCATGCTCTTTATTTCTCTCTTTATATTTTTTGTAATTCTTAAGTTTTGCTTTCATTAATTTTTTATTTATGCTTTTCATTTCCTTTCCTTTCCTTAGTTAACTTGTATTTTATTTATGTTCTTGTTTTATTTATTTATGTTTTTCTTCTTCATTATGTTTAGCTAAGTTTATTATGTCAAGGTGAAAAGGTTACACTAATGGTGTAAGAACAAGTATGGTGTAAACTCAATATGGACCTTAATGTTTAATATTAACATGTCTTATCTTTTTATCTTACTAATTCTTAATACCTTACTTGTTAAATGGTTAATCTAAATTTGTGTTGTATAATACTTGGTACAACAAATGCTTGGCACTCTCATAACCCAACCGTATGGTATTACCTACACCTGGGGCTATGAAAGGTACTTGATTTGTTGTTAACATCAGTTAACATCATGAATTCCTGACAATATTTAAAAGTTTGGTGTTATGTAAATAAGATAATTAATATGATCATGTTAATAATTTATAATGAGCTATTAATGACAAATCATCCGACTGGAACCTCCTTCGTGTGTGGTTTCCAAATTGAGTAATAAGAGTTTATACTATACTTGTTTGAAATACCATTGGTGGATCCTCTAACCTTGACATTTGTCTTTATCATTGTTTAATCCTTACATTAATCTTCCATCTCAAAGTTCTCATTAATTTCTTCCTTTTTTTTTATTATTATTATTATTATTATTATTATATTATTATTATTATTATTATTATTATTATTATTATTATTATTATTATTATTATTATTCTTGTTATATTTTATGTACGTTAAGTATGCTCTGTGTTTGATCAAGGATCCTGATATTGTTGATCTTGCCTTGTTCATTCGCATCAGAAATCTGTTTATATTATATAATATATCTCTTTGATTTTTCATAAACTCAGTATATAGGCTGGAAACCTGTGACCCGATCTTTTAGATCATTCTCAGGTATAACAACGCCACGTACTGAGTATTATTATTATTATTATTATACTATTATATTATTATTATATATTATTATTAATAATACTATTACTATTATTATTATTATTGTTGTTGTTGTTTTTTTTATTGTTGTTGTTGTTGTTGTTTTTTATAATTTATACAATTAACCTCTCTGTGGTTCGACCCCGATCTTGCCGGGTTATTTATTACTTCGACACTCCTGCACTTGGGAGAAGACATTAATCTTTTAGTCGTGTCAAGATACTAGGCCAAAATTGTGAAGTAAACTTGAGGTCTCGATCTAAAAAATGATTATTAACACCCTATATAATTGTACCACTTCATTCATATATAACGTTTCAATTTATCCATTATATTCATCATCTTTATGGGTAAGAACAAGGCTGACTTGGTTAGTCTATCAACTATTACCTAGATAACATCATTTCCTTTTTACCCCCCTCAGGGTAATCTTATAACAAAATCCATTACAATATCCTCTCATTTCCATTGAGGTATTGATAATGATTGTAGTGGCCTTGCAGGTCTTTGGTGTTAATTTTTTACTTGTTGACATACACTATATTTTGCTACAAAATCTACACTTTCTTCATGCTTGGCCACAAATAAAACTTTTTTAAGTACCGATACATTTTAGTACTGCCAAGGTGGATAAGAACATAGATTCATGTGCTTCTGCCAAAATCTCATTCTTAGGGACATTATCTTTAAGCAAATACACATGTTTCTCCATCATTACTAGTCCATCTTTTTAGATTTAAAAGGGTGTTTTAATGCTTATCTTTATCTTGTTTCTTAACCTTTCTACTACTGAATCCTTTTGCCAAGCCTTCAATATCCTTTCTCGATATATTAGTTTTATCTTTAACTGTGTTAATAATGATCCTTTTGGTGCCACTACCATTTGAGTACCCAACCTTTTTAACTCCATTATCTCCCTCTTGCATTTTATTTTGGAAATTTCTACTATTACTTGATTATTTATGCTCAAAGCATTCACTATCACATTTGCTTTTTCATGGTGATCGTCTATTACACATTTGTAATCTTTGATAATCTTTATCCATCTCGTTTCAGTTGTCTTGATGCATAAGCAATGACTTGTCCATGTTACATTAAAAAAAAAACATCTCAATATCTTCTTTGAAACATCACTATACACTACAAATCTTCCCATTCCAGATGCAAGTGTTAAAATAGGAGCTGTAATAAGTTTCTTCTTCAATTATTGTAAACTTTCTTCACTTTCTTTAGATCATTCAAACTTCACCTCCTTTTGAGCCAATAATGTCAAAGAAGTTGCCATAGTGGAGAATTATTCTATAAATCTTTGATAAAACCCAACCAACCAAAACAAAACTCTAAATTTTAGTCATATTCGAGGGTCTTTCCCAACTCAGTACAACCTCCACTTTTATTGGATCCACCCAAGTACCTTTTGCTAAAATGATATGTCCTAAAAAGATCATATCTTTTAGCCAAAACTCATATTTACTCAGTTTTACATTCAATCAGTGATCTCTTAAAGTTTGTAGTGCATTTCTTAAGTATTGTTTGTGTTTTAGAGTAGAGCTAGAATAGACCAAAATACCATCTATGAGCACCACCACATATTTATCTAAACAGGGCCAGAAAATTCAGTTCATCAAGTTTATAAACACTGCTAGAGAATTATTTAACCCAAATCGCATTACTAAGAATTTATAGTGCTCATATCAGGTCCTAAAACTAGTCTTTGGGACATCCTGTTCTTTTATCCTCAACTTGTAATACCTGGATTTTAAGTTTATTTTCAAAAACAACTTGACTCCCTTTAGTTAATCAAACAAATCATCTATCTGCGATAATGGGTATATATGTTTCACTGTTACCTTATTCAACTTTCTATAATCAATGCAAAGTTGAAGGGTCCCATCCTTCTTCTTCTTCATAAACAGCACGAGATCCCCCCCCCACAGAGAATTACTAGGCCTTATAAATCCTTTCTCTAATAAATCTTGTAGTTGTATCTTCAGTTATGCTAATTCTACTGGTGCCATCCTATAAGGAGCTTGCACAATAAGAGACATTCCAGGGATGATGTCTATAGATACTTCTACTTCCCTCTCGGATGGCAACCGGTAATTCTTATAGGAATATGTTTGGGAATTCCTTCACTATAGGAATATCTTTCAATTCTAATCCCTTCCCTGAATCGAAGACATAGGTTGCACATCCTTTCTTTAACATTTTTTATGTTGTCATGACTAAGATTAAGCAATTCGATACTACATTCATTTCTTCTCTAGAAACTACCCACACTCCATTCAAGGCTCGTAAGGTTATAAATTTAGCAAAATAGTCTATTCAAGCTCAGTGGATACTCAACCAGTCCATCTAAAAAATTACATCAAAATCTTATAACTTTAAAGGTAATAAGTCCACCCATGTTTCATGCCTTTCTACTTCAACTAACACTCTCCACAAAACAAAATCTATATCTATTGTTTCCCCCAATGGTGTACCAATTAGGGGTGAGAAAAAAACCAAAAAACCAATTAAACCGAAAAAAATGGAAGCAAAATAACCAAAAAAACTGAATCGTGAAAAAAAACCGATTAGAAAAATTAAAAAACAATTCGGTTCAGTTCGGTTCGGTTTTGGTTTTAAAAGGGTGAAACCAAATAAACCGAATCGAACTGGTTCAAATATAAATAAAAAAACCCAGACCCCGGTGGTACTATAAATACCTTTCTTCCATCTACTTTTTAGGTTTTTCTCTTAACCCTAGCAAACCTTAACCGCCCCCCTTCATAGCCGACTGCTAAAGAGTAAAGAGAAGAGCCCATGAATTAAACAAACCAAAAGCGGTCCTGGAGCCCCCCTTTTCATCTCTCATCTCTCAATCTTTATGACAAACCAAAAGTTATTGTCCCTTTATGGACCAGTTATGGCATCTTAGTCATGGCCTAGAGTTGATGTTCCTTTCTCATCTCTTAGTGGATTAAACATCCAAACAGTAGCCCTGAAGCCCCCCCTTCAAATTCAATCTTCATGGTATCTGCAGAGGTGCTGCCTGGTGACAAATCACTTATGGCACACAAAATATTATCATCTCTGAGATCTCTCTTAACAAGAGGGAGACTTATCAGATTGTACAAAACAACTTTTAACTTTTCTTCTGATTTTTGTAGATCTATTATATATTCATTTCCCATATTTATTTACGAGATTGTTGGTTTGCCATGTATATTGCGACTACTGTCATGGTTGTTGTGAGAAATGAGAATTATTTTTTCTAAATCTTCATCTGATACTTGTCTTCTCTGGCTTCTTTATTTTCAATTTCAGAAAAACCTGCTTGATATGCTTGGATAAGATGAAATTGGTTTTTTCCAGTTTTTACTTTCAATTAACTGAATCGAATCGAACCGAAACTAGTTGTTTTGAACCGGTTTCAGTTTTGATTTTTTTTTTTAAGAAAACGTTTGGTGTGGTTTTTTTAGGTAAAAACCGGACCGAACCAAAAATGCTCACCTCTAATACCAATTACTAAACCCCTATAAGTTTTCTAGTTGTACATTTGATTTCTTCACAAATTTATTATATATAAATGAATAGGTAGCCTTGCGGTCAATCAAAACATAAACTACACTTGAGGTCTTGGCCTAGCGGTGGAAGGGGCTTGTTCCCTTCCTCTGCACCTGGGTTCAAATCTCATTGTGCACGCCTGCCACTCTCGTGGTACCTTACATGCTCATTAGGTTTGCAGGATGTTCAGTGGACTGTGAGATTAGTTGTGGTGCGTGTAAGCTGGCCCGAACACCAACGTAAAAAAAAAACATAAACTACATGATTACTTAATCATCGCCTACCTATATAACATTCGAAGTAACACAAACCTTCTCTTGGCTTTTATGGAAAAAGGAGGGGCTGATACACGTGCACTATAATAGCTTACAATGCATTTAAGTGAGGCATCATATTAAAAGAAACCATGCTTTACCTTTTTCATTTAATTTATTTTGGAATGAATTAAATATATATCTATTGTTTCCACCCATGTTTCATGCCTTTCTACTTCAACTAACACTCTCTACAAAACAAAATCTATATCTATTGTTTCCCCCAATGGTGTACCAATTAGGGGTGAGAAAAAAAAATCAAAAAACTAATTAAACCGAGAAAACTGGAAGCAAAATAACAAAAAAAACTGAATCGTGAAAAAAAACCGATTAGAAAAATTAAAAAACAATTTGGTTTGGTTCGGTTTTAAAAGGGTGAAACCAAATAAACCGAATCAAACCGGTTCAAATATAAATAAAAAAACCCAGACCCCGGTGGTACTATAAATACCTTTCTTCCATCTACTTTTTAGGTTTTTCTCTTAACCCTAGCAAACCTTAGCCGCCCCCCTTCACAGCCGACTGCTAAAGAGTAAAGAGGAGAGCCCATGAATTAAACAAACCAAAAGTCTTGGAGCCCCCCTCATCATCTCTCAATCTTTATGACAAACCAAAAGTTATTATCTTTATGGACCAGTTATGGCATCTTAGTCATGGCCTAGAGTTTATGTTCTTTTCTCATCTTTTAGTGGATTAAACATCCAAACAGTAGCCTGAAGCCCCCCCTTCAAATTCAATCTTCATGGCATCTGCAGAGGTGCTGCCTGGTGACAAATCACTTATGGCACACAAAATATTATCATCGCTGAGATCTCTCTTAACAAGAGGGAGACTTATCAGATTGTACAAAGCAACTTTTAACTTTTTTTCTGATTTTTATAGATCTATTATATGTTCATTTCCCATATTTATTTACGAGATTGTTGGTTTGCCATGTATATTGCGACTACTATCATGGTTGTTGTGAGAAATGAGAATTATTTTTTCTAAATCTTCATCTGATATTTGTCTTCTCTGGCTTTTTTATTTTCAATTTTAGAAAAACCTGCTTGATATGCTTGGATAAGATGAAATTGGTTTTTTCCAGTTTTTCCTTTCAATTAACTGATTTGAATCGAATCGAACCGAAACTGGTTGTTTTGAATTGGTTTCAATTTTTATTTTTTTTTAGAAAAAGTTTGGTGTGGTTTTTTAGGTAAAAACCGGACCGAACCAAAAATGCTCACCTCTAATACCAATTACTAAACCCCTATAATTTTTCTAGTTGTACATTTGATTTCTTCACAAATTTATTATATATAAATGAATAGGTAGCCTTGCGGTCAATCAAAACATGAATTGCACTTGAGGTCTTGGCCTAGTGGTGGAAGGGGCTTGTTCCCTTCCTTTGTACCTGAGTTTAAACCTCACTGCGCATGTCTGTCACCTTCCGGTGCCTTACATGCTCACTGGATTTGCAGGATGTTCAGTGGATCATGGGATTAGTCGTGGTGCGTGCAAGCTGGCCCAGATACCCACGTAATTAAAAAAAAAAAACTACATGATTACTTAATCATCGCCTACCTATACAACATTCGAAGTAACACAAACCTTCTCTTTGGCTTTTATGGAAAAAGGAGGGGCTGATACACGTGCACTATAATAGCTTACAATGCATTTAAGTGAGGCATCATATTAAAAGAAACCATGCTTTACTTTTTTCATTTAATTTATTTTGGAATGAATTAAATATCAAAAAAGATAATTCTTGAAGAACAAATTACAAAGGAAAGAAAGAATAGAAGTGATATATTTAAGGAAGTAAAATGAAATTAATCTCATAATCAAATTAATTACTATTCTGATTGTAATTACCCAGTATTAAATGCATGTTTAGAATTATAATTCAACATGCTTTTTATAAAAAATTCTTAATTTTAATTTTTTTTAGTATTTTTAATTTTTTTATGTGATAGTATTAAAAATAAATTTTTAAAAATATATAAAAAATATTATTTTTATATATTTTTATATAAAAAATATTTTAAAAATTAACCAATGCTATATTTATAAAATTCCTTTAAAACATGCGGGTGAAGGACAGGAAAAAGAGAACTTGGGCTTTCGGGGGATTTTGCCATCAGGCCGATTATCTCTTTATCATATGAGCCAACCCAACTTAATTAGTTGCGCGGTAACCCGGAACTCAAGGAAAGAGATGTGTATTTTTTATATATGTGTGTGTGTACGATTTAAAAAGAGAAAGAAAAGGAAAAATAAAAAACAGAAAAGGTGGTGGTTAGGAATAACGGAAATCGGGCCACAAGTCCCTGGAAGAGGAGAGAGAGAAGTATCAACGAACGATAAGACAAGAACAATAAATAAAAATAATCTGTCTTAAAAAGGCAAGAGAATTTGAAGGAAAGGTTGTTAAACTTCAAAGTTTTTGAGACAGAGAGGGAAGAAGAGGGGATGAGAGGAGAAGAAGAAGAGGAGAGGGCATCCTTTACGCTTTTCCTTGGGATCGATGCTTTCTGCAAGCTAATATCCGTAATCAGCAGAAATTTCTCACATTTCCTGCACTTCATTCAATGCCAGGTTCTGCTTTCTTTCTTTTTTGTCCCTCTTCCATTCGCTTCTTGGGTTTAGGATATATAGATAGATAGATAGATAGATAGATTTCTTCTCTGAAGGTCCTTAGGAAGCACATTTTCAATGATTTCTTAATTTGAAGGAAATTAGATGCATTATATCATATGATTAACAAATTGAGAATAGTTTGGGCTTGCTTCATCGATCTCTTCGCATGCATGTATGCATGCACGCACAAGGGGAAATAAGAAGAGGATCTTGTTTAATTACCATTATAAAATCTCATAAATATTTTTTGAAAACCCATACGATTTGAGAGAAACCCGACAATCCGTTAGGAAAAGGGGGGAGAAAATAAAGCTATATATAATCATAAGGATAATGTCGAATTCGGTGGGGAATCCGCCGCCGGGTTCTTCATCGAACGAGTCTTTTCCTTTGCAAGATGACACAAATTCCACCCTCAGTTCAGGCCCTTCACCTTCAGCTACTGATGGTGAAGAATCAGCGGCACTCGTTGATGACACAGCTACACCACCGCCTAATTCTACTAATGTTGATTCCCCACAAACTCCAGAACCATCTTCACCCCCACCCACTTCGAAATCTCCTCCTCCTCCTCCTCCTTCACCACCACCACCACCTCCCAAGTCCAACCATTCTCCACCTCCCAGCCCACCACTAGTCTCAAATTCAACTAAATCAAATTCGTCACCACCACTTAAAATATCTCCGCCACCAAACTCACCACCTCCATCACCTAATCCTCCTCCTACCCCTGCCAAGAAAGAGTCATCCTCTTCATCCGTTCCATCCCCTCCTCCGCCTGCTGCATCACCTCCCCCTGCTGGTAAATTTGTCCCGCCACCTCTCTCTGGAGATGTACAACAATCTCCTCCTCCCCCAGCAGAATTCAAACCCTCTTTGTCTCCCCCCATTTCAAATGCGTCACCCAAGACACTGGATTCAAATAGCAATCCGTCAAATTCCGGGCGCGTTCCAACAGACTCTAGATTTCATAGTCCTCCCGTTCCAGGAGCCTCACCATCGGGCCACCCATCATCGACTTCTACTGATGCAACAAATCACAATGTGCCCAGGACTCCACCAGCACCAGGAAATGAAAGTAACGAAGCTGGAGGCAAGACAATCATAGCTGCGGCTGTTGGGGCTGCAGTCACAGGTTTGTTTCTTCTAACACTAATTGCGGCAATCTTTTTAGTTGTGAAGAGCAGAAAAAAACGGGTGGCCAATGCTTCTGGCCATTACATGCCGCCCAAAAGTCTTACTTTGAACACAGGTAAAGTACTGTGCCTATTGTGATGCTCCTCATTGCTTAATTAGTATCTTATTGTGATTCATTTTTTTTAAAAAAAATTTCCTTTTGAAGATGAGTATCATTACGGACAGCAACAACATTCTGTGCGTCTCACTGGACCTGGAAGCCCCCCTTATCATTTGCAATCTGCACCCTCCGAAAGCCACGGAAGTCAAAGAGGGTATATGTACAATGGAGGGGGGCCTGATTCAGATGTCATTGGCACCGGTAAGACCTTTTTCAGCTACCATGAGCTGATGGAAATAACAAATGGATTTGCTCGTCAAAATATTATCGGTGAGGGTGGGTTTGGATGTGTTTACAAGGGGTGCATGGCAGATGGGAAGGTAGTGGCTGTCAAACAACTAAAGGTCGGTAGTGGACAGGGTGATCGGGAATTTAAGGCTGAAGTTGAAATTATCAGTCGTGTCCATCATCGACATTTAGTCTCTTTGGTGGGATATTGCATCTCTGACAATCAGCGCTTGCTCATCTACGAATTTGTTCCAAATAAGACTCTTGAGCATCATTTGCATGGTAAGGTGATTTTTCTTTTCCATTTTATAAATATTGATTTTAAGTATCCTTTTCCAGTGCTACTTACTATAACCTATGCTATGTGATTGGTTATGTCCCTGATTTGTGCAACCAGGAAACGAATTGCCTGTGTTGGATTGGCCTAAAAGACTCAAAATTGCCATAGGATCTGCAAAGGGCTTGGCATATTTACATGAAGATTGTACGTATCCTATCCTTCTCCTCCTTAATTAACATAGGTTATGTGGTGTACTATTCCTCTCATATTTACTCAAAAACTTGTTTTCATCTTGTTGCTCAACCTGCATCTAGATCATGTTCTAAAAGTAATTAGAATATAAAGATAGTGAAATTCTTAAAAAAGAAGGTTGATTAAGTTTCCTGTGATCTAATTTTAGGTCATCCGAAAATTATTCACAGAGACATTAAGTCGGCGAACATTCTGTTGGATGATGCTTTCGAAGCGCAGGCAAGCCTACGACTTTCTATGTTGGATTCCCTTCAAAATGTGGTTTCTCTGTTAGTTCTGCATTGTTATTTGCGAGCTATTCCTTATGTGCAGGTTGCAGACTTTGGGCTTGCCAGACTAAATGACACTACTCAGACCCATGTGTCAACTCGAGTAATGGGTACATTTGGGTATGTTTACGGCAATATGTAATCTCCTTTCAGATTCCATGTCCTCTGTTCACGTGTTTACCTTCCTTACCTGTCCTTCATCTTCTCGATTTGGTGTAAATGACTAAACCCTCAACACCCTCAATGAACAAAATCTATCCGGGAATGTGGATCATAGTAGTAAAGCGAGATTCCCAATTATAAATGTTCCAAAGAAATAGAAAAAAATCATCTAAGTTTTGCCATCCAATCTATCACCTTCTTCCAAAACAAAATCTACAGTAATGGTTTAATCATAACCCTATATTATTACGCAATTTGGTTTTCAGGTACTTGGCACCTGAGTATGCGTCAAGTGGAAAGCTAACAGATAGGTCTGATGTATTTTCATTTGGAGTTGTGCTTCTAGAACTGATAACCGGGCGCAAATCAGTTGATGCAAGTCAGCCTCTGGGGGATGAAAGCTTGGTTGAATGGGTATGAATTGGCATTGAAGCAAATGATTTGTATTTTATATCCAACCATCATCTGGCTATTATATGATATGGTTCATAAAGCTAGCAATTTTTTTTAACACAAACACTTAAAATTTCTTTCCCCGTCTAAATGGTTTGCCTGTAAACAAGCCGACTCTATCTTGTTCATATCCATTTAGTTATGCCTTGAGCTAGACGACTTGCATACCCAGATTTTCTTCCCTCCAATCTACATATCCATTGAACAAATATATATTTTTTTTTTATGATTGTGGCAGGCTCGCCCACTCCTAATTCAAGCCCTTGAAACCGGTGAACTTGGTGAGCTGGTTGATACACGACTTGAAAAGCATTACGTGGAGAGTGAATTGTTCAGAATGGTTGAGACAGCCGCTGCTTGTGTTCGCCATTTGGCTCCAAAGCGACCGCGCATGATGCAGGTGATGATGAATATGCCCCTTGTCAAATTGTTTTTTCTTATATCTAATCTTGTCAGGAATATTCTTTTTAGATGGAGAACAAAAAAGAGCACAATTCCTGTTTGATTGTTAAATTTCTTGGAACACTCTTTTAGGTGGTGAGAGCATTAGATAGTGGAGGTGAATTGTCGGATCTCAGTAATGGTGTGAAATTTGGTCAGAGCACTGCATATGATTCAGGCCAGTACAATCAAGAGATTAGTAATTTCCGGAGGATGGCTCTTGTCAGTAATGGAAGCTCAGAATTTGACACTTGCAGTGGAGATTACTCTGCTAGAGACACATCCCGGGAACAACCAACTTCAGGTGATTACACAAGTAGCGACTCAGAAACTCGAGCCATGAACCGAACTGGCACTTATGTTGGCCGCCGGTTTAGATAAAGGTGACATGGCCAAACAGTAGATCTTCTTAAGATAATCTTTGTTTAGCACCACAGAAGGTTTATATCTCAAAGAACTTGCAGTTCATTTCGACAGACTTAATTAGCGTTGAGTTTTTTTTTCCTTCTCCTGTGAAATTTGACTGCAATGTTTAGCCACCTCAGAGGTGCAGTGAACTTTCAAGGACAGCTTGTAAAGCTCATCTTACTCGAAGCTTTTGTATTCACTAATGGGGTGTTACTCAAATGATCACCCCTGTCTGACTGATACTAGAACGAGATGGAAAAAAGTTTTGTTGCATTGCATAAATATTTGCAAGAAACTTTCGTTTATGATGTAAATTTGAACATATTCTAACCTAAGCTACCCTTTTCTCTTGTAGACTTTTTGTTTGTCTGGTATTTCTTTTTATTGTGGGCTGGTGTTTAGATTTAGTCACACATAGTTTCACAACATAATGTGAGAATCATGCAGGGCATGGTTACAATTACATGAAAAGGCTGAAATTGAGGATATAAAAGGATCGATTTCTTGGTTTCAGGGGGTGAAAATCTGTAAAAACTATTTCCAGAATGGCTTCCCTAATCTTGCTTCTGTACAAGGTCCTGGTTGATGAAAATATATGTACAAAAGAAGTTCCAATGAAGGTAAAGATAATAATGTGTCCGACAGATAGCTAATATTGATGCTAAACAAACGTTTAAACCTCATTGTTTTTTTTAGTATATCAATATGACAGCCCTGGCTGGATGGAGAAGCCGCCAACTTTCCCACTTTAAAACTCTTCAAATCTGAAAGAAGAAGGAACTCCCTGATTCTCCTAAATTTGACTACCAAATGTCTGAATTAGGTTCCCTGTTAGCTCGATCAATGACTTCTTCAATGTCTTTGGATGAATGTCCTTATCCGCCTTGCAGGAGTAGATGCAAGTTAGTATAATTATTTACAATTATGCAACTAAATAAAGCAGAAAAAGAGAAATGGTGCTTGTAGCAGAGAACAGCTGAAATTCATCTTGTCATAGAAGTTTTTGCACTTGAAAATATTTTTGCAAATTCTTGTATTTTTGGTGAATTTATGTGGAAAACAAGCTTGTGTAGCTGAATTTATGTGGAACCCAGGTCTGAATTTTGATTCCAGCTGAATATCAGGATTCAGTGTTGATATCTTACCTCGACCTTGAGAATGTTCAGAACATTGCCATTAAATGTTGTAATATTGGCATCAAGGATTTGAAGCCCCAAAGAATGGATAGTTTCCATCAACCTCCCGAAACCTCCTTGCCTCTGTTCACAAAGGAACTTTAGCAGGAACTGTCTTTTGCTAATCTGGTCCACTTCTAATTGCACCTGGGAAAAGGTCAGTTAAGAAATTGATTGTCTCATGAAGTCTGTTAAACTTAAATGGCTCAGCTTGTTTTGTCCAAAAATCTCAGTAAATAATGATCTTAGGATTTGCAATAAAAACCGAACGAGGTTCAGAAAGCTCTGCATACCTCTGCCCCTTTCTTTTCTACAAAACCAGAAGAATCCTGGTTGATCTTAGAAGAAGACACGTGGTCTTCCTGAAAGATCTCCAGTTTTGAAGTCTTTAGCTCAATGTTGCTCGCTCTGCGTTCCTCTTCGTCAGCATTCTTGATCTCATCCTGGAGGTTTTTCACCTCCTTGAGCAACTCGCCGACATAATCAATTGCATCTCCAAGAATTGCAGCTTTATCCATCTGTAACATTTATAAAATGCAGAATTACTCGAAGAAAGCATACAGCAACAAAAACAACAGAGAATAGCTCTCTTCAGTAGCAGAAATATATCCAACTATGTTAACCTTGGAAATCTTGGGGACCAAGGCACGCAGAGCAAATAAGCCAGTTTTAATCCTTGTCCTCCTGTTCCTTTCTGTGACAAGATTCTTAGATTTGTAGTCATCTCTCTCCGACCTCCTCATAACTTTTGGAACTTTCTTGTTGCAATCTGCAGAACCTGCTCGTTGCTTCAGAATGTTCTCGTTGTGAATGGATTTTCCAACTGATAATTGCAAATGTCCATGTTGCGGCAGTTGACTCGCATTTGAAACAAATGATGGAGCTTCGTTTGAAGGATTGGAACCGCTAGATGATCCTTCAAAGCTAATGCTGTTACGGGGCTGCGTTAATGGGAGAAGAAACTGTGTCTGTGGAATCAAACTTAACAAGTGGCGGGAAGGCGGCAAATTCTCTTCAAGCAATGAATCAGGACGGTGGTCGTCGAAGCTCGAGTTGGAATACCCATGTTCAGTCACGGCTTCTTGTTTGATAGGGACATGGCAATGAGCTCTAATAGATTCTATCATCTTCTCATCTTTTTTCATCTGAAAATATTGAATGGCATTTTCACACAAATAACATTAGCAGAATTTAATTATTTATAGCAAAAAACCAAGTAAAAGACTTACATGCTTTGCTGCAAAAAGCTCAACAAGTCCACCAATTACTGGGATCAAGACTTGAGTTCCAGCTACTTCCTGAAGCAATGTTTTTCAAGTTACTATACAAAATGCTGTTAACAAATAACAAAACTATCACCCTAGTCATTGTCAAATCTTTCAACTATGAGTTTTTAAAGCAATAAATGTATGGTTAAATTATCAATAAATTGTGGTTTTGCAGATGATAGAAAGAAGCTAGTTTCTTACAAATGCCAGGAATTAAAACTATATTATTTGAAATCAGAACAATTTTTTTTTAAAACCAGAAATCGAGAGACTGAAGAAAAAACTCACACGTAGGGTATTGGAGTCATGAGTAGTGACTGTGGCATGGCATAACCATCTGGGCTCAGCTGATATCACCACCTCTCCATGAATCCTGTTTCTAGCAATCAGATAGTATTATGTTTGGCTAAAGTAAAATAAATAAAAATAAATGTAGGAGTAGAGAAGAGAAGAGTACCCGGAATACAGAGGCATGGAAGAAGGGTACCGAGAAAGAGCCTCACAAGCCTTTGTTCTGACTGGATGCTTAAAGTAGACATCCTTACAAAGAGGACCCCGCCCAAATTGGTTGTCTTCTCCTCTGTCCCTTTCCACATTGTAGCCGCCACGGCCACTGCCACCGCTACCGCCACCGCAGCAGCAACCCACCCACTCAATAAACCTAAAAAGATAACAAAATCTCAATCAAACACTTTAATATATAAACATCAATGTGCTGTTAATTTGTAGTGAGTACCTTGAAGGATCATCGCCTAACTTCCACACAACACAGTAATCCCAAGCGTTGGAGTCAACAAGGGGTCTAAGCCGTTCCATTGCTCTGTTCAATCCTCTCATGTCAACCTCTAATTTTAGTATTCTGCCCGTTGCCTCAATGCTTATCAACTCTTTTCATGCATTCCTATATAGGAAAGGAAAATGCAGGCGGTGGCGATTCCTTTAATATTTATGCAAAAAATAAAAATAAAAAAGCACATGCTGTCGCTACTAGCAGTCTAGTATACACTGGGTGCAACTGCAACAGACTGGTATACATATTTCTTTCGAATTTTGATACATTGCAGTCGTGTACATTTCTTACTGGTTTATTCATGTGACTCAAATAATTTTAAACCAATGCAAAACTGCCACGTCTATGTTGTCATCTAGTACAGGTGTATTTCCTTTTTCTGGATTAACATTTTTTTTTTATTAGAAGTAGCAAATCTGTGACAGAGGGGGAATCTGATGCGTGCAGGGTGCAGAGAGTACGGGCGGGAGCAGGCAGAGGCGACGGCAAGGACATGTCAGTTTTAACGGCCTAGCAGCAGAATCGTCGTCGTCGTCGTCATCCTTCATAATCAATTATATATAAATTATTTATATTTTGGCAATAAAGAGTTTATTATCCTTTCCTTCTTCGATTAATTACATTAGACTTGTTCGGCTTAGATGCTCAATGTTTCAGCCATTTTTATAGTTGTATTTTGAGTTCGGCTTGATAGAAACTTGATGTGGTCTGATAAATTTATTTAAAAAATTCAGTATAAAATATGATTAAAATCATATTTTTAATTGAATCAAATAAGATAGGTTAAATTCATTTAACTTTACAAAACTTAATAGATTTAACTAAATTTTTAATAATATGATTATTATATCAAAGTTCAATTTAAATTTGATTCAATTAACACTAAGAATCAATTTAGTTTAAAAAATATATTACAAGGTACGCACCTTATAAAAACATGTATTATAATTATGATATATTTCATAAGTTGCAATGCACTTCACAAACAAACACTTTTTTAATCTAATACTCTATATGTTTTTTTAATCATTCTCTAGATTATCATGTATGATAATTATGATATATTAACATTGCATGTATCATTGCATTTCAAGGTGGTTCAAATAGCTAATTGGACAAGATTTGCTGTATCTTGAAATCAAAATGGAAGAGCATGCGTCTTGTACGTTTCTGCCATTGCTCAGTGTTCTAGAGTCCCTGTCTATGTAACTGCGCATGGCTACAATATTGCTACCAGGAGAGAGCCATGTTAACAGTAGTGATATTTTTTATGTAAACTTTATATTTTGTCCCACAAAGATTCATCAATTTTGCAATTCTATCTCTATAGTTCTCAGTTTAATAATGTTGTCCTTATGGTTTGTAATAGGTTTTCCAATGTTTTTTACCACATCATCTAGTTTTTTTATCATTTTCTTTGAGCTCATATAACATTATAATAACAGATATTTTTCAAAATATTTTTTACTTTAAAATATTATTTTTTATATTAATATATTAAAACGGTCTAAAAACATTAAAAAAATTAATTTAAAATTACAATAAAATAAAATAAAATAATTATTTTTTTTCAAAAACATTTTTAAAACATAAAAACAAACATGCTCTTGTACCTTCTTGTACCTTTTTTACACCATTTGTTTTGTTGGGATCCTTATAAATATGATAAAACTTGAAAATTAAATTTAAAACCAGCTATTTAATGTTTAGGGATAACATAAAACTTTTTTATTAGTACAAAGCGCGATTATTTAGAAATATTAGAAATCTATCTAATTTATATTAAATGAAGTTACAGGTTTCAGTTTTGTAAATTACAACAGAGGCTAAAGAGAACATATTACATGAACAATCAGGGAAAGTAACAAGTTACTTTGACCTGTCACTCTCTTTTAACGTTTTTCAATGATGCTTTTATGCTGCAGGTGCTAAATTATTTCCATAAAACTTATTGGTCCTAGGATGTTTTCACCATGTTAGACTAGTGTCTGTGAACTTCCTCGGCCTGTAGTATTTCCGGTGGTACCGACAAACTTCCGTCACACCAAAGCACATGAAGGGAAGTTACTGCCACATCTAAGCTCGATAGACACTGCATTGTATGCTCTCGGTCCCATTTAAATCCCCCTTCAGTGGATCATAATTTGTATCCGCGCCCAGGGATGCATTCACTGGGAGCGGCATCATTTGATTAACCACTAAATCATCAAGGCTGTGCGTTTCATAGCTCATGAACGCCCCTAGAGCTCCAAGAAATCCTTCGTGCCGCAAAAACATTGCTTTTGCCTCACCTTTAGACCTGCCAAATTCAAAATAAAATAAAATGATTGGTGTATTTTCAACGCAGAGATCTGAAAGGAGAAAACATGAACTGGGAAGAGAAGGATAATATCACCAAACAATGACGAACTTGTTTCGGTTTTATCAGAACAAGATAAATTTTGAATTAGTTGAGTGCATGGAATCTTCGGCAAGGTTTCATTGCATTTCACTTGTCATTTACCATGATTGATAATTTCTTTCACTTTCAATTACTAAGAATTGTATTTTTTTTATGCTGTAAGCATATTTCGATAATAAGTTTCCTCTCCTTGCTTTCTGGCAAATCCCATACCATACAGGCTGGAAGGTGTTCATTATCAAGATATGAAGATCCACATGAGAACTGCTCTACAGTAACAAAAATCATTACATTGTTGATAATGTGAAAATAAAATCCCAGATGATTACCAGAAGTGAACTGCAACGGCGATTGTGTCCATAGTATAAGAGTGACTCCGGATGAAAAATCCTCCAAAAATTATGCGCTTGAGCCCAAATCGAAGTGCGTTTAAGTAAGAGATCTGGGAGAAGAGGAGTAAAATAAGGCAATGAGATAACAAGAGTGCAGTAATTGAAAATAACCCAGGATATCTCTGTTAATTTAAGTGATCATTACTCAAGATAGATGACAATAAAATTTAGCGTGGCATTTTAGTAACACAAACAAACTAAAAAAATGGCGAGTCTTAGAACAAAAGAGAGGATACAGAAGGAAAAAACACAAAGCAGAAAAATAATCAATTATGCCAAGCAAAGTTTTTGATATGTGCCACGTAAGGTCTTGAAAATTTTAATTTTGGATACAGCTTGCAGCTCTCAAGTGTTCTATGCCCTTCTTAACAGCACTGTAAGGGACAGGAACCATCTTTGAGAATTAAATATCAAAGGCAAGACGATTCCAGCTCCAAAAACCTTGGCCAATGGTTCTTATTTCTCCAAGCCATCTCAGTAAAAGGATAGAAAAGCTCTAAATCCGTAACAACCAATTGAGGTCTAGGGTTGTCAAAATGATTTTGTTCAAAGAGTAACACAATACAAACAAAAAAGCTAAACAGTAAAATCTTACTGATAGAAATAGCATTTGATGCAAGTATGCCATTCTATGAGATCAGGCTTAAATGGCAAGTACTAGCACCATACATCATTTGCCACATTAGTTTGCGAGAAATCTTTTGTATGTAAGAACTTTAAATTTGTTAAATTTCAAAACCATGCAACTCTTATAGCACACTTCTTCACATGCTACTCAATTTATAGCATACAACAGATCTGCCCTGCTGAAAGGTACCTGTCCAATATTATTGGAAATCATTCTTAGAAGAGACCGGGAAATATCCTCAGGTTTATAATCTTCGAGGTCTTTATTGTGAGAAGTTGCCTTCCC
Organism: Populus tremula; assembly: GCA_964019445.1. NCBI lineage: Eukaryota > Viridiplantae > Streptophyta > Magnoliopsida > Malpighiales > Salicaceae > Populus > Populus tremula. The sequence goes on along the minus strand of CAXHTJ010000018.1, from coordinate 13,010,908 downwards.
AAAGCTAGAAGCAATGGTTGTAGATAAGAGACCAATCTGTCATCATACCAAAGAACTGTGCAGTTAAATTATAAAGATTAAAAATCATTGTGAAAGCATGAAGCTGTTGTGACCCTGAACAGGCACTTCAACGTGATGTATGAAAATAGCTGAACTTGCAAAAAATAAACTTACAAATTAAAGAAAAGACTTGGATATACCTTTGAATAATCCATCCCTCCATAGATATCCCCAACAAGTGTGTCTATGGCTCTGTTATCTCCCCGATGACTCAACTCCAGCAACTCATCAAAACTGAGAAAGGAAACGCATCAGTGTCCACTAAATATGAAACTATGTACAAGGGAATTCATAAATGGCCAAAAATGAGGAAACGAATCACACTACCTCTGGCATTTTGTTAATAACTTTCCCAAACCCCAAAAGGTGCCACCACCAACACTTGTTCCACTAACTCGCTCAAATTTTCCATCTCCATCCACCTGTATTAGAAGAAAGCTGAATTATTAGTTAATCTACGAAAAGGTTTTAGATACACAAAACAACACATAAACGGATCTGATGCTGATATGAGTACCTTGATCATGCTAACTCCAGATCCAATATTAACAAGTAGATATGGATACAAATCATTATGGTCAATCTGCACAAATTCCTTCGAGCCATTCAAGTATGTAAAAGCTTCCTGATTGACTGCCTACTCAAAATAACAATCAGCATGCAGCTAGGATATTAGTGAAGCAAACAAGAAAAGGAATCAGAAAAATTGTTATAAGGCATGGAAGGGGGGGGGGGGGGAGGCGGCATGGTAGGTAAGAAATTCCCTCCCTGAACATACACATGCACAAACAAGGGAAGTTTTCTTTTGGCTGAAGAGGGAAGAGAGGCACGGTTATAGAATGACAATTCCAACTGCAAATGAACCCAAACAGGAGAGATTTTGAACCTCTTTCTTTTCTAAGATGTAGATGTGCATTTCAACAGTAACATAAGAATACCACATGCAATACCCTCTACCAAGAAACGGGACCTAGGGCAAGATCTATTGCAATATTCTCAAACCTCAAACATACATTTTCTTAGGATGGGGTTCATATTATCGCAACTTTCTAATATATGATAGAGTCAGCATAGGTCCAATGCGGCATGAAATTTATTCTTCTGATAATTCAATACTTTCCAGAACTACCAATATTGGTGACAACCAACACATCATGCAAAAAATCTCCAAGTGATTGCATTGTTCAATTTTCTAAGATGTTGAAATCAGGAGCACATCCTTCCCCGGATCTATAGCAACTAATACATAGCACCTACCGTGTTGCATCTATAACTTCTATCAAAAAGAAAAGGATCAACACAAACATTTATCTACAGAGTTTGACCAGTAGAAATGATCTTAAGTACAAACCAAATGCTTGAGGGAATTGCAAGCAAGCTATTTGTTTTATGCGTATATAAACTTAAGAATAATCAGAAACAGTGGGTTCTAAATAGACAAAGGGCAGGGGACTGTTATGCATAAGAAGCTTTTTTAATGTTTGAATGAAAGACAGCAACTTGCTAATATTAAATGCATGCGACTATGTGGTGTTAGAATCCCACCTTAAGCAAAAAATTTGCTCCCGTCACAAGACAATCCATCTCATCTTCCTTCTCAACACTAATGCCAAGCTTTTCTTTGAAAAGTTCAGAGAACTTGTATGCCCCACCACCTGTGGCCTTTCACATGGATTGTAACTAGTTAAATTTTAGCATATTTAGTACCTATTCTAAACCCCAAACTACCTTACAACATAACATGAATTGATCCAAAGTACAAAACACTAAACAATTCATTAGATTAAAAAAGTGTTTGATTCTCATGAGGGAATCAAACACGTAAAGCTACTTCTAAAATACAATAGTTTAGCTTAATGTGAAGTTATGTATGAAAGGCAATTTGTAATTTTTTTTAAATTGCATTTTCTTCAATAATTTTATGTTTATAACAATTATGAATTTTATTTTAATTTATATAACAGATGACCTCTAGCGATTGAGCTTGTTTCAAAGTCACAATTTGGCAACAAACAACAATTACTCTGATATCTCACCTTAATAAAGCTCCTGTCATTGGTACAATTTTCTTGATGCTGGAAACCTGAGTTCACATTCATTTTGTAAGCACTTGCCGAAACCAGCCAAAAAGATCACATAATTGAGGAAATTATCAACATCAAGCAACTCCAAGAAAGAAGGCCTCTACTATGTAATGATCACAAATGAGTTACAATAGCCTGTTCAGAGCTCCCCTCAAGTTATTGCAAGTGGCGTTTCGATTAAAGACCGATAAAATCAGTCCAATCACAGCAAACAATTCTCAAGATAGCAATGGTACGATACATGTCTGTGTATGCAGAATTTGAGAAAATCCATCTGCATATGATGGCTTCCGCTCTTTATGCATTATCCCAAAAAGATGTGTCAATGAAGTAATATTACAAAAATGTGGCAACGTTGACAACCTAGCTTGGCTAAGCTAGCCCAAAAAATGCTTCAGGATATCTAATTACCGCATTAATGTACAAGACCACCAAGAGTTCAGAGCATAAAGAAACATACGTAAGCCAGGTCGAGTGTGAAAATAGCAGTTCAGCCTAAATCAAACTCAAAATCAGCCCTAAAATTTGCTAGAAATACGATACCATACCACACCGTACTATCTAGAGTTTCAAGAAATGAGAAGGACAGAAAGAAAGAAACCAACGAGGATGGTCAATAGAGAGCACATACCACCACCAAGGAGAAGTTTGTTGGCGCTAATAAACTGTAAGCAATCATTGATCTTGGCTGTCTCAAACTTGGCAAAGTGAAGCCTTCCATTAACACCATTAGAAACTCCAACTTTATCCTTTGGTGGGTCCTCATCATCCCCGGAATTTCTCGAGAAATACACCAACTTGATTAGAGATCCTGCAAAGCAAGATCAACACTTTTTTGCTTTTGATTGATTGCAAAAGAAAGAAAGATAGAACATGATGATGTGTGTGTGTGTGTAAAAGTACCTCCAATATCGAGAGCCAAGCGAGATATTTGAATTGGATTTGAATTCCCATCAATTTCAACCTCTCTATTATGTTCCATCAAAGCAGTTTGTCTCCTCTCCCTCTCTATATCAGTTATGAAGGAATTATTGAACAGCTCTTTTACTCTTTTCTTGTTTCTGAGACTGATTCTTTGAAGCTAACGCATCACCAAACTAATTCTAGCAAATACATAGGTAGTTTTCGGGACTGTGTTACGGTTCCTTCAAAATAATATTTTTATTATTATTATTTAAATTTTATTTTTAATATTAATATAAAATTATAAAAAAAATTAATCTTTTATAAATATAAAAAATTTCAAAATCATTTTTTATATGAAATGAAAAATATATTTAGAATGTATTTGGTATGGTGGTAGCTTTTATAATTTTGATTTTAAAAAAATAATTTTATAAAAAATAATTTTTATTGAGGGTGGTTTAGTATTTATATATATTTAGTAAAAATTGTGATTGAAATTGAAGTTTGATAAAAAAATAATTTAACGAATTTGGTTAAAAATACTTTTTAAATTGAGGTTATATATATATATATATTGATGATTCTTAATTTAAATATTGTAGATTTAACTACTACTATTATATTATAAAATAAATAATACTTTATATAAATTCATCTGACAAATTTTCATGGAGTATGCAACAAAATCAGGCAAAATATCATCAAGAACAAAATTGAAATTACGATCAAATTCTGTAAATACTACATCATCATGTGATTTCCTTTTAATTTATATAATGTTATTGAATAATATTAAATACTAGTTTTTTAAATAAAATATAATTAAAAATTAAAAATAATAATTTTTTTACTGTTTCGAATCTAGTCTAATATATTTAAGTTTAGATCGGATCCGATCCAGTCATATACAATGAATTCAGCCAAACTATGCAGAGTGAATTAATTCACTCTGCACATACACAACGAGGAGTAAGTGGTGTGGATCGCAAATGATGCAAAGCAACAATTTTTCACTTTAGCAAAGCTGGTGGTATGATGTTAATTTTTAGTGGGATCCATCTCTAAGTCAAAGTTCAAATTTTTAATCAAATGGTTATAAATTGTAGTTGGGATAACACGTAGTTCCAACCACGAGACCAAATAAATTCTTAAAAAAAAAAATAGTAAGCAGTTTGGTTATTGTAAATAGATAGTGAGTTCTACGTAGAAAACAAGATTATTAATAATTTTAATTTTTTATTTTGTTTTATTAGGTTGACTTTCTCGTGGCCATGGATGAGATAAGATTACAATCAAAGTTGTTATAAATTGAGCAGGTTGTTGGTTGATTCAGCTTCATTCAATTAATTCAAAACTATACAGTTTTAAGATTTTTATTTTAAAAGTTATAATTAAAAAATATAAACAAAATCAAAATAGATTTCAAATGACTTAATTAGATTGTAAATTAACTTATTAGATCTGATTAAATCATCATATATTAACTCTTATCTAGTTTATAATTGTAAATAATTAAAGAAAAAATTTAGAAGTTAGCTAAGTTAGTAAATCAATGTGAGTTTTTTACATAATTTATTTTTTGAACTACACCATTGTAGATCTTAGTTCAATCAAATTCCTAATCAACTTGGGATTCTATATTATATGGTTATTCTAAGGTTTTTAATATGATATTGTTTTTTGGGTCCATGTTCTAGGTTTTTTAATATGACATAAATTATATCTTTATAACAAGCATCCAAACAAGTAGAATAACTTTAATTAATTAGTTAGGACGTCACTCTACTTTCATAAATTTCTTAATAGATTAATATGGGGGGGGGGGGGGTGTTCTATGTTCTAGGGTTTTTAATATGACACAAGTTATAGCTCTATAACAAGCATTCAAACAAGTATAATAACTTTAATTAGTTTGTTAGGACGTCCCTCTACTTTCATATATTTCTTAATAGATTATTCATCAATCATTTTTTTAATCAAATCCTCATACGTACTGTCCATCACTCAATCAAGTCCCCATCGTTTCGTCCAATTCAAGGTGCTGCTGACCTTGTAAGATGTACATTGCAAACGAGGTTTGACCGGTGATATTATTAATCTGCATCCTTAAATGATATTTTTTGGTTTGATTTGTGTTTTAAAATATTATTTTAATATATTTTTGAATGAAAAATACTCTAAATAAAATTGTAACTATACTCCCAACATAAATAAAATAAAAAATGGTCTATTGATGATTTATTTTATTATATGTATGCTTGTACTAGTGAAACTTAAAGGTCAAGTGATATGTTTTTAAAATACTCATTGAAATTATTTTCCTAACAAAACTTGCTCTGATTTAACATTTTCATCCAGAAAAGCCATGTCCTGTCTTCAATTTTAAATTGAATAAGAAAATATATTTATTAAATTAAACCTAATCCAAATAAAATCGGTCACCTTCATAAATTTTATTTAGAAAAATTAAATGACACTAAAAATTAACTAGAATCAATGGTAAATTAATCCATAACTTAGTAATTCAAACTTGATCTGACATAACATGTTGATTCATGAAATCCATGACCATAATTATATTTAAAATTAAACAGGAGAAGATATTGACTCGGTTCAGACCTGATTTAAATGTGACTAGGTCAATTCTAAAAATTTTCTTAACAAAAATAAAATGATATTATTTTAATAACAAAAATAAAAATAAAAATAACCAAATTTAATTTAAAGACTCACTCGAAAATAATCCAAAACTTAGCAATCCAAACTTTTTTACATGTCAATATCCAAACTGAATCCAATAACTATTATAGAAACAACTTTCAGTGTGAAGCAGGTAGAGTCATGTTAATCCGATTTCATATTTATCATGCCACTTTATAAAATCTGTGCACCTTCTTTTTCTTTGATTCTTCTTTACGGGCCAGAAACCCATGTTGCATGGGCTAGTATCCTGTTGGGCCAACCCAATTTAGTGCTATTTTCTTATGATATTTTATACAATATGCTCAATTTTCCATAATTAAATCCATATAAAAACTTTAGTGCTATTGTCTAAACTTCTGCTTTTGCTTTCACTAAAAACAAAAAACATAATAATAAAAATTTATGCTTTTGCCACCCACCCAACCTGACAAGCTCTCAATGACCACACTTTCATTTCATTTTTTTTCTCGGTTTAAATTAAACATTGGAGTGCCCAAAGATTAACCTGTGTAAAGCCCAGAATCTCTCAAAGTTTCAGCGACTTCATGACACGGGAATGAGTTGATCTTGGTCTTATTATTAGATATTAAAAATAAAAAAAAATTTAATTTTGAAAAAAACTGATTAAATTAATTAAAATTTTAAAAAATTAATTAGTTTGATTTTAATTTTATAAATTTGAAATAAAAAAAATCGAACTGAACCCAAACAAAAAAATCAGAAAACATTGAGCAAAAAAAAAAAATCAAGCTAAATAAAAAAAAATGAGTCTAAACTAAAAAATAGAGTCAAATCAGTTTGAACTGTTTTTTTTTAAATCGAATCGAACAAAATCAATCGGTTTAAATTAATTTTATTTTTTTATTAAAAAAATTTAGTTTAGTTATTTTTTTATATAAAAATCAAAATAAACTGAAAATAATTATCCTTATTTACTATAATGGATGATGAAACATGTTTTACCATTAGATTGTGATTAAGGACATAATTATGTTTTATTAAGTTGTTTTTAAAAGTGTTATTTATTTTAAAAAATATTTAATTAATATTTTTTAAATTATTTTAATGTATTGATATTAAAAATAAAAAATATAATTTTTTTAAAACAAAAATTATCTTGAAAAGCATCATTTAACCCTAAAGTATACATGCTGCTGAACACAGTTTCGGAAAAACATGGTTCGTCCGAGACAGCGCATGAATAAAGGGACAAGATGAATGTTACTCGAGAAGGTTTTTCATGCTTTTCCATGAATATTTCTTGTTAGCTAAAGTAAGGTTTGCCTCTGATTATTATTTTTGTTTTTTTAAAATAATAAAAAAATAGCAGGTGAGCGGAAAAATTTGCAAATAAATCTAGCTGGGAGTTTTTTTTTTTTTTTAAAATAATACGTTTTTGTAGGTTACGTTATTTTTAATAATGCATCCAACAAATACTTTATTGATTGTTCAACACAATTTATTAAAATATATAATTTTTAAAAAATTGCATTGATCCCCTTAACACAACTTTAATTTTTTAATTTTTTTTTTTAAAAGGTTGACTATGAATTGTATCGATCTTAATGATACAAGTGTTATTTATTTTTATGATTTGTGCTCTATAATTGTTTTTTTAAATAATATTTTGATTGAAATGAATATTTTTTTTGTTTATAAATTATTTTGATATATTATTGTCAAAAATCAATTTTAAAAAATAAAAAAAATATTATTTTTAAACAAAAAAATATTTTAAAAAACAACCACCACATACTAAAATCTCACACACTACCAAAATCAATAGATATATTCATAGCTTTTTTGACCAAAATAGATGCCAAAATGATTATTATGTATGGTTTCTCTTTTCCAGTAGTAATTATTTTTTAAAATAAAAAAATTAAACAAAAAAATTTAATTTTTATAAAATATCATTTAAACTATTCCCAAACAATACCTTAATCTAGATAAAAAAAACTCAACACCAGATAGATAAACTATGAGAATATATTGAAATGGAAAACAAAATAAAAGCAATTAAAAACTATGAAGGATGTCTGAAATGCTCTTAAGTTGCAAAAACTTCGAATTTGTTTTTTTATATTATTGTGGTAATTGTTATCGCTTTTATATTAATATATATTATCTCGATTATTATTAAAAAAAAATGCACTTGAAAGAATGACCCTTAATTAAAGCCGACAACATTTCCTAAATTTAAAGATTGATTGATGGAGGGCTACTTTTGTGTAACTCAAGATTGAAATTATATAGACTTCACAGTTTATCAAGAAGAAGAAGAGGATAGCTTCGTTATTAAAAGAGAAAGCATAAAATTAACTTTTTGTTTGTATTTGTATTTAAAAAATATTTTTTAAAAAAATTAAGGTTTTTTTTAAATTAATAATTTCTTAGTATTTTTAAATATTTTGTTATGTTGATGTAAAAAATAATTTATAAAAAATAATAATATTATTTTAATATATTTCTAAAAAATACATTTAAAAAAATAATTGTTATAATATTTCCAAACACCGTTAAAACGAATTTCGACCTTGGAAAATTAAAGAAAAAGAAGAAGAATAAGTACTAAAAGTAGAGTGCTAGTGTGTATAGTATAAAAGTTCAAATACTGTAATACTTCATATATTGCCATGGTATATATCTTGCACAGAACACGAAAATACTCAGGCGAAGTAGCCTGAAAAAGGTATATAATGAAAGACAAGATTGATTTTAAACTCTCTTAATTAAGAAGTTTTAAGCAGCAGATGGTGCAGGGACGTAGGATATGGCGGCAGGCTCAGGCATGGAAGACAAGATGGATGACCTCGAGAATGTTTCTTCCTCTGGAACTGAGTTTTCACCATTGAAATCGAGGGACTCATCATTATATATATCCCACCATTTTGCCACCAACATCTTGATGTCCTCTCTATCCATGTTAGCTTCCTCGCCGGTATATCTCCAAGGTTTTGAACCCTATTTTTATTTTTTCAAGAATGGAAGAGAAAATTGAACCCAAATTAAGTATATATGTGCATAATACATTAAAAATCTAAGATAGTATTTGATGTTATTCAAAGAAGAAGACTACTTACAGCAGCACAGTAGTGAACCACTTTAACCTTCTCGACCTCCACGTTCTCGGGATGTCGCCATAACATGGCTAAAACCAGGTTGTAAAGCAGAGGGATTGGCTTGTACGTTTTTTGGAAAAACATATTCAAGAAATCCTGCCATATGATCCCCAAGCGAATCGGAAAAACATTAGAAATTAACAATTGTTTCCTGCTTCTCCCGAGTGTCAATCGATTAATCCATTTTTACTTTATTTTCATACGTGTGTGGTAATTAAATGCAGGTAGGGCTTACTTGCTCGGCGAAGGGGGTTGGTGGGGTGATCTGCAGTCTCCCAAGAAGGCTCTCGTAAGTCAAACGACTAGGCTCGAAGACAAACATCCCAGCATTGAAGTACAGGGGAGGAGGAGAGCCCATCTCAGCCGGCCATGTTATCTTTTCCGGGCATTGCTGGCAGTAGCCGATGGAGAATTGAGGGGAGTGGCTCCATGTTTTCTCACAGAAGCAGTCCATCACGGCGTAGAAGTAGCCATCTTGGGTGTCAAATAGATGGTCTATATTCTCGAACACTTGGATGTCAGCATCCAAATATATCATCTTGCTGTACTCCTCAAACTGTGCATACAAGAAAATCGAGCGAGCATATAATTTTATACGACGATTGGCTACATAAACAACCATCCTTTGGCAACTGAAGAGACATTGATTATAAAAACTTATAGAATTATGTTGATGCATGTTTAACTTACATTCCAAATTCGGAGCTTGGAGTAGTTGATCACGTAGTAGGCCATGGCAAACTGAATCTGGTTCTCAGGTGGATAAATAGGCTCAATCTCACGAACAATGCAGCCTTGAGACCTCAAAATGTCACGGTGTTCCTCAGGCACATCCGGCAAGATTGCTACGACAAGAGGGTATGCACTCCTCACCTTGCGCAAACCCTTAGCCAACCCAACTACCCCTTTAACATAATCTCCGTTGCCGGCTAAAAATGCCACGTAGGCTCTCTTAGAATAGCCAGTGTTAACTGTGGAAACCTTCCCGGTACCCAGAATATTCCCATCTATAGGCACTCCCGGGGCCATATTAATGAAGATTTATTCAAGCTTGACGTAGACTGTATATATATATATACAGCACAAATTAGGTTATTTGGAACGTATAGAGAGTCTGAGAAGAATGGTTTTGAGGATTCTTAGGAAAGTAAACCAGCAACGCTAAGGATGCTACTCCACCATCCTTTTTAGTCCCGAGTTCTTCAAGAGTGCTCGGGCCTCCTTAAATAGATCTAAAATGTGGTCTAAATTCACGCCAAATGAACTCCAAATGCAACTCCATAAGTCATTTTCATGTTTACGAACCAGTATTCTTTTGTGCAATAGTATATGGTGGTTTACAATTTTTCATGAATTGAAAAATGAATGAACACCGTTTTTTTGTAGAGTTCACGTTCATAGCCTTATCATCACTGGCCTTATCATCAAAATGAACGGCTGAGCTCACCATATATACTTGGTTGGGGTCGTCATCATGATCAATTGGGTGATCGATGCCATTAAAGTATATCTTCGGTGGGAGTCATTTTCCACATGAAAAATTAATTAATGGAGATCAATGGAAATGGAGGACGTAGTTGGTTTACGGGGGCCTTTCAGAGAGGAGGTTAAGCATGCAATGCCAAATTTTGGATGGTTCTACTATATGTCAAATGGCGATCGAATTCCTTTGTTGAGTCCCAGGTATAACATGCCAGGAATTAATTGGCTCAAATTGAGTCATTTTGTATCTTGTTCGCATGGGATTCATTCGAGTCAATTCAATATATATATATATATATATATATATATATATATATATATAAATTTTAATATTTCATATAAAAAATTATAAACATTTCATATGAATGTATACTATAATAAATAACTATCCCATATAAAAATATTAATAAACATTTCATATATATGTAGTCTTTATATATAATTATTCCATACAAAAATTAAAAAATAATTCATTATGAATTTTATATATTTCACATAAAAAAGTTAAGAAACTTTTTATATAAATGGAGGCTATATATCTAGTTGTTTCATATGAAAAAATTAAGAAATATATCGTGTAGATATAAATTATAAATATAATTATTTCACGTAAAAAAGTTAAGAAATATTTTATAGGATATATGTTATAAAAAATATAAATGAGACCAGATATTTACAAATTAAGTTTATATTTTTTAGGTTTTTTTAAAAATATATAAAAAAAATTGAGGTTCACTCAAATAATGTTAGATTACCTGGATTTTGAGTTGACCTGATGAATCACTCGGGTTTTAATTATTTAAAACTCAACCAGAAATTTTAGGTCTCAAATTAAGGTTAAACTAGTTTGAGTTTTATATTATGTTTAATGACTTGAAATTAATTATAGTAACAGTAAAGAAAATACAAATAGAACTCAACTTTCACCCGAGTCCCGAAGATAGGGAAAGGGATTTCCATTGGACTAATCCACACTTCTTTGCATTATGCTATTAAGATCTAGGGCTCATGTACCTTCACAATGAATGTATAAATTTTTTAAGTAAGATCATGTAATTTTACTAAGGAATTAATTAATTAGTGTGATTGGGACGTCATAAGCTAGAGAAAAACAAAAGTTACGAAAGATTATTGATTCAATATATACCTTATTGAAAATCCCCTTTATCCTTTTTATTTTGGTAGAATAAAAAAATTCCATTTCCTTTTCTTTTTCTTTGATAAAGAGAAAGAGAAATATATTCCTTCCATCATTCTTATATGTTAGTAAAGAAAGAAAAGGCTAAAGTGATGGAAGTCTTGCTTGAACAAGACAGACCAGAAAAGTTCGAAGACCGTCGGGAGCAAGTTTGCGGGAGACATTTTTCCGGTGGCTAATATGGAGCATTAGCAACGACGACTACAATGTCGACGAGATTCTGAACATGTCTTTTTATCTTTCAAGAAAGAGGTTCCCAACATCTTCGAAAGCTGATCGTATGAGCAAAAGTGGTGGTTTTTATAATATTTGTCATTTCTTTTTCATATTTTCATAAAAATGTACTTGTCTGCTGGTATGTGCTTTATAGATATATTATCCAACTATTTTATATTATTTTCCTATTTTTTAACATATTTTATGAAATTGTTTATTAAATAAACAGATTTTAATGTTTATTAATTTAGTTTTTTAAGGGTTTTTGATCTAAATTTAAACTTAAGAAAATATTTTCATATCAAATAATATTTTGAGCTACCAATGATAAACAATTTAGACTTTCAAGATATAATGTGAATAAGATTTTCGTCTTATTTCTAAGATTTGAATGGTTAAAACATAAAGATTTCTTGTGAATACATAAATTCAGATGTGATGTTTGTTCGAGAGTATATTAATAATTATGATTTAAAGTGTTATTTTTTAAAAAAATATATTAAAATAAAATGTTATTTTATTTTTTTATACAAACACATCAAAACAATCTAAAAAAAAATTTTTAATAAAAAAAATAATCTTTTTAAAAAATACAGCTTTAACCATGTTTCCAAATACTATCCAAATCTTTTCAAGTTAAATTAGATGTTGAAATTGAATTTTATCTAGAAATCTAAACATTGTGATCGAAATCTAAACATTGTGATGGATGATTTATATATTAATCTTTTATTATTTATTTATACCACCTAAGATTTTGATGGTACAAACAAACATGATGGGAAATGATTTTTTTTTTTTTTTTACAAAGAAGATATTTGAACTTTAGACCTTTAAAAAAGAGGGGTTATTAATGCTTAGATTTCAAAGAATGGTTATTTCTCTCTAATATCTATAACGCGGTATGTTATAGCATAAAAAATTAATTAATTGGACTTATATAGGCTCTGGTCAAGAAGGCACAAGAGGGAAATGGATCAATGTTGAAATTGAACGTTGATAACTTGCTCAGGCAAAGTACAGATTTGATTTAAAACGAATCTCTTATATTTTCTAACATATTTAAGATTTATTTTCTAAAATATTTTTTATTTAAAAATATATTAAAATAATATTTTTATTTTTAAAAATTTATATTTAATATTAATACATAAAAATAATTTATAAATTTAAAAAATTAAAAAATTAAAAAACTTTTAAAGATATACTCAGATCAAAATGCCAAGGAAGGCGGAAAAGGAAGCATCAATCACGTTGCTGTTCTTCTTTGATTTTCTTTTCTCTTTGTGCTTCTGACAACATTATCTTCCATTGTACTCCTTGGAATGGATTTTAATTATGGGGCTCCACACTCACGCTTTTTATTGTGTTTTAAAAAATTATTCTAAATGGAAAAAATACAAAATAATAATTAAAATTAAGCATACACATTTAATTGAAATTCAACAATAAATTAAAAAAAAAAACTAAAGTTCAACAAAATAATGCGAATATTATTTTAATAACTAAAATTCAACACAATTATTAATTCCTAAAATTACTAAGATCACAAAAATGAAAACACTACAAGAAAAAAAAACATAAAAAAAGAAAGAAAAGAGAATGGAAAATTCTTAGTTTAATGTTGCCCTTAATTTTGGTTTAGAATAAAAAAAGAAGAAGAAAAAAAAAAGAGATTGTTAATAAATCAAAACAAAATAAAGAAAAACAACATATTTGGGATGAGAAGAGAAGGGAATGATTGATTTTTATCAAGAAGGAGAAAGATAAGCGAAGAGAAAGAAAGAGAAATGTAACTATAAGAGAAGAAGAAAGAATAAGATGAATACCCGTCTATTCTGATTCTGATATTTTGATTTTATTTTACTAATAAAATTATCAACGGAATATTATTTAGTAATATTTTTAATATTTTTGTTGGTGATTTTGTTTGTAAAGTTAAATGAAATTTTTGATTTGCACGAAAATGTTCAGAAAGCCCTCCAAATATTACTGACTACTTTTTATTCTGTCTATGATTATATTGAGAAGATAACAATTCTCATAGTCATTGAAATATATTGACGGACATATTTTGTCAGTATTAATGTATGTAATCAGTGCCATGAACAATGTTAGAAAGAATGAGAATAGTTTCCATAGTCACTGAAATATATCGATGGACATATTTTATTAGTATACCTATATGTAATGTACAGTCTATTGGTATTTCAATCGGTATAAAATGGTTTATCATTATAACATCTAGATCAAGGAACTTTTTATTTTTACACCTGTTATTGGACATCTAATATAACATTTCGTAATATGTCTTGAATTAGATAGTGAATAATTAATAAAAATTTGAACCTCTTTACAATAATTCATCTTTTGTAACCGTTGTGGTGAATTTTGATATATTCATAAATGATAATTTATTATTTACATCAAACCTATATAAAATAATGATGGCAACATGTATTAATTAACCACATTAATTAAATAAATCTATAAAAATATTGGTTTATCTTAAATTTATTCAATTTATTTTAATAGTACTCTTAATTCATTATTAATTATCTATATAAATTTAATTTTGTACACATGTATCAAAAATCTCAACTCAACAATAAAATTGATAAAATATAAATCATACTTGTTAAATAAACTATTATTTATTTCATTATAGAACTAATATCATCCAAATTCTTAGTAGTTTTTAATCCAACTCAAACTCAATCCTGATTCGTCTTTGATGTTCAGAGTCAATCCCCACCAATCATCAGGGTAATCTTGGTCTGATCTTTTTAGCTCTCAAAACCTGGTTTTGATTCAATCCTTGTCTTGGTTCGTTTTTCAGAATGCTTCAAACCCAATCATTGTCCATTCTCAACATTCTAGATACTATGCTAAATATCTAGGTGCCCTAAACTCGATTTTGATACAATCACGATCTAAGTCAAAAATCATAGATTATTGGTGTAGAATAAGTTTTGAAAACTATATATATATATATATATATATATATATATATATATATATTTTAAATTTTAAAGCTTTTGAAAACTTACTGTAAGTTTTTATTTATTAAAAACAAAAAATAAAAACAAACAAGTTTTCTTATCTTGTCTTGTATCTAAAAAAAAAAAAACGAAAAACGAAACGATATTAAACGGTGCCTAGCATTTTCAGCTTTTCCTCCCAGATGGTCCCAAATCACACGGATTGAAAGATTGCAAGGAAATCAAGAGAGTGACTCGCACATAGATGCTTGATTATGAAGATGCTGCCCTTCTATTCCAGGTATTTCGATTGCGGTTCCCAGTCGATTGGCTCTGTTCGAAGAAAACAAGAAATCAAAAGATGATTCCGAAACCAGAAAGAAAAGTCGACGCTCAGCCTCTCATCAAAAGTGGTGGAATATCATCCATGCACTGCTGTTCAGCCCCTACACCATAAGATATCCGGCAACTTCGTGTTCCAGACATTTTCCAATATTTATTATACAAATTGTTGAAAAGGGCACTTTCCTGTGTTTTTGAATGCCATTTCCATTTTTTTTTTAATTTAATAGGATATTTGAGTTATTTTGTACTCCTCTCGATGAATCCCACAGGTAATAAAATTAATGACCATGTAAATTTTCACTAGCTTTCAAGTTTATAAAATTCAAACTAGTGATCTTCAAAGAAGATATTTATAGCATGATCAATTAAATTACACCTCTCAAAATTAAACACTAATATGATTTTGATAATCTTTTTTTTTTTTTGAAATTCTGTTCTCTTTTAAAATATAATTCATGAGAGTTCATTACGGGTCATTTTCAACATCAATAAACTTTTGAATCCAAATAATATATTGTAACCATAAATGGAGAAGGGTTTTCGAGAACAATTATACATATAAATAGATCATTTAATCAATAAAAGACAAGCAGGGAATCTTAAATCAAAGTCCTAGAAGTTAAAAAGGATTTTGACAGAGAGTTCAAATGTTATATAATTCATGAGATGAAGCGGGGGAGGAGCAAGAAAGGGAAATTATAATATGTTATTAACTCATTCCTTTTATCAATTTCATGCTTGTTTTTAATTTATATTGCTTTTTTAAAATAAAAAGAAATATAAAAGAGAAGTGGGTCAAATAGAAAACTTTGGTTAGAAAAATATGTATTTTGGGAATAAAAACCATTAAAATAAAGATTTTCAATGTTGATCAAGGATTTTTTTTTTAAAAAAGTAAGGATTATTGATTTAGTTTTGATATATAATAATTATTTAAAATAAAATACAAGAATTAAGTAAATAATTAAAACTTGATTGAAAAATATTTGTTCGATTACTTTTTGGAATTAATTAAGATATACACAAATTTCACCAAACACATATATTATATATATATAAAAAAAATCTTCTTGTTACAACTGGTCCAATAAAAGGGAAACCGTGGATGCTTATAATATGGATGTGTAGTGGATGCTGGGGCCCAATAATGATTTTTGGGGAAATCGTGGATGCTTATAATATGGATGCTGAGTGGATGCTGGGGCCCAATAATGATTTTTGGGGAAATCGTGGATGATTTTTGGCCTGAATAATTGTAGGGCCCAAACGCAAATCGCGTGCTTACCCAAAAATCAAGTACGCTAAAGGCCCTAAAACCAAAGGCCTGAATCCCTCTAGGCCTAAAATAATGGCCCGAAGCCCTTCTTCTTCTTCTTCTCTCTTCTTTGTGGCATTCAGTTCGCCGTGTCTACTTTCACTCTTCTGAGTTCTGCCACAGGAAGAAAAGTCTTTTGCAAAGCATGCTAGACGAGACCACCCCTGGATCCCACGCCAAAATTATAACCCACGCCACTCTCTTCCAATCCTGCCTGACACAATAGTGTGTCAGCGTGCCCTTTTTTCTTGATCCAACGGACTGCATTGAGAAGAGAAATGAAGGGCACGGATGTTGCCAGAAGTGTTGATAGGTAAGGTCTTTAGGGTTTCTGTCCACTGCTCACTTGTTATCAGCGACGAAAGATAGAGAAGGAAGGGTTTTTGAGTAAAAGAAAATTGGGGGCTTCACGAGAGAGAGAGAGAGAAAGGGTTTCAAGGATTATTCGCAAGGGTTTAAGAGAAATGGATGCTGGAGTGAGGTTTCAAAGGAGGAAGTCAGAAGCTATGGCAGAACAAAGACAAACCTTGGGTTTAGCAAGCAGATGCTGCCAGTTGCAAAGCAGGAGGATTTTAGCAGATCTTGTTTAGGTATTATTTCTAAAACCATGAGATTAATTCGGGTTCAAAGCTACATTACATTTTAGTTTCTGGCTTTGTTTTGGATTAATGGGAACTGTTAGTACGAATTATTTAAAAGCCGGACTCACTAGCTGCCTGTACTGTAGCTAGTTGTGCCTTGATTTCTTGTGCTTTGCATGTAACTTCTGTATGCGGGTGGAATCATCTAAATTGCTTCATCACTTTACCCTTATACGTGACTTCACTTGTTAAGTTTTTTATATGTTTCAACTTAAATGCAGAAACCTGTTGACACCTCCTTTTTGAATTTTGTGACTTGTTCGTAATTTTAGTGTTAAGTTTTGACCGAAGTCAACTTAAATGAATTACAAACACTTTATGATTGATATACAATGGATATTTTGATGACTCTTGAGTGGTATCAGTATGCATCGAATGAATTCGCTGTCCTGTTGTTTTCTGTGTACTGATTTCTCGAGCTGAGCCTGTTAGTAATAAAATGCTTGTGTAGTTAGCCCTGAAGCGTAGGAACCAAGAATGACAACCTTTCTTGGAAAGGATGTTTAAGGGTGACATTAGATCTTCTCTTCACATAATCAAAATCCATGGACCATAGAAATTCTTAGTTGACTACTAGATTAGGTTTTTCCTACGCTACCTTAATTAGGGCGACCAATTCTACTTTATTTTGTTGAGTGAGTCCCAGGTTGCAATATTGACATGCATCAACCTTCCCTTTCCATGTGGATTTAGTTATCATTACAATTGCTACTTGGAAGGAATAAATCCCATCTGTCTTTCCTTCTTCCAAGGTTTTTTGAAATTATTAAGATTTATGTTCCAGGCCAGTAATTATTTACTCTTACAATACCCCATTGAGGCTTTCCATCATCGCACAGAAAGTTGATCTTAGGTGCCCCTACTTTATTATTTTCTTTGGTTAATATTAAGAATAGAAGGAATGCTTTTTATAACAGCAGCAACCTTCTTATCAGATTGAAGTAAATCTTTTAAGAAATTAATTGTAGGAACTGTGCTATAGGTGTTTCAAGTTTCTCTGCAAGGAGTTTTTTTTTTTCCAGGACCGTGCAGAATTAATTTTGGGTTTGTTTAGTGAGGTTTGAGATTCGAATTCCAGAGAAGCTGTAATTCTTTAGTAAGGAAATAACAGATTCAGGTTTGCCTGGGGTTTCAAAAACGGACAGGCCTGGAAACTGATATTACAGTAAATGAGACTATTTGTACTTTTATTATTTGATGAGGTGTCTGGGAGATGGCTATATTAATTCCTTTATTGAGAGGGATTGTTTTAGTAATTTATATAGCAATTTTAGGACTTTAATGCAAGCTGAACCCACATAAGTAAAACCTTTAGTTTGTGTTGTGGGGTTTTAACTTTCAAGAGAACTAATAAGCCTGAAATTGAGTAAGTACTTACTGATTTATGAAGTTAGGGTTTCTCCAATTGAGAAGGAGAGCGTTTAGGAAGGGAAGAAAAGGCTACAAGCTTTGTTTGTGAAGGATCCTTGTCAAGCTATTCCAATGATCGAAGTCCTTTGTATACAGTCACCTTGAAAATTTGAATATCCATTGAATATTTTATTTATTAAACATTTATTAATTAAGCACTAATTTTACTGTTTAAAACAATCCATTATATATAGTAGCAAACCAGACATCCTCACACTCTAATATCTGTTTATAGTAAATGCTTGTATACACTCTCACACAAAATAATTCTGCGAATTGCTAAAGGAGAAATCCTTAAAAACTCAGGTTGCCTAAATATAACTTTACCTAATAAGCTAATGGCGTGACAGGGGTTGGGAAATCATACCAACCACACAATTCAATACACCAATGGTTGTCTGGTTGAGATCAACATGCATCATAATCTCTCTGAGGGTGGTTGCCCGATGGCTTGCCAATCTGTAGGCAGCTAATTGGAGGCATGGTAGGAGTATTCAACTCTCCAAAAGTCTGCCAGCAGAACGGATCGTAGAGGTGATACTGTTCTTGTAGTGGTTTTAGCTGTATGGTAGTTAGACTTACATCCATGCATGGTAGGGCATCACTGCAGGCAAAGTGTACAGGTTTTACTGTGTATGTCCCTCTTATGTTTTCATAGGTGATTCCTGATAGAGCTACTGCTGACGTTTGGTTTTTGCATTTGCTTTTGTCGCAATAGAATTGATCAATCACAATTGGAAGTTGAACCTCAGAGACTTGAATGTTTGAGAACAGTACTCCCTGTACAGAGCCTGATCCACCCTGCAGATGTTATAGTTGGAATTGTATGTGAGTCACACCATGAGCAACTTGGTTGAATTGGAAATACTGCAATCTAGTTTATGGAAACCTTGTAAGCTAAATACAAAATGGCGCCAGCAGTTGCTTGAACCAATGGACTTGGTAATATCATGTATACAAAGAGACAGAACATTATGTTTAGATGTTGAAGAAACTCTTTCCGAGTTTTAAGTTTCAGTTAGAATATTCATTCTAGTTTCAAAAGAGAGGTGTCTCAGAATGTTCTCATTCTGAAGCTTTTAATAGACAAGGGTGTGTGCAAGAATATTTAAAATATCATGGACCTTTCGAAGCTGAAAGCTTCATTTTGATTGAAATCTTTGTTAGTTATATAATGTGCTATCAGTCTGTGTGGTTTATAAAATGTGTTTTGGTTTGTAAAACACCTACAAAGCAAACTAGATTTCTGGTTGCAGGTAGCAAATTTTGAATAATATGGCATTGCAGATATTAAGAATACCTGCCATGTCTTAACTCTGACACCTGTCATTGTGCCATGCATAACAATATCTCGTACAGTGATATTTGAGACACAGGCTTTTGTATTATCTTTTCCCAGACCTCCGATGCTGATTCCATGTCCTGGTCCGCAATTAACATTGTGTATGTATACATTCGTGCATCCAGTTTGTATAGAAACACAGTCATCTCCTGCATGACATTTGAACATTTCATTTTGTAATAATTATGACATAGGGACCTTTTAGGTCGGCTATCTAGTTCAAATTAATTGTCTTTGAGTTCGAAACTCCATTTTCTACTTGGATTCCAAATCGTTTACTATATTTGAGGTGTTGTCATCTAGTACTAATGCTGTCATTTCTGGTACATTATGCTATATATTGTGAGGCTTTTCAAGAAAGTAGAGTGGTAGAAAAAGGATGGAAGCAGAAGTTCTGATCACTGATAAAGACAAGAAAAAATGGAGGCGTGCAACAAAAGGTGTGTTCTTGTGCCTTTGGGGGCAAACCTAATCCTATATTGGACTGATAATGATTTAGGGTATGATATGTGTCAAATGAATTGCAGCCAAAATACTCAAAAGTGTGGAGGCTGTTGGTTGCCATGTGTCAAATAAACTGTGGCCGTTGAATGTCTGTATGAGAAGTTCACGAAAAGGATAAGGTGGTACCAATTTTTATCCCAGTTATCTAAATTATGTGGCGTTCTTTTGTCTCTGATTTCAACAGTAGCATCAAGTGTTAAAAAATTCCTTTTGTAGTGGCTGAGCCTCTAACCTTCTATTTGACTCTTCAGCTCCTATGTTTGTTTGTCAAGTTCACCCTACAGCCCCACACTGTCTAGTTAAATATATGATATGACAATATTATTTATCTTCAATCAATGTAATTACCGCAAGCAAGATCTGTGCTATGAATTAACACGTCTTTGGAGTTCTGTAGGTGGATTCCATCTGTATTTGGACTGTCTCCGGGAGATGAGACTCTCATATCATGCACAAGAACTCCTACGCAGTTGTCAAACTTGAGGTGGCATTGTGGGCTGTTTTGAATTGTTATGCCTGTGACCGTCACATTGAAACTTCCATAAAATCTTAGTGCCTGCAAAAAGAAAGCATGTCAATCATGTTATAAAGTGCGTGCTCATGAATTGCGATAGAAATCTTCATGGAGTCCATACTGTGGGCTTCATGCTTGGCATTTTCCCGTTGAGCTCGTTTCTTATCTACAACACAATTCAGAAAAGAGGCATGATCAGATTCAGATAGATACTGCAGATAATAATTGCAGTGGAAGGAGGTACAAATTGAAGCCAATTACCGGCATTGGTGGGCGTTGTTGTACTGTGTTGTTCAGTGGAATAATGAGTTCCGATTCACTGTCTATAGGATCTTCAAATGGGTAGTCTTGCCACCAGACTGAGCCACTCCCATCTATGGTGCCTTTTCCCTGAATTGTGATTCCGACAAGCTTGGTGAATTCAAGCCACTGGAAGAGACCTCTACCCCAAGCATTGGCGTTTGATGGGGCAATAATTGTGCCATCCAACTGAGAAAAAAATTCATCGTATCATCATTCATTAACATGAATTGCTGTCGTTTTCTCTGCTAACAAATTCTGTATTTGACACTTACTTGAAATACAATGTCTGCTTGGCAGTACGGACCAGAGAAAGAAATAGGTCCCACGAGGAATGCATATTCTGCTGGAACAATCATCGTTGATGCTGCCACTTTACAAGCTGCTGCCCATGCAGCTTGGAATGCCTGCGTAGCACCGTAACACCATGTCAACCAACTGTATGGTAACTGTATACAATTATTGTTCATTTTTAAGGAATGGACCCCACCTTGGGGTGGTTCTGCTGTCTTTTCCTTTGTATTATTTGTCGGTGTTTTGGAGCTGTTTCAATGTGTAATTCTGTAATTTTGGTGAAATCAATTTGGTGCACAGCATTGCTGCAAGAACTGTGGAGTGTGGAGCAAATAACTCACGAGACATGGTTGGTGGGGACGGATGGGGATTTAAGGTAAGGAGAGAATTAGTCCTGTTATCTAATTTTGAAAATTTAATTGACCTTTGGACTTGTATGTACCAAAGAAAAATACTCTATTGAATGCAGCTGTAATGTACTCTTGGAATCATGGAGATTTTTTTTTTGGTGTTTTATTTTATTATTTTGATATATTTATGCCTTTAAAATCAAAAAATATTTTGAAAATCAATCGTTCCTACAATGTGAAATCATTCTTCATGAACTATACATGTGAAATGTGGGCATATGAAGGTGATATTTCGTGGACTAAAAAGAGATTCCAAGCCCCTTAATTTTCTATGATCTTGTTAGCCAACGAAATCTCTTGTTCTTATATATATATAAAACAAGATAAAATTGAAACCTGTTTTGTACCAACTTAATATTATGTAACAAGCAACTGAATACCTTTGTATCGTCGCTCTTGCCATTACCCTTGGCCCCAAAATCAAGCACATTAAAGGTGGTGGAACCTTTCTGTGGTGGACTTGGTTTTGGTGCCTTTTCTTTTGGTGCAGGAGGAGGAAATGCTGGTGGAGGAGCTTTTGGTTTTGGTGCCTTTTCTTTTGGTACAGGAGGAGGTAATGCTGGAGCTTTATGTGGAGGAGCTTTTGGTTTTGGTACTCCAGTATGGTGTTGGTGATGGCTGTTGCCATGGCTTTTCCCTTTCTTCTTGGCTAGAGAAGCGGGGTTTGACCTGCTCTGCCTCCAATGCTTGCCTCTCCTAGCAATGCAGGTATCAAAACTTGCAGACCAAACTAGAAAAACAATGAAGAACATGAACGCGAGGCTTCTAAAGCTAAACCCTCTCATGTTTACCATAGAAGTGGCTCAGTGGAGGACAGAGAGAGAGAGAGAGAGAGAGGGAGAGAGAGAGAGAGTGTTTGAGAACAACAGAGCTCTTGAGAATGCCATATAATAAATGATGGCAGGGTTTATATAGGGCGAGTAGTCCAAAGCTCATGAAACTGTATGTTGCACTCATAAGCAAAGATTATTCCGAATCTTCTGAAAATTATAGGTTTCAAAATTATTCATCATTTTTCTTTCTTTTTCCCCTTTAATTAACCATCTTCTTTTCCTCTCTGTGGATTTTGGTTGGGCAACAGAGTTTTCCTATACCAAGCGTCAAAGTTTGTTGCATGTGACTCGTCCACTAGTGGTGTGCGAGCGCATTCTTCATAGATTGGCTTTCCAAGTTATAAGAGAAGAAATGACAGCAAAGACAAATTAAAGCGAGCTATTTTAAATCTTGTTGTCCTGATTTGAAGATTTTTTTTCTTCTCCTGATTTGATTCCCACTTGATATTTCCAAGCCTGTATCCAATTATAAGAAAGAAATGACAGCATAGATAAATTTTGGATTTAATTTTTTTAATTAAACATGCTTTCATCTTTTTTATATCTATAATCTCTATCCTGTCTTCAAATATTAACCAAACAAAACGTAAAAAAAAAATTATAAGAAAATTAATGTTTTTTTCCGATTCAAAAGCACTTCCAACAACACTTACCGAAACAGCAACGCCTATACCTAAAGCTACTGATAAGACATTTATTTTCCTGTAAATGCCAAAAAGAGACATGTCAGTGGGTCTACAAGGGCACTGATTATAACAACTCTTTTATGGCCACATGCACGTTCACGGGCTATAGTTTTGCTCTATCCTCAGCATCACCACTCAACCATGGCTGCAAACCTCAAACTAGCTTCCATTTTATTTTCTTAAAATTCTGTTTCTTTTCCCTTTAAGAGAGAGAGAGAGAGAGAGAGAGAGAGAGAGAGAGAGAGAGAGAGAGAGCTAGAAACATTTTTTTTTTTAACGTAGGGAAATAAGACTACCCTATGTCTTGAAAGACAACAGATGACCTCACTTGACGGCCACATCTTTTTTTTATTCTCTCCTGCCTTCTCCGTCTTGAAAAGAAAAGGAAAGCAGGGATTACACAAGCATTATAGCTCCAATGCATCACGTACATGGCAGAAACTGTAAGAAGGAAACATCCAATACGCCCATGGTTTTGCCTTCTCCTCCCTTGGATGATGACGATAAGTTTGAATTGGGGCTGGGTGCATGGAATGACAGTGTCCACCTACCAATAATGCAGCACAACAGCGACCCAGAAGATGAAAAAAATGTTTTTCTTGAGTTCATGTTTAATCTCACCTTAGAAATTAAGCAGGATTTAATGAAATAATTCAGATTTGTTCTCAATATGTCATCCAATTGCAGTAAAACTTTAAGGAGAAAAATAACCTAAAGAATTAATTATCAATATGCTTTTGTAACATATGCTTTCTTAATCATGGATTTTGTTGATTTGATCAGGTAACATATTAGTATTAGTCTAATGTACTGGTTTTTTAATCTTTTCTGTGTTCGACCATTCATTGATCAACTTAATTAGTTTTAAAAAGGGGGTTAGAATCTTATGATCATATGTAGAATCTATCCAACCTTTAACTAGCTGTAAAGAGAAATTAATCTTTTATGTAATTCAACCTATCATATGTAGAATTCAACCTCTAATTATTAGCATGTGAATATCACAAATAGGACGAAATGTCCCTTTTTTCATATACCTTGTGATCTGGCTTCTTCCATGGCGATGGATACACAGAAGCTACATCTTCTAAGAGAAAATTACATTACCGAAACTAGAAAAAGTGGCCGAAATTAAATTAATATGGGTGGGCATGCGTATATATAGTAAAGTATAAACACCTGTAATTGACACCTTTTCGGTCTTTATGACTTGGGAGGCATTGAATTATTTATGATTTAGACTCGTCCAAACAAAGGATTGCTGTGGGGGAAATTATTGGCCGTCTTTTTGTGCATTTGTATGTAGGCTCGTGAACTTTGAGTTATCATCTCGTGAACTTGGAGTTCCTTCATCATCTCCATTATCAATTTGGGAAACTGCTTCGGCCACTAACCGAGGCATCAAACTTCGTACGTTATTTTTAGCCTTTTATCCATATATTTCAACCCTTCACTTTTGGAAGCTTTGCTAATTTGCCCGTTCTTGGATGTATTCCTCCAATCATTGTTCGTATTCAGATTTTATTAATTAATGTGGTTAATTAAATCAGTATACATCTTGAACTATATTCGTACGTGTTATATTACATGATTTTTATAAAATAATATTGATAAGTACTATGTGTACAATTCTATTTTAAAATTATAATTAATCTCTATAGATATTTTAGATAAATTCAATTATGATGTATAGATAATGATAGGTTTTGTATGTATAGCAATTATCAATGTGCGTGCGTGCGTGTATATAAACAAATCCCAAATCCTAATCATGCCATAAAATTAAGGCTAAGTAACTCACCGACTCACCATGATAGTACATTATTACCCTAGGCCTACTATATTACAAAACTCGAAAAACTAAATAGAGTTTCATTGTTAATATAAAATCGAGCTAGATAAAAATTAGATCTATAGATTTTTTATGTTAATTTTATTATTATTTTTAAATTTTATTTTTAGATTCTTTTTAACCAGTCAATTTTATTATTTTTTAAATTGATCAAGTTGATTGAATTATATTAGGATAATTTTTAGATAATTTAATTTTAAAATAGTACTAGAAAAAAAAATTAAAAAATTTTATTGTTGACTTGTAAGGTTAAATAATTTAACAACAATACCAAATAATTCTCTATAATTTAGATTCTTCAATTTTTTTTCCCTGGCCGCAGCACAATGTGGATATATATATTTTGTTCACATATATTAGGTGTAATTCTCTATAAACTAGTGACATCTATCTAAAGTCTACAAAAACTCAGCTTTTGCCGTGGTATAAGCCATTCAATTTTATCATGTGCCTTGCTCATATATATTCAGAATAATTACACCTAATATATTCTGTCTGGTGTCTGCCCTCCGGTTCTTTCTGCATATTTTGAGAAGTCTCAAAGGCATTAAAGAAACCTATCAAGCCTCCAATTTTTATTTTAGGTGCAGTCAAATCTATTTTATATGCCTTACAATCAAACTAACCTATTTAATTAATTATAAGGTATCAAAGTTATTCAAATTTAAGAAATAACTCATTTTAATTTAATAAATATTCACATTTATTCACTTATAAATAATTTTAAGAAATGTATTCTATATTAGAAAAAAAATTATAATATATATAGATGAATATTACATGTTCCAAGAAAAATAAATTATATAAATTGTGTTATATGTTTAGTTATGATGATTATTTGTGTTATTAATTTCAAACAATATTCGTTTAGACTAATGTAAAATAGTCAAGAATCGCTACCAGATTTAACAATTTTACCGATAGAAATTTATGTCGGTATTTACACTAATAGTATGTTTTTGAATATTTTACCAATGGGATAACGAACAAAAAACGTCTGATAGAATGTCATTCTGCTTCATTCCGCTTCATTATTTTACCTATGGAATTACTCGCTTCATTCCGTCAGTAATTCCCTTGATACAATTTAGCATATCATCGATAGAAGAACCACATGTAATTTCATCGGTAAAATTATATATCACAGATAGAATGTCATTGGTAATTCTGTCGGTGAGTTAGTAGTTACAAAGATATTTGCAGTAATTCTTTTCAAACTCTCTGAAATATATCGACGGACTTATTCCATCGATGCATTAATAGTAGTAATGACATTTGTTGTAATTTCCTTTCAACTCTCTGAAATATATTGGTGGACTTATTATGTCAATGAGTTAACAATAACAATGACATTTACTATAATTCTTTTCCAACTCTTTGGAATATACTGATGGACATGTTCTGTCAGTGATATCGTCTTTAATTATTTAAAAATATATATTTTAAAAAATATATTAAACAAAAGTAGAAAATAATTAAAATAATATAATAATATATAAATAAGTTATTTTAATATAAAAATAAAATATTTATTACAAATTAAAACATTTGTACGTTCAAATACAATAATGCTAAAATAGAGCTGGTGCTAGAGGATGAGGAGGAGGAAGATGGTCGTCGTCAGGACCTTGGAGCCAATTAGAGGGTTCACATATACCATCCATCTATGATCTCATCTTCATTACCATTCAGTGAAGTTCTCTATAATCTGCAGCGAGTCATTTATATTTTTCATTAAGATGGGTCGTTCGATCATGCACTTGTTGATCTAACATTGCCTCAAACTCTAGAGTTTGAGTGGTCAGGATCAATTGCGAGCATCCAACGATCGAAACGCTATGGGTTGTTTACAAGTTCTCGGTTGTAATGTTAGAGAGTCCGTACACCTAATTTCTATTAGGTCCACCGAACGATCCTGCCTTCAACCATAAATCCAGATCGATACCCTAGTGGGTTGAAGAATCATCCCCGTATCTCTCCTTTAACCGACTGTTATATGTCTCCTGGAAAGAAAAAATAATTCATCAAATTCAAGTAAATAATAACTTAAGAAAAAAATGGTTGAAAACCAATATACCACAAACTCTAGAGCTCGACTATCCATGAATTGTTGCATTCTTTTTTGGTGGTCATAACTTCGAACGTGTGTTTCCACCAAAAAGCTTTATCTTGCAAGAATCGTAGCCTGCAAGATAAAAATATTTTCAATTAAATATATTTATAAAAACTAACAAATAAAAAATGGATGTAATTAAAAAATTATTATCATCCGCTTCGCATGCGAAATGAACAAAATAGAGTCGCTATTGTGTGTGGTAAGGAATCATGAACATGCCAGCTCTGATTTCCCGTACCAGACTGTGACCGTCACTTAAAATATTAAATAAGAATAATAATATCATTTTCGCAAGATTGAGTATCTAATTTATCATATCAAACTATATTCATTTTATCATTAAAATTTAACAGTTGAGAAAATAATATTAAGGTCAACAAAAAGAGTATAATTTTGATTAATGTGTAAGCTTTGAAAAATGTTTAAATGCTTGTTTGTTATTGTGATAATTTTTGTTTTTAAATTTTTTAATTTTTTTTATCTAAAAAACATTGAATTAATATTTTTTTAAATATTTTCAATGCTTTTTATGTATTAAAATAAAATTTTTAAAAATATTATTTTAAAAACATTTTACACCACAATATTAACCCTTTATTAAACATTGAAAAGAAAATTATATAGCTTTGTATTTCACAATGACGCAAGAATGTTCTCACTCTATCGTGTATAATGGATTTCGTTTGGAAAACAAAATGTTTCGTACTATTAGAAGGTTCAGATCCGGGTTTCAAAAGTCAAGGCACCATATCTTGAAAATGTGCTCTTTATATATATATATATATATATATATATATATAAAGAAATCATTCGTAGTGCTATAATTAAATCCCATTTTTATAGAGAAACTTGAGATCTCAAGTACGATTGTTCAAGATTTATCAAGAAACTATGGTTGCATAAACTATGTTTTTTCTTAGCAACTTTGTTCTAGATATAAAGATAATGGTGAAATTATTTAATTTATTTTTACATTTCAGATCATCCATCTTCATCTCTATTTCTTAAACATGAAGATTAAACCTCTTAAAATTAGAAATGGTTATATATAAGTAATGAAAAAAAACATATTAAATATATTCAAAGGTACTAGAAAAATAGGAATTGCAATAATCCTTCATTTTTGCGTACTAATTGTTCCAAGTTTTTCATGAATAATATCTTGTGGCCTTAAAAAGGAAAACAAATCAAGCACCCAACATGCCACCTTGAGCGAGAAATGAATTTTACATATGGGCACCACTGGTCTAGTGGCGGGCGACACGTGGAAATATGGGAATGGAAGGAATTACATTTTTCAAGTTGGGACAAACTGCATACCGATTCCAAAGTTATTAAAAACCCGAATTATCACATTCAACCATATGAAACCTGATTCGAGGGTTCACTCTATTAAGAAACTGGATTCTAAATTTTATGGGTCAATTAGAAAAATTAAAAAAATATTTAAAATTTTAATATTTCATATTAAAAAATTAGAAAAAATTCATTTGAATATAAACTATACATGTTGTCAATAATAAAGTTTAAAATAATATTTTAAATTTTTTTTTATCCCACATTAAAAAAATACTATGTTATCCTTTTAAGTTGAAGTATTTAAACTAAAAAAGTGTTTTTTATCCCACATTAAAAAAACATAATTTTTTTCTTGTGAACATATAAAATATATACTAAAAGATTTCAAATCTCATATTGAAAAAAAAAAAAATTCTTGAGAATATAAAATATATATATTAAATAGTTTCAAATCTCATATTGAAAAGATATTATGTTATCCATTTAAGTTGAAGTACTTAAACCAAAATTTTTTTATCCCACATTGAAAAACATAATTTTTTTCTTGTGAACATAAAGTATATATACTAAAAGGTTTCAGATCCCATATTGAAAAAACATAACTTTTTTATTGAGAACATAAAGTATATATACGAAAGGGTTTCAAATCCAACATTGAAAAAATAAAATATTTGTTTAATATTTATATAGTAAACTTTAAAAAGTGTTAATAACCAACTAAAAAATATGAAAAAAAAGGCATAGGAGAATAACCACATTAAAAAAAAAAAAAAAAACAAGTCTCATTCAGGTTTGCTTGAGTCGCCCGGGTCATAGGTCGACCCACCGGGTCGACTAGGTTTTACCGGGTTGTTGCACTGGACAGTCTTTTAATAAACCCAAACTGATTCAGCCACTAGGTCTCGGGTTGACCTGATGGGCCAGTCCGGGTTTAATAATTATGCATTACACAACTGGAGTGGATCAAATTAATAAAAAAACACTATTTATTCTTAAAATTTAAAATTATATTGTCTGGAAAAAAAAATCAAATCAAATTTTAACAAGGTTGATTGGATCATGGGTTGACCCACTGGATAATTCAAGTCAACTCTCGCTCGATTTTAAAAAAAAAAATTAATTCGAGTTAGATTTTAGATCAACTCAAGTTTAATAACTTTGTTGGATTATGGATTAGACCTTTATATTTAGATAGCGTTTTGTATTTTGATAGTGATTGTTTTTTAATTTTTTTTTAAAAAAAGTTTAATAACTTTGTTGGATTCTAGAATGGACCATTATATTTAGGGAGTGTTTGATATTGCAATAGCTGTTACTTTTCAAAATATTTTTTACTTGAAAATATATCAAAATAAATTTTTAATTTTTTAAATTTAATTTTTAACATTAGCATATCTTTATTAAAATAAAAGTCTTATGAATAAAGTCTTCATTACTTTATTCATTGCTTAATAAATAAAAAAGTTTAGATATTTATACTCTATTTATTTATCTTATTTATTTGAATATATATATATATATATGATTCTAATGTGTATATCTTGATCTAGTTTAGAGTCGGGCTTCACAATATTTATATATTTTCATTATCTATTTGATAAAATAACTATATAAAAAGATTCACTCATTTATATTAGTATTAATAGAATTCGAATTAAATTGTAATGCCTTGCTATTTGTTATTTGTTGAAGCAATTGAGTATTCAATTCAGTTTGATTGGTAATAACATCTCTAAGTCATATCATGCAAAGCTCCATTAATCTAACATATCTAAAGGAACAAATCAATAACTTATTAGGATGGCAATTAGGATCCTATTCATGACAAAAATCAAATTTACCTGATATTGCAACTCTTTGGCTAGCAATCACCTATTTTTGTTGAGATTTTCCAATTTATCTTCAATAATGAATGCTTGATATTTTGTTTTCTCGTCCTATAATCATGTTATTTATAAACTATAGAATTTATGAGAATTTTATTTTTAATGAATTTATATGTAAAATATTATAATACTTATATTACTTATTTTTCAATATGGAAAATCTAGTCCAAAAATCTCCCCAAATGAATCCAATTGAAAAACAAAACATACACACAACAACAATTAAAGAAAACATTTTTTTTTCCCTCCATTTGTTTTTTTAGCTCATTCTAAATGTTCAAAATTTTTAAAATAACTATTTAAGGCTCAGCAACCATTGGAAATCCATGAGACTCAAACTTGGTTAGTGGGATTTTTTTTTTTTACATAATTAATGAAGAATTTGAGTTTGTTCCGTGAAAGAAACTCACTCATCAACCATCACCAAAATCACATTAATTTGCTTGACACCAAAGACATCATTGTTGGGTATATGTAGTGATGGTGAAGTTTGTAATATATTTATAATTCGTCAATTATTTGTCAAGGAAAAAATCTAGATATCTATATTTTATTCATTGAGTTTCAGATATTTAATTAGTGTCTATTATGCAAGTATAATTTATTATTAAACAAGAAATAAGAAAATAATATACATAGTTTATACATGTATTATATAACAAAATTATAGATGTCATATATGCATGAGCATATGCGTGTGTATTATATTAATATTGAAGTATATATGTATTGGATTGGAGTAAAAAAATGTTATATATATATATATATATATATGAGTTTATTAAATATTGAAAATACTCATTTGCTTTTTTTTTTTTACATTGAAAATCTAGTCTAAAACTCTCCCCAAATGAATCCAATTAAAAAAAAAAACACAAATACACATGATTTTTTTAAGTTAACTCGAGTTAGGGTCAATTCTAGGAGTTGAGTCGAGATTTTTTTTTATTGATCATCCATTTTATTTTTTAATCGATTAAGTTGATTGGATTATTTCAGAACAGTTTATTTATCAATTGATTTTAAATCTA
The DNA here is from genome assembly GCA_964019445.1 of Populus tremula. NCBI lineage: Eukaryota > Viridiplantae > Streptophyta > Magnoliopsida > Malpighiales > Salicaceae > Populus > Populus tremula. The sequence goes on along the minus strand of CAXHTJ010000018.1, from coordinate 12,979,378 downwards.
GATTAAATAAGAAGTAAAGTTAGAAGGTTTTTCAAGATGATTTTGCTCGGTTGAATTAAATGATAATGTTAATTAAATAGTTCTTTATCGTTTAAACATCTTTTTTTTCTATATTCAATTTTTTATTTGATCAACAGCATAGCAGGAGCTTCTAAACTAGTATTTCAACTAATTAAATGACAATGAAAGTAAATATAAGACAAAATTCTTAACTAAAAATTTGAGTGCATATTTCTTTTTTATTGTTTCTTAACAAAATGAAATAAAAGTTGATGTTATAAACTTTCTTTTTTTTTAATTTAAGACATGTATTTAAATTTAATTATTATTTCAAATGAAAACTTGGCTGCTTTGTTTAAGCTTTAAAATTTAAATTATTATTTTGAATGAAACTGAATCATTGAACATTAAAAACAAAGCTTCGGATGGTAATTAAAAAAACCTTTTTATTTATAAACAATAAAATAACTCAAAGAGGAATATCTCGCAATGTAAGTACACACGAATTCCCTCCTTATGCCAAGCAGCTAGGGACAGGGCATAACCACAAGAAGTTGCAAATGAGACTCTACAGAACCTCTTGCCTGCATGCCCTGCTTGGAGTTTTCATTGATGTCTCTCTCGATCTTTCCAATTATTAATATAATCAGAATTATATTCCAATTAATTACATTGGATTCAGACAGGATCTAGATGACTAGATCCTTGCCATCAGAATAATTTATGAAGCACTCTGTCGTCTTTGAAGATACCGTACACATGCCTATGAATTATGATCCCACTCCAAGGGAGAAGGGACTCCATTTTTTCGTGTAAATATAAAAATTAAAATCTCAAAAGGCAAGCATGGGGATTCTAGGCATAGTTCGTACCGGTTTCTTTTGCCTATTCTAACGTAGGTTTAGAAAAAATTTATAAAAAAGAGTTCAAAAGCTTTTTGATTGGGTGTGTTTCTTTTTCTGATTTAAAAGTATTTTTTTAAAAAATAATTTTTTTATTAACTTTAAATTAATATATTTTTAGTGTTTTCAAATTATTTTGATGTGCTGATATCAAAAATAATTTTTAAAAAAATTATTAACATGTATTTTAATACAAAATATTATTTAAAAAATAAATGTTAACACACTACAAATAAGTTTATAAAATCAAACAAAATGAATCTTGTTTGATCCTCATGTGCAATTGTCCCTTCACAAGGCCAAGCTGAATAAACCCTAAATTATTATAAGCAACAAGTTAGAGCTAGGAGAATAAGTTTCGATTCAAACAATATAACTTTGATTTTGGTTCTCAATAAAGTAATGGACGAGTACAAGTAAACGCTGGCGTATTTGATCTGCTTACGGTTGGATTTATTCAGTACTTGAATAATTTGTTAGAGTTGAGTCTAAAAATCAAACAACAGAGAGTTGATATGATTGACTTGCCATTGATTTTTAATAAAATAAAATAAAATGAAGTCATCTAATCTGCGATTCGGGTTGATTTTAATAATTATATTTTTAACTTTATTAATAATTTATTGATTATGACCTAACACCATGTAATAGATCCTGTTCCTTTATAATTAAAGCAAAATAAATTTATTTGGGAATCCTCAATATTTTGTAAGCATACAGATATGAAGAAAAGAAGAAGTGCTTGAGAAATACCAAAATATGAAGTGGGAAGTGGAGGTGGGCTTGAGTCTTCACACGACACAAGCTGAACCACTGGATCAACTTCTGCTTATAAGACCTTCACTCACTGGTTTAAAAGGCCCATTTAGATATTGCAAGCACCGTTAAGTTTAAGTTAGATGTAATGGAGTAAATATATATAATCTTAAAATAATTGTTATTAAGTGGAAATTAACCTTGTATAACTTAGTTGATTTAACAAATCAATTTATAATTTGATTAATCTGGTCAAAACCTGATTTGATTTAAAAAAAAAACAATATTTGTTTTAAAAAAAGAAATCTTGAAACACCGCTTCAGATTATTTAAAAGTAACCTGCTTGAGCCTTGTGCCAAGTCAGATCCGAGTTCAAAAACTTTTCTTCAATAACTGGAAATAAATATATGCAATCATCTGTTTATTATTGAAAGTTTGATTAATTGGATCTCTCTATGTTAGAAATTTATTTTTAAAAAAATTTCTCCTCGATGGTCATACAAATTAATCAATGATTTGAAACATCAAGAGGGTGAAAATGAAAGAACTTGATAGAGGATTAGAAGAATATGGCTTTGATATGTTATTCACAACAATCAAACTCTCATCGAGATATAATAAAGGGCTTCATGCAAATACAAAGACACAAAAATAGCTATTTTGAAACTTTTTCAAGCAAATTTACATTTTCCTTTTTCTTGGGAAAAAAAATAGACAAATTTATTTATTTATTTGCTTTTAATACTTCTGAGCTGATGAATATAATATTTATAAATTGAATTTTTTTTTTTAAATATAAAACCCCATAGTCTCTCTCTTATGTATTTTAGATCTTTCCTTTACCGGACAAAATTTTCCATGCAAAATTTTCAACTTTCCTCCTAACCTCAAAAACTCTCTTTGTTACTTTTCCTCCCTCTCTCTTCGTTAAAAACCCATTGCTAGTGAAAAATCATATAAAGAACCCATTGTGAGTTAAGATTCGTTAAGAAATGAGAAGAAAATCTCTATTGGGGTTTTGTCTACAATGCCTTAAGAAAAATTATCATATTGTAGCCTTTCAACACAGACGTGGCAAATGGTTATATTGAATACCTCCAGAATGCCTCTTAATTTAAAAATAACTCTTAGTAACCGTAAAGTATACATCTTTCAAGCAAGTTTGCATTCAATTAATAAGTGGACTAGTAAAAGAGTCCAAAAAATTGTCTATTCAAGAAACAAGAGTCAAATATGCTATAAAGTGGAATCAATGTTAAAAATTAAACTTGGTTTCTGGTTTTTCTTAAAAGTAGAGGAACCGGTCCACTAACTAGATTAAATGAATTGGTTGTCTGGTTTAGAAATTGTCGACTGGTTCAGTTGGCAAAATACAATTTTTGTTTAGATTAGGATTTCCTTGTATTAGCTTAATTCCTTAATTTTCTAGGATTTTATGCCTATAGAAGGCTTGTAATTCATCGTTATTAAGAAGCACAAAAAGAGAGAGAATAGTTAAGAGAGCTTATAGATAAACACTTAATAAAAATATATCTTCCTCATAATCTTCTTTTCATTCTTGAGTTTTGACTTTGCATTATTATTTCTAATCTTATACCAGACTTATTTTCTTTCAATATATGGTATCAGAGTTTGTTTTGATTGTTTATCATGGCCAATCCAAACTTCCCACTTTAATGTCCTCGTTTGACAAAGGACAACTGCAAAACTTGGTGTATTAGAGTAAAAGCCTAGCTAGGTTTCCAAGATGTGTGGGAAACAATTAAGAAAGGCTTTGAGGGAGCCCATAGAAGAAGCAACGTTGACCTCAGCCCAGAAGGCCATGCAAAAGGCACAAAGAAAGGATCAATAAGAATTCACAATCATCCATCAATGTTTGGATAATGCCACTTTTAAGATAATGGCAAACACAATCACCGTCAAGCAATCATGAAAAGTTTTACAACAATCAAATCAATGAGTTGACAATGTAAAAAAAGTATGTCTATAAAAGCTACGTAATGACTTTGAAAAGTTATATATACTTGAATTGAGAAATATTTCAGAATACTTTGTAAGAGTATTGGTCATGTATAATAAAATAAATAGAAATGGAGAGAATATAGAAGAGACATGTTGTTGAAAAGATCCTACACTCATTGTAAAAGAAGTTACATTATGTGGTGGTTATGATGGAGGAGTCGTAAAATATGGATGTTCTTTCAATACAAGGTCTCATAGGAAATCACAAGCCCATAAGGAAAGAGTCAATGAAATTTAAGAAAATATGAATGCACAAACACTTTTTTTAAAGTGAGATGATTCTAGATATTCCTAAGGAGGTATAGGATATAGACAAAGTAGAGGAAGAGAAGGAAGAGGCAGATTTGAAAGAAGAGGTTGTGCTAGTCTCAACAGGTCAACCAATTGACCGCATGAAGCAAATCGATCGACCGGTTACATCGACAGTGGCAATTTGAAATCTAGGTTTGACCAAAAAATGTTAAATGTTACAATTGTTAAAAGGTAGACTATTATGCTTGGGATTGCTGGAATCCAACCAAAAGGGTTAAGGAGAATGTTAATCTTATTATAGAAAATGAGAAAGATGTCACTTTATTACTAGTACATGATGAACAAATACAAGAAAAAAATGAATATATGGTATCTAGAAAATAGTGTCAACAATTACATGTGTGAAATTAGAGACAAGTTTATGGAGCTAAATGCATCAATTAAAGGTAATGTCGCCTTTGCAAATCATTCAAAGGTTTACATCAAAGAAAAAGATATGATTCTCATAAAATTAAAAAATTAAAGTCATCAGTTTATTAGTGATGTCTATTATATCCTTACTGTAAAAAAAAAAAAAACAATATTAAGTTTGGGATAATTGTTGGATAAGAGTTATGAGATTAATATGAAATATCATACCTTGCCATTGCTTGATACTCATGGAGTTATGATTGCAAAGGTAACCATGACAAAGAACAAGATATTTTTTCTAAACATAAAGACGAATGTGCCTAAATGCTTAAAAGCACATGTGAAAGATGAGACTTGGCTTTGGCATATGAGACTTAGGTATGAAAACTTTGATAGCTTGAAGATGATGCAAAATGAGATATTGAAGGGTCTACCATCTATTATACATCCAAATCATTTGTGTGAAGGATGTTTAGTGGGCAAGCTATTTCGCAAGAGCTTTTCAAAGGAGTCTACATCTAAAGTAAGTCAATCTCTACAAGAGATATATGTAGATGTTTGTGGTCCTATCAAACCATGTTTGTTTGATAAAAATATGTATTTTCCATTTTTATTGATGATTATAGTATAAAAACTTGGATATATTTATTAAAATAAAAGTATAATGTGTTTACTTATTTTAAAAAGTTTAAGGCATTAGTTGAAAAAAAAAGTTGTTAATTTATAAAATCACTTAGAACGAATAGTGAATTCTGTTCCAATAATTTTAATGAGTTTTTATGAAAATCATGGTATAAAAAGACTTCTAATGGTGCCTAGATCCTCATAATAAAATGATGTGGTGGAAAGAAATAATAGAAGCATCGTTAACAAGCCAAAAAGCATGCTCAAAAGCAATAATATGCCCAAAGAGTTTTGGACTGAAATTGTAAAGTGTGCTATCTATTTGTCAAATAGGTGTCCTAGTAAAGGCTTGAATGTCATGAGTCTACAAAAGACATAGAATAGAAGAAAGCCAAGTATTGTTACTTACTTAAAAGTATTTGGAAGCATTGACTATGTGCATGTAGATGATTAAGTAAGGACCAAGCTAGATAATAAAAGAAAATGAATGATCTTTATGGGCTATTATCAAAAGTCCAAAAAATATAAGCTCTACAACCTCAATGAAGGGAAGATAGTGATTAATAGAGATGTTGAGTTCGATGAAGAAAGAGCATGTGATTGAAAGGTAGATAATGGCGAGAAATATATTTTTTTACCGGTTCTTGATGAAAAAAAGAGAGAGCTGTGAAAATCATCAAGAACAAGCTATAGCTCCACAATCACTAATGATGCCATCTTTGTTTTTATCTTCTTTTTCTAGTGAAAGTTTAAGTAGTGGTATCCAAGAAAGATGAGAAGCCTTGATGACTTACATGAGATAACTACTCCTATTGATGATGATATAACACTATATTGTCACCTTACTATATATGATCCTATAGTGTTTGAAAAGAGAATTGCTATGGATGAGGAGATTACATCAATTGAGAAGAATGACACATGGAAATTGGTTCCTAGACTAAGTGGAAAGAAGTCAATAGGCTTCAAGTGGATCTACAAAGAAAAGAATAATGCCAAAAAAAAAAAAAGTTGAGAGATACAATGCAAAGTTAGTGGTAAAAGGCTATAGTTAAAAGCATGAGATTGAATATGATGAGGTTTTTGCTCTTGTTGTTACGTTGCTAGATTGAAGGCCATTCAATTAATCATTGTCATAATTACTCAATATAGATGGAGAATCTATCAAATTAGTTTTTCTTATTGATTTTCTTGGGAAAAAGGTCTATATTGAGCAACCTATAGATTATAGAGTGAAGGGATAAAAAGACAAGGTATTAAAATTGAAGAAAGCCTTGTATGGATTGAACCAAGCCCTAAAGGCTTGGTATAGTCACATTGATGGCTACTTCTTAAAAAAAATAATTTGTTAAATACCCCCGTGAATATACTCTCTATATAAAGATAAAAGGAAATGGTGAAACTCTTATTGTATATTTTTATATGAACGACTTGATTTTTATAAGAAATAATTCAAAAATGATTAGAGACTTCAAGCAAACAATGATCAAGAAATTTGAGATGATGAACATTGGTCTTATGATATACTACATAAGAATTGAGATCAAATAAAGAGAGGATATAATCTTTGTAAGCCAAAAGAATTTTGCAAAGGAGATTCACAAGTAGTTCAAAATGAAGAATTATGTAAAAGTGAATACTCTAGTTGAGTGTGGAGTGAAGATGTCAAAAAATAATAAAAGGAAAAAGCTAAGCTCTTCAACATTCAAAATCATAGTTGGGAGTTTGAGATATTTGACATGCACTCGTTTGGATATTATTTTTGTAGTGGGCTTGTGAGCAGGTGTATGGAAATGCCAACTATGATACATTTTAAAGCTTTGAAGTGAATTTTTCAATATATCAAAAGTATTGTTGATTTTTCGCTTGTTCTATGGATATTCTAATAGCTTTGACCTTATGAGTTATAATGATAGCGATTGGGCTGGAGATATGGATGATAGAAATAGCACTACTGGTTTTGTTTTCTACATAGAAGACATAATATTCACATGTAGTTCAAAAAAGCCATCTATAGTCATTTTATCAACATGTAAAACTGAATATGTAGCTATTCAGGCATGTATTTGTCATTCCATATGTCATAACCCAATTCTGGGTTATTCCCCAAAAATAACTTTTTTTTCAAAATAAAAATAAAAAATAAAATAAAGGTTGGCAATATGGAGAAAGTAGGCCGGGGAATTAAGCTGCAATTTTTTGTATCCCATTATGCCCAAAAAAGGAGAAAACAATGCAAATTCAAAGTCAAATTAAATGATTATTGGTCGAATTTGCATAAAAATTAAGTCCAAGGACATAATTAAATTTTTAATAGGCCAATTTAATTTAATCATGGGCCAAATTAAATTTTTAATTATGTTTCAGAATTAATTTAGGTCCAATTAGATGATTTAATTAAGTGCAAGGACTTAATTATACTTTAAATGGGTCAAATTAATTTTATTTTGGGTTTAATTAGTGAAAAATTAAGTCCAAGGACATAATTAAATTTTTAATAGGCCAATTTGATTTAATCATGGGCCAAATTAAATTTTAATTATGTTTAAGAATTAATTTGGGTCCAATTAAATGATTTAACTAAGTGCAAGGACTTAACTATACTTTAAATGGGTCAAATTAATTTTATTTGGGGCTTAATTGGTAAAAAAAATTAAGTTTAGGAGCCTAATTTAGGCTTAATTTAGAAGATTGAAATTTTAAGAGATCAAATTTAATTTTTACCAAGTTAATTGTTTGAAATTAGGGGTCAAATTGGAAGCAATTAAAATTTGATGGTCAATTAGGGGTTCCATTGAAAAAAATTGACAGATGAAGGACTGAAATGAAATTTAGCAAAAAAATTGTTGATTATCTTCTTCACTTTTTTCTGAAAAAAGCTGGTCCGGTTACCTACTTTGCAGCTGAATTTATTGTACCTACCAGCTACCAAAGTTGACAAATCTTGCACGCCAATGATCCCCTGCAGGTTCTCTACATCTTCAAGTAAACATCAGTCTGAATGGCAGCAAGACGGCGTCAGCGCCGCGTAAACTTGCCAACTCAGGCAGCCGTTTCTACAGTTTTGAAAGTGCACCATGCCTACTTTGAGTCAACGGTTAAGATCCTTCCCAACTGAATCAATGGCTGAAATATTTCCCCAATGTAGAAAAGATTCCCCTCTTCCACCGCCTATAAATAAAGGCGGATTTAATGGCCTGAGGGAGGAGAAATTGGGTCTAAAATTCGCAAAAAACCAGCCTTCTCTCATTTTTTTTCTCTGCAACGAGTCTTCTCTCTTCTTTCTCTCTCCGCCGTGGCCTTCAGCCACCACCACCTTTGTAACCAGTCTTCCCAACATCAGCTCCACCACAGGAAGCCACCTACCGACCACCTAGAGCCACCGTTAACTTTTCTCTCTCCTCTTTGCAGCTCCTCTCGTTTTCTTCTTCTTCTTTCTTCCTGCTCTGCCACCCGCCACCAGCTCCACCGCTGAAACCATGGCAGCACACCATCAGCCTCGGCCAGAACACTGCAGCGCTAGGTTGTCCGCCCTCTCTCCCCTTCCCCTTTCTTCTTCTTCTTCTTCTTCTTCCTTCCCTATTGTTCACTGCGTGAACAATAGGCGTGAATTATAATTCACGTCCTACTGTTCATGCAGGACGTGAATTGTGTGTGTGTGTATATTATAATATTTAAAAAATAAAAAAATCCAAAATTTATCAAAAAAATCATTTTAAAAAAAATGTGATTTTCTCGTATATTTTTTATACTAATTTTGCATAATATCGGGTTGTATATTTACACTGTAAAATACAAATCCGGTATTAAAATACTGGTTTTCTCCAAAATATTTCAAATTTTTTATAAAAAAATTCAAAACATTTTCAAAAAGAAAAAAAATATTTTGTCGCATACGACCAAATCCTAAAATTTTTCCAAGCATATTTTTCATAAAAAAAAAACAAAAATTGCATATTTTTCATGTTAAAAAAAAATTCCAAAAATGGATATCGTAACCAGTTTACGATTATCTATTAGGATTTGGCCAACATGTCAAAAATCTCTTTCCAATCTTTTTTTAGGGGTCTAGATATAGACTTTAATATTTGTGGAGTGTAAAATTACACTATAAAGTACATCCTCGGGTATTAAAGATACAAGGTGTAGAAATGCGATGCTAAAATTTAAACTTTAGAACGGTTAGGATTTAATCCAATAAGGTAGAGACTTTCTCATGAAGAGGGATTTGTCTTGAGCCTTAGAAAAGACCAATAGAAACCCGACTCAGAAAAAAACAATCAAACAACAATGCAGCTTACTTTAGGTAGGGTGCACTGGGGGTAATGCGTCTTTCCCTTGCACAACCAGTCCCTTACTCAGATTCTTGCAGACCATAGGTTCCTAGTAACCATAACACTAGGTGGCGACTCCTAAACATTAATCATAATTTTATGATTAAATCCAAAAAACCTTAACACACAACACCTCACACCGGAGGAACGACAGGAGCCTCCGCTGTCGCTAGACGACGTCGCGACCCCCCTCGACACCATTTATGGTTAAGAAGATTATTGAAAAAAATTATGAATGCCATAAGAGAAGTTTATGAAGATTTATGTGGATAACTCATCAGTAATTGCTTTAATTATAAAAATCCAGTTTTTTCATGACAGAGGTAAGCACTTTGACACAAGATTTCATTACCTAAGAGATTTCATTACAAACAAAGAATTGAAGTCAAGTATATAAAGACACAATATCAAGTTGCGAATATTTTCACAAAGCCACTCAAATATGATGTTTTTTAGAGATTTGTTGGGAGTTATGAAGAAATCAAATTTAAGAAGGGGAGTTGAAAATTAAACTCGATTTCTGGTTTTTCTGGAGAATAGAGGAATCGGTCCACCAGTTGATCAATATTTAAATTAAATGAAACGATCAACCGGTTCAGAAACAGGCAACCAGTTCAGAAATGATCATTCGATTTAGTCGGCAGGATACAATTTCTGTTCAAATGAGGATTTTCTTCATTGTCTAGGACTTTATATATATATAAACTTATAATTCAACATTAATTATTAAAAAGGACAAAAACAAGAAAGAATACGTAAGAAACTAAGAGAGAAACACTTAATAAAAATATATAGTTCTCAAACTTCTACTTGTTTTTAAGTTTTAACTTTGCATTACTATTTTGATCTTATACAACACTTTTTTTTTTTTTTCAAACAATCAATGTTTTAGTAATGTATTATATGAATTATATATAACATTTTTTAAAACTCTAAAAATATTACAATTTTCTGTCGTAACTTCAACGTAAGCCATCAACAAACTTTTCACCTAAATCCAAACATGGCGATGGAATGACAAAATGGGTGGACTGGTGTGGCCTTGGATTGGTGAAGGTAGTGGTAGCTCTGTGGTGGGTGGGTGGGTGGGTGGGTTTGTTTACCGGCTAGTTTGACTCGGTCCTTTGTTAATGGAAGTGGATTGCTTGGTTAAGCTTTTGTTGAACTGGGTTCTACTGAACTGATATATCAGAGCTTGGTCTAATGGAAAATGATTAGGGTTTTGCTTAATATCTATAGTTTTGAAATGGCTATTGGCCTGTTGGAACAGCAAAGGATCAGGATAAGAATTCGGTTAATGGAGAGGTTAGGTGCTGTAAATGGATTATTTTGACAAAGATGGACAGATTAACAGGGTGGCAATGATCCATTGATGTGAAATTCATTTCAAAACTACGTATCAAAATTAGTTTATTGGTTAGTTTTGATCGAACGAAGCTTTAAACGACAAAAGCCCACTCCCAGCATGATAACAGGTGCAATAATTAATGCACTTGTTATTGTGTGTAATAAAGCCTTGCCCTTTTACTAGGCTGCCACGTTTGTCACTTGAAGAATGTAGGACCAAGAATAGGCAGCCAGGGAATGGTATTGGTGCAAAGAGGTGCTTGAATTCTTTAACATCAAGTGGCTATGAGCTAGGCCACGAAACTTGCATCATCAAAACACGCTTCAAGTCTTCAAAAACAATCAATTCTCTTGTCTTCTGAACATGAGGTTAGCAGAGGGACAGCTGAGGATGAGGTGAATCTATCGTTTGGATTTCTTGTGCTTTTTTGGCCCTTCATTTAGATATCTATGGATAACAGTCACTCTCTTTATTTGGTACAAGTACTTTATGTGATATAGAAACCTCTAAATATCATCCTTTCTTTCCCTTGCACTTTTTGCATATTGTTTGTTGTCCTATAGTTCTTTATCTTCCAGTCTTTGTTTTCTTCTTTACTTTCCTTTCTGTCAAGTCTAGCTAGGAGAATATGTATCATGAAGGCCACCGGCATCTGCTTCCCTGTCTGCGTTGCCACCCACATAGCTACATTAGGATGGTAAGTCGGCCATGCGATCGATCCCCTCACCCCGGTTACCTCCCATGTGTGTGTGTGTGTGTGTGTGTGTATGGTGAAAGCTTCCAAGTTCTAGTTTTTATATGTACATTCTCACACGCTTTTTTTTCTTTCGACTGACATGTATATAACAGGTTCAACATCTTATAGAGAGATGTTTGCTCCTTCAAATGAGTAGAGATCAATGCATAAAGGCACTATATAAGCATGCTAACATTCGGCCGATTGTTACACTTACAGGTCACTTGATCTCACTGATTAATTTTACAAGGGACGATAGGGTGGACTTTTTTAGTGCCTAATATAGTGGACTTGTTGCTTGCAGTGTGGAGAGAACTACAGAAGGAGAATAGGGACTTCTTTCAAGCATATTTCCATTCAGTTTATCCGAGGCCTTTCACAAGTAAGAGCAAACCCCAAGATTTACAAGTCACTTTAAGAAATGCACTAATTCCACAAAATTATAAATATGGACGAGAATTAAGGACTCATGTATTCTAGCTAGCTAGATGTCATCGGTATGTATAAATATACTGAGCTAGTATGAAATGCACGAAACCATAAACCCCATTTTTTGATAATCAAGCTAGCTATAGAAACCATAAACTTCCATCTGAAAGTGTATGGTGCTAATAAGATTGCTGATTATTATCAACTCGTATTTATGATTTTCAGGTTGGGGCATATATAATCGAAGGTGCTGAGATTGACAAGGAAAATATAAAATTAAAGGTGGTGGTGGTGGTGGTGGTGGGACTTGCGAATACTTCATGATCAGGAGGTACACGGGTAGAAAAGCAATATTTATGATGAATTATAACTAGGTTTTGGATAGTACATGCCCTCAGACATAAATGTGATCAAATAGGTACAAGAAAGTCTTGGATATATATTTACAAGGGCAGCTAGCTATTAATGTTTTATCTTTCTGTTCTTTTTCAAGAAGTCATTAATGCTTCAAATCCCACATTAAACTAGTTGTGCAACCGCGCTTCTGTGGGTATAACTTCTGTTGAAAACGATATAAAAATTTATTTAAGTTTTTATATATATAGTATTTGGTATATAAGTTTTTTTAATCTATTTTATAGAAGCTTTTTTTTTTTTTCTCTTGACCTTATTACACGTTCTCATATTATACCAGTACTAGTGATAAATTCTCAATTTGCTCTTTTTAAGTGCACCTTTTGTTTTTAATTGTATTAGGTCATATTGGGAATTAACTTTATGAGGATATATAATTTAGAAAAAAAAATTAAAATGTCATAGAAAATTAAACTTACAAAAGGACTAAGTTTTTAATTAAATTTAAAATACATGGATTGGATATTTTTCTTTTTTTAGTAAAAACGCAGTAATTAGACAATAGTTCATTGCTTTCTTTGAGTTTGCATCACAATTTTTAACTTACAGTCAGATATAAATTTCTGCCCAAAAGCCGAGCGGTTGTTTTACCATAATTCTATTGAAAAAAGTAATTATTTTTTTATCATGAATATGGAGGAATTATATTAAGGTCCCTATTTCTTAATAAATTCATACCAGTATAAAAAAATATTCCAATACGCAGCATTATGAAATAAAAAGCAAAAAACATAAAATATATTCCTTCTTTCGAAAACAGTTCTAATTTTTTCTCTATAATAGATATATATTATATTCCTAAAAGAGTTTATATATAAAATTAAAAACCAACATCTTTTGACTCATATGAACAATATCTTTGAAAAAACTAAATATATTGTGCTTGGACTCATATCTAAACACGTGTGGTATGATAATTCCATCTGATAATTCCGATACCTAATCTCATTTTACTTTATTCGATTTAATTTTTATTCAGTTTTACTAATACATATATATAGTGATATTTGATGAGTACTGCTCCATTCGTCCCATAGCCCAATTGGATATTTTCACTTTTATTTTTGTTCTTTATTAATTTATTCAATTATCAAAAAATCATATAAAACAGCCTAATCGGGCTTTTCTTTATAAATAAATCTTTTTACTTTGTATGGATATTATTTTACTTAAATTTGCTTGAATATATATAATTGTTAGAAACCCTATAAAAAAAACAATCTAAAAATCTTACTTTTTCTTTATAACAAAATGAACATATTTAACGTAATTTTCCTAAGTTCATGTTAATTATAATCAAGTCATTCCAAAATAAGAAGCTTTAAACATCACATATACATGTTTCTTTATCTTAATACTAAAATGATTTCCAAACACAAAAGATGTATTAATGATTCTCATGTATATGTAATTTATTAATCGCTAATTAATATTGACAATTAGTGAATTAGTTTGATTACGTAATTATAATTCTATAATCTTAAATCTTATTTAATATTAAAATTTTAAACATGACTTCTTATGCCAAATCTTTTACCCACTTTTCTAAGATGTAATCCTGTGATGTGCTAAAAGGGATATAATTTTTGGATTCGATACCAAGGCGGTATTATAACTTTCGAAAAAGCTTTTCACCAGTCCCAACGTGACAAGAGGTAGGTGATGACTGATGAGCATATAGGAGTTATATATAGAGAGAGCGAGCTAGGTCAAAATTCGACAGAGTTTACTTTTGTCTTTGCGACAGGACATGCATCCATCGTTAAACACCTTGAAAACTTTAAGTTTCTTGTAGTTAGTCAGTCTTTCACAACTTGCAGTGAATCTTATTCCCGAGAGCATCTACCCTAAATGGACATAAGATTTGACCCAACCCAAACCCTAAAACAGAAACAATTCTCTTCTTTTGCTGGTTTATACAAGTCTTGATCACTCAAAGGGAGTGTTTGCCCACATGGAATGCCTTGGAACCTTTCTTTCATGTAAACCTTTGCTTTCTACGTTGACCTGAAACTTTTCAGAACAGAAAGTCATGCATCCACTTCAGTAGCTCAAATTACTACAAACATCAAGTGTCACAGAAGGCTTTACAGTGCGTTCAAGATTACCCCATAAGGCTATTTCATAAATTTTAGATGTAGTAGTAAGTTGGAGAAATTAACTAGCTAGAAAGTGACTAGATTTGGAATATATCAATTGAAGAATTAAAATGTTTTTCTCCTTCTTTTTTATTTTTTGCTTAACAATCATTATCAGCCTCATAAAATTTCCCTGAGCCATCCGTATACTGCACAATTTCATTATTAGAATTTAGAAAGAGAAAGTATTCCAGGTAGAGTGCTACTCTATAAGCGTATATGATGTGTTCACTAGATAGCTCATGACTTACGTACCTGATCAGCTGCATCACCGGACCATGAGCCGTTCTCCTCTTCCAAGCCACTGCTCTCTCCATCAATATCTTTGCAGTAGTGAACAAGGGGTGAATGGGCCCACTGAAAAGAGTTAAACATGATCGATTTGAATTAAACTACAATATGTTCCATTGAATCGGTTGATTTGTTTCATTTCCCTCGATATGCTTCTACTGCAAGATTAACTTACATTTTTGTAAAATCTACCTGTATTCCAGAAGATTAACTTACATTTTTTGCAGCTGTGCTGAAGGCTTCTTTGTGAGCTATTCTTGGATTTTCAGTTTTGATCCTTCTGATCTCTTCTCTGATAAATATATTTTTGTAAGAAAATAGTAATATCATGGCTAAATCATGTACTAATTAATATTATAAATCTTAACTAAGATTTCTTACCTGATGAAGCGGTTATAAGCCGACGGTCCTCTTTGTCTTTTCTCTGGGGCTACACAGAGATAAATAGTTAGTTCAATTAGCTAATAAGTAGATTAGAGCTCCAAAAAGAGTTAATTTACATGATTTTGCCCTATCATTGACTATAATCTGGCTAGATAAATTTGATAGACTTACGTTTATTAATGACACGATTCACTTGATTGATTCTGTCATCTTCATCATTGTTAGAAGAGATCGCCATGAACGAATTTTGCATTTCTAAGCCTTTTTGGGCATTGACTTCTGGACGAAGCTGTTCTTTTCGCTGAAGGGAAGAGAAGAAAAATTAAGTTCAATGATTTATCTCTACTGAACACCAAGAACCTCAATATATATGCTAGCTAATAAATTAAGCTAGTTAATAGTTATAATTTTTCTGGAAAAAGAAAATAAAAAACAACTAATATGTGTTTGTGTGTGTGTTAATTGAAACCTCATCCTCATTGCTGAGAGGAGTTGAAAGATTGAAAGGGAGAAAAGAGAATTTCTTCATGTTGACAGAGAAGAGGCTCGTGCAGTGTCCACATATCACAGTCACCACCGTGGATAAGCTGCTGCATGGAACGCTTACCTACAACATTCGAGAGAAAACAAAAAACACAAAATAATTAAAGTTGAACTGCACATTAATCTTGTGAAGCTCTACGAAGCTGTAGTGTATTACGAGTAAAACGGTGGTGCAAAAACCACATTGTACGTAGCAAATCTGATCCGGAAGATCAAAGAGATGGTTCAATGTTGACATTTTAATTTATAGGTAACTCGAGAGGTAGCTAGGTGCTTGTGTTGCGGATGATCTTGTGTGTCTGCTAGCTGCGCCTGTGTCTCTGTGAGAACTGCATGGAGTCTTCTGATAGATGGGAAGAATTTATAGGCTTTAGACAGGTTAATTTATATATAATGTACGTATGACAATGTAAGGAAGTACGTGTATCCTCTCAGTATGCGTAAATAATGTACTCTCCCCAGGCAGGCATTTAACAGATACTAATAAAACTCGAACCGATCTGGTGGATTGACTCAAAACCCGTCCCAGACATGGTTATAACCCGAGTTAATTATAAAAAAAAACCCGTGATAACTATGTAACAGATATAGATATATATACTGACCACCCAATTAATTATTTAATTTAAATAATTCCCATCTCATACTTTTATTGACTTCAAACAACCTTGAAAACTTCAACGTGATATCTGAATTTCGGACAGTGCCTTTTTGTTTCATGTGTTGTTTTCTTTGTTATTTACTCCACCTGCCTGCCTGTCTGAACAACTCTGTCATTCATGAGAGAGAGCGAAAGTGCATCACATCAAGTTTTACCATTAAGGAAGAAGGGTAGATCTCTAGAAGAGCATACGGAGATGGAAAGGAGGCATCTTAGTATTTGTCTTTGCTAAGAGAAGGTAAGGATAATTGACAATGAGAAGGGTTCGCTTCCACTTTCTGCTCTCCCTGTGTTCATGTCACTTCCCATGCATCCCCTTTATTTACCCTTCTGCCCTCCCTTAATGCCTCGCATCTACTTTGTCAGTTCCCTTTCCTTGTATCTCATGGTATAACTTCAATTCTCCCTTTGTTGTTGACTTCTTCTTTTGTTGACTTGTTCATGCGCTGCTTGCACTTGAGTTCTAGCAGATGGAGTCTGAAGTTTTTGAAGCGAAGAAAAGTTTGATTTTTTTAATCGCAGGAACAAAGAAGCTCTTATTATTACAACTGTCATTATTATTACAAAAAAAATAGCAAACATTTTAATTCATTTTTTAAACTTAATTTGAAAGTCTTAGATTATAGCTAGATGTATAGAATATCTTGATAAAATTTAAGCACAGTACAAGTCCAACATTAAAAAATTATGGGTTTGATTTTCATCATGCGCGACTATAGATTTTATTAGGCTTGACCCTGTCTTACCTGCCCTTTAACATTCTTTCAAGGCCAACTATGACAAATCCATGATTGTCTGGCATTCCTGGGCTATGCATATCAAATGTCAATGTTGTCATTTGTAATTCACCCTTACGTTATTTTTATTCATTTAAAATTATTGCTTGGTTACGCCCGTCATTGCTCATAAGAAAATAGAAATATTATTTGTATATATAAAACATCATGTACGAAAATCCGGTGATGATTGTGATAATTCTAGGCCAAAATAGTGAGCTCAAGCCCAGAAATGATGTCTCAGTGGAAGCATATATACACTTGAGTAAAACAAGGCAATTTTGCTAGATGAGATTGATCTTGGTCCTGACGCTATTTTGAGAAAAGTAGAGGAGCTCAAGAGCATTTCGCATGCCACAGAACACTCCTGCCCTGCTTTAGTTATGTCTGGTGAAGATCGTATACCAGTAACTCAATCTCAGCATTCTAAGATGATTATATTCTCTTGGTGGAAACTTTGTGAAGATGCGTGTACAGTAGTGATGATGAATATATATTATGATAGCAAATCTGTTGAAGAGGCAGAAACCTCAGCCCCTCCGGCTCCGGGGTCATCACCCGTTGACCTGATAGCAGAGAAGCTCAATGAGAAATGAAAGTGCTAGAGGGATCTGTGTATTGTGCTTAATTTACAGTGTTCGTCAACCTTTCTTGCTCGCAGTGCTATCCTATTGCATTACCAGCTGCTGCTGAATGACTCTCTCGTGTTTAAGTGTAGCTTTGCGTAGAAGGACTGTTCTACGGAATATTTTTTTTTTTTTTTTTGGTTTTTATGGCTGTAGGAGGAGAGTCGTAGTAGCGGTTGATTTGTTTTTTTAAGTATTTTTTTTATAAATTAAATATGGGATATTTTAACTTAAGGGACTTATTCAGTAGTTTCTTAAGAATATAGGGATTAAGTTAGAGACTACTGTTTTAGTTGATTTTTTAGTGTATTTATCGCTTGCCCGTGTTATTGGAAAGAAAATAATTTGATAAGATATAGAATGTGTTTGTCTACGTTGTTGCGTCTGCGTTTTGCTTAAAACGCAGATGCAACGACGTTTGGTAACCAAAAAAAACGTAAAATACTATTTATGGGTCCCACCAAAATTCACGGTTGAAACGCTAAAAAATAAAAGCAGGTTCTACCTGCTTCTTCTGCTGCACCATGCAGCATCTCTTTGAAAAGTGCGAGTGCCTGTTCACTAAAGTGAATAGATTTTTATTTTTTTGAAAAATCAGCATCCCTCCACACTGTTTACTTTAGTGAACAGTTTTTTTTTTAAATCTTGTTTTTTTTTTTGAAAAATCAGTTAATATTTTTTTTCAAAAAATAATAATTTTTTTAAAAAAAAATTAGTTTAAGATAAATTAAATTTATTCGTACTGTAATCTCAATTTTATTTATGATAATATTTTATCTAATTTTATTGCACACTCAAAAAATCATGAAAACTATAGTTCTTGTCGGATGAATTTTATATGTAATAGAATTATAGAAAGTTTAATGGAACAATATTTTTTTATATATATAAAACATGATTTATTTCATGATATAATAGCAATAGTTAAATCTACAATATTTAAATTAAAAACCATAAATATTAATATATATATTTTTAAATTATTTTATAACCTCAATTTCAAAAGCATTCTTAACCAAACACATTAAACTACTTTTTGTTCAACTTCAATTTTAACCACAGTTTTAACCAAACACCTATTTTTTTCAAAACCAACTTAACTAAAAGTACTTTTTATAAAACAACTTTTTTCAAACCACAATCACAACCGCTACCGCAATATCAAACAGACTGATAGTCCTTTTAATTTTTTCTTAAACGCCAGACTCAGTCCGTGTATTACTTTAAAATGTAATTTTCTACGCATCTTGCAAACTTGGTGTCCAAATTTATGAATTTTGAATAAATGGCTAATTAATTCATGGTTGTTCAAGGTCCTGCTTAATTATAATTGCTTGAATAAATAAATATATAAAAAAAAAATCAAGAGTTTGGTCTAGTGAAATTTGGTGAACTCCTTGCTTGTTCAACCGCTTGACTTCAAATATTAGATTATATTTATATTGCGAAGAGCAAAGAGTTTTTAAATTCTCTTATTTTAAGTAAATATCCTATAATCAACAAATCTAACGTTTTGGTTTTAGAAGGTGTTTGTTTTTTTACAGGCATTGTATTTTTAAAAATTTTAATTTTTTTAATTAATTTTTTTTAGTGTTTTGAATTGTTTTAATATACCAATGTCAAAAATATATTTTAAAAAATAAAAAATATATTATTGTTATATATTTTCATACAAAAAAATATTTTAAAAAATAATAATTATCATAACAACAAACACTACCATAATGATAGAAAATCATAATTAAAATACTGCTAGATTTCAAAACTTAAATTGAAAAAAATGATCAATAACATTATAAAAATTCTCGTGAGTTAGTAATTTTTTGTTTTTAAATATGTTTTAAAAGTATATTTTACATCAAATTAATATATATTTTAATGTTTTAATATATCTGTAACAAAAAATTTTAAAAATAAAAAAATAATTATTTTAATATATTTTTAAATAAAATCATTTTAAAAAATAATTTACCAGCTTTGATATCATCACCCCCGTTAACAAGAAATTAATAAATAACCTGCTGCACAACACGTGCAGTGGACCCAATAACTTGCAAGAAAAAAATAAGGGTAGTTGAATCTTTAAGGGTTGAAACGTTGGTCGAAGATGGTAGATGCCGCATGTGACCAGGCGTTCATTCATTCAAACATTTGATTCGAAAAGCTAAAGAAATAATATAGAAATTCATTTAAAAAAATAAAAGTTATTCCAAAAATAATATATATGATATGCATGTGTGTGTATAAAAAAAAATGAAACAGCAACCTTCCTTGGAATATATTCACAGCGTTGATTTCTGAACTACAAAAAGAAAAACGGAATCCTCGTTTTACCTTGGAGTTACTGTTAGAATAGAAATAAAAGAAACTGAGATTTGCAACTATAAATAGCAGCTTGTGCTTATTACCAAAGGCGCACTTGGCAGAGATTCAAAGCCTTGGCTACTGTTGTTTCTGTCATCTCTCCAGTTCCTTCCTACCCCATTGAGTCGATTTGAAGGGTAGCTAATAATCTTGTTTATTGTTTCTTAATCCTCAGTACTTGCTATGTGTTTGTGATTGAGGTGGTAGTATTTTATGTTAGCAGATCTGTATTCAATTTTATTTATTTTATTTTCAGGTAAGGAAAAGAAAAGAGATTTGAATGGCGCGCAAGAAGATCAGAGAGTACGACTCCAAGAGATTGTTGAAGGAGCATTTCAAGAGGCTTTCTGGACGCGATTTGCCCATCAAATCTGCTCAAGTAAGTCTCTCACACTCGGCCCCTTAATCTCTTCTTTAAATCAATCGATTAATTGCTTAGAAAGATGTTACAAAAGATGATATTCGATGCATGGATGGGTGGGTTTTCTATGGCTTGATCAACAATGCTTCTACAAATTATTAAATCCGTTTAAAAACACAATTTCCCATGTTAGATATGCTGCAAATGTTACATTTTTTTTCCTTTTTTGTTTTGTTATATTTTAGGTGACGGAATCGACTGATTTCAATGAGTTAGCAGAGAAAGAACCGTGGCTGTCATCAGCAAAACTGGTTGTAAAACCTGACATGCTGTTTGGGAAACGTGGGAAGAGTGGCCTTGTTGCTTTAAATCTGAATCTGGATCAAGTTGCTGATTTTGTCAAACAACGTCTTGGCAAAGAGGTTGAAATGGGCGGATGCAAAGGACCTATAACGACATTCATCGTTGAACCCTTTATCCCCCACGACCAAGAGTTCTATCTAAACATTGTCTCGGAGAGACTTGGGTGCAGCATCAGCTTTTCCGAATGCGGAGGGATTGAAATTGAAGAGAATTGGGATAAGGTACTGTTGTTACATGGAAATTTTAGATCGACTGTCTTGTTCTAGTTTCTTGCTTTACTGCTTCATAACTTACAATGTGATTTGTGGTTGTTGGACAGGTTAAAACTATATTTGTTCCAACAGGGGCAACGTTTACGTCTGAAGTTTGTGCTCCACTTGTTGCGACCATTCCTTTGGAGGTAAACATTTACGTCGAGAAAGTGATCATTCGCCCCTGATTTTTCTTACTGCAGTGTAGAAAGGATGCTATTGAAATAGACAATCATATTTTCTTTCTGTTTATTTCTGTATTTGTCATTTGTGCATATTTGGTTTAGGCTTTTATTCTGGATATGGAATCATTGACTCAGATTTTTTTTCTTCCATCCAGATAAAAGGAGAGATTGAGGAGTTCATTCAATCGGTTTTTGCTCTTTTTCAAGGTATGTCAATGATCAATGATCAAGATATATTAGTTAATTCTAATATATCTTTCTTTGGCTATTAGAGTTTTATTTTGACTTCTTAATCTTTTATTGTTAGATCTTGACTTCACTTTCCTAGAGATGAATCCTTTCACCTTGGTTGATGGAAAGCCCTATCCTTTGGATATGAGAGGCGAGCTGGATGACACTGCGGCATTTAAAAACTTCAAAAAGTACTTTCATTTGCTTAACTGAACCCTTAATTGTTTTTTTTTATTATTATTAATAAGACTTAATAATGTTTTATGGAAGTATTGGGAATTGGAGTGAATTGATCAATCCACTTCATTCAAAACCTGAAATTGTTGAAAATACAGGCACAACACAAAGCATAGATAGAAGTGTATAAAACCAAGTGTTTTAGCACTAGTGATTTGATGCTCCAATTTATTGAACACATGCCCTGCCATCTTCATCATCATCTTACCCAGCTTCATTCTTTTGCAGGTGGGGGAACATTGAATTTCCAATGCCATTTGGAAGAGTAATGAGCTCTACAGAAAGCTTTGTTCATGGCCTAGATGAAAAGGTAATGTTCTAGATTGGTAGATGCTTTGACCTATACTGTGCTTGAAATCTGTTTTCAACCACTTAATACTGTGCCTTAATTTCTTCTCTCTCTCTCATTGCTCCTGGATCCTCAGTTGTGCATAGACTGAAATAGTTAGGATTCACGAACATATTTCATCGTCAAGATTTTGGTTATTCCTTGGCCTCAGAGATCCAGGAAGGCTTTTTGGTGGTGTTTAAGATTTCCATTTAGAGTCTTATGATGTTTATGGTTCATTTCCTTTAATATTCTTTCAGACAAGTGCATCTTTGAAATTCACGGTATTGAATCCAGAGGGGCGAATTTGGACTATGGTGGCTGGAGGTGGTGCAAGTGTCATCTATGCTGATACGGTATGGCTATAGATGTTTGGATTGCAGGATTGCTAGAAATCCTGTCAATGTTGTTTTTTTTTTTATGCAATTGCTTCTTATATCAATTAATTGTTGCTGATCAGGTCGGAGATCTTGGCTATGCTTCCGAACTTGGGAACTATGCAGAATATAGTGGAGCCCCCAATGAAGAGGAGGTGTTGCAGTATGCCAGAGTTGTAATTGATGTAAGACTTTTTCTATCCACTCTTTTGCTGTCATCCTTTTAATTTTTTGAAAAGTTAATGCTAAACAATCTTAGAAAAAGATTAGGAGAATATTTTCTGAAGCTCATAAACCCTCAGATCTGTGTTCTGTATTTCATCTTGGCTTCACAAATAATTTCATTACATCTCAACAGTGTGCAACTTCTGATCCTGATGGCCAAAATAGAGCCCTTGTAATTGGAGGAGGAATTGCTAACTTTACTGATGTTGCTGCTACATTTAATGGCATAATTCGAGCCCTGAAGGAGAAGGTGAGTTAGTTTGGCTAGCATTTTCTTATGTTCATTCTTCTTTCATTCCCAGGTTTAATGGCAACACAAATGCAATGCCAAATTTCCCTGCATCTACTTAAAAATCCAAAACTTCAGCTGCAATAGGAATTCTAACTCTTCTTCTACGAAGTCGAGACATTTTCCTCTAAAATCTGTCTGCAACTCAAATCTTTTATTGCGAAGAGAAAAGTTTTCACACCAACGAAGAACATAATGAATTTCTAGACTTGTGTTAAACATTAGGATCTTATGTTAAACAGGGTTTGGACTGAACTGCTATGAATCCCTTTAAAATCTCATTTTTTTAATTGTACTGGTGATAATTGGGAATTGTATTTTGTTTATCAGGAATCGAAGCTGAAAGCAGCAAGGATGAATATATATGTGAGGAGAGGAGGTCCTAATTACCAGAGGGGCCTTGCGAAAATGAGGGCACTTGGAGAGGAAATTGGAATCCCAATCGAGGTACTGAAGCGTGGAAAATTTCCTTAACCTTTTCCTCCATTGCACTTAATAAAGTAGAGCAGCATCGCAAGAAGTAGTATTAGCTGACATTTATTCTTGTTTCTACGTTCTCTCATAGGTCTATGGCCCGGAAGCAACAATGACTGGCATATGCAAACAGGCAATCGAGTGCATCACTGCAGCTGCATAAGTTAATCAACTCTGGGAATCAATTTGTTTTCTGCCGGCAGTTTCTTGCTCCAAGTTTCTAGTTTTCATTAGATCTTAACACTATTTTCTTTCTACTAAATCCCTCTATATAAAGGTAGCTATAGCAGACCAGATAAGGCTTTGCCAAAATGAAGATGTAATCTCTGACCAGATAAGGCTTTGCCAAAATGCTGTTTCCATAATAAAGAGCTGCTTATTTCTCTGTTTACTACCGATCTTCTGTTTTTCTAGCAGCGTTGGAATAAACTGTTGAACAATGGACTGCACCTTTTTACTATGTTTCTGTAAATGCCAACGTTGAAGTGGATAGCGTGGACTAGACTGTTCATGCATTAATTTGCAATTGTTAGGGTAATCAAGGGCATGCATGTCCTTTTATATTAATTTAATATCATTTAATTTTAAAAGTTGTTGACTCGTGTAGCGACTCAAAATTCTCTTTCATTGTTTTGTTGGAAGCGTTTAGTCACGTCCTTTTCTTTTCAATATGATACATGTTGACGGTTTGTTGGGAGGTTTTTGTTGATCGGCCTTTTTTCTTCTTTTTTTCCTCTTTTCTAACCTAAAAATTATGGCTGGTCATTTTTATTTTTGGTATTTCAACTTTAATTTTTATTTTTTTTTAGTTTTAGTTTTGGTCCTTTTTCATATATAATTTTTTTCAATTTGGTAATTCTTCTTTTAATTTCTAGTTGTTTCCTTGGCTTTTTATCAAGTTTTTTATGGTTTTCAACTTCATCCTTTAATCCAAGTTTTTGTGCTTTGGTTTTTTCTAATTTAGTTCTTATATTTTTAATTTGTTTTGTCATTTTGTTATATATATTTTTTTAATTTAACTCTTCAATCAAAAAAGTGTTCTTGCTTTCTAATATTTTTTTTATTTTGATTTTTTTCTCATTGTTTTAATTGTTATTTTTTTTTTTTTGATACTTTTGTGTAATTGATTATTTTCTTGATTTTATCCTTCGACTTTTGATTTGTTGAGTATTGAACTTTTTGGTTTTTCCATGTATAGTGTTTTTAGTCTAATGACCTAGAAGTCAACCCAAGGTAACTCGCAGATCATAGGTCAGGTTGGTTGACCTAAGTTAACCCGAGTCAATTTTTTATATATATAAAAATATAAAAATGACATCATTTGGCCGGAGGGGCGCAATGAGTTATGTCTGGGTTTTCTCAAGGCTAATTAGGTGGTAGTCAATCTGGTTTTTTGAATGGATTATATTGGGTTAATTCTCCTCCTATTTTTATTGAGACATGGCTCGACTTAGGCCCTAGATTACTCCAGTCATAGATTAAACTATCGGATCGGATCGGGTTTTAAAATAATGATCTATCGAGTTATTTTGATATCATTACTCTTTAAGCACGTAGTGGTATCCAGACTTCACTTTTTACACAAAAATAATGTGGAGCGTGAGCTTATAGTTAATGGGAGAGCAAAGCTTTGGTAGGATCACACCCTAAACATATTAGGAGTTGTAACTCCACGTATTTTTTTTAGGAGAATCCTAAAACAACCCTCAATAGTTGATATATGATAAACAACACCCACAATAAAAGAGTAAGGATTAAAGGTCAACCTATTTGCTCCGTAATTTACTTCATAGAAGATGTGTAATACATGGACTTATGAAGGTCACTACAATAAATCACAAATCACACAAATTAGATGTGCATATTAAACATTTTTTTTATGTAAAAATAGCTTAGTAAACATAAAAAAAAATTATTGGAATACCATCGTTTAAAAAAGATTTGGTGAAATGATACAGTTTTGACATTGTTATACTTTAAAAGTGTGATATTTAGTAAATATCGCTATCAAAAAACACGGCAAGGTAGATATCGCGCTTTCAAAGTGCGACATTAATTAAAATTTAAACGTAACCCAGATCAAATAACACACAAACCAAATGGTCTCTCTCTAAAACCAAATGCCGCCCCTCACAGTATGTCTAAAGAAATCCACTAATCCTTTTATTTTGCCCATAAAACAACCTGAAATTGAACCTATCATAGTCTTTAAACATTATTGGAGGAGTTTTTGGTTTAAAATTGATCAATCTCTTTTACGTCACTCCTACCACCACCATCCCAGCATTTTTTTATAGTCCTACAAACAAGTTAAACATACTACATTGCTATAAATTTATGTGTTGTTTGGTTGAAATGAAATAATTGTTTAGGTTGAATTTGGGGTTTATGGTGAATCTATAGTTTGTTGAATTAATATGAAATTAGTTAAGAATATCATTATTTAGAGTTGATTTGATATAGTTGAACATGAAAATAAGTTAAAGTAATTATGAAATAATGTTTTTAATTAATTAGGTGTTGTGTTTAATTGATGTTAAGTTGTCGGATTAGAGATTTTGTTTACATTATTGGAATCAACTAATAATATAATTAACTCTCGATAATTTAATGCAAGAGAGCATGAATGCGATCTTTGTTTAACAAATTACACGTTCCATTGAATTATTTATAAGTTCATGAATTTGATATTTTCTTTCAATTATATTAATTTACTATGAATTTAGGTTTGATTTAATGCAATTGCACATGAAAATATTAATCAAATTTCGTTTCATGAATTATGTTTAAATATTGGTAAGTTTGCTATACCGTTAAATTTTGAAAATTTAATTCTATTTGATATGAATTTTTCTAATTAGTGTTAGGATAATGAAATTTAGTTACAATTACGTCCAATTTACCAAGATCTAATGTGTTTTTTTTTGTTTTTTTATAGAATGTCTTATAACATATTTATGTTATGGCATTGTGATGGCACTTTTGTTCATAATATGAATAGTAATATCACATATAATGGGAGATCAATTTATTGTTAAATGTTAATTTAGGCATGTCATACGCAGAAATGAAAGAAACCATTTGTCATGGACTTGGATGGAGTTATGATGAGATTAATGTTGAAATAAATTTAAGGTGTCAGATTGGTAAACATTAGTATTATCATGTACTGATTGTGTGTAATGGCAATTTTGAGACAATTAATTCTTTCACCCAAAATGGTTTGAACATGAAGGTATTGTATGTGAGTTATTTACCAAAATCTATATGCTTATATGTTTCTACGGGTCCTTTAAATTCAATTAGTGGAGGTAAAAATATTTTATTTTCAGATGATTTGTTGTAAATGATATATGATATTATGCTTGACAATTCATTTGCTAATCAATATAGATTTGACTATTTTAAGCCTATTGATAATGAGGATAATGATACGTTAGACCTGAATATGATGGTGAATAATGATGATAATAAAATCATACCTCTTGTTTTTGGATTTGGAGATGTTTCTAGGTCTAGTTTTATTATTTCTAATGATCAAACACTTAGCTTTAGATGTATGACAGGAGGGTCTGAGTTTGAGGTTTGACAAATATTTAATAGTAAAAATGAATTGGTTAATGTAGTTGGACAATGGCACATTACACATTCATTTAAATATCAAGTCCAATAGTTGAACTCAACATTTGTTCAATTACTATTATTACTTTAAATTTTTGTTGTCATCACAAAATAAACAAAAGGTTTTCATTGAATAACAGTTATGTTTGTGGCTACATCTTTATGTGGGAAGACCCCAGATACCCTGATTATCGTCTATGACTGTCTAGACAGTAGGGGTTACATTTTATCTCCCACTTGATTGCAGGTATTGTAATGTTATTTTACAATTATATGTATTTATTTTGTGTAATTGTAACTTTAAAAAATATAATTAAACTAACATAGTTTTAATGTTAGGTGGTGTGCTGATAGAGTGTTTGAAAATAATTCAACACATGTACTTGCATTTTATCAAAACGAGCTAGGCAGATAACATTCTATTCGAATATTTTTTGAATTATTTGTTTAATAAAAATCATTACACATTATCGAATTATTGTTGTTTAATATTTAAAAAACTAATATTCTACAGGTCATGTAGACACCTTACTTGGAGGAAAGATTGGTAGTTGCTCCATTTATTTGCACTAGCAGGATGGATATATGGACATCAGTGGTCCTACTGATTTTTTTTAGATGGTTGAGCTTCATTGCTCAGACCAGGTAATATGATAGTTCAATTACACATAACACATTCCAAACGATATTGACAAGAGTGATGCATTGCTTGCCATAACTTATCGAGGTAAAAATGATGATTATGATTGATTAAGGCGATATGGAGCATATGTTGCACATTGGGATGCACAGAGGAATGGAATATTTTCACATTTGTATCATGTGATTACAAATAAGAAGTATATGATTTGATACATGAGTATTACTCTTTGAATCATTACTTTGAATCTCATCCAGGTTCCTCCACCTGAATACATGAAGTACGAGCAACATGCCCATAAAATTGGATGAGCATGTTGCAGAGGACAAGGCCATTGAGGTAAGTGCAAGAGTTGGATCCAATCATGATATTGATTACCTCAAATCATCCAGTAGATGACGTAGACATAGATAGATAAATAAGTTATGTTTATATATTTTAGGATTACTTGAATATTGTATTATTTCATTAGTTTTTATTCATTTAAAATGTACATCTATTTTTTTTTCCCATTCCTAAAGCTACTTTGCGATTATGAATGTTAAAATTTATTGAGTTTAGTTAGAATTTGTTGATTATGGTTATTATGTTTTTTTGCAAGTTTTTTTAAAGCGGGACAAAATTTTAGGTATAATTCCTAATAAGGTAAACTTTGTCCAAATTTTATAAAAATTATAAATTTCTTAACTCTCTAATAATCTAATAATCATAAAGTAAATTAAAGTTTAGAATAACAAAAACTATTATTTTGTATTTTTTTTTTTAGTCTTAAAACACCAAAAAATTCCAAAACTAGACAATAGCTAAAATGGTCGGTCCACTTTGGCTACTGTCTGATCATTTTTTAAAAATGTCTAGTCATTTCTTAAAACAGTCTACTAATTGATGTCGCGATTGAGAACCATGATATTTGATTAAATATTGTAATTCAGAACCGCAACAAAATTATAATTGATGTTACTGTTTACAATTATGACATTTAGTCAGATATTGCTCGTCTAAACCGCGACATCCTCAAATTATGCTATTTCACCCAAAAAAATACATCTTATGTTATTTCGACATTTATTTTTATTTTTATTCTAATTACTCAATTTATGCCATATTATAAGGAATATTTTATTGGAAGGATAGTTGACTAGAAATAAAACTAGTAGTTTAATTAGAGTCTGTTTAATATTGTAATAGAGGCTATTTTTTCAAAATATTTTTTACTTAAAAATACATTAAAATAATATTTTTTATTTTTTAATATCAACACATCAAAATAATCTAAAAATATTTAAAAAATAATTTGAAACAAAAAAATATGAGTTTTCCAAAGCACAACCACATCGTGTTGCCAAACAAGTTATTAATTTGGTATAAACCTTTTTTGTATACCAATTTAAAGTATGTAAAACTATAAGATTGTATTTATTTAGTTTATATATATATATATATATATATATAGTAAGATAATAGATACAAGAGACAAAAATAGATTTAATTGAAAAAAAAAACTTAAAATAAATATATCTATAAAACAATTTTTTAGTTAATTTTTATAATTTCAAAACATGAAGTATAATGAAACATGTTTAATTTATCTCTATTGTTTTTTTCTTTTCTATCCTGAAACAATAATCAAATTCTACTTAAATAAAATAAAAAAAATAAAAAAAGTTTACTTTTAAAAAATAAATAACTAATAAGTTTTGTTTTATTTTTATAAACATGAACAAAACGAGTTACAGAACAAATATCACGACCCGATTCCCAGATCCATGACCGGCACATATATAAAGTCCCCTTCTAGAGTTCCATACCTATGCAAACCCAAACTTACATACAAACTTCTTCCTTTTATAAACAAAATAGAGTTCCACAAAACATGATAACATAATTAGCTCCATAATATAAATTATGTTAATACAAGAGTTAATTCAAATATCGTAATTGTGGAACACTAACTAGACATAAAAATAAAAAAATTAATTACAATAAAAAAAGTAGGTTTTGAAAGTCCAACAAAAGCGATCTGTTAAACAAGATATAAGCCTAAAAAGATAAATAACAAGATGGTGAGTTCAATAACTCAGTAAATAGATAACATTTAATATACATACACGAGGTAATACAATAATAAGGAATACAAACACATAAAAATATGACTTTAAGTTCTTACGAAAAAGTTTCTCAAATAGACCATAATAAGAATACCATAAAGTAAGACTCATCGAAAAATCAAAATGTAATAAGCATGATGCTCTGCATTATAGGATGATCAAACACCACAGGTTGGTGATTTTCCCGATCAAATAGGGTTAAGATATGATATACACAAAAACTAACACTACCTTGTTAGCATGAGTATTCTGATTGACATACCATATGTTCATAACATAGTCACACATACAAATTCATATTTCAAGGCTCAATTCATGACATTAATCAAATGAGTAGTTATCAATTCAGAAATACATAATGATTTATATCAAAGATTCAATTTCAACATGTGATCATGCTTAATCATAAATGAGGAATAAATAACAATATAAGATTTACCAAAAAGCATAATCAATTTCATATTAAAAAAATTCAAGTATTTATACTAATCCTTTAGTATATGAAAATTATTCACTCATCTGACTCAAAAGTACAAATAACATGGAAGCAGATATTGAAAGCAATCCTACTAATGTCCTACATGTAGAATATCAAGATTATCTGAATACAAAAAAAGACAAACTAAAAAACAACTCGAAAAGAATGTACAATCTATTTAATAAACTTAACTTAACTCACCTTATATGTTTATGAATCAAATTGATCATTTTTTCCGAAAACCAAAAAATCAAACAAATTTCCTAAAGCTAATTCAAAAGAAAACAAATCATAAAACTTGATAATCATTCACTAATAAACCTCAATTATTAGTCAAACCAATCTGAAAAACTAAAATTACAACAAGAAATTAATTTGGAATTTTCTCAGATTTCTAACGGTTAAAATTATAATTTTATTAAATTAGAAAATCAAATTAAAATTTCATCATCTTTAACCTTAATATCATGTTTTCCAAATTTCCAAGGATTTTTCACAATTTCTCAATATCCTTACGCCCAACATATTAGTTAAACCAATTAATCTCAAAATCATTATTCCTAATAAAATCATCTAAAATTCATCTAATTAAATCATTATCCGTAACAATTAATTCAAAACATTTCAATCATCTCATAAATTAAACTCAAAACATAATCTTTAACAAATTCAAAATCAAAATCAAATTTTATAGTTGGATTCTTGATAGAAAATTGAGCTTGTGTTGATTTTTTTTCCGCACTCCAAGCATATTCGCTGTTCAAATTCATTAAATTCCACTCCGAAGGCACTAAGAATTGCGTTTGAAGTTTTGGATTATATTTTTTACTTTTTTTATTATTAATTTAGGATTTTAGCTTGTTTTTTATGATTGGTTGTTTTCTAGTTATTTAAGGATGAGAAATGTATTTAAACCTATATTTACATATTTTTAAGAGACTGTGATTGGATAAAAACTGTAGATTTTTACAATGTTGGTTGTGTTTTTATTTGGTCCAAGGATTTAGACTTGTGTTAAACTCAAATCCATAGGTTTATTTGCATCATATATTTTTTTTTTAATTTTTTACTATAAATAAATTGTTGTGTGGGTGGAAAGACTAATAATTAATAATTATTGTTATTAAACTTGATCTAGTCTAACTAGCCATCCCAATAATCAACTAATGTAGTATTTAATTTTTATTGGATTTTATTTCTAAACAATTTAAAAATTGACTTGAAAGTCGGTTAATTTAGTTGAATTGTTTGACCTTTTGACGAGATCTGCCGAATAAATATCAATGTATTTTAAAAAAATATATTTTATAAAACCAAATCATTTTATTTCATAAACCAAGCTGTAGATGGATTTGAACTCACCGATAGTGAACATCAGGTAAATCCGTGACATCGGGACCGAATTTGTACATGTTCCTTTAACTATGCCGCGAACAAGAGTAGACATCACTATCGACAACGTAATCCTGTCCTTGGATTGGTTAGGAGACTGGCACAGGAAAGAAAACAAATCACAAAGGTACAGTTTGTCGGTCAGGGAGGTTGGTCCACCATGGCTATTATGACCTGGAAAGGACCCACAAGCCCATCAAAACAGCCCGTGTCATCATTCACTGGCCCATAGGAAATTATCTCAGCGTCAAAAAATCCCACCGCCAAAAATTTCTTTTCAACTATTCGTTTGCTCCTCCTTAACCAGTGAACGCATAATTTTGTGTTTTTGGTAATTAGATGTAAGATATTTTTTAAGAAATATATTTTTTATAATTTTTATAAAAAATATTAAATTGATATATTTTTTTAGAAAATGAAATGTAATTTTAAAATGCATTCAAAGGTAAAAATGAATTGTGCTTTTCAATATTGCTAATTACCTGATGCATTTTACTTTCAAGTAAACTTTTTTTTTTCTTTTTCCCCATTTGGAAGATTTAGTTATATGTAATTCATGTTTTTTTTACTCTTTATTCACAGTGTGCTATATCCTTCTTATCCTTTAGGCCTGAAAAGGCAAGCCCCAGATTCTTTTCGGGACAAAAAAATATCATTTAGATAGGATGCATGTTGGACTAGCGAATCAATCCGACTTGACAACTTGCACAGGGGAGTTTGAGGCAGTTTGAAACTGTGTTTTAAATATTTTTTAAAATTATTTATTTTTATTTAAAATTATTTTAATATAATAATATTAAAAATAACGAGGAGAGCATAATTTTTTAATTTTATGGAATAAAATGATTTTAAAAATTTTCATAAGCATAATAAGCAAATCATTAAATATTTACATGATTATTAATTTTAAAATTTATAAAATTAATCCAATACATATTGATCCAGATATTTATAATTAAAATTAATAATGAATATGTAATGGCTAGTTTCCTTCTTCAAAGCCACCATAATATACTTTTATGTGAATGTTAGGAGAGTTATTATTAAATTAGATAGTGTTTATTTTAAAAAATATTTTTTTATTTAGATATATATATATAATATTATTTTTAAAATATATATTTTTAAATTTCAGTATATTAAATTTTTTTAAAAATAAATAATAAGTTTAAAGAAAAAAATAAATTTAAAAAAAGACACGGATGCAATAAGAAAACGTATCTTAAGAGCCTCGAGTATAGTTCTTGGAATTCCCTACCATTTATTTATTTGAGTGGAGATCAGTATCAGTGCATATAATAATGATGGAATAGAGAATATTGAGTTTTCCCAATGCGACAAAAATACTCTTGGGCTCGGGGTTCTGCTTTTAGCTATTGCTTCTCTTTTTCAAAAAGATGCTCTCTTTTTTAAAAGATGCGGTTTGATATTGCAGTAGTAATTGTATTTTAGAATATATTTTATTTAAAAATATATTAAAATAATATTTTTTTATATTAACATATTAAAATTATATTAAAAAATAAAAAATAAAATTTAAAATTATATAAAAATACTTTTCAAATACAAAAACAATCAAGATTTCAAATAACAACTTTGCTAATAAACATGGTTTAATTTGCTAGTTTTGTTCCTCTCTGATCTCCATATTATGCTTATTTGTTGCACTAAATATCTATACATTAAAAAATGATTCAACTATATGTTTATTTTCGAAGCAATTAAAAGTTTACTTGTTATAAATTATGCTTGAATTTTAGAAAGAAAATTATTTATTGTCAGCATACTAGTTTAAATGAGTATAACTTATTTAAAATTGGATTAGAGAAAATGGTTAATTTTGTTGTCCAAAAAATGAATATAATATATCCGTTATGATCAAAGAAAACAAAAATTCACTATATTATTGGTAATTATAATTATATATAAAAAAGAAATTAAAAAGATTTGGTGTTTATACAGTGTTTTG
Source organism: Populus tremula (assembly GCA_964019445.1). Lineage (NCBI taxonomy): Eukaryota > Viridiplantae > Streptophyta > Magnoliopsida > Malpighiales > Salicaceae > Populus > Populus tremula. The sequence continues at coordinate 12,945,837 of CAXHTJ010000018.1, read as the reverse complement.
TACAAAATACCATGACATGTTTTACTATTCACGATGTATGGAAAAAGTTTCGTTGGAATGCATAAAGGGTTTTTTTATTTAATTTTTTGACCTGTTAGATGGTATATTGAGTTTAAAATGAATTATTTAGACTATTATAATGTTTTGAAGGTAATTTAAATAAAAACATATTGAAATTTGAGTTTTTTAAATTGAAAAACATAAATATTAATATGGCATTTAATTGCTATATAGAAAAGAAAATATAAAAATAATAGATACAAAAAAACACATCTTCCTATATATATATATTAACGCGTGTGTTCAGATTGGTTTGTGCGTACCTCAACTAATCTTATAGATCCTAAAATTAACGATTATATAAGCGTACAATGGCTATCATATTAGTAATTACAAGGCTCGAACTTGAAATCATTGAAGGAGCAAACTCATTAAACTCGAGCTCTTATAACTGTCACCTATTAGATATGGTCACCATAACTTATATCTTAGAAGCATGAAAATTAATTTAATATATATATATATATATATATATATATAAAAAAAACATGTTATTTTATATTCCTACTTTTAGATTTTTAATTAAACATATATTTATATTTTATGTATTTATTATTCGCAATCCAAAGGTGACTAAGCTTAGATTTCAAGCAAGTGAATCAATTTAAAAAATTAACCTATTACATGACAAAGAAAATGTTAAAAAAGAAAGAAAAAGAAAAAGAAAACATTCGATTAAAGGAGATGCCTTCTGTTAGAACATGAACATCAAATTCGAGTATGGGGTGAGGTGGGTCACCAGCCGCATGAACTTTTAACATAAATATGATTATTAAAAATTATTTTTGAAAGGCAAAAAAGCCAGCAAAGGGCAGAGCAATCCAAGCACGTGACCGCCCGATTACTTTCCTGCAAAACACTTCGCTTTTTTTTGGGAATCAGACATCCCCTTGTTCTCTGATCAATCCCTTCAGTCTAATCACCGATTTGTTTTATCAAGACTTCTCCCTCCTTGGAAAACCGGTCTAACATGCTTTTCATTTTTATTTTATTTTAAATTTAAATATTTTTTAGTATTTTTTTATTACTCTAATTTTTTTGGTAATAAAAATAAAAATATTATTTTAATATATTTTTTAATTAAAAAATAACCTCTACTATAATTTTAAATAAAATCGATTTAAACGGGAATGATATTTTTATTATTTAAAGATAAAAAATCATTTAAAATTTTTATTAAAGATAAATTTATTCATATATATATATATATATTCTTAAAAAAATACATTTTTGTTTCTTTTACAACTAGATACTAAAATTGTAAATAAATTATTTATTAAAAAACTTAAATATCCTAAATTACTTATTATAGATTTTAAAATACAGCACATACTTGACAAATCTCAGCCGAAATAAATATAAATTTGAGTGTATCTTGTTGCTGTTTAGAATTCGGTTGTTAAAAAACTAAATTGGGGATAAAATTAATCTTGATGTGCATAATTAATTAAAAATACTATTACGATGAAAGGAATAAAAATCCAACAAGAAATATTTTAGTTGCTGCAGTACAAGCTATGCTCCCCTTTTTATAGGACAAATTAAGAGCAGTTTTTTTCTTACATCTGCATGTGTGTCCACTTTTTGGCAATTAGCTTTGGTCCTCGGTTTCTTGGTTGCATCTCTCTCTTTCACTGACAGTCGGTCACTGTAATTTGTATGACTAATATTTCTTTTCATTATAAAAAATTATTCCAGTACAGATAGATTGCTTGCTTGTGTAGTTGTTTTGTGTCAAAAAGAAGAAGAGGAGGAAGAGGATAGTAGTGGTAGTGGAATTACAGAGCTGTAGTGGAACAGAACAGGGCAAGGGTAGAAGAAACCAAACATATGCCAACGTGGAATTTGTGGGGATCAACCAAAACTTAAAACCCACATTCTCAGATCTCTAGGATTTCAGAATTTCAGGTTTCACTATCATGCTTGCTTGTTTCTCGAGAAAATTCTTTTTTTCTGAGGTGGGCGTTGTTATATAAGAAAGAAAGTGATTTTGGTTTCATTTGGAGATTTGCTCAAAGTGAGAGTTGCAAAAGAGACCATTTTCTTGTTCTGGAAGTGTATTGGGTTTTGCTTTTTTCTTTTATGTGTTTCTTCTGATTCTTATAGGTAAGAAAAGGAGTTATCTTTTTATGTTATTTGCATTACAGAACAAGTTCATACAGTAGAACATGGCTTTTGGGGTTGGTGGGCAAGCTTTGATAAAAGAAGAGTAGTTGGAGTTTTGCAAAGTGAATGAAGTGAGGGTCAAAAGGTATCCATGGAAAGTAGGCGGAGTTTTGGGTTCTGCACAGTGGTATTTCTGGTTTTGGCATTGATGGAGATTTCTTCTGCTACTCTTTCTCCCACTGGTATAAACTTTGAAGGTCAGTCAACCTTTCTCACGGGATCTTCTCCATCTCACTTTCTCTTGCTCATTACAGCTTCTGTCCACGGAAAAAGTATGTTATTTTGCAAATTTTCTGTAGTAATATTATTCATTTTTGGAGGAAGCTAATCTTATCCTCTACTAAATGCTTTTATGACCTACAAGGGATTTCTGAACTACCCTCACTATCCCATCCTCGTACTTCAAAATTTATTTTATTTGTTACCATTAATTTTCGTGTTTTGAAAGCACCGTAGCTTTAAAATATCTTCTTGGATAATTGATGGTACTTCATTTATGGAGAAGCTCATAGTGTTGATTTTTGCTACTTGTTTCAATTGAAAATTGAGCAGTGGTAGCTTTGATGGCCATAAAAACTGCTCTACTCGACCCATATAATGTTCTGGAAAATTGGGATATCAATTCTGTTGATCCTTGTAGCTGGAGGATGGTTACTTGCTCCCTAGATGGATATGTTTCTGCTTTGTAAGTTGCTTCTTTTGTTCTTACGTACATATATATTTTCATTTATATGTACTTCCTATATATCTTTTTTTTGCAGACCATGCCACTAAGTGAATGTTTTTATTTTTTTCCTTATAATTTTAAATAGGGGACTTCCCAGTCAAAGCTTATCTGGGACTTTATCACCGTCTATCGGCAATCTCACTAACCTGCAATCAGTGTAAGTCATAACCTTTTGTTTTTGCTGAGCAGTGATGGCATAATTCTTGAGTAGTATCGCTGAAATGCGATTCATACTTGCATAAATATGTAGGTTGCTGCAGAATAATGCCATTTCAGGTCCTATACCTGCTGCAATTGGCAAGCTGGAGAAGCTTCAGACACTTGATCTCTCGAACAATACATTTAGTGGAGATATGCCCACTTCTTTGGGGGACCTCAAGAACCTGAATTACCTGTGAGTTTCAAAATTTTTGTTATTTACTCCGGTTTCTTCAGAAGATGCTGCATGACTTGGAATATTTCTTATTTAGATTAACGCACATTCTTACCCTTATGTTTTCTTCTGAGAAATTCAGGCGATTAAATAACAATAGCCTTACTGGACCCTGCCCCGAGTCTCTGTCCAATCTCAAAGGTCTCACACTTGTGTATGTCCTCCTTGCACCTATGCAACCCACTGATTGCTTGTTTAATAGTAATTGTTAGTTTTGTGAACATACCTATTCACCATTGTAAGTGATGCTATGCTTTTAGGGATCTTTCATTTAACAATCTGAGCGGTTCCTTGCCAAAAATATCAGCAAGAACTTTCAAGTGAGATGCTGTTTCTTTGTCTTTGAAAAATGCTTGCTCCTCATACTAGTTACATTTTTTATTACTTAATTGGAAATCTCAAACTCTCTCTTCATTTCAGAGTTACGGGTAATCCTTTAATATGTGGACCTAAGGCCAGTAACAGCTGTTCTGCTGTCTTTCCAGAGCCTCTTTCTGTCCCACCAGATGGTCTGAATGGTGCTTATCATATGTTTAATTTATTTTTTCTGTTTGTTTGTTTTTATCTCCATAAGGATAGATCATATATGTTCTTTGCTTCTCTGTGGATTCATAGGTCAATCCAACTCTGGAACAAATGGTCACCGCGTGGCTATTGCTTTTGGTGCAAGCTTTGGTGCTGCCTTTTCCACCATAATAGTTATTGGGTTACTTGTTTGGTGGCGATATAGACACAATCAGCAAATTTTCTTTGATGTCAATGGTTAGTTTTATACTCCATTTTTCATTTCTTCATTTTTCCTATGGTTCTATAAGTGCAAGGAACCAAGGCACCAACTATAGTTCCTATTATGCTCTCATCTGTCATCATCGAAAGTGAGTTGTCGAAAAAGCCATACAGTTGGTTGCTTGTGACTCATTATAACGGCTCCAGCTATGAATTTTAGTGTTAATTGTCTGAGAAAAAAGAACAATAAATATAATCCCTTAAAAAATTAGACTGTAACACACTGTTTGCAGCATTATTTCCGCACCAAGTGAAACTATACGTGAACTCATAGGACAATGTGATGGTCATACATTGTATATAATGTTTTTTTCACCCCAAAATTATACCTGAACTCATAGGATAACCTGCCCTTTGTATTTGTTATGTCGAACAGCATTTTCTGAAAATGCAGCTTTAATATAGTCATGGATACAGAAAAGGAGGGTGAGTGGAAGAGAATTTGAATACTCTAGTGGTTTCAAGTCCAGGAATTTTACCATCGCACCAGTAACAACCCTTTTATATCTGCTGTTTCAAATAATTGTAAAATGTGTTTTGTTTAGATATTCAATCTGCATATAGTATTCTCAAAGTTCGAATTTGTATCCTCATGGTTGCACCTCAAAAACCTTAACATTGTGCCAAGCAAAGGACCTTTCTTAGCTACATTTTTTTAATTCTTCTAAATTTATTTCAATTTTGATTATTGTTGATTCACTTCATTCATTTTGTTTATGATTTTACTCTTTTTCCTGCATTTTCCATTAAACCTGGATTCTCAACTATGTGTTGCTTGTCAGAGCAATATGACCCAGAGGTATGCTTGGGCCATGTAAGAAGGTATACATTTAAGGAGCTACGTACTGCAACTGATCATTTCAATTCAAAGAATATTCTCGGGACAGGTGGATTTGGCATTGTGTACAAGGGATGGTTGAATGATGGAACTGTGGTGGCTGTCAAAAGGCTGAAGGACTTTAATGTTGCTGGTGGTGAAATCCAATTCCAGACAGAAGTAGAAACCATTAGTTTGGCTGTCCATCGAAATCTTCTGAGGCTCTCTGGGTTCTGCACAACTGAGAATGAAAGGCTTCTTGTTTACCCCTATATGCCGAATGGAAGTGTAGCATCTCAATTAAGAGGTCAGTAAAAATGAACTCTCAAGTCCTTAGTGATCGTTGCCCAATTTTTATTGTCTAAAGATTTTGAACTTGCATGTGGCATGCTAATAACCCCAAATGTGGTCATAAACCATATAGAAAGTATACACACAAAGAATCTACTGACAGAAAAGATGCATCCTCACTATTGCCATGCCATTACCTTTGTGACAATCTTTCAAGCATGGACATCATATGACTAATTCATCAGTGGGCACCACCAAAGTAACACCATTGATGCACAAGAGCTTCTGAGGTGACTCAAAGGACCGGTGAAACCTCTGCCACCATATCAGTACCTATCTACTGCCACTGCCACAATGAAGCGAATGCTCTTCCCCTGGTGCCAAGTGTCTGTTTGTTGTAATTTGGCAGCTTACCTTTTTCTGACTGAATCTCAAGCATCCACCCCCTAATAGCCACTAGATTCTACATAAAAATACGAAACTTGGCATATCAGAATTAACCTCCAATTTTGTTGTTCATAATTAAATTTAAATCCAGTCTTAGCTAATATTGCTGTGTTTCATCTCCATTCTTCCGAGTACGTCCTTTAAGAAAACATTTATTGGAAATGATATCTTTGCAAGTTTAGCTTTAAGTTTACATTCTTAAATGAACTCATCTAGAGCTCATTGTTTGCTTTACAGTTGAGTTTCTCATCCTATATGGTAATTTAGCTTATCATCCCACTTGACAGTTTTGGCCAATTGAAATTTTCATGTAATGAGATATGGCACTTCTGTTTGTTGGAAAATTAACCACATCATTGTTTTGGCAAACTGGCCCATCAGCTCACCTGTTTCAGCTACCATGGTGAAGCCCCCTTTCCTTAATTTCTAATTGTCTGCTCGAGTTTAATCTCATTGTTTGTGGGTTCCATCTTCAGATCATACTCATGATCGACCAGCTTTGGACTGGGCAAGAAGAAAGAGGATAGCTCTAGGTACAGCTAGGGGGCTCCTATATTTGCATGAGCAATGTGACCCCAAAATTATTCATCGTGATGTCAAAGCAGCCAACATTTTGTTGGATGAGGACTTTGAGGCAGTTGTTGGAGATTTTGGGTTGGCAAAGCTTTTGGATCACAGAGATTCCCATGTGACCACAGCTGTTCGTGGCACCGTCGGTCATATTTCTCCGGAGTATTTATCAACAGGTCAGTCATCGGAAAAGACTGATGTGTTTGGGTTTGGGATCTTGCTTCTTGAGCTAATCACAGGTCAGAAGGCATTAGATTTTGGAAGGGCAGCAAATCAGAAAGGCGTCATGCTTGATTGGGTACACACTCTCTCTGTCTTTTCACTCTCTCTGTCTATCCTCCCCTGCTTCACCCCTCCATCACCATGTAGCTTTTTTTAACCATGAATAAATAATTGAAAGATAACATGATGAACTCAGCACTTAAATTCTGGACTTTTGACATTTAGGACATTTTGAGGTGGACTGTCTTGAGACTGTGCAACGACTTGTTAGCATCCTCAATAACTGCTCCTAACGGTGCATTAGTTGTTTCCAACAACATTAACAGGAAAAGAAAAGAAAAAAGCATGATCAACTTCAGTTGTTGACTTTCCAGTTAAGATAGAATTCTTCAATGACAGAAATTCCAAGAATTCCACTAAGTATTGTTGAGTCTGAACAAACTGATCCGGGATCATTCTGCATTCAGATAATCAACACCACCTCATCTTTGCTCTTTTTTTTCAGGTGAAGAAGCTCCATCATGACAGAAAGCTAAATCTCATGGTGGATAAGGATCTTAGAGGCAAGTTTGACAGAATTGAATTAGAAGAAATGGTTCAGGTTGCTCTTTTATGCACTCAATTTAATCCCTCTCACCGGCCAAAGATGTCTGAAGTACTAAAGATGTTAGAAGGTGATGGTTTAGCTGAGAAATGGGAAGCCTCACAAAAAGTGGAGACCCCAAGGTTCCGATCATGTGAAAACCCCCCTCAAAAATATTCTGATTTTATAGAAGAATCTTCCCTTGTGGTAGAAGCAATGGAGCTTTCTGGTCCTCGGTGACTATCATTTCTTAATCACCTCAACACCTCCTTGCGTGATCAAACATGAAGTTGCAAAACTTTGAAAATGAAAAATATGTAATATTATTGATAGTTGTTGAGTGCGCACGTATTCATCTGTAAAAAGCGAAAGGAAAGCCATGTATAAAACAAACATCTCGGTTCTTTCTTGGAAGATGAGTTTGAGCTGATTGCTCCCAGCTGAGATCTCTGGAAAATTTTGGAAATGTGTTTGTGATTATAGAGACCTGAGATTTAATTTAGTCGATGCTGGCGTTTTGCCTTGGTAGCCAAAAATGTGTTGGTGCAAGTGTTTCGAATCTGTATGATTGTACATGCTCATTTAACCGCACGGGCTGCGACCTGCAATGACCATTGATTCCACCCTAAAAACATAAAATAAACGACGGGAACTCGGTTGTGCTTCCCATACCATATATTATATTTTCCAAGGTAGATTATCTAGGCTTGAAGATGGATCCCATTGAAGGAGAGTTGCTGCAGTCATACTGATCGTTCCCTTTCTCTTTCATTTATTTTGGGTTTTGGCAAGCAAGGCACAATCGAGTTTCATTATTGCTCAAACAAGAACCAAGGCCCAACTACTAAGAGGTCAGCCAAGACCAAACCAAAAAACCCAGAAATAAAATCAATTCTAAGCAAGATGATCTGACAATATGTCAGATGATTAAGTGTACTGAATTATACTCAAATTTTATAAATATATTCCTGATAGAAGATTGAACTTTACTCGGTCAGCAGTTCCTTCCCTGGACTCATTTGCTTTCAGATTCGCAAAATTCCACTATGAAAATTCCACTGTGAAGGCCATCGAAATTACCTTTAAAGTTTCAGGCTATAATTTTGACTTTTTGCTTGTTGATTTTATATTTTATATTTATTATTTTTCTTAATTGGTTGTTTCCTAGTTATTCACCGATGTTTTAAACCAGATTTTACAAGTTTTTTGCTGAATAAAACCACATATTTCTGTAACTTTAATGGTGTTTTATCCAGAGTTTAGACACATGTTAAACTCAAATCCACAACTTTTTTTCCTCGTTAGATGTGCAATAGTCATGCATTCTCTGTTATGTGGTTTTGCATTCATTTTCTGGGAATTGATTCATATTAATTGGAAAGTTCCAATCAGGAGTGCCGACGGCTTCAAAAAAAAAACAAAACAAAACAGAAAAAGCAACCGGATTAACGCATTCAGAGACGGGGAGAGATGTTCACATTAGCATATAATCATGTGATCTGGTACTTCATATCATGATGGAATTGACACACACACACACACACACACCTGGTAATCAACAGCAGAAAAAAGAACACTCACCACAAGGTCTCGCTAGCTGAGGTGCTTCTGCTTTGAACACAAACCTTTTTATTATCAACATTATACAGAAAGGAAAAACCAGAAAAGAGTCGTGACCGTGCCGCTCTGTGACTTGCCGGTTTGCCGGATATGCAGTGGCCAAAGACTTTGCTGGCTTTCAGAGCAAAAGCTTCATGTTGCAGCCAGCAAAGACAATGACTAAGCACAAGCAAACTGTTAAATTCTGGAGGAGAGTGTGAGGAACTCCTCGGCCCTCGCTTTTAAAGGCCCTTGGATGAATGAATATTCTTGACAAGAGACTTCCATACCTATCAGATTCAAGTAGCTGACAGGTAGGTTTTAACGATGATCCAATGAGCTCTTATAAAAGCTAGCGGTGAAGTTACTCCATTGCTGCAGGCTTTAAATAGGTTGATGTGCTCAGAGGCATAGGATTCATTTCTTGATCAAAATCATGATCTGTTCTTTATTTTCTAAAACAATTCTTACTTTTCCTAAAAATGGTCCACCATTACAAGTTATGGATGAAAAAGTTCTTAATAATTAATTCCATGTCTTGATTATCTAGATGACTTTCATACCCTTCACCTTTTAATTCTTCTGTCCCTAATATTTCGTAATCTCAAATCCATAAATATATACTTGGTATTGGTATACTGGTGGAAAGTATTTTTAGAAGTATTATTTATTTGAAAATATATTAAAATTTTGTAACTTTTTATATCAAAATTATCAAAAAAAAAATTCAATTAAGATGATAAGTACTAATTCAACAAGAAATTAATAGGGTTGATAATTTTTAGATTAATTAATAATACTAGGGCTAATAATATTACTATCATCCATAAACAAGGATTAATCTCTCTATCTCTTGAAAATTTAGCATGATCATAAAAGAGGGGTTAAAAAATTATCTCAATGCAATAACTTAAATTATTAGATGAGGCCATAATATATAATTTATATTATTCTTAAACATATCTCTTTTAATGAGAATCCATTTAAGATTAAAATTTACAAAGCCTTATACTATTTTGTATTTAATTTTTATTAAATAAATAAAAATAATATGATTTAAACTTATAATTATTTGATTATTAAAATTTTAATATTATATTAAAAAATTATCTTAATTTGACAGTTTATATTGTTAAATGAGGTGTATTAAATGACTTACATTATTATATGAGTGAAGGATACTAATGTCAATGTAATAAAAGATGGGCAGCCCGACTACTTTTCCTTGTTGCATGCATTACTTTTAATTATTGGACTCTGTAACTTTCCATGTTGTCTGAGTGGATCCACTAACTCGTGCCTATCTACATGCTTTCCCACCTCCAAATCCTCCTAACTTGTCCACTAATCCTTTCCCACCTCCAAATCCTCCTAACTTGTCCACTAATCCCATCCTTTGTGGAAGTCGTTAGCCATTGATAAATAGCTTGTTCAATCACAGCAAAGAAAACCAGCCAGCCAGCCAGCCAGCTGCCAGCAATGTCGAGTTTTTCTTTAGAATTAACTAATTAGGGCACTAGCATCTACAAGACTAGCCAAGTCCAGAAAGGTCCAGTGTTGCTCCCTTATCTCGATCTCTCACCCTTCCCTTCATGATCTCCGGCGGATTTTCACCCTGTTCCCGTAATCTGCTAGAAGCGAGGCGTGTCATATACATAGTTTATGATATGGAAAACTGCAGTTTTACTTCATGGTTTGAAGTTACAAATATTATAATACAATGAGATATACCAAAATATATCAACTTAATCTAGTGAAGATATACCAAAATGAGATAATTAAACGGTCATTCTACTCTCTACTTTTTCCAAATTATTATTTCTTTATACTTCTTCATCAACTTAATACCCTATAATGGGACTCTTGCTGTGAAAAAAGCAGTAATATCCTTCCTTTTGTGATTAATATTGTAGTATAAGGTTTTTTTTAAAAGTATTTTTGCTTAAAAATATATCATAATAATTTTATTTTAGATTTTTTTAATATCAATACATTAAAACCACTTAAAAACAAAACCACCATGCTTCATAATACTCATGCATAAAATAACAATCATAGTTAGACTATTCATTTATGCTTGGTGTTTAATGCAAACAAACAAACTAGTACTGCATTTAATAAAAATGATTAAATCTACGTTAGCTCATGACCTATTCAAAACTTAAGCCATGGAATGAATGAATAAATTTTCAATTCAAAATATCATCATAATAATGTATTTTGAAAGTCAAATAAAGTTTTGACCGAGTCATGGACTAACTTCTAAAGTTATCCAAATTTAATTGAGTCAACTACCATTATTTTTTTTTAATTTAATCTTGAATTAACCCACAAGACTAATTCAAGTTTAATAACATTACTTTTGATTTTTGTTTAATTAGAGATTTTCACTTTGCCCATTAATTTAATTGATTCTTTATCCTTTATATTATGAGGTATCAATATTACAAGTTTCATGTCTCATGAATCATGAAATGATAGTCTATTATCTTTAGGTATAATAATATTACACACTGATTTTGTTATATTGGATAATAACTACATAGGTGAGATGATATAAAATTCATATGAGGGTGTGAAACGACTAAAAAGGCCAAAATAATTTAGGCTTATTGCTAAGTGACTTTAGTAATTTAAATATAGACAATCTTATCATATTATATATGTGGTTCGATCAATTTAAAAATTATGACTACGAATTGTAATTTTCATAAACATAAACATTGTTATCATCATCTATTTTCAATTGATCATAGGATAATTTCATATAATTAATATCCACTTATGAATCAAGTTGTATGTTATACAAAAGAAAAATATTGATTGGCAAAGAGTTTTGGGCGATTGTTGTAAGAGCAAAAAAATCTTCAAATTAGAGATTATAAGAATGTTAACAATGGATAAGGAGAATGGATATGGAAAGATGAGAGGAGAAATGCTAGAAAATAACTATTCTAAAAAAAAGTAAAAGATATAAACTAATTTATTTAAATTGCAAAGTTGAGAATTACAAGAGATAAATAATATTTAATACAATTTTTTTTAATCATTTCTTGAGTTTACATCCTTCTTGTCAATAAAAAAACATCTCATACATGATACATCATCTTCCATCCATCCTTTCTAACAAAATAGTCTCCATTTGAATGTATATGAATTTATCCTCAAGATAAAAATATATATTAATAAAGTATTATAGAATTCATCATGGGGATTTATCACTCAAGAGAGAGAGAGAAAAGGGAAGATAGAGAGAGAGAAGAGTTTTATATTGCAATAAATCTAAAATTAATAACTTGTTTTGATTTGTAACAACAAAGATAAAAGTAACTACATTCTCTGCTTGCTCAAGACATATTTGACCCCTAGGGTCTAAAAGTAGCCTTGTTAGACTGCATGTATGTGTCATTTGGTTACAAAGAATGGTAAAGATTTTCTGATAAGGAAGAGGATGAAGTATCTTATATTAGAGTTAAAGATTGTTTATATAATCTTAAATTCACATGGATTTGTTATATATAAGGGCGAAATAATTTATACGTTTGCCAATTATTTTTTATTATTTAGTGACAATGGTTTAAAGCAACAATGAATCATTGAAAAAATTAATCACCACTCTAAGATTTACGACTAAGTTTTGTTTATGCTAACTCATACATCAATTTCCTTTATGATGTGTGGGTGAGAAGTGTGTTTGAATTTAATAAATGTACATTTTGTCTCTTTGATTAGTGATGAATGGACAAGTTTAACCAAGACTAATGTATTCAGGTCAAGTTTTGTACTCGATGACGACTATCCTCTAGGAAGTTATGACTCCTAGCTGGCCAAAGAGGAGCTCACCTTCATTAAGTGAAGAGTTGATCCAGACCCATTTATAAGCCTATTAGTGTCTGGTTACATCCTGAGTTGGTGGATACTCAAGATGTATGTTTGGGCCCATTACTACACTAGGTTTGTAATCACCTCGGCCCGAGGGAGTGTGAAAAGCATTATAAACTTATGTATATAAACCTGGGTCTTTTGATAGCTTTCACTAATGTTTTTGTTTTTTTTTTTCACAAGAGATAGATAGATAGATAAGAATTCTACATTGTGATTAGGAGGAACAATCAGAGCATATGGTGGAAGAAGATGGGTAAGAAAATCAAAGGAAAGAAAGTTTGCTACAACAATTGGAATTTGTTTTTACCAATTTAGCACAATAGCCAAAAGTATTTTTCAAACTAGTATAGATGGGAAAATATTTTCCAATCTAGTATAGAAATGAAAATTATGCATGTAGTACTTGCACAACCTATTAAGACTTGCATGTCCTACATACATGTATATTAGTCGCACATATACTATATGTGTAACCATTTAGTCATGAATGTAGTATTTACGTGACTACCTGATTTCAAAATTCATAACTCCTTTTCTCTCATTTTAATTTTTCTTCCCCTTTCTTTTACCTCTTTTGAGCACCACCCGAAGCTCAGCCCTTTGATTTCTTTCTCTACTGTGAAAAAACCCTCTCTTTTCTTTTTTCAGTGCGACAAACCTTATATTTCTCCCTCTCTACTATTGGTTCTCTCTCTATCTCTCCACCCATGACAATCTCTCTTCCTTGCCACTACAACCTCTCACAATAGCCCTTTATAAACCAATTTAAGCTATAATCCACCTTCCCCTCTATTACTTTGATGTTTTTCTTGGTTAATTTATGGGTTTTTAGTGTTCGAGTTTTAATATTTTTATTAATTTTGCTTGAATTAACTATAATTTATGTTGACGGTATATAAAGTAATCAATTAAGAGTATTGTTGTAACCCATTTCTGGGTCCCCACATAAAAAATAATAAAATACAAAAAAATTTAAAAAATATATTATCAAAAAATATAACAGTGAAAAAATGCCAGAGTGCCCTAAAAATGCTCAAAAATTGATTGAGGATGTTCAAAAATCAAAAATTAATTTTTTGACAGTATATCATTGACTGATGAGAGCCCCGATGATAAAGAAAATTCAATTTGTGGAAGAAAAATGCAAAATCAGAAGTTTATGGACTCAATTAAATTTTATTAAAGGTTTAATTGCATTTATGAAGATTTTAATTGCAAGAAAAATTGATTTTGGAGTTTAATTTGGGCTTTAATTAGGAGAAATTAATTTTCTGGGTCAAATTATAATTTTTGGAAGTTAATTTGGTCAAATCAGGGGCTTAATTGCATAAATATTGAAGTTTAATGGCCAATTAGGGACTTAATTGAAGAAATCCGAGACCAAGGACTAAAATGCAAAACACGCGCAAATGAGGGCCGAAATTTGAATCTAAAGTTTTGGCGCCTTTTCCTTTTAAATGAAACGGCGCGTTTTGACCAAAACGGCGCCGTTTCATTCACTGTTGCAAAAAAAAAAAAAAAAGAACCCAAAACGGTGCCGTTTTGAAACAGCACCATTGTCTTCTTCCCTGCGCAGCAGAGAACAGGGGAGAAGAATTTTTTGTCTTCTCCACTTTTCGCCGAACTTCTTTCACCGACGGCTTCAAAAAGACGCCCACAATAGCCACTTGCATACTTTTTCGGCCACTTGGATAGTGGAGGGGCGGCCAACAGTGGCCGCCCCAACAGTCACCCCCCTGTTTTTGCCTATAAAAACAGGGGAGGGGCACCGAAAAAAAAAAAAAAGGAACGAGGAAGAGAGGAGGGAGACGAACCGAGATAGAAGAGAAGAAGAGAGAGGCGAGAAGAAGAAGAAGAGAAGCAGCAGGGAAGAAAAGAAGAAACAGAAGAGAGAAGAAGAAAGAGAGAGAGAGAGAGAGAGAGAGAGAACCACCGCCGGCCTCCGCCACCATCGCCCGTGCCTACGCCGCCAGCAGCACCGCCACGACGCCACCGCAGGTAACCTCTCGCGCCCCTGTCTCCTTCTCCGTTTGCTGCCTCCCTCGTTTGCATGCAGAACGTGAATTAATTCACGTTCTGCAGCTGAAGAGGGCTGGTTACTGTGCTTAGGCACAGTAACCAGCCCATTTGGTAATGGGCCGGGTTGGCCCACCCACTGATATGGGCCGGACCCGGCCCATTTTATTATTATTATTTTTTTTTTTGAATTTTTACATTTTTTCCAGCACTTGTTTTTATCAATTTTGCTTAATATCGGTATGTATTTTACATCGTAAAAATATAAATCCGGTATTAAAATACCCGGTTTTCGTCCCGCGGTACTGTTCACGCGACATTGTTCATACGGTACTGTTCACACAACATAAAAAAATCAAAAATATTTGTTTCAGCATTTTATAATTTTTCCGCGTAGTTTTTATGTCATTTTGATTAATATCGGACAGTATTTTATACAAATCCAGTATTAAAATACCCGGTTTTCGGCAAAAACTTCCAAAAATAAAAAAATTGAAAAAAAGATAAAAAAATGTTTTTGTGCATACGGCCAAGTGTCTCAAATCGAAAAAATCATATTGTATTTTTCATATGTCAAAAAAACAATATTTTAGCATGCATTTTGGCTTTAATAACCAGTTTATTAAAGTCAAGAGAACATTGGCCAAAATTTCAAAAACAACAAAATATTTTATTTAGCCAGATTTTAGTATCAGGGATTATGAATTTATACGTAAATCGTATTCCTGATATTAAAAAGATATTTTCTTTTGACGACTTCGAATAGTTAGTTTTTTTTACCCGATAAAGATAAGGATCTCCTTACGGAGGAGGACTTTTCTTAAACCATAAACGAACCAACAATTCAAAAACCACAACACGATTTTAGATTTTATTCAGACATTAAAACAATGCAGCCTACCTTAGGTAGGACGTAGTTGGGGTGCTAATACCTTCCCTTTACGCAACCAGTCTCCGTACCCAATCTCTAAAGACCAGTTAAGGTTCCTAGTAACCAGAATACTAGGTGGCGACTCCCATTCCAATTTTTCACTTGTAGAGACAAGAATTCCTTGTCTCTCCGCATATTTTCCAGGAAAAATATTCCGATTTTTCCTTGAAGGTGGACGATCGTCGCGCCGCCGCACCCGTGCGACAAGTATAAATTACATTATTAGTGAGAAAAACCAATGAATTATGTTGTGTTTATTATGTTAGGGTTTTAGGGTTAAGTTGAGGGTTTTTGTTAATTTAGGGTTTTTTTTTTAATTTATCACCAGCATTACAACTCAATTAATTAACTATATTGATAAATTAACATTGTATTTTGTTGTGTTATATATATATATAGTGGAAATATTATGTTATTATGATGGTAACATTATTGATACCGTTAATGGTATCACTTAACATTCTATGGTTTAAGATTAGACAATTCATTTACCAAACTGAAAAACTTAGCATGTCAAGGGATTGGGTGGAATTTGTTTGAAATTGATGTCGATATTACTTAGAGGATGCCAGGTGAGGGCCATCAAAATTGTTACAGCAATGTGTCCATTGCTAATGGTATGAGTTTTAATACAATGATTGGGTTGATCATTAGAAATGATTTGCAAATGTTAGATCTCTGCTTGAATAGTACCTAAATGAGAAAACTTCACAAGTTTGGAGTTTGCTCGGGTCCTAAGTTATAGTCAAAAGACCACACATGCATAACAAGTAACAAGTCCATTTAGGGAATGTAGTGATGCAAATAACCTAATATTAGCTAAAAAATTATATGTATTAAAGCTTGGTTGGGTATTGTAACTACTTCTTACTATTATGATGAGTTTAAATTGAGTGATAAAGAAAGGTAACATTTATGTCGTTGATGTAGTTGAGAAATATAAGGAAGTTAAGCTAATAAACCAAATAATAGAACTTTTCATTCCTGAATTTAAGAATGTTAGACAAAGGAATGTCTACTCATATGAAAAGCTTTGATTAAGCTTTGAGTCTTAGGAACCCTGGCTTAACTATTATATTGAAGGTTGGACAAATATTTTGAACTAAAGTTATTTTGATTAATATACTTAAGCGGTGACATGTAAAGAGTTCAATACAATACAAGGTGCAATGTTCACCATAATTTATGTTCAATTACAATATAAGCATGAGCCAACATGTCAATGATATATGCATGGAGGATATCACGAGAATTCCAATTCATTTGAGATTTTAAAATTGAAAGAGTCTTATATATGTCACGACTTAATTGTTATGTAAGCCCATTGTTAGATTATGATTTTGTTGTTAATGTAATGTTGATTATTGTCAAAATTGAAATAAGTATTAAAATTGAAACCATACAAGCTTTTATTCACTAGATTATGGTTGTGCAATTGAGGTTAAAGATGAGTTGATAAGCTAGAGCTTATTTTTGTTTTTAGTTTAATTTGGCCGATGTTTAGTTTAGGAATAATAGGTCTAGGGTTTTGTTTTTGGTGGGGAGAAAATATAAGAAAGATAGTTTTTTGCTTTTTTTTTTTTCTAGTCCCACCCTTTTTTTGTGTAAGATTACCATCTAATTATAGGCAAAAAACTTTGTCTTCTCCCTCAATTGCTTGGTTCTTGAGCAACAAAAAAAATATTTTGGTCCCTCATTTATTTTTTTGTATCTGGGTCCCTTTGTCTAAATATTTTTTATCTTTGATTTTTTTTATTTAAAAAAAAAACAACATCGATCCAATAAGAAACATCAATGATTTTGAAAACAATATGTTAAAAGTTGAATTCATTGAGAAGAATTTAAAATTTAATTTATTTTAAAATAACGACTAAAAATACTATGCAAATACATCAAGTATATATTTTTATTTTAAAAAATATTTAAAAGAACAGGAGTTCAAAATAGTTATAAAATTGTACAAGCACGAGAAGTATGCATACATGTCATTATAGGTTTTGTATGTCCTGTATTCCAGTCTTCCTTCACTATGATAGAGTAATAAATATTTTTTTATTAAAGAAAATAGCTGCTATCCTATGCTACGGTGAAAAAATACAACTACAACGTTAGTATATAGGGGTAGGAATGGCGGATTGGAGCTTGTCATGATTTGCCCTCTCGAAAGAAGCAAAATGGTGGTAAGTCAATAAATCAATCAGTTAGTGAATTTGACATGTATCAAACTTTGCGTCGGCTTGCTCGAGGAAAAGAAGAAAGAGACACGTTGAGGCCACGCCTCCACACTTCTTTCACTATTCCGCCGAACCCATACGATTTTTCGTTCCCATAAAGTTCCCTTACTTGGTCTTCTGTCCTTCGGGACGTCAAGGGGCCGCATGCCATGTCCACTATACAAATCTAGTAAAAAAGTAAAAAGAGAATATCTGGCAGCGGTGGGAAAAAACCTCAAAAACTAATTAAATTTAAAAAATCAAGAAAAAAATAATTGAAAAAAATTAAATTATAAAAAAAATAATTAAAATTTTGAAAAATTTAATCAATTTAGTTCTGTTTTAGCTTTATAAGCCTGAAACCGAAAAAACCGAACAGAATCCAAACAAAAAAAACCTGAAAAAAACCGAGATAAATCGAAAAAACCAAGCTAAAACCAGAAAAAACCAAGCTAAAACCAGAAAAAACCAAGTTAAACCAGAAAAAACCGAGCCAAACAAAAAAACCCGAGTCAAACTGGTTTGAACCAATTTTACTTTTTCTTATTTTAAATTTAATTTATTTACTTTTTTATATATATAAAAACCGAACCCAACAAAAAATAATCATCCCCTAGTAACTGCTACTGACTGGATATCGGATATATATGGAATTCATTTTCATTCCTATTTATCCTCGAAGAAATATGAAAAGTTAAACCCAAATTGTAATACTAGGTCATAAAGTAGGGGCTCCTACTGAACTTATTTATATTCATTTGTACCTCTATAAAATATTCAAATAATGAATCCTACTGTAGAAAGAGTTGATTGGATCCTTATCTAGATTTGTTCGAAACACACACCATCAACCGTTAACATTGTAATCTCTCATAATTATATAATTTTAATAATGCTGAAACTAATTAATATTTAAAATTGCAAAAATAAATAAATAAAGAAATAGTGAAATCTATTTCTTTGTTCTTTTTTTTTTTTGTTAAAACTAAAAATTTTATTAAATAAAATAGATGTATGTAATTATCAACTATTTAAGGGTGCAATAACACAAATAATAAGTAAGTTGAGAATATAATAGTGATTATTTTTTAAAATATTTTTAATTAAAATATATTTATTTATTTTTTAATATTAACATATTAAAATAATTTAAAAATATAAAAAATAATTTTTTTAACAACACAGTGTAAAACACGATTCAAAGGGATTTAAGGAATTTTGTGGAGGTAGAGGAATGGCTATGACGAAAGACATCAAGGAGGATCGTCTGACAGTCCGAGTCATCAAAAATCATATATCGATCATTGCAAGAGAAACAGCAGCTTTGAGAGCCAGAGTTTCGAGCGACAATGCCAGCGCCTCCAATATGGCTTTAAAGAATTGACAGCGGCATCAGAGTTGTACTTCAAGAAACCCGGCGGCGGCGGAGGAGACCAAATAGGAGAATTAGCCTGCTTTAATTCTGTAAAATTTGATCAGGAGGCCAGTCTAAGCTAGGATTGAAAGACTAGATCATTTCTGGCCTTCCAAAGACGCCACCATACGCAGCATTCAGGCTAATTCCAACTTAGCCAAACCATCGGTCTTCCTCGGAGAAATCATTGGAAGAAATCATCAATGGAGAAAATCAACATGGAGAGCTAAGGGGGAGAGAAGAGACTACTGACGAGCCTCATGACATTTGCTAAAAATAGGAAATTCAGATGCAGATATAAGACAACAACAATGTCAAGTGCGGGGGAAAAAATCTTGGATGATTTATTTGTGCATGGGCGTAAAAATAATTATTTCACATTTTTTATTTAAATTTTCTTCATTAATCATAACAAGTTTTTTTATTTATTAAACAATGTCTCAAATTAAGAAAATTGTGTTTTTGTTAAAATAAAAAAAGAAATATGTGGCCAAGAAAAATATATATTTTTTTAATTCAAGTTATTAGAGTTTTCATGAATATATTTTAATTATCATTAATTCTTATTTAACAAATCATATTGCTAATAAAAAAAAGTATATTATTATGAAAAAATTATATTTTTATTAAAAAATACATTTTTCTTTTAAGATTTTAATCATTACTTTTATCATGGATATCTATTTTAATTTTTATATAATTAAATAAAAATTTTAAAAATACTCTTAATAACAAATAGTCATTGTGCTAATAATTCAAAGAAAAACTAAAACAAGTGGGAAAAACACTATAACTTTCTTCAAAAAACACTAGATTGTTACAGTGTCTCTCCACATTAATTTTTTTTTCTTGAACACATGTTTTTTTTCCTTTCCTTTTGGTTTTGTTTTTGTTGTGATTTTTTAAAAAACAAATTTTGTTGATTTTATTTTTTAACATTGATATGATTGAGAATTTAGCATTGTAATTTTTTTTTATTTTGTCATTTTATGATGGTAGTATGGTTTGCGAGTTTGTCAAGGTAACCCAGGATGTCCCAGTTTAGGTTTGGTGGAGTTTATAGTCTTTTTTTTTCTTCTCATATAGTTAAAAAAATTGTTTTGAAGAAAAAATTATTTATTAAACTTTATAAAGTAACAAAAATTAAAGGATATAGGGAAACCATTATTCATCCAACACCCATTACACTGTGGATTACTACAGTGTCTTCTCATATTGTTTTTTTTTTTTTTTGATTTTTTTCAAAATTATTTTTGTTGTTTTTATATTTTAATATTGAGATGATTGAGAATTCAGCTTTATATATTTTTTTTTATATTTCTATGAGGTTAGTGTGGTATTGAACTTGACTTTTTATGGGTTAGCATGGTTTGTCAAAGTAACTCAGGATGCCCTTGGGTTTCGTGGGGTTTTTTTTTTTTTTAATTAAACTTAACTTTTGTATAGTCTATTTTTTCTCATATAGTTAAAAAAAATAGTTCTAGATAAAAATCCTTTATTAAATTTTATAAAGTAACAAAAATTAAATAATATGGAGAAACCATTATTCACCTAACACCCATTGCACTATGGATTATAATAGTAATCCATAGTGTTTTGATTTCTTTTATCCTTTTCTTTTCTTTTCTTTTTGTTTTTGAATTTTTGTTGTAATTTTTTTTCAAATATGTTTTTGTCGATTTCAACTTTTAAAATTGAGATTGTTGAGAATTTAGCTTTGTAATTTACTTTTTTTTATTTTGCCTTTATATGAGGTTAACATGGTTTACGGGTTTACCAAGGCAACCCATATTGCTCTAGTTTACGAGTTTGGTGGGTTGTTTTTATTTAAAAAAATAATTAAACTTGACTTTTTATATAGTTTATTGTTTTTTTCTCATATAGTTAAAAAACATAGTTTTAGAGAAAAGTCATGCTATTAAAATTTATAAAGTAACAATAATTAAATGGTGTGAAGAAACCATTCTTCACCCACACACATTGCATTGTTGAATGATAATAATAATCCATGGTATTTTTCTTTTTCTTTTTCTTGTTCTTTTTCTTTTTGAATTTTTGTTATATTTTTTTTTTATTTTGTTTTGTCGATTTTATCTTTTAATATTGAGAAGATTGAGAATTTGGCTTAATGATTTGTTTCTCTTTATTTTACATTTCTATAAGGTTAGCATGGTTTGTGGGTTTGTCAGAATAACCAGAGTAACCAAGGGTGCCCTAGTTTATGAGTTTGGTGGGTTTTTTATTATTATTATTATTATTTGAGATACTTTGATTTACTATGAATTTGAATAGTAAAATTACTATTTTTGCCATTCTCACAACAAAAAACTAAGCTGTTTATTTGGGGGTAATTGGGTTTTTTTACATAGTCAATTTTGAATTAATTAGGGACAACTTGATATTTTCATATTTCTTGCACAATGTAATTATTTAATGGCCCTTAAAAGCAAAAAAAATATTTAACTCGAGTCTAGAGGCTTTTTTGATATTTCACTTTTAAAAACATATTAAAAAAATTATATTACCCTTAAAATTTAAAATTTCCTACCTTGTTTCTAGGAGTTTATTCATACTTTTATTTATAATTTTTTTTTATCATTATCATGTGATTTTAGAAACAACTTCTTACTATATATATATATATATATATATATATATATATAAGTTGTTGGTGCATATGTTGAACACACTATAAAGTAAACCTCTCTACTCTATTTAAATGGTAGTTGTTGTTGCAAAAAAAACCTTTCTTGATGTTTTTCAATTCGTCACGGCAGGGTCTACCCCCCTAGACAACATGTGTGGTGTAATTCCCCCTGATTTGGCATTGATTTGCTTTTCCCCCCCACTTTTCCCTTCTTGATTTGCGTGCATGACCTTCCAATATTTCATATCAGTACTTTAATTTATTTTATCTTTGAATTTAGTTTTTATTATTTCAATTGAAATTTTTTTATTTTAATTATTTTATAGAATTAAAATTTGTTTGATTTCCCTCTTTTATGTTTTTTAATCTAACAGATTTGGTCCTAACTTTTTTTTATTATTATTTATTTTATTTGAGATTATTTTTAATTTTATTTTCAATTTCATCCTTCATTTTTTATGGCTATTTTTTTACATTGGTAAATTTTTAAATTAATACTATTTTTTCTAATTTTGTTTTTCAATATTGGATTAAACTTCTTGATTGAGCCCAAATTTATGATTTAATGGGTTGCAAATTTAGGATATTGACCCAGGTTTAGAAGATTCACACGAGTTTATTTATTTTTCATTTTCTTAAGCTCATGGCTTTTAAATTTTATCATTTAGTATTTGATTTAAGATTGGGCTCTATTATTTGTTTTTTGCTTTTTATAAATTTTTTCACTAATTTTAAAAATAACATAGCTTATGTCAGGTCTTTTTATCTGTTGTTCTTTGTTAAATTTAGCTTTTAAAAAAAAAAATTTAGTTTTTAATTAAATTAAACTAATTGCTTAAATAAAAACATGTTATGCTCACTTCATAATAATTTTGTTTACCTAAATATCTTTTTTTTTTGTTTTTTTCATTGTTTTTTTTTTTAATTTTTGGCCTTCAATAAGTTGATTAGAATTGGGCTCTCTATTTTGTTCTGATTTGGATTCCATGGGATTTTCACGATCTCATATTCTGGATTGTGGATTTCACGGGTTAATGATGGTTGATCCGAGTCAAGCTAATAGATATCGTCTCAATAATATTTTTTTAAAAATAGATCGTTTTGGATATGTATTAGGTTTTTTTAAGATTAGAAAAAAAATATGAATCATAACATAATGTGAGTCAAGAATTTAGTTACATACTAGGAACATGTTTAGGAATGCCACTAGTAGCCTGTTTTTAAAAAAGAATAATTTTTTTATTTAAAATTTTTTTTAATGTTTTTTTATATTTAAAAAGAATTAATATAAAAAATAAATTTTAAAAATAAAAAATTATTTAGATATTTTTTTAAATAAAAATATATTTTTAGAAGTAATCATCACTGCAGTACCTAACACCTCAAAGCTATGTCCCAAGAAGCAGCCTTTGGTTTTTTTTATGTGCACAAAAGAGTTAAGAGAATATTGAACCTAACACCATATATATGAAACTATTTTAGAAATTATGTATAGAAAATCCATTTTAAATTAATCTTTGTACTTCTAAACTTTAAAATATCAAAGTATAAACTAATCACTATCATTTTCGTCTCTTAACCAAATGTTAGCTTTACTTGTTTGTTTGTTTGCATTATTTTTTTTTATATATACATGGCGTTCTCCGTTCTAAGCTGCATAAAACATCTCTCCATTGCTTGTCTGTTGGCCATAAAATCACACTCTCCAAGACCACTTCCAGTTTCTCTTTGCTTCTCCAATTCCAGCAAATTTAAGCTTTCAGTAATTAGTAATGGACTTCCAATACCAGAAGCACAAAAAATCAACACTACAGAGAAATTAAGAACAAAACGCAAAGAAAACAAATTAAGAAAGACCAAGCTGCGTGCGGCTTCTTCTGCAAATAGTAATTACAGTACTAGCGTATAGTATGGAAGGAACTTACGGTCTACACTCAACGGTGGCGGATTACTCAGATAAGGCGTTGATGTCGCCGGAGAACCTGATTTTACCAACGGAATACCAGAGCTTGCTGTCTTCAGAAACATTTCGGCAGTGGATTCCGATTCAAGGATCCCAAGAGCTACTTTCAGAAGCTGCTTCAATCACAACAGCGATTCAAAGAGAAGGAGATATGTCCAGTTTGATCAAAGCTAAAATTGCCTCGCATCCTTCCTATCCTCGTTTACTTGAGGCTTATATTGATTGCCAGAAGGTGATCATCAAAAGCTCGCTTATCCTTGTTTTTCACAAAGGACTGAATGCAATAGCATTAGCAGCCGTTGAATTACAGTTTTATTATGTAGATATGGAAGCTACAAGACCTAGCTAGGGAAAGAAAAAGCTGTTCAGATGATGAGCTTTTGGGACTTCGAGCTTTATTTTTTTATATAATATATATTTTGTAGTCGAACTAAAGCTAAGTATTTGTTTTGTTTTGGCAGGTAGGGGCGCCTCCGCAGATTGCACGTTTCTTAGATGAAATCCGGCGAGAAAACGACCTTTTCAAGCACGACGCTGTCTCCACGTACTGGGGAGCTGATCCCGAGCTAGACGAGTTCATGGTCCCCTACCCTACTGCCTTCTCTCTCTCCCCCCCCCCCCCTTATGTATTCTTTTATGGGGTTTGGATTTTTCTGATCTGCCTTGTGTTTCTTTGTAGGAAACCTACTGTGATTTGTTGGTGAAGTATAAATCCGATCTTGAAAGGCCTTTTGACGAAGCAACCACCTTCTTGAACAAGATTGAAATGCAGTTTCGTAATATCTGCACCGCTGCCTCCATCAGAAGCGTCTCTGGTCAGTCTCTCTGATCTCTCTCTCTTTTTCCAGGGAAAGATCCTTTGTTTTTTGTGCTATAAGTTTGTTTTTCTTCTCTGTGATTGCATTAATGTGCAAATTATAAGCTTGTTATGTTATTGATGCGTTTCAACGGGCAAATTCATGTGTTTTTACTCACAGTGTCATCAATTCATGGTGTCTAGCTAGTTATGCTTTCCTAGTCCTAACCAGTCACTGACCTTTTTCTTTTTCTTTTTCTTTATTAACTGCAACGACTGCTTTATCGATGTGAGAACTTCTATAATGCTTAAAGAATAAGCAAAAAATTCGGCTGTAGCAATAGCATCACAAACAAACAAAAGAAACAGCATAAAACCCTAGCTAACTAGACACTCGTGGCTTGTCTTGCGTTGCCAATCGTTGCTCATTTCAGTAAATACTTTTTGAATTTATAATCCGAAATTGCTTTCTCTCTCTTTGATAATTTGGATTTGGTATGATCTTATGTCATATTTCTGTGCCTTGTTTTGTAAATGATGGACTAAGAAGGTTAATGGTTCTGCTGTGATGGACTTTGATACAGTTTCTGAACCTTTTCCCCTTTCTGTTCATTGTTGCATGGACTTGAATTTACTTGGATTCTCCCACTCATCCTTCTATTGTGTTCCTTCCTTTCAATTTCCTTTCCCCTTTCCTCTTTTTCATCGTTTGTGTCAGAAAAATGAGGGTTCAAAGTAAGACCTTTTGTTTTAGAGACCCTGGATTTGACATTTCATAGCCAGCATGTGTACAGTAACGTGTCTTCCCAACCAAAAGACCATTGATTATGGAGAACCAAGTTAATGCTTCTTGGTATAAGCACAAGTTATTGCTTCTGTGTGATTTGTTTTGTAAAAACGTTTGATTAGATTGATCCTCGTCGACAACAAATTGTTGTACTTCATATGAATCTAAATAATCACACCGGCATAGATGATCATATGTTAATGAACATATTTCACGTTGAACGAATGATTTTTATCACAGAATTGAAATATTTTGAATGTAACTTAAACTCAAACTTTGAGGTTGAATAATGTGCAAACTGCCATTTTGCTTCTATAATGACATCAAGTTGTTTTGATGCATCAGCCCTCCAAACTCTCTTCATGGCCGTGTAACCTAATTAGTTTGAATACTAATTTTTAATGGCAAAAAAGTAGTAAAGCTCTATGAGGCATGTATTAACAAGTAAAATCATTTAAAAAAACAATCCATTAATACAGTACGGAATAGCACTTCTTAAAGCATGTATGGCCACAGAAAAGCTGCTGTTGTTTGCATTTGAAAGGGTGGAGGTCGTGCATATGAGATGAGTATAGCCTTAGATCCCAAAGAAGATTATCAATTTAAATGTGGTAAAGGTTGTAAAATCACCCCCTAGTTTTTATTCGAAAGTACACATTACCTTTTTCTAGATGTTCGTACCATTTCTCATCTCCTGCTCCAGTTCTCCTCTACCCGTGTTTCCATGTTTTCTCTTCTGCTATGGTGGATTCTCAAATCTTTTAAATTTTCAGAAGACTAACGTTTGCTAAGATTCCGTAGACATGACATCGGATGTCCAATTGGACATTATATATTGGCATACATTCACATGCGCTCCCATTGTGTCAAGGTACTTGTCTGCTTGGCTAGGCTGCTGTTAATTACTTTTGTGTGAGCCGTGAGCCTTTCTGGTCTCTGGTGCAATGTTTCTCTCTATCGTTGCATGTTTATTTATCGATTTAATACATTTTTATTATGTATTTATCATCTTACATTAATGATGCCGGTATCTAGCTATTAATTATGTTATTGCTTTCAAATTTTCAATACAATACAAAGTCTATCTCAGATGGATGTGTCCACCATGCATTTGGCATATACATTTGTTTAATACAACTTGGTTTATAGCTTTGCTAATAAAACCTAGAGTCTACTGTATTTTCGGAACTTTAGAAATTTGATACCCATATTAAGCCTTCCAAAATGACTTTACTCAGAAAATTTGTTGATGTTTTTACCCGCATTAATGCACATTATGACGAGGATATGCTTTTCCTTCATTTTTTTGTGTTGACATGGAAGCTCGAATGCTATTTGCAACGTGCATTAGTGGTAAAGAAAACAAAAGGTTAAAAAGCCTCCTTGAATTATCATCTTCTTTGCCTTAACACTTGACTCGCTTGCTTAGCAGCCGTTTTGAAGTGATGCCAGTACAGTATTTCTGGATAATCAGACAGAATGTTTGTGTATCTCCTTTCTTTGTTTTAAGGAGGTCCCGCTTGAGCAATATACATCCATGGAGTGCGTGCATATATGATGATTAAATTGTTTAAATTAACTCTATGCTTCTATCCATTTATGAGTCTCGAATGCTCTACCAAGCTAGCCAGTATGTCTGTGATTGTACCTGCTTAATAAATATACACAAGTACACGTTGTCGTTGGTAGCAGGGCGAGTGAATACATAGGGTGGTGCAGGTGCTCCCTCATAAAAACCTTCTGTACCTTCCAAAGACCAATTTGTAACACGGATGTTTTCTCACAATGGCACGAACGAGGGGGTCTGAACTCTTGAATAACATAAGCAGAAATCACAATGGGAGTGGCAGTGCGTTTGGGATAGCCTAGCCATAGCCATAGGCCATAGCCATAGCCTTAGCCTGCAAGTAATTCTCGACTGGTAGAGAGAGAGAGATAAGAAAGGAGAGTGATTGTTCGCTGTTTTCTGGTATGCAATGCAATGTGGGGCATTGACTCCTACTTACCAGTAGGTGAATAAATGCGAGGTTAGGCAAATGAAGACTACTTTTATGGGTCTTCTTGCCCGGGTAGAGCGGGTGGTCGGGGCTCACATGGGACTCCCGCAGATTTCGCTGTGTTATTCCACCAGCTTTTTTTCTTGGGTATAAAAGCCTCTAGTGAGAGAGAGAGAGAGAGAGAGAGAGTTCGTCATTCATTCAATGCCATCTCTGCTTGTCTTGCTTCTACTCTAGCACGGAGCAGCACCTGCTCCTCCTGCCCATGCTATAGCTATTGCTTGTGTATGGATAGTATAAGTGGTGGTCATCTCCGTAGACATTTGTTTCTTTGTGGCGTTGTGGGTCTCTGTGCTTCCTAATGCGCGTGTTTTACATTTGGTAGTGTTTTGTATGTTTTCGGGAGACTCTTTTTACTGAAAATATAGTTCTTAAGAATTATTTTTAATATTATTATCTTTTAAAAACATAATGTTTTTTAAGAAAAACACAGTTGAAATCCCCATTCCAACCGACCCTTACTATCTAAGCTTGATTTCAGTTAAGTATATGAACTGCAAAGATCTTGAGTTCTTTGGGGAAATGATAGCAATTACTGCTAGATTTGGGAAGTTCAGATATGATTTAGGTATCGATTAACTGCTTGATCATAAAGACTATCCTTTATCTGGGTAGGCTATTCTTCGGCTAAAATAGAAAACCTATCATAGGGTCTCAGTAGGCTATTTGCCTTGGATTTTAGCTCTTCCTAGCAATTACTGCTAGTTTCGGTAAGTTTAGATACGATTTTATGTTTATCTATTTTAAACATAAAATAATATATATCTATATATATTAAATATAATAATACTCATACTTCATTATTATTCACCAAATAAAGTAAATATTTTTTAAAAAATCCACCCGTTGAGATGGTTTCATCGGGTAAAATGTTAAATTGCCATGTGAAAGCGTCGTTTAAAACCTTCTCTCTCTCTCTCTCTCTCTCTCTGTAGAGTCTAGTCTAGTCTGCAAGCTTGATTTGATGGGCGTACCAACATGTCTGCTGTGACTCCTGACTCTCTCGCACTCTGCCTCTCCCTGACAAACGACATAACCAAACGAAACCACTCCAGCCTAGGGAGTGGGCTACCTTCAAGCAATGGCCATTGCCACCGCTGCAACTTTTCTGAAGGAAAATCGTCCCTCGCTGTCTCTGCCCGTTTCCCAAGTTCCTTCCTCCTCCTCCTCCTATTTCTTCCTCTTCTTACTGCATATAAAATAAATATCTACTGATTAATTCTAAAGTCAAACAATTAATAAGAGTAAATATTTCCATAACGTTTTCATTACAAGTTAAAAAAACCATTAATTTACCGTGTCTTGAAATAATAATCCTATCATCTCACACAAACACGTATTTTAGATTTACTATATTGGGAAATGATAATCAAATCACGTTGCTTGGGTAAGTCGTCGAATAAATTAGAATTTATTTAACAATCATGATGCTTGTGTGAAAGAATATGGACGTGATTATACTCACAAAAGTAGTATGTAATTATCTTGACAAAATAAAATTAGTGCTAAAAATATATTTAGCTAAAAAAATAATAATTAAGTATGTTGTGTCTTTATGATACCAGCATATAATGATAGTTAATAAATAACGATATTTGCACCATTGAAACCAAGTATGTCTAATTGTTATTTTATTTTCTTATAATTTAGTAATTTAAAATTATCCAATCATTGAATTCACTTGGATTGGATTGCCAACAGTAGCCATGTGAAACTTACAACTTCGACACTATATAAAAATTTGAAAGGAATGTATTTAATAGGTGATTCAACTTAAGATTAAAAAGTTTGTTTTTTTATAGTTTTAGGATCTTATGATTACTAATATAATGATTATTGGATGTTTACATGATTGTTAACTTTAAAGCCCATGAGATTATTTGAGATATGCGCAAGCTGACCCGAATAAACATGTTAATAATAAAAAATATTTAAAGTACTACTATATATATAAAATTTATTTTTGATATAGATATATCAAAGCAATTTAATATTATTAAAAAAAATTATAAAAATACTTTTTAATCGTAAAAATAAACAAATGGGGTATAATCTCCCTCGTTTTTTTTCTCGACATCAATGTATTAATGCGCTAAAGTTTTTCTAATCAAGTAGGTCATTCAGTACTGAACGATATAGTCATAAGAAACTGTTCTTTTACAAATCTCTCCTTGCCATAAAACTCAAAGAAGTGTTGATCTACGTGACTGACTACTCAATCTGTTCAGAGATTAATGAATTCTTTGTATTTGATTCTTTTTTCCTCCACAGTTATAATTTGTTTAACATTACGATGTCTTGAGTGCCATTGCTGCTTCTTGTTGAACACCATCTGTCCCTTGATACCTAATCAATTTTGTAGTGTCAAAAAGATTTACTTTCTGTCTTGTCTTTCTAGCTTCAAATCTTGATGGATAGCTTCAAATTTTAAGATTATTATTTTAAGGAAATTATTTTCATGAATGCATATCATAATACAAGTGTTCTTTTAAAATCGTTTAAAGATTAAATAGTTTTTCAATCAATTGATAGTTATGAACGTTCATGCATACGTTTTACTTTGTTAATTATGAACATTGTTAATTGTATGAGAATAATATATTATTTAATGTGATATCAATTTCAATATTTATCTAATAATTATAAATTTTAATTTTAATTATATATTTTATTTGATAAAATTAAACAGAAGATTCGATCACAAAACTGAATTCATATGTTCCTCTTGATCAGCAATGACTGCGTCTGTTAAATTAATAAGTACGGTAGAAGCCTGCATTGTTTACTGTGATCGGATGGTATAATGGGATGATAAATCAATCACTTGAGTTTTTCTTCTCTAGAACTAGAAGGCTAGTTTTGACGACAGAAATGAAGAATCTCTGGTAATTTTTCTCAGGTTCTAGAGGGGTGCGTCAGTTTAAGTGATGTTAAACTTGAATGTCGTGAGAACTTAATTCGATTAAGTCTCAGTTATATACTAATCTAATTTGACAATTTAGATTTGCTTTCTCTAGTTATTCTTAAAATGGATTGAACTCGCTACACGTCTTGGATTCCTGAATGTTATTGTCTTCTTCAAATAACACTGTAAACTGCATGTCTTGGGAATTTGTTGTTTTAACTATAATTTCAATATATGCCGATAGTGATTTAGGAATTAGAAGTTATGCTGTTGAGGTTTAAAATTTATGCAGTGGTTTCCTAACGAAGATTAGATGCATTGCCATTGCCTTGTGAAAAAATTAACTCGGTCCACAGTAATATGGTTGCAGCAGAAAATAGTTTTACAAGTAGCTGCTGTGAAATTCGATTTTTGCTCAATTATATAGGTTGTTTGCATTATAATTCGACAAGAAGGACACGAATGTATATTTTTGCAATTTATTTTGTGCAGGTGACGGAGCGCCATCATCAGATGAGGAGTTAAGTGGAGGGGAGATGGATATGCATGAAGCCCAACCAAGTGGTGAAGACCGAGAGCTTAAAGATACACTTCTCCGTAGGTTTGGAGGTCATATTGGTACTCTGAAGCGTGAGTTCTCAAATAAAAAAAAGAACGGAAAGCTACCGAAGGAAGCTAGGCAAACCCTACTTGGATGGTGGAACGTTCACAATAAATGGCCATATCCAACTGTGCGTATCTCCCTTCTTGGCTGCTTATGTTTTAGTTTTGTTTTAAAATATGCCAGTGGTGTAATTCTTCTTGTTTCTGATGCATATATATATTGAACTCACGAAATTATTTTCTAGGAGTGAAACTAAGAAGGGTAGCATTATTATATCTGTTTTGTCCTAGAACTGCTAGTTGTTTGGTGACTAGACCATGGGTGATCGCTCTAAAGGTCTAAGGGATCATTCATTAGGACTGGGAAACACCATATCAGGGAGGTTCCGTACTCATCTAAGGAGAAAAAACTATGCTGTTGAAGTTGAAAGATGAGCTTTGGTTCTTATAAACTAGATACAGATTGGCTGGATTTTGCACATGGATTTACCTAGATGATTCATTCAATGTTGGTAGCTATTTAGGCTATGAATTTGTGTAGGCAGGATTTTAATTCGTATACAAAGTTAAACACTGGCATGTTGATGATTTGCTTGCTTAATCGTCCAGGAAGCTGATAAGATAGCATTGGCCGAATCAACGGGACTAGATCAGAAGCAAATCAATAACTGGTTTATAAATCAACGAAAGCGCCACTGGAAACCATCCGAGAACCTGCAATTTGCTGTCATGAATAATCTTTCAGGGCAGTTCTTTGCTGAAGACTGAGTTCCATGTACATTCTAGAATATATTCTGTTATTGCTTTTGGCTTCATGTTCATCATGCTGTGCAACATTGCTGGCATTGAAAATCTTATATTCAATTAGAAACAATGAAATGGGAAGATTGCTGTATCTTGGATCGTGTTTATTTGCGATTTGTCAACATAGATAATGACAATAAATGCTTAAATAGTTGGGAGATGAATAGTCTACTCATTATTCGTGGCTTCATTTTTTTTTTTTTTCCATAGATGCGTAATCTTCGAGGTCTATATTGGTTTTTTTTACTAGCGAGATTCAGATGTGCTCATACAAATGAAAGCTTGATAGATACACAGTTTGCCTCTTTCTTATGCTAGGTGAAAAACTTGCAGCAGATTGTCATGAGGAGAGACTGTTCTTCCTCCCAACATCATATGACAAATTCTGTTTGAATTGTATTAAACCCCTCTTTAGGGTTTACCAGAACAAAGCCTAGCAGGTTAACTCAAGTTTTTTCTTAAAATATCGAAACGATGTTATTTAAAAAAAATGTTAATGTGTTTCTCTACTGGGATTTGAGTGGATCACATGTTAAATTGAGATTTTTATTGGATCATATCAAGTTAGTCAGGTATTTGGTTTCCTTGCTGCCGGGTTGACCTCCTGGACAGCTGACTCTAATAACCATGCATGAAGTCGAAACCTCTGAAGCATTTGGAATGAAATAAATGCAATGGCAATCTTTCTGCTTGAACAAAGCATGCCATTATTTGATTTTTTTTTTATTTGCCACTGTTCTTATTATAAGGCAACTATCTCCCAGGTTTTCACCAGACATACTATGAGTGTATGATCCATGAGAATATATAGATGCGAATTAATCTTGTTTCTAATCCCAATCAAAGCAATGCTATGTGGCTGATACACTCGAGCTTGTCTCATCCTGCGAGCTCTTGGAACGTGGTGGTCGTGGCTTTTAGGTTAGGATTGCTTGCTGATAATTTTCTTTAATTAATTTATGTGGATATTCAAAACACACTAGTTAAGGATTTTATTTTACTCACAAATACCTTACGAACAATACACTCGTTAAACTTGATCATCCCTAAAACCTCCAAGATGGCTTTTACTTGTGGAAAAAAACCCAGTTTCTGAAAAATAGAAAACTGTAAAAAGAGGCCTCGATCAAGCTTCATCATCGCGAGGTGAAAGAGTGCATCTTTCTTGGGTATGTACATGGTAAGTTTGGTTAAAGGTTTTGGGATCCAAAGCACAGGAAAGATGCGGAAGCTTTTCGTTCAAGAGCTCGTCTTATCATGCACACCTTTATGTCCTCTTTTTTTTTTTTTGTTAAGGAACATGGATATCGGTTACCTTTGCTCTCAACCTTTCGTCTTCAAAAGGATTTTTCATCAGCGAGATAATGGCGTGTTTGATAACGTTGATAAAATCATGTTTTTTAAAAAATTATTTTTGTTAAAAATTATTTTTTATATATATTTGTAGATTGTTTTGAAATGTTAATATTAAAAATAATATTTAAAAAATAAAAAAATATTATTATTTTAAAATATTTCAAAACAAAAAATACTTTATATCACAGTTGTTATAATATCAAATCGACTCCAAAACCATTGGGACAGGCTGGAGTCTGAACGTACAGTCCTTGGTTTTTTCTTTCTTTATGGTTGAGTTATAAAGCTGCCTTCTGTAGTTAGTTCACCGTTAGATTTCATAACATTTATATCTTATTCATTATTTATCTTTATTTTATATTAAAAAAATCTAAATATCCTACATATATTTATATACTATAAATATACATTTCAGTTAGGTTTCGGGCGAATTTCAAATGAAATTTAATAATATACATATCCCACCTATTATTTATTAAATTTAAAAGCCACTCATCTATTTATATCAAGTCAACATGTATTGGTTTCGAATTAAATTTTCATCCTTATCTTTGTTCTCCTCAAGAGTCCTGCTACTGTTATTCGAGAAAGCATGTTAAAAGTTAAGCTATAATGCATTTTCCTGTTTGATTTTATATTTTAAAAGTATTTAAAAAAAAATTAAATTTTTTTTCTTTGCTTTAAATTAATATTTTTAAATCATTTTAATATATTTTTAAATAAAAAAAATAACCATAATTACATTTCCAAACATCCTATAATTTGTTTCACTTGAGAATTGCAAGTTTCATAACAATGTATCATATCAAATTTATAATTGTAATATCACATTGTAACTGTGAGGTTAAGGGTTTAATTTTTTAATCTAGGAAAAAATATTTGTGTTTTGAAAAACTAGTATATCGAACAATAAAAATAGAAGTTTAGTAACACTACTTACATGCTTACTTCTCAAACAATTAAAAAAAATTTGTAATGATGTTAATATTTTAGTAATTAAATAGTAACAATGTTAAATGAAAAAATTTCAATTGGTTTGTTTATATAAGTGTAAATTTTAAAGGAATTTTATTTGAAAGAGTAGAGTTAATATCAAACTATTCAAGAGTATTCACTCGCTACACAATTATTTAGATCGAGATTATTTCTTTTGATATAATTGAAATATATACCTAATTTTAGTGATAAGGATTTTTGTTTCAATAAGTTTTTAAAATTATTTGGAAGTAGCATAATTGCAAAAACTAGACTTGTCTATGGATTAATTCAAAACCTATACTAGTTTAGTTCGAAGAAAAAATAGAAAAAACTTGATTGGCTTAATAAAAAAATGTTTACTTAATCAAATCTTGATATTTATTCAAAATCTATTTAGTTTGTTTGAAAGTATGGTTACAGTTGTTTTTTAAAATGTTTTTCATTAAAAATATATTCAAATAATATTTTTTTTAAAAAAAATTATTTTTAGTATTAGTATATTAAAATGATTTAAAAACACCAAAAAAAATATTAATTTGAAGTAAAGAAAAAAATAAAAAAAATTATATTTTTTCAAAAACGCAAAAGCAAACAGGCTATCAATTGATTTTTTTAAAAAAACAACAAATTAGAGTCAAAATTATATCATTTTGATTTCTTTTTAAAATTTATTTTTAGGGTATTGGTTATTTTCATATCCATAATATATGTCTTGTCATGTATCAAGTTTTATAACAATGAAAATTAGAGGCAAAATTGATTGTTCGGTGGTATTTAGAAGTTTGATAACTGTTGTTTTTTAAAGTGTTTTTTATTTATAAATAAATCAAAATAAAAAATTATTTTTTATATTAGTACATTAAAATGATTTGAAAACATCAAAAAAAATATTAATCTGAAGAGAAGAAAAAAAATAAAAATAAAAATAAAATAATTTTTTAAAAAATATATATTTAAAATATAAAAACAAATATGATGTTTTTTTTAGTTAAAAACTTAAATTCACTATTAATATAGCACCCAATTAAAATCTTTATGTTTTTGTTTTTTTCAAAAGAACATCAACTTGTTTCTAAAAAAAGTTGGGTTGATTTATCCCACCATGATTCATCCTAAGACTCCGTTTTTTTGCTGGAAAGTAATTTCTTTTTGGAAAATGAATTCCGGGGAAAGTGAATTAAGGGAAAATATTTTTCAATGTTTGGTAGTATAATGAAAAATGAATTGGAAAACACTTTCCAGTGTTTGGTTATGTCATGGGAAATGAGCTGGAAAATAACTTATTAATATTTTATTTTTTTCAAGTTTATTAAAATAATGAGGAATAAATCTTACAAATTAAAAAGTTGAATGAGAATGAAATTGAAAAAAAATATATAATTTCATAAATTATCTCAAATAAAATAAATAATAATCAAAATAATAGAGATCAAATCTAAAAAATTAAAAAAAAATGAAAGATGAAGAAATTAAAATAATAATAATCAACATTTCATAAATTATTTCAAATAAAATAAGTAACAATTAAAAAAATAAGGACCAAATTTGATAGATAAAAAATTTCAATAAAAATATGATAAGGAAAAAGCAAATAACAATTATAAAAATAAGGACCAAAGTTAATATAAAAATAAAATTTTAAGAGATGAAATTGAAAAAAAAATATTTTTTTAAAATATATATATATATATATATAACAATCAAAAATTTGAGGATCAAATTTGATATAATCAGCAAATAATGATATTTCTAAATTTTTTCACAACTTCGGAAAGTGTTTTCCCTTCAAATTTTT
Source organism: Populus tremula (assembly GCA_964019445.1). Lineage (NCBI taxonomy): Eukaryota > Viridiplantae > Streptophyta > Magnoliopsida > Malpighiales > Salicaceae > Populus > Populus tremula. The sequence continues at coordinate 12,909,986 of CAXHTJ010000018.1, read as the reverse complement.
CAGGAAAACACTTTCCTGAAAACCAAGCAAAATTTTCCTTTTACTAGAAAGTGTTTTTCATTGACCAACTTTCCTAATGGCAAACAAACACAATAAAGTTTGGAAAGTGATTTCCTGGAAATCACTTTCCGAAAAACAAACATAGTTAAAGAGAAAACATTTCCCTAAAAACCATGTCAAATTTTTCTTTGACTAAAATTGATTGGAAAGTGTTTTCTGTTGACCGGAAAGTGTTTTTCGTTGACTAACTTTTCTAATAACAAACAAACACAGGAAAGTTTGGAAAATGGTTTCCCGAAAACTACTTTCCGAGAAAAGGTCAATCAGTAGGAAAGTTGGTTAATGGAAAACACTTTCCAGTAAAAAGAAAATTTGGCTTGGTTTTCAGGAAACTGTTTTCCTGAAAAATTTGGGGGGGAAACACTTTCTAGAAGTTGTGAAAAATTTAAAAATGTCATTATATGCTGATTATATCAAATTTAATCCTCAAACTTTTAATTGCTATATATATATATATATTTTTTGTTTTGAATATTTATTTTTCAATTTCATCTCTTAAAATTTTATTTTTATATTAACTTTGGTCCTTATTTTTATAATTGTTATTTGCTTTTTCCTTATTATATTTTTATTGAAATTTTTTATCTATCAAATGTGGTCCTCATTCTTTTGATTGTTACTTATTTTATTTGAAATAATTTATGAAATGTTGATTATTATTATTTTAATTTCTTCATCTTTCATTTTTTTTAATTTTTTAGATTTGATTTCTATTATTTTGATTATTATTTATTTTATTTGAGATAATTTATGAAATTATATTTTTTTTCAATTTTATTCTCATTTAAATTTTTAATTTGTAAGATTTGTTCCTCATTATTTTAATAAATTTGAGAAAAATAAAATATTAATAAGTTATTTTTCAGCTCATTTTCCATGATATAACCAAACACTGGAAAATATTTTCTAACTCATTTTTTATTATATTACCAAATATCGAAAAATATTTTTTCGGAATTTATTTTTTTAAAATTTTATTTTTTAAAAAAAAAATTCTTTCCGGTAAACAAAACAAACGGAGCCATGTATTAAATTATATTATCCTGTCTGTACGTCAAGATTTCATCTATTGGTTACAAAGTTGCCATGTCAGTGGATGTAGCCCTGTTCTGCTGAGACTTGTCTTAAAGTCATCATTTCAACGAGAAAGTTTTGAGAAGATCAAAACGGAGCTGGTGCCATGGCATCACTTCAGCTTCAGCTAAGTTTTGGTTACCAATCATCATCCTGTCGACACCTTCCCATTTCCACCTTCTCATACCCATCCATCCGTTGCGCTAATGATCGCCAGCTGCTTTTTAACCGCATTGCTCCTGTCTATGATAACGTACGTTCGTGAGTGCCCCTCGCAGTTTTTTCGATTGTTTCTTTTTGGTTTTCCTAATTTGTAATTTTGGTTCGGACAGTTGAATGATTTGTTGAGTTTGGGTCAGCATCGTATCTGGAAACGCATGGCCGTATCCTGGACTGGGTAATCAATGCTGTTTTTGCTCTTTGTCACTGTAATTTTTTTTTTCATTTTTTCTTTTAAGAAAGAACTTGCATGATATTGGGACAGAGCGAAATTGGGAGACTGCGTGTTGGATCTGTGTTGTGGAAGTGGGGATTTAGCATTTCTCTTATCTGAAAAAGTTGGCTCCAATGGCAAGGTTTCTTTCCTTTTTAAAATCCTGTCTTGTGCTAGCTTGACTTATCACATTGTGTATGCATGCATTTATTTATCCATAGAAATGTGGAAAAATTTCTTGTCGAGATTTGCAGGTGAGTGGTCTTGATTTCTCCAAGGAGCAGCTATTGATGGCTTCATCACGGCAACATTTGCTTTCAAAGGCCTGCTACAAGAACATCGAGTGAGCATTGGTATATATACAGCCATCACGAGTGTGAAAAGATTTTCACACCCAGGGATTTTAACATTTTGGGTAACCTGCTTTACATTCCATTGATTGATCACAGGTGGATTGAGGGTGATGCTACAGATTTGCCCTTTCCGGATTGCTACTTTGATGCTATTACCATGGGTTATGGGCTACGAAATGTGGTGGATAAGCGGAAGGCCGTGCAGGAGATGTTTCGAGTACTGAAACCAGGTCCTATCTTTTTCTCTCTTGTCTGAAAAATAACAAAGTGTGGCATTTCTCATCCTTGAGTTGATATACAGGTTCTAAAGCATCAGTGCTTGATTTTAATAAAAGCACTCAACCATTTGTTGCTTCATTTCAGGTATTCATTTGCAAAATGGCATAAATGCTTATCTTTTAGATGTTGAATGTTTGTTGATGTTATGTGCCTGCTGGACTCTGAGGAATGAAATTCGATACTTAACAACAAATGCTTTTGCATCGTATAATCGTCCTTTTATCTATGATAATTGATATCTATATGCTTTGAAATAACAGTTTTCCCATTGCTTTTCAACCTTTTTTCCAAGAATGTTTGTTTGAACTTATTATCAGGCAGGTGTAGTTTTACTACTAATCAGCATTTGATGAAATCAATTCTTTTGTATGTTTCTTGTCACAAGGAGTGGATGATTGACAATGCTGTTGTCCCTGTGGCAACTGCATATGGTCTTGCGAAGGAGTATGAATATTTGAAGGGCTCAATCAGAGAATATTTAACAGGTTTTTCTTCCTCTGTTACTAGTAATCATTATCTTTTTTGTTGGATTAGAAGAACATTGATTGCAGAATAGACAAATCATAAAATCTGATGAAAGCACAATCCTCCAAACATTGTATTTTAATTTTTTTGTCTGTATCAATGATAAGGTCCTCTGGTCGCTCCCTTTGTCTGGAAACTTTCTCCAAACCACTTTTCATGGTTGATAATAGTCTGTGGTCCATTAATCTACTCCTTAAAACTTCATGAAGTTCTATTGTCAAGCTGGGCTACAAGAAGTTCAATCATTCCTAAGACCAAGACCATTAAGTTCAATCTTTTTTTTTTTTTAATTATAATGTTTTGAAAGGCGCATGCCTCACCTCTGTAGTTTGTTTTATTTTCCTAGTTGGGTGACATGGTGTGTATTTTTTATACAGGGAATGAGTTGGAAGAACTTGCTCTGGAAGCAGGATTTTCTACTGCTAAACATTATGAGATTAGTGGAGGCCTAATGGGGAATCTAGTGGCCACACGTTAGATAAGGTTGGTTCTCAGTTTTAAACATCATGTTTCATAGTTTTTGCGGGGAAAGGACATATATACGGGGTTTGTTAATTTTTGTGTTTAGAATGTTGACTGCAACTTAGGCATGTCAAATGATGAACTCAAAGCCACAAAAAACTTGGCTACATAAATAATAAATCCATTGCAATCATTTTGAAAGGAGCTTCGTACCTAGATGCTCTGCTTTAGCTATCCTGTCTGTTTTATAATGTTAATCCTAGACAGAAGAGGAAATGCTTGTCAACCCGTCAATCAAGATGTTTGTATTCTTAAATTATTTTAAAAAAAAAGTATCTTAAAACTTATAATTCTAGTTTTCCTGGAGCTGAATTTGTTGATTTAAACGTAAAAAATTATCTAAATCTGTCTCTAAAACTTCACACTGCCATGCACTTTTGCCCAACTCCACGATAAACATAGGAATTTTGGCATTACTGCCCTAAACCTCATCTCTGCAGCTTTGTAATTTAACGACAACTTCGCATATGCCGATCATCATCTTGTTTTGCAAATGCTTCCTGCATGGTGCTTGAGTAAGCCAACTGTAGCCTGAGATGTTTGGCCAGTTCCACTAAATATAATTAGTCTGAGCTCACTGTTCCTTTGTAAAATCTACCTCTCATCCATCCCGAGGTCATCTTGGGTAGAAGGGACTATTGTCAGTGGAGGCGATTGATGCTGAAATACCAAAATTAAGGGGGTGACATGTGTCCTCACAAGTGTCATTGAGTTCCAGGGTCCTTTCGTCTATGAATGGGGGATTAGCGGGCTAAGGGATGTGTTCCTCAGTTAGCATTTGTAGAGCTTTTGACATTGTTGGTCGAAGTGATGAGATTTCTTGTGTGCATAGAAGGCCCACATGCTCTACCCTCGTAACATCATTCTGAAACATTGTTATCATGGTGATTATGAAACATCAGATTTGGGTCATAATGCTCCTCCAGAGTTTCTGCCTGGAATTTTTTCCATGTCTGATTTCTCCCACAGAAGAAGAGGATTCATAGAAGACGAGTTCAATGACTGACCTTTCTTAGATACTTCATAAATTGAAGAGAATAAATAAGTTTTATGGAAAGCAGTGGTTCTGAAACTTACTAATGTGATTAGGCCGTCTGTGTAATCTGAGGTTTTGCTCCTGTTGTTATGTCTTACTGTAACAATCTCCAACAAAAGCACCCCAAAGCTGTAGACATCTGCCTTTTCTGTTAACTGACCATGGGTTAGGTACTCTGGAGCCATGTGTCCTCTGCAAATTATTTGAATTCATTGCTTGTTCGAAGATTCAAGGACTTTACTATCTGTGATATGGTTTTCATTAAAGTGCTGCAAGATTACTGAGCTAGCTAATCATCCTTTGAGCGGTTTGGAAATTGAAGGATACTTACAATGTTCCTGGGATGACTGCTGATGTGACTCATTATCTTCTTGGAAAGATCTGGCCAACCCAAAATCGGCAATTTTAGCACGAAGCCTTGAATCTAACAGATATTACTAACCTTTGTATCTCTGTGAATGATTCTGATTTTGGAGTTCATATGGAAGTAGACTAAACCTTCTGCAGTACCAATAATTATCTTGTATCTATTCTCCCAGTTCAGCGCCTTGCCTTTGTTTTGATCTGCCACATTTAGATATGCAAAACACCATCGAGTCCCATTTAACTCAGCATTCAGACCAACTCAGACAAAAACTGGTAACAATCAGCAATGAAGAAGGTAAGTATTCTTCGTTGTTACTGTATTGATAGCTGTTGGATTTGGACATGAATTGGGGCTCTCATGATGGGCAATCCCAAGTCTAAAATCAATATAACAGAAGAGAACTCCCTGTGAAAACTGTCTGAGACAGTGTAGGTTATATGTGTAAATTAGCAACATCCCGAAGCTTATTTTAACTCTACAATTTGGAGTAGAGATACACCCTCTAATTGCTTCACAGATAGTGGAGCAATTAGGTTTTATGCTCGTTTTACAATAGGGTTTTTGCAATATCAAAATTAAGGTGTAAATATAGATTTATTGGTGCCAAAAATGTAACGATCAAGACTCTTGTTGAGCAGGAATTCATGTACGAGAAGGCTTTCAGGCCCACGTCACTTATCATGTAAATTTCATTGTAGAAATCCGCTGCTTATAATTGTTTTTTGTGAAAAAGCTCTTTCCTTTTTGAAAAAAAATTAATTTTTTAATATTTTTAGATATTTTAGCATATCAAAAATAGTTTTCTTAAAAATAAAAAAATTATTATTTTAATATATTTCTAAACAAAAAAATATTTTGAAAAATAACAATTTCAACACTCTAAACAAGCTCAAAAAACAACCTCTTCACTGCAATCTCCCTTTCATCAGGCAAAACTCCCTGCACATTAAATAAAAAAAAAAAAACTTAGACAAAACCTGGTCTGGTTTAGTTGTTAGAAGAATTCGTTAAATACCAAGATGCCATAAAGAAAGTAGTAGAGAACAACTTTGTAAACGGATCCAAATCCTCCTTGTCATTTGAGCCTGTAAAATTATTTGACAAAGTTTAAGATCCATTCCACAATCAAATTTAAATTTATTATTGTTTTTATTCTGTTTGTTTACGTGATTACTTTTGTATTTAAAACAACCATAGCAACTTAACCGTTTGGTAATACTCTAACAACAAATTTATACTAATAGGATCTACCATTAATTGTGGCACAGCCACAGATTTACAAAAAGCAGCAAAGAGCTGTTTCTTGTATTGGGAAAACTCGTGAACTGTTCATGGTTTTCTTCCATGCATAGTGGAGGCATGCTCCATTGTTCTGGTCAGACCGGTCCAATTCAAAGTTAAAAAGACATTGAACCGGATCCGATCTAATAAAATAACAAAAATATTTTTAATTTTTAATTATGTTTTATTCGAAAAACTAGTATTAAAAAATATTTTATATAAATTATTATTTATTTCATGATATAATAATAATAGTTAAATCTACAATATTTAAATTAAAAACCGTCAATATTAATATATATTTTTTAAAATTATTTTATAACCTCAATTTCAACCACAATTTTAACCAAATATATATTTTTTCAAACCAACCTCAACTAAAAGTATTTTTTATAAAACAAATTTTTTTCAAATCACAACTACAATAGCTACCATAATACCAAACACAATTGTTTTTGTAAGCTTTGCTTTGTCTATCTAATCTATGAGCATACCCGCAACACATTTCATGTGAAAATTGCAAGCATATTTAGACGAAAGATCAAGACATTGTTGTATGTATAGACAAGGGATGGAAGTTACGTGACATGATCTGCCTGCTTTCGTATTTTATTAGGTTTTTTATGCTCTTTAAAAACTGATTATATTTTTTAAAATTATCTAGGCTTTAATTACAAACAGCATACGCCCAACTTCACAACAGGAGAGTCCAACGTAAATTGCAGCAGCTAGATTCTCACATGTTGATATTGGTTGCATCGTATCAAAATTAATATTTTAAAAATACCTGGAATTGATTTCTCTGGAAAAGTATAAAACAGAAGCAGAATTCTACGCAAAATTTTCACTTATAAGTTCTGTGCATAGCCTGAACTGCAACTACAACGCAAGGTGCAGAACGACAAGAGCAGCAGCGACACCAGTAGTGAGGAATTTTGTAAAGGAGAAATCCTGTTTGTGGAGGCTCAATCAACACGTCCGAGCGCAGATGGCGTGGAAAGGCACCGGCCGGACCCACGTGTGGCCCACGGCGTGCCAGAAGAAGACAGTCATCCAAAATCGCGCAAACACTCCTTTGCTGTCCATATAGTATGGCTGCTACTGATTCTGCAGCTACTTACTTTCTTTTTATCCCCACTTCTCATATGAACGTGGATGCCACCTCCCCCATGCCATACCTTAAAAGACTAGCAAAGGAGTTCCTAACCTACTAACCATGAATGTCCACCGCCCCTGCACCACCACCACCACCACCAAAGTGGTCTCTTTACTCTTTATTCTTCATGTCTTCAACAGTGACAGGCTAGGTCTCCTTGTTCCATTTGTCTCGCAAGGATTAGGTGCAGGGAGAAAAGGTTTATTCAATTTGACTTCTATAGATAAAAATCTCAAGTTGAAAACAACCCAGCACTCTTTTATCCATCAAATAAATATTTTGTATAGGAATAAATATATTCAAGTATAAATTATATTAATTATTCGTATAAATAGTGCTTTTATCTGTTCATAAAAAACCGTAGTTAAGAAAATTGTTTTGTTTTGTTTTATTTTATTTAACTTATATTGTTAAATGATAAAAAAAATTTATCAAATCAATTTATACATCAATTAAAAATTAAGTCTTTTTTGTAAATGATTTTAATCACTTGATAACTTCAGTGGAAAGAACACATAGATTGATAATTCAATATAGACACTAAGGGATATATCATATATATGGTAGATAATGACCTCACACTTCGAGTTTTTTTTTTTTTTACTAAAGAAGATCATTCAAATATTAAGGCACCGCTAATAATTCATAAATTTGTTATAAAAAAACAAATAATTCATAATTTTTTAAGTTATTAACTACTTCACGTATCACTATATCCCTTTTAGAGAGTTTTTTACCTTTTATTTTTAATAAACATAAAAGAGTTTATTAGATAAATTCATTCTTACGCAACAGAGTTCTCTTGCTTTATATATGCATTCTTACGGTATCATTAGTTTTAATGCATTATTATATGTACAGTCTAAAGAAAAATGAACAATATTTTACTATTTTTAAATAATGCATATGGATCACTCTGATTATTATTTGTAATGTTTCTTGTTGTTATTAAATTTATTTTATTAAAAAAAAATTTATGATATAGAGAATATTGTTATTTGAGCTTAATATGTTTTCAGGTTTTTTTTTTTTTTTTCCTCCATGTAATAACCTATTTTAACAAAAAAAATATCATCATTCTCAACTGTCTCTTTTTGAAACATCGCTATTCTCGATCATGAATTTTACCGAAATGGAAATTGTTCCAATTAAGTCCCCTGACAGATCAGTTGCTTTTGTTTTTGGTCATTAAATGTTTTTTTTTATTGGAGGATTTAAAATTATAATTGTAAGAAAAGTGCAAAAGAGAGGCTATAATAAGGCTGTAAACATAAACTGCCTTAACGGTCTCATTGCCCTGCTCCAAGCAGAGTAATACCTGCAACTTGTTAGTAGCTGAAGCTAGAGTTCTTTGTTCTCCCGGAGATTATTTCCAAGAAAAGTAAGAACAAGGAAAGCTACGAGATGAAGAGCATCAGGAACTCATCTGTTCGATTTTTTCTTTTCGTTGTAGTAGCTGTCTTCATTAGATTTGCCATGATTTCTGTAGAGGCAAGAAAGCATCACAGCAACAGAAATAAACCTCATAAGCACCTTAAAGACAAGGGCAGCCATGGCCACAATGCTCCAGACCCAGCTACAAATATTCCAGGCCCTGCCCCAGCCCCTCTTCCTTATTATGGTTCTTATCCTACACATTCCACCATTTTTGACGTTTTGTCATTTGGAGCCAAGGGTGATGGAGTCTCAGATGATTCAAAGGTACGTAATTGCCAAAAGGAACTGTGAAAGAACATGTTCTTACTGGAACAAATTTCTCCATGTGTTTCTGCATTTTCTTTGGACTTAGCAACAGATCATGGAGCAAGTTCTTACTAGCTAGATTTTTATTTTTTAATAATTACTAGAAACTGAATGGTGAGTTAAACAGGCACTTCTAGCAGCATGGAAAGCTGCGTGCAAGGTATCTGGAGCTGTAGTGGAAATCCCGGCGGAATTCAAGTTCCTCATCAAGCCCATAACTCTCCAAGGTCCATGCATGCCTCACCTTGTACTTGAGGTTCGCTTTCTCTTCTTTTCAACTTATCTGATGAGTGACTCTGCTCTCGAGTAGTAGTTATGAATAAAGAAATCTGAAAGGCAGGAGGTATATTCCTAGCAGTCTATTTTTATATGGATAATGTCTGTCTTGTTTTAATATTAGTACAGTTCCTTATTGTTTAGTGCTCTACACATAAAGCTGATGCAATGTAAGTGGAATTCCAACAGGTAGATGGCATTCTCTTAGCTCCACCGCAAGTAGGTGCCTGGCCTAAATCCGGCTTGTTTCAGTGGCTAAACTTCAAATGGGTTCATGACTTCACCATTCAAGGCACTGGAAAACTTGATGGTCAAGGATCTGCCTGGTGGAGTCCCTCTGGAGTCTACAATATCCAGGTTTGTCAATATAGGATCTTAATCATCTTCTCCAGAACAAAAACGAAAAAAGGGCATGCAGAATAGAAAGCTTTAACTTTCCTTTTTCCTTTCTTTGATGTAAATTATGCAGAAGAGGTCCGAACACAATCCAGATATGAAAGTACCAACCGTAAGATCATAACCCCTGATAATTACAATTAATTTTATTAAGTTGTTATGGGGGCCGGCCTCAGGATTAAAATAATTAAATTCTTGACCGTGTTCTTAACACAGGCTTTGAGATTCTACGACAGCCACAATGTTACAGTTCGCGACATCCAAATCACGAACAGCCCTCAATGCCATCTCAAATTTGACAGCTCTAGTGGGATCAAAGTCAATAATATCACGATTAACTCACCAGAGAACAGTCCAAATACTGACGGCATTCACCTGCAGAATACAAAAGATGTAGAAATTCAGCACTCTAATATCGGATGCGGTAAGAACCGATAGATCAGTGCATTGATCTCTAAGCTCTCCATCATTTCATATAGAATTTTATTTATTTCTTGAAACATACGTACTGGCAAGATTGGAAGACCATACAGTACTGCTCATCTCTTGTTAATCATAGTTAATTTGTCAAGCAATGACCCAACAGCCGGTGATGTTCCATATTGTATTTTTAGAGTAGTTTTTAGGTGGCGATGAGTTGGTGCATGGCACGCTAGAATTCCAGGGAAAAGCGATACCTTTTGTGTAGAAAAAAGAAAGAGAATACCAAAAAGGTATCAGTTTGTGCACAAATTGGTTCAAAAACTTTCTAAACGACATAACTGTCACTAAATTAACTAACTTTCGAGACAAGCATGCAGGAATAAAAGTGCAAACAGATGATCATACACATAATTTTCATATTCAACACTTTGTGGGCCTGGTTTGTGAGTAGTACTGATATAGTAAATAAAAAACTAGCCCGCACTTACTGGCATATAAAACTCTGCCAGTGACCCGCCAGTGGAGCTGCCCGGGGCGGGTTTTTTAAAAAAAAAATTCTTAAATTTCAAGGTTTTTTTTTTATTCAAAACTTGTATCTACCTACAATGCTAGTCGAGTTGACTTGCTAAAACCGTGACTTTTAGGGTTTTTGGCCGGGTTGGATCTTATAACTGTTATTAGTGAAATCAATACATGCATTTGGTTATTGGGCACTAATCTTGGGCTCTCACTTTCTAACAGGGGATGACTGTGTATCAATACAAACTGGTTGCTCTAATATCCATGTTCATCACATTAACTGTGGACCTGGGCATGGTATAAGGTAAAGTCATAAATTATTGTAATAAATGAAAATGATGACATTTTTAGAGAAATCTGGAATATGCACTAACCAAATTTATGAATATTTGCAGGATTTCATGGTTAGAAAACTGTTCTGATTAATCAATTTACTTCATGTTATTTTTGGTTTTCTTAATTATAACTGCAGTCTAGGAGGACTTGGAAAGGATAAAAGTGCTGCCTGTGTCTCAGATATTGTTGTAGAGGAAATCTCACTACAAAATACTTTGTCTGGAGTTAGAATAAAGACATGGCAGGTACGTAGCTAATTGATTTTAAAGCACAGATATTAGTGTAAAACAAAATGTTGAAATTATTTGTTTTAAATTCTAAACCACACTTTTTTTAATTAAATCTCTAAATAAATCTCTATATTGGGAAATTGTTCGCAATTATATCACTGCAGGGAGGCGTTGGATCGGTAAAGAACGTGACATTTTCCAGTATTGAAGTATCAGATGTGAAGTATCCTGTAATAATTGACCAGTTCTATTGTGACAAGAAAATCTGCAAGAATCAAACAGACGCCGTGGCAATATCTGGGGTTAAATATGACAGAATCATAGGGAGTTACTCAGTGCAACCCCTTCATCTAGCATGCAGCAACGACGTGCCTTGCACCGATGTTGATCTGATTGATATTCAGTTGAAGCCCAGCTCCAATGGCTTCCGAGGTTTTCGACAGGCTCTGTGTTGGAACTCTTATGGGAAATCACAAGCACCCCTTCTTCCTTCAAGCATAGACTATTGCTTGAGAACCGAGAGTAGGTCTGCTAAGAGAATAGCTAGGTCGCATACTGAACATATTTGTCCGCCATGAACACTGATAATTATCACATTTGCTAGCTTTTTTCTTTTTTTCTTCTCTGCTTTTCGTGTAGAAGTTGCTGGAAAAATTGTGCAATAGAGAAATGGATTACAAACAAAAACATATTTTCAGAAATGTGGCAAATTAATTGATATTTCGTGGCACCAAAATACATGTCATACAATTATGTGGATACTTGACAAAAGCAGTGAATATTTAATGGTTATTTTTAAAAATATAGTAAAAGTTATTTTTTAAAATATTTTATTTTTGTTTTGAAATGTATTAAAATAATATATATTTTTTATTTTTTAAAATTTATTTTTAACAATAGCACATGAAATAATTTAAAAATAAAAAAAATTTAAGTTGCATTGGATTGAGTTAAAAATTTAAGATAAAACATTATTATTAAAGAACTTATGCATGTGTTAAGAGAATGATAAATATTAAAGAAAAAATATGATATCACTCGATTAATATGACTGGGTCGGGTTTTTATTTGGTTTAATAAGGGTCAAAAATTTTACCTAATCAAATTTCAATTAGGTCATATATAGAGTTCATTCGTCTCATTACCCAACCTGTACCTGTACTGTTATTTACTAACCTTTTTTTTCTTGATAATACATTGTTATTATAAACACACTACAAAGAGAACCTAATTTTATAATTTTTAATTAAATCTTAGTTTATAAGTAACAGAGATATTTTCTCTGATTTTTTAAAATATATAATTATTATTAAAATATCATAGTGAAAACCCTATAAAAATCAATCTAAGTTTCTAAAAATATTTTATTACTGGAGTTTATTTTATAATTATAAATGATAATTAATTATTATTAATTAAGACCATGCAAAATTATTATGTTGGTGTCACTAGTTAATGCACTCAAAACAATGCACTTTAATAAACTTTCAAGTAACCTCCTTGATCATTCTAAATGCTAATAGTTTATATATATATATATATATATATCACTAGTAATGATTAATGATATAATTCTAAATTCTTAAATCACATCTACTATTAATATTTTAAATATAATTTAGAAAAATAAGTTTATCCAGTATATGAGATTGTTTGCATTAATTTACGAGAATGTGATTTATAAAAAATAAAATAAAATTTGACGGCACCTGAATATTTGTGGAACCAAGAAGAATGGATACCACAGCAGCATATAGCCAAGCCGAAAGAAGAAGTGAAGAATTGCTTGCGTGGATGGGCAACTCTCTTGCCCAATTATATTGAAGGCATTTATTCATGCTGTCCATCTTATCAACTTTCCTTGAGAAAAATAAAATCATTTTTCATTATTTCCAGTTATTTAAAATTTACTAGACTTACACTTTTTTATTTATAGATTCACAGATCAGTCTGCATGGTAATTTATTAAAACAATTATTTTTATGTAAATTATTTTTTATAATTAAATAAATGAGAACTACAAAATAAATAAAAAATCATAATATTGGGAATATAAAATGGTAAATATTGAAAATGGCAATGTAAACAAGGGGCAATCAAATCTTTTTTTTTTTTAAAGTAGAAATATCAAAAGCCAGCAGTGGTCATGGTCCCACGGACCCCACGCTTCTCTCCTCCTATCTCGAGCTTTTAAGAAACGTGGACGCACAAGAAATGGCCACGCAATCAATGATGTGTTGAAATTGCCATATCGTTCGCATGGTCTGCAATGCACTGAATCACTGGAAGGATCTTAAACGCTCGCTGCTCTCTCTTTGCCTCCAAAAAAATTTCCTACAAAAGCACAGTCTGAAATCTCTCCTCCTTTCCTTTAATTCAGTTAATTCCAGGTAATTTCATCTCTGCATCTCTTCGTTTTCGAATCTGTTTGAGAAAATTGGAAATGTGCTCAACTGTTTGCATATAAATGATGAATCTAATTTTGAATTCTACTGCTTTAGCTTAAAGCAATCTCTTTTCGTCTTAATTTTTTGATTTTTCACTTACATTTAGGGTTTATTATAATCCTTGAAGGTTAATAAGAGGTTCAAACTTGAAGGAATAATAGTAAGAGTATGAGTAATAGCAACATTTGGCATCATAAATTATTCCACTGCCAGAGTTTGCTTCGTCCAGCGAGTTTAGAGCATCAAAGCCAGCTCGATTCTTCTGGAATATTTGCAAAATATTTTTTTAAAGCTGCCCGTAGGTCGTCCAGATTTTATGGAAACGATTTGAAACTGAGGAGATCAGAATCAGGCATCGGAGGATCACGCCGCTCTGTTATTTTCACTCCGCGAGCTGTCTTAGCCATGGAGCCCTCTTCTGAGGTAATCTCTTTCAATAATAATAAAACTTAACAGCTATTTTGCATTTCTAAATTCAAATTGATTTCGCGTAGGATGAATCTTATGTTATGCACATTAGTTTTTGGTCCTCCGAGTATTGGGAGGTTTTAACTAACCCTTTCCGTGCAGCAGCTTGCAGGAAAATTCAACCTTGATGGAAATATTGAAATGCAGGTATTTATAGTCAACTATGTATGACTGGAGCCAAGTTATGGTATTTTTGTTGGTTATTGTAGATGTGATACAGATCCCTTTCTTCTAACTGAGCAGGTTTTTGTCAGCAATTCCTCGGCTGCATCCGTCGCACAAATAAATATTCAAGTCACTTATAGTAGTGATTCATTGCTCCTACACTGGGGTGCAATACGTGATAGAAAGGAGTGAGTCCTGTGTACCCGCACTAGGCTATATTTGGGCTATGCTTTGTTTTCAATTTGGTTTATGTCATTGTAGTTTCAGATATCTTTCTTTCTTTTGTTGGTTTTCTAATGTATCAGAAAGTGGGTGCTTCCTTCTCGTCAACCAAATGGAACCAAAAATTATAAGAACAGAGCCCTCAGATCTCCTTTTATAAAGGTAAGAGTGAAAAAGAAAAAAACGAGATTCTTTGCCTTTCATTTGGCCAAAAAAAGTTTTGCTGATCTAAATGATTAATTTTAGCTTGTTTATATTTTGTTTTTTTCCTAGTCTGGTTCCAATTCTTACGTCAGCATAGCGATTGATGATCCTGCAACGCAAGCTATAGAGTTTCTTGTAGTTGATGAAGCAAAGAATAAGTGGTGAGCTTCTATAATATTGGTTTTTCTAGCTCCCTGTGTGTTTTATGAGCTCATTACAATGGGATGATTCTTTTTGTTATTTCATCATAATTTGGCAGGTTTAAGAATAATGGCCAGAACTTTCATATCAAGTTACCCATGAGAGAGAAGTTGATAATTCCTAATGTCTCAGTTCCTGAAGAACTTGTACAGATTCAAGCATATCTTAGGTGGGAAAGAAAGGGTAAACAAATGTATACCCCTGAGCAAGAGAAGGCAAGTATTAAGCAGCTGTTTAATTATAAAGACAAACTATCTGTACGGTCAAGCTAAAGTATTTTAATTTTGCATTTTTTCTTCCCTGTTTGTTTTCTCTTTTGTCAGCAAGGAAACACTAGTGTCATGGTATTTTTCTTTGCACATGCAATTCTCCTAAACCCTTTTGATAAGCCCTTTTCAGACAATTTTCTTTGGGTTCTCTCTCTCTCCCTCTCATTTATTTATGTTTTCTCTTCTCAATTCCTTGTTTCATTGTCAGAAATCCATTTGATCCATCACAATGATCTCCCTCTCTTCCTAGCATTGTATGATATACCTTTAGTAAGAGATCAGGGTGATAATAATTGGCTAGAAACCAAAATTTACATGCTTGAACAGTGTATGACTTGGACAGGAGCAATTCGTTACAAACTATTAAATAATGAAATGGTGTGTGGAATTATTCCGATCATGTATTTGGTACATTGAAAAAGGTCACTATCCCTTGAAGTGAGGTCTCTGGCTTGAGAAATTAGAGGTTGTCCTGCCTTTAGTGTTTTTTCATAAAGTGTTGGCCGATAAGAGTTAAACTTCTAGCTAATGCTTGCCATCCCAAGACTTCTACCAATGCTCCAAGGAATAGCTTTTTCTTGGTTAAAGTTATAGTTCTATGGCTTTAAGGTTTCAATAATTTTTCTTACTTTTAGTGGATAATTTTTCTTGTGATAGGAGGAATATGAATCTGCTCGCTTTGAGCTATTGGAGGAAGTAGCCAGAGGTACTTCAATTGCGGATCTCCGAGCAAAACTAACAAACAAAAATGATAGATGTGAAATTAAGGAGCCGTCTGTCTCTAAAATAAAAAACAGAATACCGGATGATCTTGTGCAAATACAAGCTTATATCAGATGGGAAAAGGCAGGGAAACCCAATTATTCTCCGGAGCAGCAACTGGTAAATTTCCTTACTTTTCTTGGTTGGTTAGTTTCTGTAATGTTTTGTTTTTTGTTTTAGTTGCTTCTGCTAAAGTAAACTGACACATGTCAGTTTCCATTTACAATTTAATGAGACTTCCCCTGATTACTTGTATGTGGCATTTGCTGGATAATGTTTGCATGCATATAGAGGGAATTTGATAAGGCAAGAGAAGAGTTGCAAACTGAACTGTACAAAGGTGTCTCTATCGATGAGATTCAGAAGAAGATTACTAAAGGGGAAATCAAGACTGAGGAGTCAAAGCGACTTCAAAACAAAAGGTATTTTAGCAATGAAAGAATTCAGCGCAAAAAGTGGGACATAATGCAGCTTGTCAACAAACATGCTTATAAATCTGTAGAGGACAAGGTTTCTAAATCTGCAGAGGGAAAAGCTTCAGTGGAATCAAAAGTCTTGAAGGCTGTTGAGCTTTTTGCTAAGAAAAAGGAAGAACATGATGGTGGTGCTGTGCTGAACAAGAAAATCTTTAAGCTTGCTGATAAGGAACTTTTGGTACAGGATGAGCTAATTATCTTTGTCCCCCTGCTCCATCAATTACAGTTTTTCACTTGATGAAACTTTTCTTAACTTAAATCTCCTCACACTTTGTCAAGGTACTTGTAACCAAGCCTGGTGGTAAGGTGAAGGTTCGTTTGGCCACTGATTTGGAACAGCCAGTTACTCTTCACTGGGCTTTATCTAAAAAGGCTGGAGAATGGTTGGTAAGATTCTTTAAACATCAACTTTAGACACATCACTCAAGATGATATAGCCCTTCGGAATTGATATCACTGTCTTCATCTTCTATAATCCGTAGCCAGTTTTTCCATTACATTTTCAGATGTAATGAATGCATGCATGATTTTGCAGGAGCCACCTCCAAATGTGTTGCCTCCTGGTTCGATTTCTCTTCAGGTGGCTGCTGAAACACAGCTTAAAAATGAGTCCTCCACAGAATTTTCTTACCAGGTGGGATGTTAGATTTTTTACGCTTCATGTGTCCCAAAGGGCTTTGAAATCTAACAATACCTTTCAATTCTACAATGTACCTATTAACAGGTGCAATCTTTTGAAATGGAGATTGAAAAAGATACTTTCTTAGGGATGCCATTTGTCCTTTTGTCTAATGGAAGATGGATAAAGAATAATGGCTCAGACTTTTATATTGAATTTGGCGGAGGACCTAAGCATGTCCAAAAGGTTGCCCACAGCTTTGTATCCCAACAAATATTTCTTTTACCCTGCTTTTCATCAATTTTTTATTTATTTACTAATTGGATTTTCTCGACAAAGGATGCTGGTGATGGCATAGGTACTGCCAAGGCGTTGTTGGATAAAATTGCAAAAATGGAGAGTGAGGCACAGAAGTCTTTCATGCACAGGTCAGTAAAATGTTTATGTATACATATTTTTTCTTGTTAACTGCAAAAACACACCTCACCTATATGGTTGTTATCAATATTACCCTTCATAATCACTTTCATCAATTTTACCCATAACATTAGTGAATTCTTTCAAATTCTACCCTTCCATCCACGTTGCATCCATATTAGTTGACATTTTCCATTAAACATATATGTGGTAAATCTAGAATTATAAAACTCATTAAATCTTGAATGAAATGAGTAAAATTGATAGTAAAAAATTGAAATAAATTAAATTAAAACCTGAAAATTTAATGTTTTTTAAAATACAAAAAAAAAAAAAAAAAAAAACTAAAATAGAAGGAAAAAACTCTGTGGCCTTAGACTTAGTTTACTATTCACCACTACAGTGTAATTACTTTTTTCTCCTCCCAAAAAAAATTAATGAACTTGCCTTTGGAGGTAATTTTGTCTTTATACATGGTTTATCAATCATTACTTCGGTCTTTTTACTTTTTTTGTATTGTGAAATTACTTAACTACCCTTTAAAAAAAATTAATTGCCTTCCACATTCATTTTTGTCTTTTCATTTTTATTAGTACATCAAAATGGCATTAGTACCTTTTAAAAGAAAAAACTCATGAAATATTAACCAAAGGCTATTTTGTCTTTTTCGCTTTGTTTTTTTGTTGTTGTTGTAATATATATGTTGTCTTAGGGACAATTTAGTCTTTTGATATATATAATATTAAAAAAAAAATTGTTGATGCTTGCTATACACACGTCCGCACATCAATCTTTCCATTGTTTTCGGGCGGCGTGTGCAAGGCTTCCAGTGGTTAAGGACAACCTTTCTTGGTGTGATTGGATTTTTCTCGGTAGCCCCTCCATTCCATGGCAATGCATGTGGCGTTCTAACTTCTGGTTTGGTGTTGATGGACTTTTCTTGTTTCTTTCCTTCTTTACTTTCTCCACCTTAGTTTTTGCACGTGGCACTTTAGAATTCCAAATCAGCCCCTCAATTTTTTTCTTTCAAATTTGATCCCTCTTCTTTTGATTATTATTTTTATTATTTTAGATGTTTATAGATTTTGATTATTTTTTTAATTTCATTATCTTTTAATTTTTTATCTATCAAATTTGGTTTTCATTCTTTTTATTGTTGTTTATTTTGTTTTAGACAGTTTTTAGAATTAATTTGTTTTTACGATTTCATCCTCCAATTTTTTTCTTATGTGATATCCTCATTTTTTTTTCAATTCTTTTTTGCTTCAACAATTTTTTTTAAAAAAATTTTCTTACGATTTCATTCTCTAACATTAAATTGGTTTGAAATTGAACTTCTTGATTAAATCTAGATTCAAGATTTCACGGGTTGCGAGTTTAAATGATTAACCTTGATTTAGCACGGGTTTGGTTGAGTTTTTTTTAAGCTAATGTTTTTTTTTTAGGTTCATCCTTCAATATTTATTTATATTTAAAATTTCATCTTCATTCTTTAATCAAATTCGGGGTCAGTTGTGACTCGGTCAAGGCCATGCCAAAAAGAGAATAAGTGAAGGAAAAAGAAAGAGGCAGATTGTCCAATCAGTTTAATTCTTTATGGTTGTCCATTACCTGAGTTGTTGATTTTGCAAGTTAGCGCGAGTTAGTAAAATGTGTTGCCATCTTTTTATTTCACTCTCTAGATTTTTTTGCGATTTAATCCTTTGACAGTCCATGTCATATTTGATCTAGGGTCAGGTAATGATGACGGCGTTATTTTTTTTTTATATAACCAGATCGCCATTTGAACAAGGTGACCAGTTTGCTTTTGACCTGTTAAGTTGAACAAACCACACCAACATGTTTTCCATTTATTAATGCATATGATGCTCGATTAATTTTATTTGATACATTGGTCAAGTTTTTAATCTTCATTTCAAATATTTTATTGCATGCAGAAAAGAAAAAAATTGTGACAATCACTTTTGTTTTAACACAGTCGTTGGATTTTGATCTGGCTCGCAGTGAAACAGCCCCACTCCTAGTTTTTTTCTAAATAAGAATCAATTATTCTTTCTTTTTTATGTTAATATTCTTAGCTTCTAACTTTAAATTTGTATTTATTTTAAAATATTGGGTCTACAAAATCAGTTTTTCCAATTTTTAGTTTAAATTGAATATTTTTATCTTTACTTTTTTTTTTTTTTTTTCTATTCTTAAACAATAATAGTCTTTAAATTCTAGAGTTTCCACGAGTGTTTAATGGATTTTGTTAATAAAATCCATTAAACAAAGGATGAAAGTGTAGAATTGAAAACTTGAGATAACAGTAAGGGTAAAATAGATGAATGCAAAAAGTGAAGGGCAACATTGGTAGCGAGTCTTTCCGGGGTATTTTGTAGTTAATCCTTTTCTTTTTTGTGTTTTATCTTAAGAAAATTTTGCTCTTCTTGTTGCAACAAACTTTATGAAATGTGCTAGTTATTGTCAGCATAAAGCACTGCACCTTTCTAAATGCTCATCATGTTTTGTTATATTGCTTGCATGTGCTGTAAGAACACGCAGTCTAGATCAGCGTTCTCTATTTAGATGTGATGGTGAGTCATTGGTTCATTTTCTTTGTTAAACTCGTAGCTAGAGATTAGCAATCTCTGTTTCTTTAAGATCAAGTGAAGATGCCAATAATTGTTGCTCAGATTCTTTACAACTGGGAAGCCAATTGAAATTGTAGGAATAAGTAGCATAGAAAGTGTTCATTATTACCTTCTTAGTGCCAAAGAAACAGCCATAAATTTCAGGACATGGAACTTTCCAAGCTTGTTTAGTCTGATCTGTGGTTAGTGGGATGTTTCCTCTGTGTTTGTGCTTCTATTTAATTTTCTAAAGTTTTTTTATTTGTTTCTCTAGTATCTAAGCCTTTTATTTTCTTTAAATTTTAGTGTAAACCATATTTTTTCACTACAGTTTCCAAAATGTTCCAGCTCGGTCCCTATAAAGTCACAATGTCAGCATTTTGTTTCAATCCTAACCCAGCTGTCCTGGTCCTGTTTGCTAATGGAAACACACAGATTTCTGATTTTATTTCTTAAATGAGACCGTCATTATTTCAATTTTTTCCAGCCCTTTTCTAGTTTACTTAATAATTGAACTCCACTAAATTGTGTTCTTTGAACATAAGTAAACATTTTTTTTCTGAAGTAAAAGGAATGGTACCAAATTGGATGGAAGGGTTGGGATTGAAATATTAGACATTGAAGCTTTTTAATGGATAGGGCCAGGAGGGGGGGTTTCCAAAATTCATTAGTGTCAAAAAAATAAAAAATTGACGGGGGAGCTTCAAAGAGATTGCAGTTCCTCTGAGCTAAAAAATTGCAGTGTTGAGTGTGAGTAACTTGGCAGAAGAGACCTGGTAGTGTTATCAATCTTACCTATAAAGTGCTTAAGTGGAAGTGAAAATAATTAGAATCTATAAGCTTGCCAATCATTAGCGTGCATCAAAGCATTCAAAGTGACTAAAAGAGTGATGAATATCTTAGAGATATAAGTTGTTGTTATCCATTTTGGGGCCCCACATAAATATATAAATAAATCAGAAAAAAGAGAATAAAGAAAAGAAATACAAAATACAAGAAAAAATTGAAAAAAGTTGGAAAAAAAAAATATAAGTGGGAAGAACATGAAGAACGTCTAGAAATTTGCCGAAGATTGGTTAAGAAGGATCAAAATATCCAAAGTTGAAAAATTTATTGTTCAACTTTGACTGGTGAAGGCCTTATTGACAAGAAAAATTCAATTTGAAAAGAACAATTCAAGATTAGATGTTTAAGAACTCAATTGAAATTTGTTAGGGTTTAATTACAAGGAAAATTGGTTTTTGAGTTCAATTTAGGCTTTAATTGAAAGGAATTGAAGTCTAGGGGTTGAATTTCAATTTTGAAAAGCTAATTTGGTCAAATCAGGGCTTAATTGTATAAATATTGAAGTTTGATAGGCAATTCAAGACTTGATTGAAGAAATTCAAAACCAAGGACTAAACTATAAAAGGTGCAAGACTTCAAAGACTAAAATAGGTAAAATCAGGGGGGCAAATTGAACAAAATTAAAAGTTTGATGATCAATTGAAGGTCATTTTTCATAAATCAGGAATCAAGGACCGAATTGGAAAAGATGCTGAACTTTGAGGCTGACAATTGAGTTTGGCAGGGGTTACATCGCATGAAATTTTAGTTGGGAGGCAATTACGGGTGCAATTAAAAGAAATTGGAAGAATAAAGATTAAATTGAAATTTGTCAAATCTCAAATTAAAAACCCAAATTTTTAGGGTTTAACCTAAACGACTTGTCACTCAGATTTAATGAAAGAATTAAATGAATGATAACTGTTTAGGCTGATAGCTATCAACCCCTGAAGGTTGTTAAAGAAAATTATTTTTTTTTGGTTCAGTGGTGGTTTTAGGTATGTTTTGACTGATAGCTGTGGCTGTGGCTGTGGTTGTAAAACGTTCTTCAAAATATATGCTTTAAAGTGCCTTTTATTTCAAATGATGCTAAACAGCCCCCGAAGCTTCATTTTATACCTTCTACCTTCGGTATAAGGCTTTGAAAACTCTGATGAGGCTTTATCCAATACTTGTAAAAAAGATTGCAGTGAAAGGATCACAGATGCTTACAATTTTTAGTTATGAAATAATAAATCTGTTCGCTATAATTATTATCAAAGTGATTATGTGAAGACGCTGCATGCACTACTGGCATATTAAAAAAAAAACAATATTGTCACTAACAATAGATTTTTTTATATAATATTTAGAACTGCTATCATGTTTTTTCAATTTTGATTATTAGCAACTCTTAAGGGAATTTATTTGGTCTCTCCGTACTATTATGGAACGGGATTAACACATAAAGGAGTAGGAATAAAGCTGGGCTATATGCACTTCGAATTTTTTAAAGTAAAAAAAAAATTATAATGTTATTTTGTCTTTCAAAGCAATAAAGGGCTACCATCCCATAAAGCATGCCACCCTTGCCCTTTTTATTGATATTTAATGTCTTATAAGTTGAATCACATTCCACGCCATCAAGTTAAGCAATGGAACACAATGCTCCTTTCACCTTGTTGACCTTTGAAATTAACTTGCTTTCCTAAATGCTCAGTCTATGGCATGCAACAGCTACCCCTATAGATTATAGAATGAAAACTTGTAGAAGAAATGTGAATGATCTCTAAACTTTTGCTTCTTAGATCTTAGCTTGCATCATATTAATATCAAAGACCACAGAAGAAAAGAAAGTGACAATGCCTCATTGTTTTTGTTTATCAAAAATTTGTAGTTCCATGAAACTTAATGTGTCCTTTTTTTTCGTAATCTTTTGTGATGGTGCCTTGCTAATTAGGTGATAATGAAGAAACAGCCATGAAACCCTGTTTGTTCCCACCTTCCCTGTTTTTCTCCTTATTTACACAATAAGTGAACACTGGGTTAGTGGACTTAAGCATCCATAAGAAAGTCTCTTATTTAGCTTTTTATTCATGGAGGTATTGAAATTTTGATATATTTGATTAATGCACTAGGAGTTCTGAATCAAGTTTGTTGCTGCATAACTTCACTGATTTGACATGTGAGCTTATATCTACCCTTCTAAGATAATTTTGTTTGTTGTTCTGGTAGTAATAAGTTATACTTCTCCTTCATTTTGTTAGATTCAATATTGCGGCAGACTTGATGGATCAAGCCAAGGATGCTGGGGAATTGGGTCTTGCTGGGATCTTTGTTTGGATGCGCTTTATGGCCACAAGGCAGCTCATATGGAATAAAAACTACAACATCAAACCACGGTAAAACATTTGATAAATGAGTATTATGAAAAACTATTTTATCTAATGAGCGTCAGACCTTTTTTATATGAAAATTTTCACGTTCATTCCTCTCAAAAATGGACTTCAAAAGCGACTGACCCAACCCAGCTACACTTTTCATTGCTCTCTGAAAGTAATGACAAATTATTTCTTATTAGTCACTTACCTGTGCAGTGAAATCAGTAAAGCTCAGGATAGGCTTACAAACTTGGTTCAGGATATTTATGCAAACAATCCACAGCATCGGGAGCTCTTGAGAATGATTATGTCCACTGTTGGTCGAGGAGGTGAAGGGGATGTGGGACAACGTATTCGGGATGAAATCCTAGTGATACAGGTCTACAGTGGATCTTTCTTTCTTTGCTTTCTCTATATATTTCCTTAGCATGTGAGTTCATTGTAAGACTGATTAGCTAACTATTTGTTGATTCTAGAGAAACAATGATTGCAAAGGTGGAATGATGGAGGAATGGCATCAGAAGTTGCATAATAACACCAGTCCTGATGATGTTATAATCTGCCAGGTGGTGGAAATGTGAATTTGATCATACACTTTTAGTGATTTCAATTTTTTTTTTTATATATAAATTACTTCTTCTTTCAGGCATTAATTGATTACATTAAAAGCGACTTCGACATCAGCGTGTACTGGAAAACTTTGAATGATAATGGAATAACAAAAGAGAGACTTTTAAGTTATGATCGTGCCATCCATTCTGAACCAAATTTCAGGAGAGATCAAAGGGATAGTCTCTTGCGTGATCTTGGAAACTATATGAGGACTTTGAAGGTTAGTTGTCCAAGTCATTAATATCAAAGCTTCATGTGTAGTTCACTTAGAACATAAAGACTGCACTTGATTTGTTATCAATTGCTTACTGATTTTCATGTGCAATCATTGTTTGCTACATATTTTTCTTGGTTGGGTGCTTCTTACAGATAATGGTTTTCAATCAAGTGCTAAACATGATATGATTTATGTCCTGGTCAATTTAAGAATTTTTTAAGCGTGTGGGATAATCAAATGGTGTGGATTGTATGAGCCTATGTATGTATGGAAGTTGATATATTGTTTGAGATCACCTAGGAGGTGTTGGTCGGCTAGCCATACTCTATGGTAGTTAATGTTGGTTAATAAAGAAGCAGCATCTTGATAAGATTAGCATGAGATAAGGTATTTAGAACTTTATGTTGTTTGTGATCGTCTGTGAAGTGTTGGTTGGCTATCCATGATCTACAGTAGTTATAGTTGGGTGGTGAAGAAGCAACATCTTGGTAAGATTAGCATGAGACAAGGATGTTGAGATATATCTATACTAACATAATAAAGGACCATATATGAAATGTATACATCCTTTGGAAACGCAGAAGGTGGCACCAATTCAAGACAGGTGGAGGGGAGCTCCATGGTTTAAATAATGCCTGTTACCTCTTGTAAACCCATTACACTATGGCAATGCACCCTATCTTGTTGCTACTGTTTTGACTTGCTAAATAATGACCAATTTCTCTTTCAAACCCTCGGCACCTGCTATGGAAGAATTGCACCCTGTTTAGTTTTTGGTTCTCCTATCTCTATGAATTTGACTGTTAATGCATGACACGTGCACATGCGCAACCAGTTGTTGGTTGAGATTAGAAGCCAGATTGTAGAGGGACGAATTGGTGGCTGCTTCACTTAATTGAGATGGGAAATTTGTCGAGGAAGGCACTAGAAATGCAGAAACAAATGAAACAAGCTGAAGGAATACTAGATGATTATTTCAAAGAATTGTTATGCTGGTTTTAAAGCAGTGTACAGGACGTTTAGATAATAAGAAACTAAATGGAGGATATGGATCTAAGTAGCCAACACCAAGTTGATTGTAGCTGATCATATATGTGTTAGTGATAAGAATTCTCTATTTTGTTTATGAGTCTATTAAGTTGTAAACTATTTGCTTTTGATGTTAAGTGAACTTCCTTTGACTCCCACCCTTGGCTTTAATATTTTGATATCGATCTAATTTTTTTATTTTGAATTTAGGCAGTTCATTCAGGTGCAGATCTTGACTCTGCTATTGGAAATTGTATGGGCTACAGATCTGAGGTAATGCCACTTGCTGAAGTTGCCGCACAAAGTTTTCTTTCCTTGGGTTTGATGATACTTTTCTCTTCCCTCCTCAGGGTCAAGGCTTCATGGTTGGAGTGCAAACAAATCCCGTTCCAGGCTTGCCATCTGGTTTCCCAGTAATGTTTTCAACTTCATTTTGAATTTTCAATCTAGATGTCATCTATACATGATAGAATGCTAAAATCAGCTGTGTATGTTCTGTATCTTTCAAACAGGAATTGCTTAAATTTCTACTAGAACACGTTGAAGATAAGAATGTAGAAGCACTTCTTGAGGTAATAGAAAATTAGATGCCAGAAGTTGTAATTACCATTTGCGCTTGTACTTCAACCTTGGCCCTTTTGTTTATTTTAATACAGGGTTTGCTAGAGGCTCGTCAGGAGCTAAGAACTCTTCTATTTAAGTCCAAGGATCGTCTTAAGGATCTTTTATTTTTGGATATTGCACTTGACTCCACTGTTAGGACAGTTATTGAACGGGGTTATGAGGAATTAAACAATGCTAGACCAGAGGTAAATCTTACTTATCAACAATTACTTTTTGCTATATGCTATGTTCAGTTTGTGTTATTCTTAACAAACTTTTATCCATTTTTTTCTCTACATACTTGCTGCTTTTAGTTTCATTCTGTAATTTATATATCTTCTTGATTACTTCCTTGATAGCAGAAAATTATGTACTTCATCACTTTGGTTCTTGAAAATCTCGCACTTTCATCAGATGATAATGAAGATCTTATTTACTGCTTGAAGGTAAAATTTGACTTTGGTACTCTCAAATATGTGTTTTGACTTGCCTGTAAGAAAAAATATGGTATTGCAATTATTTAGATAAATGGAAACTTTCCACTATCATTTGAACTTCCTTTTATTGCATATGCAGGGATGGAAACATGCACTAAGTATGTCAAATAGCAAAAGTGACCACTGGGCGTTATTTTCAAAATCAGTCCTTGACAGAACTCGCCTTGCCCTTGCTAGCAAAGCAGAATGGTACCAGAATATTTTGCAACCATCAGCGGAGTATCTTGGATCATTGCTTGGAGTGGACCAGTGGGCTGTATGTTTCAATTGTCTGGAAGTGAAAACCTTTTTCCTCCATGTTCTAGAGTATTTGTTTACCCACTCTCATTATGACTTATTTCAGCTGAACATATTCACTGAAGAAATCATCCGTGCTGGATCAGCTGCAGCATTATCTACACTTCTTAATCGACTTGATCCAATTCTTCGGCAGACTGCTCATCTTGGAAGGTTAGCATGTTATTTGTGCTAGTGTCTATGCAACTAGC
The DNA here is from genome assembly GCA_964019445.1 of Populus tremula. Taxonomy (NCBI): domain Eukaryota; kingdom Viridiplantae; phylum Streptophyta; class Magnoliopsida; order Malpighiales; family Salicaceae; genus Populus; species Populus tremula. Next base: position 12,883,484 of record CAXHTJ010000018.1, on the reverse strand, counting down.
TCCTGTTTGATCACTAGGAAATTAGGGATTTTAATATTAATGACTGGTAAAGGAAATTTACAATCCATTCAAGTATCATACGTCTGAACAGTAAACATAGGAAAATAAATACGTAGCAGTACCAGACTGTAGCTCTGAAATGCTATTGTGGTTGTCCTGGAACAGCTGGCAGGTTATTAGCCCAGTTGAAGCTGTTGGATATGTTGTTGCTGTGGATGAATTGCTCACTGTGCAGAATAAAACTTACAAGCTCCCAACAATCTTAGTTGCAAAACGAGTAAAAGGAGAAGAAGAAATTCCGGATGGTACAGTTGCTGTGCTGACGCCTGATATGCCTGATGTACTGTCTCATGTTTCTGTGCGAGCAAGAAACAGCAAGGCAAGCATCTGTTAGTTTGAATTTATGTCCAATTCTTTGCTGGGTAATGTTTAGAGGAGAACATTGTCAATGGCAGGTTTGCTTTGCTACATGCTTTGATCCTGATATTCTGGCCGACCTTAAAGCATATGAAGGGAAATTGTTGCATCTGAAACCGACTTTGGCAGATATAGCATATAGGTTATCCTATTGTTCCATGGCTTGCTTACCCACTGTTGCTCACAATCTGCACTGTTTCACAACTATTGTACTGAACTTTGTTTTTACCAATGATGAATCACAGTGAACTAAAGGAGGGCAAGCTAGCAGATTCAAGTTCAACTAACTTGAAAGAAGTCAGTCCTTCACCTATAAAGTTGGTCAGAAAGCAGTTCAGCGGCAGATATGCCATATCTTCTGAGGAGTTTAGCAGTGAAATGGTTAGGCTTACAAAATGGGATATAATCTAATTTTTAATGAACTGCTTTATTTTTCTCATTCTAGAAATCAATACCAGGTCCCAATGGTCGTTTGAACTGTTTCTGGGTTAGTGAAATATTTATGAGGATTCTTGTATAGGTTGGTGCCAAATCACGCAACATCTCATATTTGAAAGGAAAAGTGCCGTCTTGGATTGGGATTCCTACATCAGTTGCTTTACCATTTGGAGTTTTTGAGAAGGTTCTGAATGAAGATTTGAATTGGGTAATTGCAATTTCTAAATTTCATTGTCTTTTGCTAGCAGTTTTCTATGTCTAAATCGACCCGACTAGCTGGCTCAGTTCAGATATTGATTGCAAGATGGGGTGAACACCATTTCTGTTGTTTAATGGATGCATGCCAGATAATGTAGAAATTCAATAGGAGGGCTTAAAATTTTAAGAACCAACTTGCAAACGAATTATTTTTTGACAAAATGGAATTTGAACAAGGCAAATGCCTGACCTGAGAGTAATGAGAGGACATTTGTATGATGCACATCCACAAACCATCCACCAGTTAATGTTGTGCTAGGTGTCAAGATTGGTTATTGTGAAACTTCTTGATGATCAGGCGATGCTACTGTATTTTTCTTGAAAGTCTTGATGTGGAAGAAAACAGTTACTTCTTTTGTCCTTCGTTGATATCTTTGGCAAATAGTAAGATATTGTTGGATGTGCAATACGAACTCATTACTAAAATTAATTATTATAAATATCTAAATGAGGATGACTTGAAGTTACACAATGGTCAGCAGCAATTTAGTTTTTGTCAGCTTCAGAAGGTATCTGATTTCTGGCATGCACTCCTGAGTCCTGGGATCTAGCACTTTCCCTGGTAGATGTCATTGTTTAGAAATTTTCCACCTGACTCTCTCTGTCTCCCCCTCCCGTTAACTTGCAGGAAGTGGCCAATAAGTTGCAACTGTTGAAGAAAAACTTGGCAGAAGAGTCTAGTGCTCTTGGACAGATTCGCCATACAGTTTTACAGCTGGCTGCACCACCACAGTTGGTATGCTCAAAATTTATTTCAGTCAACATAAATAGATATATTTATATCTCCAGCAGAGGATATCAATCATAAACGAATATATATCCCCCTTGTTTCCATCCCCCCTTGACTATCAATCAATCACAAGTTAGGCAACATACATGCAGGCATTTTCAGATCTATATACGGGTCTTAAATCCTTAACTTTGGTTGTAAAATCCTGGCGATGGGAATATCCTTTTCATTATTTTGGTACACTTTACATTTGTTTATGGCAAATCAATTGTTTTATTAGAAGCAAAGAGGTACATATACATGGAAGTGACATGATTGGCCACGACTTTTTGGTGAACCAGTAAATTTAAATGTTGTATCAATGATCGTTACTTAAATTTAAATGTCATCATTAAGGCTAGAGTAAATTTTAGGTCCAAGAGCTGAAGACCAAGATGCAAAGTTCTGGGATGCCATGGCCTGGTGACGAAGGTGAACGAAGATGGGAGCAAGCATGGATGGCTATAAAGAAGGTAGACTGCTTTCCTTTGCTGGAATAGAACATTTTGACCTCCAGATAATTTTGTCAATGTCTTGCTCTGTTCTTCCTAGAAGAACTCTCACATCCTTGTGATGGTTTGTGGTTGACTCATATAATTCTGTTCCATCAACTCTCTTCGTGATTTTATGACAAGTGGGCATATTGTGATTTCTTATAAGCCTACCTTGGAGAGAACTAGGTCTTTGATTGTATAACTGGAATAGTATCTCCTGCTTGCTTGTTGTAGATGTTGACAGGTACCCCTTTACTAAATATTTGATGGTCCCCTAATTTTATCCAGTTCAAACATGGCATGCGTGTGCTATATTTTGATCACTGTGAATGCTTGCCTGTAACTGTGCCTTGCAGTGTTTCTTCCAATTCTTGTCAAGCTTATTTAATTATGTTGACTATTTTATTTCTCTGTTCATGGCATTGATCTGTTACATAATTCCTTGTCAGGTCTGGGCTTCAAAATGGAATGAAAGGGCATACTTCAGCACAAGAAAAGTAAAGTTAGACCATGATTATCTCTGCATGGCTGTCCTAGTTCAGGAAGTAATAAATGCTGATTATGCATTTGTTATTCATACAACCAATCCATCTTCGGGGGATTCATCTGAGATATATGCTGAGGTATTGTATTTTTGGTTCACTGTTTGCTTTTCCCTCTGGAAATTCTTTCACTTTAGGTGGAAGAAGCAAAAGGCATTGATTTAGTGCTCCCTCTTGATATAGGTGGTGAAGGGACTTGGAGAAACTCTAGTCGGAGCTTATCCTGGCCGTGCATTGAGTTTTATCTGCAAGAAAAATGATTTAAACACTCCTCTGGTGAGCACCTTTCATATATTTTCTTTAGGTTGTTTGAACTTTAAAGTGGACATGGAGGACTTGCAAATTCAAGTAATCTAATTGCTTGTATTGTTGCTTCCAGAACTGGATCTATGCAATAGATGATGATATCCACGGTGCTAATAAAGCACCCTAGTTTTTCTTGTTATGTTTACCGTTTGCACTTACAACTTTGACATGCTGCAGGTGTTGGGTTACCCGAGCAAACCCATCGGGCTCTTTATAAAACGTTCTATTATCTTCCGATCTGACTCCAATGGTGAAGATCTAGAAGGTTATGCCGGTGCAGGCCTTTATGATAGGTATAATAATCAGAAAACTCTGACAGGGTGGATATACAATGAGTTTAACAGGGAAGAAGGGACGGTGGATAGCAGGAGGAGATTGATAATATCAAATCAGCACTTGAAATTTCTGCAGAATCAGCTTAATCTGTTTCAAAACATGAGTGGCAGGAAGTCTGGTAGAATTTAGCTGCAATCATATGAACCGGATACCCTTGATGGGCTTAAAACCTTTTGATAGGCTAGATGCTCAATGTAGCCCAGAAATAAATAAACCTACGTGAAAACTAAATCATACTGAAAGGATTGCATTATTATTATCATTATTATTTGCTCATCAGTAGTTCACTATTTTGCAGTGTGCCAATGGATGAAGAAGAGAAGGTTGTGCTCGACTATTCATCTGATCCATTGATCACTGATGATAACTTCCGACGAACAATCCTCTCTAGCATTGCTCGTGCAGGAAGCGCAATTGAAGAGCTGTATGGATCTCCTCAAGACATTGAAGGTGTAATACGTGATGGTAAGGTCTATGTAGTCCAGACAAGACCCCAGATGTGATCTTCTCTTTCTTTTTTCAGAATTGTATAAAATAGAAAAACCACAGGGAAATGAAGAAAGGGGAAAATATATGAATAATCAAGAAATGAAAAGAACAATAAATTCAAACTACAGCATTGAGTACAGTCAAGCTTCTGTTGACTGCAATGATATGTACACTGCCATTTACCTGCTTAATAAAACCACTGATTTATTTATTATAAGTGTTAAAACTTGAGTGAAACAAGATTTTAACAAGATAACTTGAATTTTACAGGTGTAACTTTTTTTTAACCTAGCCCTGATCAAATCCCAAATTAACCGGGTTTATGAGTCGAGACCAAGATTTAAAAACAATGGTTTAAATGGATGCCTAAACATGGAGCAGGAAACTATTGTTCAAATATTAATGGGCTTTTAATGGGCCGGATTCTGGCAATCGGCAAATGGTAATTACAGCATTATCTTTAGTGGGTTTAATCTGGATCCCGTGGTCGCAAAAGGCTTCTTGTCTGTGCATGGCTCTGATCTGTTCATGAGCTGCTTTATTCGAATGGCATTATAATGCTTAATCATTGAACCCTGCAATGCTTATGGCTGGACCATTGCAAGCAACTGTGGCATCTCCCATTTATGCATGCAGGATCTGAGAAGAATGGCCATCAATATAATTAAGAATCAATGATGCAACCTAGATTCTGTTTTCACGTCACAAATGACTGCCCTCGAATGATAAAAACTACATGTGCATAGCACGCAAGGTGGAAAATCAATCAAAACACATGGATATGAATAATCATCATGTGTCTTCCCGGCAGCAAGCAGTTCCCCTCAGCTGTACTTTGTTCGAGCAACATCATCATGCTGCACATGGCCATTTAATAAGGATCGAGAAATGGACCATGAAAACGATGCCGTAGGCCCGTAAGCATGCTACACATCAACTGAGCACGAGTTGGTAGCAAGTTTAAACATGCCACCCACCCTCCCAAATCATAGTTTAGGCATATATATAGCAATTTGGAGCAAAAGGGAGAGGTCAGCGACGTATGTATTTCAATGGCTGCCTGCCTCTTTGGAAACCCTGTTGTGATTTTAGCTAGGAAAGTTGACCATGCCCCTGGGACAAAATTAATGATCGCTTGGCATTGCTGTTCCATGCTTGGAGACTTTTGCCATCTTTTTTCACCTTTCAAGAACCTTTAGTGTTTAAATATTCGACGTCCACCCACATTTAGAGAAAATATCATTAAATGAATCATATCTTATAGCCCTGGTGTGTCTAAAAATTACAGTCGCAGGGGGGGGGGGATGCTAGGAGTTTTGACGTTTGAAAAAGGATAATGTCCAGTGGCTCTGAATTCATCATTACCATAACCATTCTTTAGCATGATTCTATTCCATCTCTTCTTTACATATGGGTCCAGGTGGAGTTCTCTTTATTTTCTTTGACCTTTTAACACTGTTCAAAAGCTAGATGCTTTGATGCTATTCTTCTGTAAAAGATACGGCAACATGCTCTACATGAATGTCTTATCAATTTTTTTTTGCTGTTTTGAACACAGCTTTCTCTTTGTAAGATCATGCACGACAATTTGTGTTGTTCTTGCTTTCTAAAGTTTTAGTAATCAAGTAAAGCATTGTATACAGTAGTTATCATTTTAATTCTAATTTAAAAAAAAAAAAAAAACACGTTAAAAGACAACATTCTTATTTGATAATTTGAATATTGAAACCGGCCAAAGTGGCTGACCAAAATTAGCGGCCAGTCTGATTAAGTCAATGAAATACAACAATGTTAATGATTACAAAGAACAGACTTGTCTTCCTTTGAGAGAGAATTGAATGTGAAGACCAGCAGAGCCCACTCGATGTGGTATTGCATTTCATATCAGCTCATCTTTTTCGAGGTTTCTAGAGAATAAATCCACTATCCAGTTCTAAAAAGCTTGCCTTTGTTTCTTTGTGGGGTTTATCGTTCCATCACATGAATTGGTCTTGGCCAGGCTTTCTCTAAGCCATTATATAATAATGCCATGTCTTGGTCAACCTGTTTGAAAAAGAAACAATTCAATGTAATAGAAGAGATTTTAAACTATAATTTATATTAATTTTTAATATATTTTTTAAAATAAAAATTTTTTAGACTTAAAATTTATATAAATTCATATTATTTTGTGCTATTTTAATTAGATTTTAATTAGAAAAGAAAACGAGTATCTCAATATGTAATTTATATAATTCTCTAACACAAAAAAAAAAAAAAGCACTTTCAAGAGATCTTAGGCTAAAAATAAAAAACCTTTGAACTTAAAACTCTAATAGGGAATTAAGATCCGAACTCGTGACCGTTTGATTATCAAAATTCTAATACCAAATCACAGAACTATCTCAACTTAATAACTTAAATTATTAGCATAAATCTAAATATATGATTTGTATTATTTTTTAACACATCCCTTCAAGTGAAAATTCTTTAGACTTGAAACTTGAATAAATTTACACTACATTGTACTTATTTTTTATAAAATAAATAGAAATAGTGAGATTCGAACTCATGACCGCTTGGTCATCAAGACTCTGATATCATATTAAAAAACTAATTTAACTTAAAAACTTAAATATAAATTCTAAATCTAACCTCAATCTAATCATGTTTGTTAATTAGGGTTATTGATTAATATTTGTTAGTGTTACGTTCAAAATTTATTATTTAGATTTAGAATTATGATTTGGGATTAAATAATTGCTTACGGGGTTTGTTTGGAGTTAAAATTAGGATTATTTTATGGTTTGATTTTTTGTTTTATCAAAGTTGAGGTGTCCAATTATATCTTTATTAAAATTATAATTTTTTCAAATTTTTTTTTTTTATCATGTTCTAGTTTGTCAATCTGTGCTAATTTATTTTTAAAAAATCGCACAACAGACAGGAAAGATTATTTAGGTGTCATATTTAACTCATTATAGGAGATACTGAGAATTAACGAGAAGGAGGGCACTATTGGCGAGGAGAAAAGGAAACGTTTCTTTTAAACCTACAATTTCTTATTTTGATACCATGAATGAATCTTGGATTGGATTGAATCTCATTTTCCTTCCATGGAAGGACGCAACCTGCCCTGATCATCAAGGGATGCACACGTGTGTAGTGCAGGGGACCGGTTCTGCCGACAAAAAAACTCCGGTGACAACCACATTAAAATCAAGGAAAATGAAATATGACCGATCAGGAATACTTTGATGTGACCTTTCATGGCATTCGACTCATCCTTTTAGAAAAAAAAAAAAATTTTTTTTTTGAATTAGTTTTATATTTTAATAAAAAAAATATTATTTTAATATATTTTTAAATAAAAAATATTTTAATAAGCAAATCCATACATGATGTTAAATCCTATTCACAAGAACCTTGTTTTCCACTCTCAAGTGTTAAATTAATATTTATATATAAAAAAAGAGGAAAATGTCAATTATTGACGTCTGACTTGCGATTTTCTTTGTTCTTTTTTCTACAAGTGTGGCCCTTTCTGGAAATACTAGGGATTGTTCGGCAGAGCAATATTCTAATTGTTTTTTTTTTTAAAAGGAAAAACCAGAACTTTATTTTATTCAAATATAATTAATAACACTCATTCTTATTTCCTTTTTCCAGCAACCTCGAGCCAAATTAATGGCTTCGAGTAGGAGACACGAGACAGTTCCATGATTGCAGATAAGTATGCATCCGGTCACAATTGAACAGTGAGGAAGACGCAAGGTTAGTGCAGGTTGGCCAATCCAATCTAACTAAAAATAATTAATCTCTACGTAATCTATGATGGAAAGGTTAATTAATTACTAATTGCATGCTTAATTACACAAGAAATTAACTTAGGCTCTACGAATACCACAATAACCTTATACTTTGAACCTTTCTTTCCTGGCTCGACATTTTCCTAAAGAAACTCACAGGTGAGTGACCTAAAGGAGGCAACAAACGACGACTGGCTTCTATAAATCTCAGGTCGATGAACAGTCAAAGTAGCAAGTCTTCCTAAATTTCCTCAATCTGTGTTGTTTATTTTCATCTTTTTGGCATAACAACTCCAGCCTTTTCTTCTCTCAGGATGATCAAAGAAGGGGAAAACACTGAATTCCCTAGATATTTGTAGATTCTATCAGAAAGCAGCTCGTCTCTCTCTATTATCCACGCAGGCTATGTAGACAGTAAAATGAAAGGAAAGTTGATTGTGAATTCGGGACAAGAGCAAATGTCAAGGCAGAAAAAAGAAAAAGGTGACGAGAGCAGTACTGGCATGTGCACCTGGACATTTTAGCAGTCTTTTCTATTATATTATGTAAAATCACTCGCATTAAAATTTCGTTGCCATGCAAATTAAAATCATGCTTGGAAAAAAATTAAAAAAAAAAAGTTAAATGTTGATTAAGGGATAAAGTATTGATTAGAGGACGTCTATTCTGTTCACGGCCATGACTGAACGTTTTAAAATTAAAGTGTTAATTCTTCTCTCTTTATTATTTTTTTTTTTTTTTGACATTGAAAAAAGTTTAAGGTCTCCGCTTACGAACATAATTGAGTGTTTTAAAATGCTTTTCCATGTCTTCTTTTATGTATTTCCACTAGATAGTTAAATTATATTGACTATTAGATTTATAAGTTTTATCAACTAACGAAATTTTTTATTGGTATTTATACTAAGAATTAATATACAATTATTTGATTAATAGGATCACGAAAGGAAAGCATCTATCAAACTCATAGGTTTTCTAGTTTGTCAATAAATTTTTCGTTAATAAATTTACTCATAGCTTTACAGATGGAAAATAGACGTAAAAAAATTATTATCTTCATTCCGTCGATAATTCCCTTGGTACTATTTAGCATATCACCCACAGGAGAATCATATGTTATTTCATTGGTGAGTTAATTGTTGCAGTGACATTTGCAATCATTATTTTCCAACTCTCTCGAATATATCGACAGACTAATTTTGTCGATGAGTTAACAGTAGCAATGACATTTACTATATTCTTTTCCAACTCTTTGGAATATACCGACGGACTAAGTCTGTCGGTAACCCCGTCAGTAATAATTTAAAAATATTTTTAAAAATATATATATTAAATAGAAAAAGAAAAATAATTAAAAATAAATAAATTTATATAAAATTCAAATATTTAAAAATAAATTATCTTAATATAAAAATCAAATTTTTGTTACAAATTTAAACATTTGTACGTTCAAATACAATAAAACTAGAATAAAGGTGGTGCTCAAGCAGCAGAAGGAGATTGGTCATTCTCAGGACCGTAGAGCCAATAAAAGGGTGCACATGTACTATCCATCTGTGATCTCATCTCCATTATCACTCGACAGAGTTCTTCATAATCCGCGAAGATTCGTTTATATTTTTCATTGGGATGGGTCGTATGTACTATGTAGGGGTGTGCAAAAAAACCGGAAAACCGAAAAAACCGAACCGAAAAAAAACCCGATTAAACCGATTAGAATAGTTAGGAAAAATCCCGGTTCGGTTCGGTTTTCGGTTTTGTAATGCAGGAACCGGTTAACTCGGACCGAACCGATTAAAAAAAAAGCAATATAAATAAAAATTTATTCCCCCTCTCACTCTTTCTCTCCAACCCTAGCCCTCTCACTCTTTCTCTCCATCTCCCTCCCAGCAGCCCCCTCCCCCTCCCCCTCCCCCTCACTCTTTCTCTCCATCCCCTCCCAGCAGCCCCCTCTCCCCTCCCCCTCCCCCTCTAGGCCTCCCCCTCTCGGCCTCTCCCGTCCCCAAGCGCTTTCAACTATTTCGTTAGTGGGTTTTCATTCTTGTTCTTGGTATCAGTTTCGCTTTGTCACTTCCTCTGTACTCACTCTCAGCCCCTGCTAGATCGCCACAAATTTGCAAACTTACGAAGGCAAAGAGAGCTGTAAAAAAAAGTTAATTCACTTGGAAGACAACATAGCCTTATTGGATTCCCCTTTTAAAGAGAAATAAGAAAGCTAAGAGAGAGATGATGAGAGGCGTGTTCAAGAGAATCAAATGTATAGGTTGTCTCGGTTTTTTGAAATAAAAAATCGAACCGGACCGGACCAAAACCTGTCGGTTTGACTCGGTTTCGGTTCGGTTTTGGTTTTTTTTCAAAAAAAAAAGAGAACCGATTTGGTTGTTTTTTTCAGTTCAAAACCGAACCGAACCGAAAATGCTCACCCCTAGTCATATGTTCTTGTACTCCATCTAAAAAGGTCGTGAACTCCAAAGATTGAGTGCTCAAGATTGATTGCAAGCATTCAATGGTTGAAATACTACGGGTCATCCGCAAGTTCTCAGTCGTAGTGTTAGAGAGTATGTACACCTAATTTTTATCGGGTCCATCGAACGATCCTATCTCCAACCAAAAATCTGAATCAATATCTCAGTAGGTTGAAGGATAGTCCTCGTATCTCTCCTTCAACCAGCTGTTATATGTCTCCTGGAAATTAAAAAAAATAAAGTCATCAAATTCAAGTAAATAAAAACTTTTTTAAAAAAGGTTGAAAACCAACATATCACAAAGTGTTGAGCTCGGCTATCCATGAATTATTGCACCCCTTTTTGGCGGTTATCACTTTGCAGGTGTGTTTTCACAAAAAGCTCTATTAGACTTGGCTCACTTTCAAAAACCGTAGCTTGCAAGATAAAATCTTACTATCCACTCTTAATGTGAAACGAGCAGAATGGACCACTAGTGTGCATGGTAACGAAATCATGAATTTTCCATCTTCGATCCCCCATACCAGACTGTGATCGTCGCGTGAAATATGTGAATGTCATGTGCTGAATATATTCTACCCATATAGTCTATGAGATGTATAGTGGCCTGAAATCCTTCCAAACCGCCTTGTCATTCCAGCCTAGTAGATCGCTTTCTTTCGCATATTTTTTGGATTTTTTTTGCGCCTCATACCAAAAATCATGCAACCTATATAGTACAATTGAATTATCTCTAAGTAAATGACAAATAAAATTTTAATATTTGGAATAAAAAAATTATCATGGTTTCGATGTTACCTAGTTGCAACGTAATTCTCTCAAACCCTCCTCGCAACATTATCATTAGCTCTATCACATTCAAATTTTTCCTTGTAGTAAAATTTATTAAAAAAAAACTTGTCAGTAATTTCAATAAAGTAAATGAATTAACATAATAAAAATTAAGTTAATACTAACCTTAAATCTTGAAAACCATACATCACCTTATGGTTTCCATTCAGGATGTTCGGAAATCTGACTCCATTAAAATAATTGAATTTTCATTGACGATTTAAATGTTGATGTTATTAATCGAGCAGCCTCAATGTTTGTAAACCTGAAATTGGATAAATTTAATGAAATATTATTTTTTTCAAAAATTATTAAATATATCATTGTGAAAGCAAAACTAACTTACATTGAAAGGTCATCCTTTCATTACATCTCATACTTGCAAGTAAATGGATCCTGCAATGAAAGGACCCCCCCTCTACGTTGTGGCATCACACTCAATGAGACAACATTATGAATCGATGCTTGTGCCTCAAGTGCCTCTTTCTTGTCGACACCTAATGACTCATGGTTCTCATTATCGCTGTTAGAAGAACTTGTAGTGATAAGTCCTCACAATGTCCAATTGATTTTCACCTAGGCAATTGCATAAATTTATTGAAAAAATATAAACAATTTCTATTTTTTTTTTTAAAAAAAAAAAGAAATTAGCAGCACCACCCCTATACGAGAAGCTACCCCGACATTTTGATCCTCCAAATAGACAACATATATATGCCACAAACCATTTGATTTTATTCAATTTCTACCAATAATTTTGAATAATTTAGTTTGATAGAAAATTCTCATTTTCTACGTGATAATATTTTTAATCCTAAATTTACAAGAATTTATTTTAAATGGAATACATACAATATAATAATTAAAATTACTCCCACACATTTAATTAAATATTAACAACAAAATTAAATAAAAATACTAACTAAAATTCAACAAAATAATGCAATAATTATTTCAAAAACAACTATAATTCAACACAATTTTTTCTAAGTTGTAATACTTTGATCCTAAATTCACAAAAAAAAAAATATTCTAAATAGAATACAATACAAAATAATAATTAAAATAAAATTGAACAAGAAATTTGAAAAAATAACTAAAATTCAAAAAAATAATAAAAATTATTTCAATAACAACTAGTAATTCATAAAATTATTAATAACAAAAACAAAGAAAAAAAATAATGCAAAAAAAAAATGGATATGGAATGAAAAATTCTTACCGTAATGGCATGCTTAATTTTAAAGTAGTCTTTCTTACTAAAGAAACTTCATTGATATCATCAACATGATTATAAAAATGCACACCGTCTAAAAATGCACACCATCCTCCTAGTTGAGTGATGTTTTTTCCTTGCGAAGCTTCTCTTGACTGATATATTGGTGTTCAATAAATAGCCGGACTTGATTGAAGAGTTGTTGATGCTCTAATAGAGTAGTTATGTCAGCCGATATAGGAGGTCCATGAAACGTTTAATCTCAAGAGTATCATGATCGTCTATCATTGATGGTGATTAGGGATGTCAAAAACCAATTCTAAATGAATTATTGATGGCTTTTTTATTAGTTTCCCATAAACAACACCAATGATGATACCCTAAAAAATTCAAGTAGCTTAGGATCAAGGCTTATATGTTGAATAATTAGTTAATCTCTTGATTCTAGCAATCTAATCTATTTTTCCTAGCCAAGGTGCCTGGTAAGTTAAGGTGACCAATGACTGGTACGTGTAAAAAGTCTTATTTGGTAGATTTGAGGACTCTCAAATGCTTAAGTATCTTTTTAGATAAAGAGTGAAATAATATTTTAGAGAGAGATGTTCTAAAAATATGTATGCATTAGATAATAGAGATAATAAACCTTTTGCTTAAAGGATTTGTGGGGTATATATAGCTCGTGAGTCTTGTTTTTTTTTTTTTTTATGAAAAGAAGAAACTAAAGAGTAATTTTCTTATAATAGTAGGGATAAATATCTTTTACACATCATTAATGAGCAATCAATATCTCTTATACATCATTAATATTGATGGCAAAATGTTAAGTCTTTAGAAAACTTTTATATATCTAGGGTTGTTGAGAGAAGAGAGTAAATTGACCTTAACATTTTATGTTAATGGTCATAATAATAGGCAAATGAAGTCTTGTGGCCCAATATGGGATCTACAAAGATTGTTAGTTCTATATCCATATGGTATTGGCATGATGTTAGGCCCAGAAATATTGGGTTTAGCAGCTTGCCACACCCACGTGTTCTTCGGCTCAACATGTAGCTGAGCCTAAGAAAGTTAGGTCTCGTAGCCTGTCAGACCCACATATACTGGGAATCAGCACTTAGCTAAGTCTAATAACATTAGGTCTCATAACCCACTAGACCCAGATGTACTGGGCTCAGCTTATAGATGAGCTCGAGGACATTGGGTTTAGTAGCTCGCCAAACCCATATGTATGTGGACTCGACTAGGAGCTGAGCCTAAGAATATTTGACCTGACAACTTGTTAGACCCACGTCTATCTAGTCTTAGTGTGTAGCTGAGCCCCGAGGATATTAAGTCTGGTAACTTGTCAAACCCACGTATATATGGACTCAGCACGTACCTGAGCTCGAGAACACTGAGTCTTGTAGCTCGTCATACCCATATATATTCAGACTCGATACATAGCTGAGCCCAAAAATATTAAATTATAACATTACCTTTGACTATTTTAATTCCAAGCTTTTAAATGAACATACCAAAGATATATTATCAATTCCACTTTCAACTTACTGACTAGTTCTTTAAAGATGAAAATCTCCGTTACAGGGGAGAAGAGAAGTGTGTATGGTGTCTATTCCACTAATTAATTTCTTTTATTCGATGGATGAAACCATTCAATCATTGGTTTTGGAAAGCCTCTTCCTAGTACTCCGAAGGCAATAACTTTTTCTAATTTAAAATATATTAAAATAATATATATTTTTTTATTTTTAATATTAATACATTAAAACTATCTAAACAATATTTAAAAAATATTTTTTAAAAATATTATTTAGCATTGCGATCCAACCGTGTTTTTACAAATTTTTATTTTTATAACTTTAAATTAATATTTTTTTAGTATTTTTTTATCATTTTAATATGTTAATATTAAAAATAATATGTTGATTTTAAAAATAAAAAAAAATAATATATTTCTAAACAAAAAAATAATTTAAAAACAACTTTCAAACACAATCTTAATATTTTTTCAAAAAACAAAATTCAATGTAGATATTTCAAATATTATTTTTAAAAAAATATTTTTAATAATAACACATCAAAATAATATTAAAACACTAAAAACATATTAATTTAAAATAAATAAAATATATTTAAAATCACCTTTTGTATTAAAAAAAAAAATTCCTACTCAGGAACCCTCATTCTCACCCTGTGATCGCTGGGAAAGAAAAATCATTAGGAAGACCCAATAATTAAATTTACAGGAAAAGAGAGATCGGTGGGAGTGTGGGACAAACCACCCGATCGGTCTCCAAGATTCAGTTTCAGTCTTAAAACCAGTCTTTTCATGTAGGGACTATAAATATGCACCACTATCCAATTTTTTGTCAGAGGGAGTACGTATGGACATTTTTTTTTCTTGAAATATATATATTCCTATAATAAATATTGGTGTGTCAAAAACTGATTAAGAATATCCTAATTATTCTTTTTATTGTTTTAATTAATATAGATGTTTGAATCAATTTACGCATACCTTGATTAATTTCACAGATCTTAAAATGAACGATTATATAAGCCTTTTTAGTGACCCTAAAAGAACTCAAACTCGTGACTAGTAGAAAACAAACTTTATAATCTGACTAGTTGAACTATCATCAGGATTCCTAATTATTCATTCTTGATCTAATTATTATGTTCATCCCTATAGCATTATTATCAAACTAGATCCATTCTAATATTACAGTTTAACTTGGTAGCCTACTTTATTGGTCTAATTTTATATTGAACTAGATTACAAGTTAACTAATAATTCAATGAATTAATCTATATTTCAGTCTAGATGTGTCAAAGAACCATCTTAACCCAATAATTTAAGTTGTTAGGTGAGGTTTTAGGATATAATTTATATTATTCTCTAACACACATCCTCAAGTGAAAGCTCTTTGGACTTGAAACTTATACTTGCTTATACTACTTCATGCTTAATTTTTATCAAATAAATAGAGATGGTGAGGTTTGAACTCGTGACCACCCGCTTAGTCATCAAGGTTCTGATATTATATTAAAAAATAATCTTAATTTAATAACTTAAACGGTTAGATAAATCTCAAGATATAATTTATATTATTATTTGATAAGATGCAACCTAATTTAACTAAAAGACACCCAAAACGATATAATTTTAACATTAAAAGAAATCTTGAAATAAAAATGTTTTGGATTAACTGATAAATATATATTGATCCATAAACGAGGCCTGGTTTATTATTATGCCCGCAGGGCCTGTCAACAAGGCACGGCTCCACCGGTAAATATGAATTACCTTTGCTAATTGATTTGGAATGAGAGTGACACCTTGTGGGCCGCCATGTGTATATAAAACTTTCCATTTTATTTTCCACAGGTGCATGCCTGGGCACAAGAGACTTGGAAAAAACAACCGAAATAAGAAATGACAAAGGGACAGCTAGGGAAGTGGTAAGCATCATTGCCTGAACCCTAAAAAGAGGCAGTGGAATGCTGAAAAGGCACATCCCTGCCCTAAATCTAAAATGCGTTTAGACTTAAAATTGACTGTATTAATGAGTAATTATTCTTCTTCTTGCGGAGGATGCCGCCGAAGGAATATGCCCTTCTTACTACAGAAATGGTCTCCGAGAAAGCAATATATCAAGCGAACAGAGCATGCGTGCCCATGGCAAAGGTGAATAATGCATTGTAGGTGTTTGACGAAATGATCAGCAAAAACAGGAGAGGGAGGAAACAAGACAGGATTTTAGCATTTATTTGTCTTAGTGATTACTTGTATGATACTTAGAAAATCAATTATTTGTCGAGCCTCGTAAATGAGCAATGCCTAGCATCTGTATGGATACTCAGACACCCAACAACAAAGTTATTAAAAATAATCACTATAGATTAATTACTAAGTGTAATAATAGTTTTGTCGTTCAATATGCAAAACAAAAAAGTCTTTATATGAGGACAAGATAATCTTTTCCATTGGACTCATTTGGTTATATGAAATTAATCAGGGTGTCATGGTATGTTAATTTTTTTTACACAGTTAAATGATATAAATATCTTTAAAAAACAAACCAAAAATAAGAGGCTTTTACAATATTTTATTTTTTAAAAATAAGAAATTACTTCATTACTCTTCAAGTAAAAAAAAATATATATATATATAGAGGGGTGCATGTGTAGTGCAATTGTTGAATTTTTTTTTTATATTCCTCTTTTTTCTCTATTTTCTTCTTGAAATCCGTGCTGGATTAGCAAGAATTAAGATTTGTTCTCCCATTTATTTTTATTTATTTTAATTGTGATCCTCTCTTTTTTTATTGGTTTTTGTTTATTTTGGATTCGTTTTTTTTTTAATTTCATTGATTTTTATTTAATTTTTATATGAAATATTGTACTCATTATTTTGATTTTTTTAAATTTTATTCTTTAATATTTTTTTTTATCTAATTTTGGTCCTTATTCTTTTAATTACTCATTTTTAATCATTTTTGTAATTCATTTTTTTTTAAAAAAATTTTTACCTCAATATTTTATTTTATTTATTTACCATTTAATTTTGATCCATATTCTTTCAATTAATTTTTTTTTAATTTTGTCCCTCAACATTTCATTTTATTTATTTTATCTCATTTTAGTTCTTATTTTTTTAATTGCTCTTTTTTTTATCATTTTCTTATTTTATAGGGTTATCTCGGATCGTGAATAGTCAAGTTAATCCAGGTTGTTCTGGATTTTTTCTCAATATATTTTTTATTTTTTTTAATTTCATCATTTGAAATTAATTTATGGGTCTTGAGCTTTTTTATTTTTTGTTTTTATTAGGTTATCCTGGGTTGCGGGTTAGTTGGGTTAACTTGGAGTGACTCGAGTTTTTATTTAATATTTTTTTATTTATTTAACTATAATCCTTTTTTTATTTTATTTTTTAAAAATATTTTATTTTTTAATCCTGAATCCATGTCTTAGGTGGTGGGTTAGTAAAGTGAACCTGAATTAACTCGGGTTTTTTCTTCTTATATCATTTGATGTTAGGTTATTGAACAATAAACTTTATGGTTTTTTTTCTTTTCATTTTATAAAATATCTTATTTTATATCTCATGTATTTGTCAAATTAAATCAACTTAACTCAAGTTTTAATAGCTTAAACATCTTTTTTATGTTAAAAAACCTACAAAGCCAACCTATTTTTTATATATATATATATATATAGTAAAGAATAAAACTGTAACTTCTCATGATATAGGTTTTATTTAACTGTATGGTTATATTTAAATATATTTTTAAAATATGTTTAAATATTTTTAATATGAAGAGGTTAAAATTATTAAAAATATATTTTAAAAGTATTAATATAATATATTTTAAACTGAAATGCGTGTACCTTATTACCCCACACACATACAAATTATTTTACAATATTATGTGCGTAAGCATAATGTAAGCATGCAGGTGCGCGTGCCACCACAGAATGCTCAACACAATAAGAAATTACCTTCACTCTTGGAAAACGACGGCTTGAACAGCTACGTGGTTCTTGGAGAAACTCCATTAAAGTAAAAAATTAACCATTCATGGTGTTATGTTTTTTTTTTCCCTCTCAATAATATCTATATATAAATAATTGAAAAAATAATCAAAAAAAAGTTATTTTTTAATTTTTGTTTAGAATTTTTGTTCACAAAGTTTTATTTATTAAAAGAATATCAAAACAATTTCGTTTAAAAATTCTAAATCGGAAGTCAAGCCCTCGGCTAGAGACAGGGCCTGGATGGGCTTGAAAAATATGCTAATCTATTTTTCTAAATTATCTAAACTCGGAAAAATAATGAAAAAACAAATGTTGGGTCGATGAAAGTAAGAAAGCTTTAGTTTGTAGAATAATGGTAATTAAATGGAGAATCATAAAAACAGAGTTGCCGAGACAAGGAACGTCTAGGGAAGTGAGAAAGAGAACACGTCAAAGCAAAGAACTTTGGAAACCCAGAATCAAGTGTAATTCCTATCTGTCCTCAACACCGAAGTAAAGAATAACAGAACTCAGGACCCCTATAAAATTAACACAAAAGCTAAAGTTCCAGTCCTTGTATTCGAGACTGGAGACATAACCTCCTCTCATCATCATCTCTCTCTCCAGTTTCTTTTTCGACACAGTACCATTTCTCAAGGGGAAAAAAAATCTAAGAAAAGCCAGCTCAACAGTGTGTTATTTTAATCAGCTCGTGCTTAGGAGTTCAAGGTGTCAGACACATAAAACCAAGGAGGAGTGTTAGAAGCTGCGACTGGGAGCGAATAGAGAGGGGAGAAACACAGATAAAGAGAGGAGAAGTCTTAGTTTTGTTATTTTTGGGGGGTTCAAGAGCTTTGGAAATGGTGAGGGATTGAGTGCAGTTGCTTAGAATGGTGATTATGTGCTGGATGGATACAAAAACTAGGAATAAATGGGGTTATTTTGATCACAGAAGAAGACAACATCAATGTACAAAACGAACAAATACCACTACAGATTTGGCGAAAGAAATGACACCGGGAAGTTTCTCAAACATGGCTTCTAGCTGGTGTAATAAGAAGATCTCATCTGTCATTTCAGTTTTTGTATGCTTTCTTCTTGTTGTTTCTTCAAAGATTTGTCCTGTTTCATCCTCGGAAACCGGCAGTCGCCATGCAACCAACCAGACTTTCCGACCCCAAGAAGAGTTACAGAAGTTGAAGTATATAAGAGAGCATCTCGAGAAGATTAACAAGCCTGCTGTCAAGACAATTCAGGCATTCTACTTTTGTCCCTAACATACAACCTCGTTCTATCTGGTTTTGTACTTTCAATTCCCCCTGTTTTTGCTCTGTTTTCTTGAGGTTTGATATGCTGGTTGGTTCTTGTTTGTCACTGCAGAGTCCTGTCGGTGATCTTATTGACTGTGTTTTGTCCCATCAGCAACCAGCCTTCGATCACCCTCAACTTAAAGGACAAAAGCCATTGGTACTTTAATTCTACCGTTTTACTTGATACATTTCAACTTTGATGGTTCTTCTCGGAAAATTCATGCTTTCAAGCTCAATTATATATGTGATGTTGATAGTGTTCTTTATTTTAAATTTCTTGAATGAATTTGCAGGAGCCTCCAGAGAGACCAAAAGGTCTTGAACCACCAGGCATGGTAACTGAAAACTTTCAGTTGTGGGATTTGTCTGGTGAAGCATGCCCAGAAGGGACAGTTCCTATCAGAAGAACAACTGAGCAAGACATGCTAAGAGCAAGATCCATTAGAAGATTTGGCAGAAAATTAAGAAGGCATGTTAGAAGAGACACTAACAGCAATGGCCATGAGGTCTTCTCTCCTCTCTGTCTCTCTCTCTCTCTCCCCTTCTTTTCTGTTAATCACAGCCTTAATAAACTTAACAACATAAAAGAAAGTGGTCAAACAAAATGGCGAATGTCTGATGGACCTGCTGATTGTCTCTTCTTTTTCATGTTGCTTTTTCTGAAGCAACTATCGTATTAAAAACACAAAGAAAGATTAAAAGCTTAGAGAAACAAAAAACTGCTTTTTGAATTTTTTTAAAACCTTCGTATTTACTAAAACAAAGGGCATTAACCTCCCTTATTATTATTTTTTTCCTGCGTGAAAAAAAATAACAACGTCCATTTACCTTACAGAATATGTGATTTGAATGCATTTCCCAACATGAGAGAAAGGAATTCTGGCTGCTTAGCAGATTTCTATTGAAAGTAAATCCATACTTTCTTGGTCTTCTTGCTAAGTAGTGGTCACTGTTCTTACTTCTTTCACTTGTTTGAACTAAATCGTTTTTGGTTAATGAGTTCTCTTTTGACTCTATGTGTGAACGCGATCAAGTTCTGTAAATAGACCTGACAGACCCACCAATTTCAAAGAGAAAGAAAAGAGAACACATCTAATCTATAGCTATTCAGGTACCGTCAAATATACAAGGTTATTAGACCTCAAGGGCCACTAATATTACTACCTTGAAAGTGACAGGAGGCTGAACACTTGAAGTTTCCATCGTGTATTTATTGTCCTTTGCTTTCAAATTGTTGGGTTACAGCATGCGGTTGGATATGTGACTGGAGATCAATATTATGGAGCGAAAGCCAGCATCAATGTGTGGGCACCCAGGGTTTCCAGTCAGTATGAATTCAGCCTGTCACAAATGTGGGTCATCTCCGGTTCGTTTGGCGATGATCTTAACACCATTGAAGCTGGATGGCAGGTATTCAAGGGACTCATCTCCCGCAAAAAGTCGTCTTCTTCGAAGAAAATATATGCATACCTGCCTGCATCTTCATCTTTTTCCTTCAACAAGCCTCCATTCTTGCATTTACCATATCACACATATAGCCATGACAAAGCAGTAGAGCTTACGAATTATGGAAACAAGCTAGAGTTTGAACACATTGGTTAATATCTGGAATTCACATTTAAAGCAGTAATCAGAGCTCGATGAACAACCTCTCACTCTAATTAATTTTTGAGATGCAGCAATAATGTGTAATCCATTAAGTATGTATTTGCAGGTTAGCCCGGAACTGTACGGGGACAACTATCCACGGTTCTTTACATACTGGACTGTGAGTGTTTATGTGTGAAGAATATGGCTTCGTTTCCCTCCATTAACTCTTTCCTTGCCCTACCTTCAACTGTAACATCAATATTCATGGCGGCTTTCTAATTAATAGCTTAATTTCTAACAACAGTCGGACGCTTATCAAGCAACTGGATGCTACAACTTGCTATGCTCAGGCTTCGTCCAAACCAACAATAGAGTTGCAATTGGGGCTGCTATCTCTCCAACATCCTCCTACAGTGGAGGACAGTTTGATATTAGCTTATTGGTTTGGAAGGTAAAATAACTTATTTTGTTTTTTGCTTTCCATTCACTCACTGCCACTAAAAACATCAAAAGAGAACATCAGACATAAAACTAGTAACATCCTATGCCCTGTATGGTGAAATTAATAGCTATTTGTTTCTTAAAAAATAGTTTTTTTAAAAAATTATTTTTTAAATTTTTCCGTGTTTATTTACCATTAGATAAACTTGTTAATAAAAAATATTTTATCAAAAATTTAATTTGATTTTCAAAAAAATATATTTTTTAGAGGAAAAATATTTTTTGAAAGTTGCGAGAAACTAAAAAATATTTTGTTATTTATTAATGATATCAGTTTTTATCATCATTTTTTTTATCCTTTTATTAATTGAATTTTTTTATTTATTATATTTAATCTATATTTTTTATTGTTATTTATTTTATTTGAAATAATTTATGAAATTGAATTTTTTAATCTTATCCTCTTTTATTTTCTTTAACCGTCAGATTTGTTTTCTATTCTTTTTATTGTTATTTGTTTTATATAAAATGATTTTTGAAAAAAAAAAATTTCATCATTTTTTTAACTTTTTTATCTATCAGATTTTGTTTATATTTTTTTAATAAACTTGAATAAAATTAAAATATTAATAAATTATTTTCTAGTTTATTTTCTATAATATAGTTCTAATTTATTTTCTATAATACTATCAAACATTACAAAAAAAAAAAAAAATTGCTTCTCAGAATTTTACTTTTGTTTTCCTTGTAAACAAGAGTAAAATTCTACTGTTTGTGTGGATCACCATTTATATGCATATGTGTGCCTGGATTGTAACCTAGCATCCACTGCCTAGACTTGCCGGACCCATCACTTCTTTTTATATATAAAGAATTCAGTGAGAGGTGATTTTAGATTTAAACCATCCAATGTGATTATTTTTTAACTATTTTGCAAAAAAGTTTCGTAAAAAAGACTCCCTCGGTATCCAAATGGGGTGGTCAATGATGGACCCTAGCTCTCAAGAACACAACTTGCTGACACCAACAGCTTGGAGACAATTTGTCAAATTCTACTGAGCAAAATAATGTAGCAATAGCATAAATGGGCCAAAATTGGCGTGCACTCATAACTTCAAACAGTGTCTGTAATTCCCTTGTGCTTTTCTGCTTTGCTTCTTTAGATTCTCTTCTTTTCCGACTGAAAGAGCTTCCTGACGCTTGACCCCTCTGCGCTTGCTTTTTTTATACTTTATCATCAGTATTTACTCTCTTTTTTTCTTTTTCTATTTAATTACTAGCCTTGTAAGTGAGAAAATCATCATTTTATATATCCCTGGAAGAAACTTTCCTTTTCATCGCACCCTGTTTTTTTCCTCCCGTGCTCGTCACCATGAACACGGTCATAATTATTGTTCGCTACCAGGGAAACAGCAACGATTTATTTTCACTTTTGTGCAGGATCCAAAGCATGGAAATTGGTGGCTAGAATTCGGAAACGGGGTTCTAGTAGGGTATTGGCCATCGTTCTTGTTCACTCACCTGAGGGATCATGCAAGTATGGTACAGTTCGGCGGCGAGATCGTCAACTCCATGCCTTCAGGGTTCCACACCTCTACTCAAATGGGAAGCGGCCATTTTGCCGGAGAAGGTTTTGGAAAAGCCTCATATTTTAGGAACCTGCAAGTTGTTGATTGGGACAACAACTTACTTCCATTATCAAATCTTAGGGTTTTGGCCGACCATCCGAATTGCTATGATATACAAGGCGGTATTAATAGGGTTTGGGGCAATTATTTTTACTACGGAGGACCTGGAAGAAATGTGAGATGTCCCTAAGGGAATGGTATAGGGTGGGAATTCTTCTTCTTCTTCTTCTTCTTCTTTTCTTCTTCTTCCTCTTGTTGAGTGATATTGGTTTTCATCTCGAGATCACTCGGTCAGTTTGGGGCTATTCTTATACTTATTTCCTTTGTTAATCCATATTTGTTTTCTTATTTCTTCTCAGCTAACAGCCAACAGATGATTTATGATGTATACCTCCCTTAGGGACTCTGATGTAAATGTGGGGAAAAAAAAGGAAAGGAAAGGAAATATTAGTGAAGTTTATACTATGGTTTGTGGTTTTATTCTCCTCTACTGTCATTGTATGCAAGATTTTCAAGAACATGCAGAGGGTGGCAGCTTTATATTTGTTTCTAACAATGGTGAAAGGGATGAGACGGGGCCCTCGAAGGCTAACCACTATCTTGAATTCTCGAAAGGCTCATTAAATTAATCCTGAACAGGAGATCATGGGTCCTATAAAATAACATTAATCTTTCTTATTTTATACGACTTCTCGAAGAGATCGCCGCCTCGCTTGACACACGGTGACTGCTGTGGTAACTTTAAGTAAAAGGTTGTTTTATTTTTATGTAGAAGTAATTAAAATGTTTGTGTTTACATAATTAATCCAGTGTCTAATCACTTCAAATTATGTTTGACATAGATAATCTTGTTGGGCCATGCCTCGAAGTTTTTCAGAACGCGGTTTCCATGTTTTTACTTTTTAAAAAATTAATATTTAATATATTTTAAATAAAAAAAAACACTTTAAACCTTTATTGTCATCGATGCAAATCTTGAATATATTGCTTCTATTTTCTTTGTTTTTCCGGGGGGACATTATCTTGAAAATATAACAATATTTTATATATTCTTTTAACCCGGATAGAAATAATATTATAATCAAGGTAATAAGATACAATGAATCTTACTCTTTTATTAGGGAAGAAATATAACGTATAGTCTGATAAGGAAAAAAGATTATGATAACGCATCTTGTTTAAAGCTTAAGCCAAATGATACATAGTAGAAGTACTCTGGACTCCACCCAAATATAATTAGCGATTTGCCCATTGTGTCTTGCTTCCACAAGAAGATTTAATTTATTAGATGAACATGTATAATTACTAGCATGTATGATTTGTCATCCTCCTCTCTCTTGAAGTTTACGTTAATTACCACTCCCCGCTAATTATTATAATTATAATTGTAATTATTAAAACAGCTAAAAGATGTGCATTTATTGTTAGTGGCACCCCGGTACTTTCTTTTTTCTTTTTCATTTTTTTTTAAATTTAATTAAAAAAAAACTCAATAGAAAAAAACAAATGAAAAAGAAAGGGTTTAAGTATGGTGGTTTTGTTCTACAAACATGCCCCCAAAAAAATAGATTGGTCTATATAGATTTTTTAATTCAGTTAATTTTTGTTTTTTAAGTGATTTTTGGGTTGTTATGTGGTTTGTGGAGATTTTTGTGGTATTTTTAGATGAAAATAAATAAAAATAAAATAAATTTTAAATTAAATTTATTCTTTTTTATTTTCCAACGACCATAATTTTAGCTGGAATGTTGGCAATAATCTAGCATGAAGGGGAAAAAAAGTGGATACTATGTCATCCACTATTGAGAAAAGGATGGGCTTTTAAGCCCAACTACACATTGATTTTTTAACTAAGATTAGACACATAGGCCTAGCTTGATAGGCTAGCGTGTCTGGGCTCATTTTAGAAAATCAGATTTATTGAGCTACAGACCTTCTTGACTTGCTTTTTATTTTTATTTTAAAAAAAAACTAATTAATTTAAAATATTATAAATCTATTAATATATTAAACTTTAAAACTAATTAGAAATATATTTTAGATATTATTTTATTAAAAGCTATTCAATTTTTACTTTCATTTCCAATAAAAATAATAGCTTTTTATAATATTAACAAATTTTATTTTTCACATTATACTATTATTATTATTATTATTTTATATATTTTATCTCTTGACAGTGTATATTTTTATTTTCATATGATTCAATGAAAATCATCTAAAAAACAATGTATCCAAGCCTATTTTGATCCATAACTCGAGTTGCAGGTTTAACATGGTAACTTAGATTTAAAATATTAACTTGTATTTAAAATAATAATTTTTTAGTTTTTAAATTTTAATTTTTATATTAACATATCAAAACAATAAAAAAAAAATAAAAGTTTTAAATTAAAAAAATTATATTTTTACAAAAAGCATTTGGTCCGTATTTCCAAACCCTACGGACTCGTATCTGATTTCCGAATTTGTAATCAGCATCAAATTGCTGTGAGGAAGATAAATTCCCTAAATTTTCCAGGTAAGGAAGAATCTACAAACTACAAAGTGCTGTAAAGTTTACCGATTTAAAAGCAAGAAACTCAATCAAAATAAATAAGATTATTTACAATAACTTGAAGCGGCTACATCGTTAAAGTTGGCTCAGGTGGTGAATGTATCATCTTCGAAACTATTGGGTTCAAATATGGTGTGTCTGTCTTTATGTTCGAGCTGTTATATATTAATTGATAGAGAATAATATAAATTATATTATGAGATTTCTCATAACATAATAGTTTAAAATATTAAATTTAAATGATTTTTTGATGTGGTATCAGGGTTTTGATGGTCAAGTGGTCACGAGTTCGAATCCCACCATCTCTATTTATTTGATAAAAATTAAGCACAAGGTAAAATGAACATATGCAAGTTTTAATCTATATAAGTTTCAAGTCCATAAGTTTTTCACTTAAGGGGGTGCTATAAATTATATCAGGTAATTTCATCTAACAGTTTAGACTATTGGGTTGAAATGATTCTTTTCTACTAATATAAAAACTAATAATAATAAACTTGTTTAAATATATTTTAAAATAATACAATATTTAAAAAAAAATCATGCACCCAGTACTTCCACACGAAATGGATAAAAAAGAGAAACATAGGCACCGACCAGAAAAAAGCTAACATCTGCTTTTTCTGATCCCAGCAGAGTGTTTGAAATTAGATCAAACAGCCACCCTATGCATCCTCTTAGTTGAATTCACCAAACAACATATGCTGTGTCAGCATGTGGTCACGTGTTAACTCTGTTAGAAATAAGCATCACGATCTGTAATTCTTTGGTGAATCTTTGTTCCATCCAAATATTCTAATAGATTATTGTATCTTGTGAGAGAAACTTATTATAGGTTTTATCTTATTTGTTTTTCATTAATTCTCCCAACAATTTTAGAGAGAAAATAAAATTGATTTGTTTGCTTGATTTTTTATATAAACATTATAAATTCTTTATCTAGCAAACTTGAAAAGTTTTCTGATCAAAACATTTTTTTTATTGACGACAATAAATTAAATTTTGGTTTACTATATGGTGTTTTTTTTCTGTAATAATAAATGGTTATAAAAATAAAGGTGTTGAAAAAACAAACACTAAAATACCACCTTTTCCAGTTGTTTCTTCAAGTGATGCATCTTTTTCTAGTGGTATAATTAACTCTACTAATAAAGATATTTTATCCCGTGATAAAATTTTAGTGATTTATTTAATAATATTTATTTTATATTTTGTTATACTAAAAATACTTTTGAGTCATGGGAAGGAAGCACTTGAATATATATATATATATATATATATATATATATATATATATATATATATATATATTCAAGTGCTTCCTTCCCATGACTCAAAAGTTTATATATATATATATATATATAGACACACGCACACATAAGAAAAATATCTTCAAAGATATTCAATTAAAAAGCGGCTTCATTTCAAATGGTTATCGGAAAAAGTGTTTCTATGAAATTCATGAGTTTAAAAATATTATTTATTACATTAGGATACTACTTGGTAGTGATATTCAAGTTATAATTATTACTACCAATGTTATTTTAGGAATTAAATTATTAAAAAAATAATTATTATTTTTCTTTGACTCACTCACGTTATATTAAAAAATATATATTAAAAATATTTAATTGTTTTGATGTGTCTACTGCATGCAATCCTTTTAGTCCTTGTACTAAATTAAGAAAAAATGATGGTAAAAGTGTATCCCTCTACTTTTATTCTCAAAGTATTTAGCAAATCATAGATCAATTAAATATACACATAATCCAAATGTTTACATTGGAATGCTTTAGAAATAATTTTTAAATATCTAAAAGGAATTATTGATAATGCACTTCATTATTCTGGTTTCCCTATTATAATGAAAGGATTTAATGATACTAACTGGATTCTTGATTTAGAAGAAACGAGGTCTCCTAATGGGTATGTATTTATTCTATATAGCAGTATAGCTTGTTGAAAATCTATTAAACAAACTATAATTATCCATTCAACGACAGAAGCAGAATTAGTTGCACTAGATACTATTAGTTTAGAAACTGGGTGGCTTCATAAAATTTTAATCGATGTACCATTTGTTTCTAAATTAATACAACCTATATCAATACATTATGATAACCAAACTATTATAGCTAAGGCTAAGAGTAAAAAATTTAATGGAAAAAGAAAACATATGACTATTAGATATAAATCCATCAGACATTTGATATTTCATGAAATTATTTCTTTGAGTTTTGTTAGGTTTGAAAACAACATTCTGAATCTGCTCACTAAAAATTTGGTGTATCTCGAGCTATCAAATCACAAAGGAAAATGAGATATAAGCTTTTAATTTAATCATTTATAGTGGAAACCTATCTTCAAATAAATGGCAATCTCATTAATGAAGTTCAACCGTAAAAACAGAATTTCTAGGTGATTGGAGAGAGCATGAATTTTACATAAATATTTGAAGGGTGGTCTCGGGTCTCATTTCTATGATGTTGTGTTCTCTATTATGACAATTAGAAAGATTTAATCGCTAGATGAATTCAAAAGCATATTTTTTTGTAAGATGTTGCTCACAAAACATCATTAGAGGATTTATCTAAGCGAGTGTGGTGGTGGAGTCATCACTATAAAAGCTTGGACAACTCTTTAAAGACACTCACGGGATAAAATAAGTGTGCATAACCATAAAAAAAAATACAGTATTGATAGAGCTTTAATATCATCTATTGTTGTGTGTGTGATAAGTTTATAGTTGATTTAGAGAAATTAATTCAAAACATTATAGTTACTATGATTTTTTAAATTGAAACTTATTTACATGTAGGTTCAAACCCTTCATATACGTAACACCTATTATATAATATTAATTTCTCACTTAAATTATTCATTACAGATATTAATAATTTTAAATTATGTGGGGGAATATTACAATTTTAATTTAAAATTTATCTTTAATGATAACCACTAGTAATAATTATTATATCCATTTTAATTAATTACTATAACCATTATAATTAATTATATAACAGTTTTATGTTTTAATAGTAGTAATTGGCTATCATTAATTTATCATACTTAATTATTGTAAAAATGATTTGTAACGGATTTTTTTTTAAGGTGTGTGTGGGGGGGGGGCAAATGCATTTTTCTATTTAAAACTGTTCTCTCACATATTTCAATTAAACATTCATTTCTTATTTCTTTCAAGTTTCACTATAATTATTATTATTTTATTTTTTCCTTTAAGTGAGTTTAAGGATAATTAAAGGTATAAGGAATTTTTATTGCATCCAAAAACCTTAATAGACCGTTGTATCTTGAGAAAAAAGATGCGAAAATTCTAGACTCTTATTCTTCTCATATTTTTTAGTTAAAATTATTTTTATTATTGCTTTTTAACACTAATTCAAATCAAGGAATAATTATTGCATTTGTTGTTCTTATTTATTTTCATTAATTCTCCCAACACTATCGTGTGCGTATTGTCACTTTTGCCAGATTTGATTAACCATCATCAGGACATGCATGTCTTTTGACCAATGAGCAGAATTCTATAACCTATTTGTAATTATAATAGTAATTGTGGTTTAAAATATTTTTTTATTTAAAAATATATTTAAATAATTTTTTTATTTAAAAATATTATTTTTTATATTAAAGACCTGAAACATTAAAAAAAAATTTCAAAAATAGTAGCCCGGAGTACCACATGGCTATGAACAATACAAGTCAGGGGAGGGGAGAAAAACAAAGAGAAACAGTTTTTTGAACTTCATGAATGCGTGTGCAGTATATAATGCCTAATAGGCTAGCCCTAGAAAAGCCAACCTCAGGTTCAATTATAACTTAGTTGGACTGGGCCGATAGACATGTGCCCGGCCTATCGACCAGCAATGTCCCCCAATTTAGACACCTAACTAGCTACTACTAAAGGTGAGCTTGAAATGTTACTCTAGATTATTTTTGTTATAGTGTATTGGCTAAAGAGTAGGCTCAAAATTTTGACATGGAGATGATAGATTAAAACCATCTTGTAGGTGGTTCAGTGATAAAATATTAGAATTAAAAAATTTATTTTTCTTGTGATTTTAAGTTTGAATTCTATGATTGCTAATATGATAGTCACTGGAGACTTACATGGTTGTTAACTTCAAAACTCGTAGGATTAGTCAAGGTACATACAAACTGGTCCAGACACCCACGTTAATAATAATAAAAAAAAATATCAAATTAATTAAGTTTGATCGAGTTGATTCATAATCTGAGTTTGATATTAATTCCTTTTTAGGTTTGCGAGTTTCATGAAAATAGCTATATATAACAACAATCCATTGATTTGGGAACGATTTGGATCGATTGTTATGATGCTTATATCTACACATTTTATTTAGAAACTAATTACATGACCCGCACGATAATAACATTAAACTTGCATGACCCAGTAGGTCTAGTTGTAATACCAGAGTCAATAGCCTTGGATGCGGGTCTGGCTGCAAGGTCGTATCATAAAAGTGTGATAATTAAATAAATTAATTTAAAAGGAAAAAAACAGTAGAAAAAAAAAACTAATGAAGAAAAAGAAAAAAAATCTGAATTAACTAGGTTAACCCTTTAAATCAGGTTAACCCGTCAAACCTTAAATTCATGTCGTAAAAGTTTGATAACTTAATAGGAAAAAAAATTGACAGGCTAACCCAGAATTAACTAGGCTAACATGTCAAACCAAGTTACATGTAAAACCCAGGATCCGTGCCATGAAAGTTTGATAACTAAATAGAAAAAAACTGAACATTAACAATCTAAATTAAACGAAAAAAAAATCAATTAAAAAGATAAAAAAAACATAAACAAACAAAATACATAAGCATGTTACTAATGAGGAAAAAGAAAAAAAAATCTGAATCAATTGAGTCAACCCATCAAATCAGATCAACCTGTCAAACCTGGGATTCGCGTCATGAAAGTTTGATAACTAAATAGAAAAAAAAATCAACGGGTTAAACGAAAAACAATTAACAAACCAAACTAAACAAAAAAAAATGATTAAAAAGGAAAAAAGAAAAAAAAATCCGGGTTAACTCGTCAAACCCGAGATCCATGTCATGAAAGTCTGATAACTAAATAATTTTTTTTTTCACATTAACAAACTAAATTAAACAAAAAAAAAATTCATTAAAAGAAAAAAAAAACACAAAAAAAAGCAAAAAAAAAAAAAACCATAAAGACATAAAAACAATAAATAAATTAAAAAAAAACAAATCAAAACAAAATAATTTAGAGTTTCACTTTGCACGGTGCAAGTAAAACATTATTGATATATAAAAGATGTGGGGAAAACTATAGTACGCTTTTTATGTCTTTTCCTACACGTTTAGAATATTTTATAATATAATATAATAAAAAAAAGAAAGGAGAAAGAAGAGAGTACGATCCGTTTTAAGGGCTAATGGTATTAGAACTTCTCCAATCGGAAAAACAAATAAAAATGCAAAATATTTATACTATTTAAAAAATTATTTTATCAATTTGGTTTTTTATATTGAAGATGCTCTTATTATTAATAAATCGTGTAATCCCAGCTTAAATCACATGGTTTGCCGAAAACTTTGAATATTTTTATTGCTTCTTTTACCAGGAAAAAAAAAAAGTCTGTCCAGAAACTTCCAGCGTTCTCCATGGCTGGCGTCGTAGAGTTGATTTTTTTCATAACGCGGCATTTAGGCTTTGAACCATCTCACCGTCCTTTTTTATTGGGTTAAATCATCGCGCGGTCCCGAGGTTTTGGAAATTCATTAAATCAGCCCATATAGTTTTAGTTTTAGACATGCAGGTCCTCGTATTCTTAATTTGTGGTAGCCAAGTGCTTCCTCTGTCCACTTGGAGCACGTGTGATCGACATCCAGTGAACATGTTTGTGCAAAGATCGCGTGTGACTATGATTTGAAGTATGAGAGATCATGTAATGATGTTACTATTCTCTAATATGTTTTTTCTTCATGCGGAGTCAAATTTTATCGAGAGAAAAAGGAAAGCAACACGGAACACTAATGATGTTTATTAGAAGAGGAAAATAACTAGTGATGCTTAAAATCATTTAATTGTAAATAAATAAATAAATAAATTTTACGCTGTTATAAAACTTTAAGGTTTTATTTGGTATTCAATATGTTTGGAAGTATAGTATTAATTGTTTTTTAAAGTAATTTTTATTTTAAAATATATTAAAATAATATTTTTTTTATTTTAAAAAATTATTTTTAATATCAAACTATTAAAATAATTCAAAAATATAAAAAAATTAAAATTTTTTAAATTAAATTTTATCCAAACCCTAGATGATTGAAAATATTTTTTTTCCTTGTTATGATTTTAAAAATATATATAATTTATAGTTTTTTAAAAAATATTTCTTTTTTAAATCACAATAACCATGTCTTACAATACTAATTTTGTATATATATTTTTAGATAATTTTGGTATAATAATATAAAAAATAAATTTTAAATAAATATACAATATTTTTAAATAAAATATAGTTTTTGTTTAAAAAAAAAACTATTTCTACCTTACCGAAAAGGAATCTAAATCTCCATACCAGATATATATGTACTGGATTTTATAGACTAGCGAGGTGGGGACCATGCTCCTCGCCGACACCTTAATCCCTCCTCCATCAATCACATCCGTTCTCTCTATTCCACCCTCTCTAGCTACCTTCTATAATATATATATATATTCCATATAGAAGATGCTTTTTTTTTCTTTTTTGTATTTCTTCTTTTAATTTCCCATCAATTATATGTATGAACTCTTAATGCATGCACAATAAAAACATGTTTGGTATTATAATAATTTTTTTTATTGTTATTTAAAAAAATTATATTTTTAAAAATATTTTTAGTTATAATTAAAAAAGTAGATTTTAAACAATATATGATTTGTTAAAACTTGTATAAGATAGATCTTTATGTGTAAAATAAATAAATATAATTTATAAATATAAAAAATTTATTTTAATTTTTATAAAATTAATATCTGAAATGCAATTATACAAGGAATCAATTGTAAAAAAAAAAAAAAAACAGAAATCATTTTACAAATCAAATTATTTTTTTCCTTATGGTTGGGTGATACAGCACTACATGCTAGTGACATTTTGTGCTTTTTTCAAGGATTTTTTATTTAAAAATAAATAATTTTTTTATTTTTTAAAATTTATTCTTGATATTATAATATTAAAATTTTAAAAATTAAAAAATTCAATTTAAAGTTTTTAACCAAACTCCATTTAGACCGCAATTCCAAATTACTACTGACTGACAGTAAAATTTTCTGGGAGATGAGTTGAAATGAGAGGGAAGAGAGTGGAGGTATGGAAGGGTATTAAATTACATTATTACCCTTTTCATTTTGTGATAATGAGAAGTAAAAGTTTTTGTTCTAGTTATTTCTTGAGGGCATTTGTGCAAACTAAAAAATAAAAATGTCGCCCCATCTTTCTGTCCATTTTCTACCGATCTGGGGAGAATGAATTTTGTGGGACCGGGTAGAAACATGTTTAAAGTAAAAATAGGGATATTTTCAAAGATATTTTTTTTTCAAGAGATATACTTCAAAATATTTCAAAATTTCCCATGTCGATCCTAACTTAAGATGCAAGCCATTAATTTTAAAATATTCCATTATCGGGTGCGTTTATTTATTCTTAACTTTTTATGTTTGCGTATAAAAAATGTATTTAAGTGATTGATAATATATTAAATTATGTTTTATTCTTTATAATTCATTAAAAAATTGAGTTAGAAATATAATTTGTATGAAGCAATTTTTATATTTTTTTTAACTGAATTTTGTAAAATTCTGTTTGTTTTTGTGTTTTAAAAGTATTTTTTTAAAAATTTAATGCATTTCTAATTAAAAAATACTTTTGAAAAACAACCACAACCAAATATTTTATATATGTTTTTTGTTACATATAAACCAACCACAATTTTTATCATACACGTATCTAAATCCAACTAATCACACAAAACTACACCTTTTATAACTTATTTTTTAAAAATTATATTTATAAAAATTATTTAAAAAATAATCACAACTAATAATATAAAAATAAAAAAAATATTAGAAAAGGAGAGAATTGAGAGCATTGAAGAACATTTTTGACAGCGGTCACGAAACTAGTCACTGCTGTCATCAAGTGAAAACCATCATTGTAAAGAATATATACACATAAATACATAATACAATTTCATCATGAGAAAACTAATTCCTTTCTTCTTCTTCTTCTTTTAATTTTTTCAAATTTATTTATATATGTTTTTTTTAATTCCTCACATATTTGGGTTATAAAATTTTATTTTTCATCCCATCAAATAAAAATAGAAGAAAGCTAACCAGGTAGATTACCAAAATTTTCTAATCTATACCAATAAAAAACCAATTAACAAAATTAAATTACATTTTATTAGACATTTATTAGATAAATAGATTTCTTATAAGTTATATTTAAAATAAAAATAGTCAATAAATTAACAATATATAGAATGAGTATTTTTTTTTGGAATTTAAATAATCACTTAATTAATAATTTGTTTTTATCGTAATAATTAATAAAATACTGCTCACCGGATATCATAATGTATTTGTCATCATACTTTAGATTTTATTGTGCTCACTTGTTTCTCCCTATCATAACTTGTTCTTTGCTTGCCCGTCACCACTACTTCTTGCGTAAAATCCTTCTCATGTAAGATTTGATTCTATTTGCATATTGAGATCCAATGTGAATGAAGCAGCAATTTATGGACGATAAAAAACTGCTTGTTTTGGAATTGAAACTTAATTGTTTTTCTTCAAAATTTAATTATTATTTTTTGTATTCTTTAGTGTTTTTATATATTTTTTACGTGTTAATGTTAAAAGTAAATTTTAAAAAATAAAAAATATTATTGTAATGTATTTATAAATAAAAAATAATTTTTTTCTACATTCTCATAAATATATAAAAAAAAATCCCAAAATTCAGTTTACATGGTAACAGGCTTCGCAATTAATAAACAAGTGACTCATGATGTGATGATGAAATGTAATCTAGTGATTTAAAAATAATATGAGCTTTGAATTAAATAAAGATGAAAAAAACGATTTTAAAAGTAGGAAGCAGATATTTGTATAGATAAAAATAGATAAGAGGATACTAATACAAAATCATGAAAAGAAAGCTTTTAATCTGATAGAAAACATCATTGATTGAAAATAAACTATTCAAAAAAAAATTATATTAAAAATATATGGAATGAAATTTACCCTAATTAAAATAGAAAATCTCACCACATGGCATCTCGAACAAATCTTTGCCGATATATCATCATGTGTTTTAGCTAGGGTGACTTGGGGTAAATATGAAACTCGGGACTATATTATTTATTTTTTAATGTTTATATCTTTTTAATAAATTAAAAAAAATAAATTTTGAATACCTAGCTAACTTTTCCATGTGAAACAAATATTTCCAAGTTTTTTGTTCTAAAAATCAAAGAGTGTATAGGGGAGACAAATCAAAAGTTTTTTTTTTCTCCCGACTAATTTTATACATATGAGCCCACCATTTTTTTATTTGTTTTTAGTTTATATCAAAATCTATTATAAAAACATTAAAATAATATTTTATTTTTTTAATG
The DNA here is from genome assembly GCA_964019445.1 of Populus tremula. Taxonomy (NCBI): domain Eukaryota; kingdom Viridiplantae; phylum Streptophyta; class Magnoliopsida; order Malpighiales; family Salicaceae; genus Populus; species Populus tremula. The sequence goes on along the minus strand of CAXHTJ010000018.1, from coordinate 12,848,412 downwards.
TGGAATTCAAAACTCATTAATATATATATATTTATATCTTCATAATAATTTTTTTTTATAATGTGGGATAATAATAATTTTTTATTTAAATACTTTAACTAAAAAAAAAGGATAATATATTAATAACTTGAGATAAAAAAAACCATTTTAAGATAATTTTTTAAACTTCTCTATTTACAAGATATATAATTGATAATGCTTTATAATCTAGTAAGTCAAGATACATAGGTTTTTAAGCGTTTGGATAATAGATAATAAATAATCACACGTTATAGAATCTTTTAAATAAATAAATTTTAATAATGATCATTTTTCTATTCATAGATCTTTTGAGTAAATAAATTTTAATATTCGAAGCGTTGATTTATTAATAGTTTATATTTATATAAATTGTTATTAAAGTTTTATGTATAAATTATTAAAATTTTAAATATTTTTTAAAAAAATTTCAGGTCAATATCAGCCTATATAACCTAATACTTAACCCTGTAACTAGGTTAATAGTTGTCGAATTTAATAACTATGGTTAGAAGTTACAAGACACCAAGCTTTAAACGATTCGAACGCTTCTTTTTATCCAAAACGCATCCATTGTCACAGGCGTAAGCAAGTTGTTGCCTAATTAATTAATACAAGACAGCTAATTAATAGAGCCGTGTCTTATAAAATAAGATGGAAATCAACGGTTTAATGACATATTTTATCTCTAAATTACTGGGTTTATGATAAAATAAGACACGAGGTGTCAATTTAGTTTATTGTATTATTAGGCAGGTTATAGTATGCCCTCAAATTAGTCCAACAATGCCATTCTAAAACAATTCAGTTGTTTTTCTTTTATATAAAAATAATTGAAGAAATTGAAAAAAGCAAATGATGCTTCGTTCAATGTGGTCCTTTTAGCTGCTCGAATAAATTTAGAAAAAAAAAAGATTTTTAAAAGGATAATACTAATAATATGCTGTTCAATATTTTTTTAGATTTTTTTTAAAATATTTTACATGTAAATAGATCAATTTATTTCAAAACGGTATTAATTTTATCATTTAGATTAATTGTCAAAGTTTGACAGTTAATATTAACGGTACAAAGACTAACAATAGTTTAGAGATAAAATGTGATATTAAAATAATATTTGATAATGTGATAGTGTTGTTTTTATTTTTTAAAAAATAAATATATATATAATAATATTTTTATTATTAACACATCAAAATAATTTAAAATAAAAAAATATTTATTTTTAAATTAACTACTTCACCAGGCGGCGCATAAACCGAAACCAAACGGAAATCGAAGACGTTGAAATACGTACGGATTCTTTTCTTATGAAAAAACAGGCAAATAGTCGAATCAACGCCAGCCAGCCACCAGGGCTGGGGTGAATTGAAATCATCAGAGTCACGAGAAGGTACAGTCCAATTTCCCCTAATTAAACGAAGAATGCATGGAGCATATGGCTGCCATCCACCGATCATTTTCCACGTGACAATAGCCAATTCGAACACTCTTCCCCAACGCGTGTATTACACTCCAGCAGTCTAACGAAGTGCTTATTGAATTTTAAATAAATTTAAGGCTAGTTTATTTGCTTGTTTGCTGGAAAGTAAATTTTTTTAAAAAAATAAATTTTGAAGAAAATGAATTTTAGAATAGTAAATTTTGAAAAAGTATTTTATGATATTTAATAGTGTAATAGAAAATAAGTTGGAAAACATTTTCCAGTGTTTAGTTATGTTATGAAAAATGAACTGAAAAATAACTTATTAATATTTTATTTTTCTCAAGTTTATTAAAATAATGAGGAACAAATCTTACAAATTAAAAAGCTGAATGATAATGAAATTGAAAAAAAATATATAATTTCATAAATCATCTCAAATAAAATAAATACTAATCAAAATAATAGAGATCAAATCTAAAAAATTAAAAAGAAAGAAAGATAAAGAAATTAAAATAATAATAATCAACATTTCATAAATTATTTCAAATAAAATAAGTAACAATAAAAAGAATGAGGATCAAATTTGATAGATAAAAAATTTCAATAAAAAAAATGATAAGGAAAAATCAAATAGCAATTATAAAAATAAAGACCAAAGTTAATATAAAAATAAAATTTTAAAAGATGAAATTGAAAAATAAATATTCAAAACAAAATATATATAGCAATCAAAAGTTTGAGGATCAAATTTGATATAATCAGCAAATAATGATATTTCTAAATTTTTCACAACTTCCGGAAAGTGTTTTCCGCCCAATTTTTTCAGGAAAATAATTTCCTGAAAACCAAGCTAAATTTTTCTTTTACTAAAAAGTGTTTTTCGTTGACCAACTTTTCTAATGGCAAACAAATACAAGAAAGTTTGGAAAGTGATTTCCCGAAAACCACTTCCGGAAAACAAACATAACTAATATTTCCTGAAAACCAAACTAAATTTTTCTTTGATTGAAAAGTGTTTTTCGCTGACTGAAAAATATTTTTCGTTGACTAGAAAATATTTTCCGTTGACCAACTTTCCTAATAGCAAACAAACACATAAAAGTTTGAAAAATAGTTTATCGGAAACTACTTTCCAGGAAACAAACATGGCCTAAAAGAAATCAACTAGTATCCTTACATTAACGATTAAATATCTTCTAAATACATTTATTATATTTCTTCAAAATTATATTTTGAAAAAATTAAAATAATTTTTTATTTTTTACATTAATACATCAAAATTGTAAAAAAACACTAAAAAACATTAATCAAACACACTGTAAAAAAATACAATACCAAATAGACATTTAGTATGTGTTTTGTAATGCAATAAAAAATATTTTTTAATAAAAAATACATTAAAATAATATATTTTTAATTCATTTTTAATTTTTAACACTAGCATTTCAAAACTATAAAAAACAATTTAATATCCTTTTCAATTAGCAACCAACAATGGCATGATAAATGTTGAAGATGGTTTCCAGACGGTCCCTAGGCGTTAATATCCAAGAGCTAGCAGCATTGATTTTAAAAGGATAAGGCTATTAGAGATAGTTTGGGGATGCTTCTTAATTTAATAAACATACTTTTAAAATACACTTAAACAACACAGATAAAAATACAATACCAAACAAATCTAGTGTGTGTCTGATAATGGAGTCAAAATATTTTTTAATTGAAAATATATAAATATAATATATTTTCAGATTTTTTATATATTAACATATCAAAACTATATATAAAAAATATATTACAAATAATATTAACAATAGCATGATAAATGTTGAACGTGGTTTCCAGACTGTTCCTAGGCGTTAATATCCAAGCACTAGCAGCATTGAATTTTAAAGGACAGCTATTTAAAAAGGATAAGGCTATTAGAGATAGTTTGGGGCTGCTTTTTAATTTAATAATCTCGTTTGTAGGAAACCTTCCACCTCGATACAGCTCAGCAAACAGCCCCCCTGAAAGAAACGCCTAGAATCATCTTAAACCTGGAAAAATAAAGTAAAAGTAATAAAAGTATCCACTAAAATTCCTCTGTGTTTGGTTAATGCGGGCTCGCCACGTAGATAAATAAATAACATCACAAATAACGAAGGGTGCTAACAACGCAAGCAGGCTAGGGGTTTATTCGAAAAAATTAAGGTTTAGGGTTATTCGATTAACTTCTGAGCTATTAGATTAATTTTAATTAATTAATTTTATTTTTTATACTCAAGATAAATTTAATTTCGAGTTATGGGTTTCTCAAGTAAACTCCTTCACTTAACAACTATGGTTAACACTAACACACAGGCTAAATTCCTGGATTAGTGGATTTATAAACAATAGAGATTAGAGAGGCTAAGTTTTTGTAGATTAGGCTCCCATAAATAGTGGGGTCCCTCCTTGTGGAAAGTGGTTACGACGAAGACACGTGGCAGCAACCCAGACCATGATTTTTGAATGAATCCTGGAGGCTGTTGGTGCTGTGCTTGTCCATATTAAAAATAAGTTTATCATAAGAAAATATTAAATCAATAATTTTTATATATTAATATTAGAAATATAAAAAAATTATTTTCTTATATATATATATATATATATATATTTAAATTAAAGTATTACGACGAGTAAAACGTGTGTGATTGGCTTGCTGGACTGGTTTAGACTTTCTCTTTCTTATATATATGTAAGGTAGGAAATGAGAAAACTGTGGGAAACTAATATTTTAATCATTTTACCAAAATAAATATACAGACAACAACATCAACGGCAACAGATTCCTTCTGTGATTTTTTTTTTTTTATGAATCATAGGAGGGGTTGATGAGAGAATTTTGATCCTTTTAGGAGGAGGAGGAGGAGGAGGCTTCTTTTGAGTCTGTGTTTTACTTTTTATTTTTTGGTTTTGAAGAAGGCTCTGCTTTGAATTACTTTTCTTCAATTTGTAGGCTGAAAAAGCAAATGATAAGGTGGTGGGTTTCTGTTCTGCAATTAACAGAGCTATTTGTAAGCACGGTAGCGCATTTGCTATTTGGGTTTTACATATTTAGCACAGCTTTGGCTGGTGATCTTTCACAGGCTATGAATGAATGGTTTTCCAAGCCTAATGTGCATGCTGTTGTTAAAGAGGAGGAGACCAGAGAGACGACATCTTCATCAACAACGAAGACGACGACCAGCGTTGATGACTTGCCACCTATTGTGTTGGTTCATGGAATCTTTGGATTTGGCAAAGGGGTAATTTATTTTTTCTTGTCATGATATATTAAATAGATTTTTAGTAGCATTTTGTGCCTTAAAATAAATCTCGTTTTGGTCCACGGGGTTTTGATTTTCTATTTGATTCCAGAGATTGGGAGGGTTATCGTATTTTGCTGGAGCAGAGAAGAAAGATGAGAGGGTCCTGGTGCCTGATTTGGGGTCTCTAACGAGCATCTATGATAGGTAATTAGTTAGCAAATGCTTGCAATTCAGGGGTTTTCATACATTCTCTTTGGTTTGTTTTTAATTCGAGTGCTTCTTCTTTCTGGGTTTTAGGGCACGCGAATTATTCTATTATTTGAAAGGTGGGCAAGTTGATTATGGAAAAGAACACAGCATGGCTTATGGCCACTCACAATTTGGACGGATTTATGAACAGGGTTAGATGATCTTCCTTCCTTTTTTTTTTTTATAAAAAAATTTTTTATTTTTGAACTATTTCTTTATGTTGTCTTTTCTATTTGATCATTATCTGTGCTTAAGTATGAAATGTCTTTGATTGTTGTGATTGGAATGTAGGGCACTATCCTGAATGGGACGAGGATCACCCTATCCACTTTGTTGGGCATTCTGCTGGAGCGCAGGTTGTTCGCGTACTGCAGCAAATGCTTGCTGATAAGGTTAGTCTAGTTTATGTTTTGAACAGTCATCAAATAATGTCTTAGAGTTTCAAGTTTGATTGTATGTTTGTTCATGATGACTTTGTAGGCATTTATGGGGTATGAGAACACTTCTGATAAATGGGTGCTAAGCATCACCTCCCTGTCCGGAGCATTCAATGGGACTACAAGGACCTACTTAGATGGGATGCAGTGAGTGTGCTTTCCAAACTTGGTCTTCTATTTGAAACTTCTCTCTAGAATTCTTAAGGTTTCAATTACTTAAACGATATTGTCTTACTGACAATGTGCGGAAAATTAGTATGATTTGAAATTGCTAATGACTTCAGTATGTAGCTGCAAGATTTGGGACTCAATGATGCTTATATAAAATATTTTATTTTAAATTTCTCACTAATGACTGAGCATATACTACCATAGATTTGGTAATTAGAAAATAATCAAACACTGGTATTCACCTCCTTCTTTAGAGATTTTCCCAAATGATGTGGTGGTTGAATTAATGAAACCCTTATTTCTGGTTCGATGTCTTCCTTTCCTCTTTCCCTTTTCATATCCTTTGTTTGGTTTTTCTCAAAGAAAAATTATGCTTTGTATTTAATTGACACTCCGTTTTCATTATTAGTTGCTCTAGAATAGAACTCTATCAATTTGCATCTAAATTTGGGACTGCATTTTCAATATTCCAGGCCAGAAGATTGGATAAACATGAAACCAATTTGCCTGCTTCAGATCTGTCGCTTAGGAACAATAATTTATGATTGGCTTGACATTCCTTGGCTGAAGGCTTACTACAACTTTGGATTTGATCACTTCAACATGTCCTGGAAAAAAATGGGCATTTGTGGTCTTATTGACTGCCTGTTGGGGAATACTGGACCCTTTGCTTCTGGAGATTGGATACTTCCTGATCTTACAATTCAAGGGTCTATGCAACTCAACTGCCATTTACAAACCTTCCCTGATACGTACTATTTCAGCTATGCCACCAAACGCACTAAAAGAATCTTCGGTATCACTGTTCCTTCAGGCATCTTTGGAATCCACCCATTGCTTTTTATAAGAGTGTTGCAGATGAGCCAGTGGCGTCATCCTCCAGATGTCTTCCCCCCTATAAAGGATACAGGTGCATTCTTTTATCAATATATCATTCGCAATTGATTTAATTAAGAATAGAACACAAAAGCTTTCCTATAATTACTTAATGTTTTCATATTAGGATCATTTTAATGACTTTGACTTCACGTTTCATTTTCTCATATCATTAATGAAAAATATTTTTAATTAATCAAATTTTACTTAAATCATCAGTGAGCTTGTGAGGACTAGTGCACATGTCTTTTGATTGTAGAATCCCAAATGAATTATCCTCTGTGATATGCTTAGTTTCTAGCAAGAATTCAGGAGATGGAACATTGTACTAAATTTCAACAGCAATGAAACATCTGGAGGCATAATCAAATTGCATGATTGCTTACACCTTGAGTGAATGTGTGCACAGGGATGAGGATTGGCAGGACAATGATGGAGCACTCAACACCATATCTATGACCCACCCTCGCATTCCAGTTGAACATCCAAGCCATTTTGTTGGGAATGATTCGGAGTGCCAACCCTTGCAGCCAGGAATATGGTTAGTTATAACACTTTCAATGTCTCTGTCTTGGATGGATACTTAAATACTAACAGTCACTCACAATCTTTTAGCATGACTCTTCATTATGTTCAATGATGCGACTTGTTCTCCTTGCTATATCTTGCTTACTAAATCACAAAACAATAGCTACCTTTAATGAATACCCAAGTCATCTTGTTGGATATTATTCAGAGTATCAACCCTTGCAAGCGAATGCCTCTTTAATTTTAACACTTCCAATGTCTGTCTTGGATAGTTGGACAGGTCATGTGCTAACCTCAGTTACTAACATGGATGTAATTTTTTAGCATAAATCTTAGTCATGAAAAATAGTTAGTTTTGTTATATGGCGTATTTACGTCATAAACATTTAACAAGAGCTACAGAGTAGCAGCCATACAAATGCCTGTCATTCGAGTTTTCCATGTAAGACATTCCAAATCCCTAGACATTCTATCTTAGTTCTAAAACTATATGAAATTTTGCCGTCTATTCTGCAGCATTTTTATGTTACCAACTAGTAGAAGACAGTACATTGCCATGCCGTATATGATCTGAAAAAGTAAAAATTGCAAGGGTGTTTAATTGGCTGAAGGAGGCCATTAGAGTCACACGAAATTTTTTTATTCAAGAGCTCTGAAGGCATGAAACTCGAAGCCCATTTTTCTCCTTTGAGAGTCGTGCCTTCTTGCTCCTTGCATGTTTATAGAATGATTCCCCAAACTGTTTGCTGCTTGCTTCAAGAAAGAAAAAATAGATGTTTTGTTAAGGTAGCTTACACATGCAGTTCATTTGGGGAACTTTTATAAAAGCATTTCAATATTTAGTGGACATGCGAAAACTGTTGAATTCAAGTTATAAGCTGAGTCAAGTTTTAGTTCTATTTATATGTTAGATTCAGATTCAGTAATCATTTTGCACTCCATCCTAAGCTAACATGGAGGTTTATCTGGTTTAATGCAGGTATTACAAGATTGTGGAAGGTGATCACATATTGTTCGTTGTGAATAGGGAAAGAGCAGGGATTCAATTTGATATGATATATGACAGTATTTTCGAGCGTTGCAGAAAATATGCCCGTAGGAAGAGTCGACAAACTTTACCAAACGAAATCCATCAGTAGTTCAGAGTCTTTTACTCAATATACAACTAGGAAAACAAAACCCATCACAGGACACAATTCTTTGCCTCCCTCACTTGTCTCTGTAAATGTAGTTTTTTTTTTTGTAAGGAATTGTCATCTTTAGCAACGTTAAAACTGGTTGGAGGTCACAGCTTGAAAGACACTCCTTAGCTTTCTATTACAGTCATCTCATCCTGTTTCCGTTCTATTTTCTAGATTTGTAGCCTTGCAAGATGCTTTTCATCAGAAGAAATGTGGTTATAGTTATTTTTTAAGTTTTTTTTATTTAGAAATATATAAAAATAATATATTTTTTTATTTTTTAAAAATTATTTTTGATATTAATGAATCAAAATATCTAAAAAAACTAAAAAATATTACTTTAAAACAAAAAAAATTAAATTTTTTTGCAAGTGTTTTTAAAATGTAAAAATTAATAGGGTTTAATAACGTAGATGGGAAATTGATATTGATGGTTAATTTTGTTGTTTAAAATCAATATTTTTAATTTAAAAATAATTTTTTAAATATATTTATGAAAGAAAGATACATTAAAGCGTAACTTGTAACAATAGCATGGCATATATGATCAAATCCTGTTTTGAAAGGTTTGTGTCTATGGATAACATGGACGGGGTTAGCAACAACCACGGATGTGATGTTTGGTTGCATTGTATCTTCCAGTCAATGATAACATGGAAGGAGAAGCCATGGAAGGAAAGTTGGAAACAAGCAAAATTGCATGCATTCAAATGCACCTCGCATATATATATATATATATATATATAAACACTGAAGGAATAAGGATAGATAACAACACAAAAAACACATAATCTAGACGCTCGGTCTAAAAAAGCAAACAACATAAACCAAAAAAAAACCGTAACCAAGACCAGTGATTTTCCTTCCTTGTAGCCCACTGAATATAATGGTGTTCGATACTGAATTGCTTGTCCTAAATATTAAACATGTATCTTGTCTCATATTTGGATAAAGGGAAGTCACTAGATGGATCATACCTCTTACCCTCCTATAAAAAAAAAAAAACAGGGATACGAGGAAAAGCGGATGCATATAGTAGGAGGGAGGAGATATACACAAGATCTTTTTTCATTCATATATGACAGAATCCAGGAAAATAAATGAAAATAAAAACACTCCCATATACAGTAGTTAAAATCTTAAAAACAGAAGCACTGACTGTGTAGTAGACAATCGAGAGGAAGCAAACATATACAGCAGTAATTCAAGGGAAATGGGTGGTTCAGAGAATGGAGCAACCGATAACGAAAGCTCATCTCCTTCGACCAATAAGGCCACCGAGACAAGCCTCTCACCAGATTCCATAATCAATCTAGATCAGTAAGTTCACCTTCATTAATATTGATCCTGTCTGCTCAACTAATTTGTTTTTCTATCGAAAAATATCAGCACTTATAGTTATAATCAAACCACCTCCTGTTTTCCTACGTTGTGCCGGTGCAGTGGCCTGGCTCTGCTCTGGTTGCTAGCTGCTCATTTAGGGTTTCACATTTTTGATCATATATATATGTGTGTGTGTGTGTGTGTGTGTGAGTGTAATATAAAATGTATATTTGAATGGCTAGCCGAGTAATAAGGTGCTTGAAAGTGATGCATAAATATGGAACTATTGCAGGGGCGATCCAACGTTGTTCGAGCCATACTGGAAGAAGATGGGAGACAAGTGCACGTTGGTGATTGGAGGGTGTGATTTGATGAGTTATTTCAGTGATATTAGCAACATTTGCTGGTTTTTGCAGCCACAACTTGGCGATGCCATAAAGGGACTGCATCGTGTTGTTGGAAATGCAGTCACCGACGGTCGCCACATCGTGGTTGGGACCGGTTCAACGCAGCTCTTAATGGCTGCTCTTTATGCTCTCTCTTCTCCTTCCGCTAGTCACCCCGTCTGTCTCGTGGCTGCTGCTCCTTATTACTCGGCAAGTAGCTAATGATGATATGCTCTCGTGTTTTAAATTAAAGTGTTTTTATTTTAAAAATGTATTAAAAAAAAATATATATATTTTAAAAATATTTTTAAATCAATAAATTAAAACGAAAAAAAAATTAAAAAAAAAAATATTTTTAAATTTCTTAAAAAACATAGTGGAAAAACTAACAGGATCTAAGTTCAAGGGAAAGGGCCATGACATCCCCAAATTCTGAAATATTTTACATTTTAGTACTAGATTTTTTAAGAGTTTTAATTATATCTTTCAGTTTAACATGTTTTATATCCCAAAAATTGCTCATCTTCTTAGTTACCCCTAATCCTAGTTATATTTCTTGTTCCACCCCGCCCGCCCTCCCTCCCTCCCTCGTCGAACTAATTTATATATTCTTTATTTATTTTGAATTGAACTCTTAGATTAATTAGTCTATTAGATAGTATTTAATACTAGCTTAATTACTTATTCATGGAACTCAGTTATAATCTTGAATTCCTACCCTCCAACCAACCTGTTTAGAAAAATTTTACAATATTTTTTTTTTCAATAATATTTGTCGCTTTGATAGCAATACTAGATCTGGACCAACAACGATAATGATGAAGTCATGACAACTTTAAATATGATTAGGCTTTTTTTGAAGAAGTTTTAGACTGATGGTTGAGATGCAAAACAAATTTCTTAGCAAGATAAAGATAAAGAACCATAGAACAAGTTAGCGAATATAAAAGGAATATGTGTGTGAAAATTAAAAGAAATGTATGTAGAGAGAGGATCGATCTATATGGAGCAATGAGAGTAATATATGGCATGCATGAGATACTTTAAATAGAGAGGTTTATTGACTAGAAACAATGGCCTTGGTGCAAGGTTCGGCTGGGACATAAATCTTTTTTTTTTTCTCTCATTTTTTTTCTTCCCTGCCTTTTGTTGGTTTGACGTTAAGGGTTGATTGGGCCAAGACTGGAGAGAATTAAACAGGAAAGAGACCGAGCGAGGGGGAAGACACAAAATAGCCAGCCCTAGACCTAGCCCAACATGTTTCTTAAAGAGAAACTAATATCTGTAACATGAACATGTCTGGTTTGTGTCAAAGCCAGGGAGAACTTGTGCTTGGTGTTTGGAGCCTCGGAGAGCAGGAACAAAGACAATTGATTATTATAAAATACCAAATCAAAGTGCTGAGACAATCCGTCTCCATGTTCTGCACTTCCAAACCTTTATAATTTACAACAGTACTTGCGGTGCTTGAGCACACAATCTTGGATCGATGTTACCACATTTTCCATAAACTGTGCTGCAAAACCTCCTGCGCTTGCTTAATAATATTAATATTATAATACTAATTAGTTCTCAAGTTAATTATATTATATGCAATTGTCTTTCAACGTCGCTGCAGATGCTTCACTGCATGCATATCCACATGTGTATATATATATATAAAATTAATCCTACAGGTTAAAGCTTCAATAATGTGATTGCTTCCATTGGTGTTAGCAAGTTTTCTTCATGTTGATGTTACTTAACTGACAAAAAATTGTATACAGGTTTCTCACCTCGTGGTGTGCCTATAGTCAAAAAAGGAAAGATGAATTCTCTCTGTCGATTATTCTCCGTACAAGATTAATTGATATATGTGGTTGCGACATTTATTACCTGCAGGGATATAAGGATCAGGCAGAATTCCTGCGTTCAGGACTCTATAAATGGGAAGGAGATGCACATACCTTTGATAAGGATGGACCTTATATTGAGGTCGTAACCTCGCCAAATAACCCTGATGGTACTATCCGAGAAGCTGTGGTGAACCTCCGGGAAGGGAAGCTTGTGTATGACCTAGCCTACTACTGGCCACAATACACGCCCATTGGACATGCTGGCTCCCGGATAGGGTGAGCAACACATATTCCACTCTAATCACGACGTCGTTGTCAAGAGAAAGTCGCAATGCCATGATTTAATGTTGGTGAAAGTGATAAGAAAATCGCCATAATATACATGTCATTCTACTTAAAGTATATGTTTACTTGGAAGTTCATCTTGTTCCTTTCTGCTAATTATTTTGTTTCCAAACTGAAGCTGGGCACTTGTCAAGGATAAAGAGGTAGCTAGCAAGATGACCGAATACATGCAGATCAGCTCCATAGGTGTATCCAAAGAATCCCAGCTTCGAGCTGCCAAGATTCTTGGAGTACTCAGCGAAGGTTGTCAACACTTTAGGACTGCTGATTCAGAGAACTTCTTCGAGTATAGCCATAGAATTATGAGAGAAAGACGGGAGAGCCTGCAAAATGTTGTCAAAAACAGTAAAATCTTCAGTCTGCCAAAGTTCCCACAAGATTACTGCAACTTCACCGGGAAGTACACAGATTCAAATCCTGGTAATGCTCGTAATTAATAAGATGATTATTATTATTAGTTTTGAAATAGGACAACCTAACTTTGTTGTATGCTCATCAGTTGAATGGATTTTTTAATATATTTTGCTTTTTTGCAAACAGCTTTTGCATGGTTGCACAGCAAGGAGGATATAGACTGGGAGAGTCTTTTGCGAGAACATAAGATAATAGGAAGAAGCGGGGAGCGGTTTGGGGCTGATCCAAGATATGTCAGAATCAGTATGTTTAGTCCACCAGAAACGTTTAACCTTTTCTTGGAGAGGTTATCAGCAATCATCGACAACACCAATGGAGGAGAAGAAAGCTCGATCATCAAATAAATGCTCTTAAACTACCTGTCTCGGAGAGCACTGAAGAATGGGAACAGTAGTTTAAATTCATACATCCGATAAGGTTAATGCAGAATTTAAATGCGATATAGACATATTTGCTACAGCTTTGGACTCTATTTTTGAACACAGTATGGGATGTATAATTTCTATAAATTGTTAACAACATTGTAAAAATTTTATGTAAGTAGAAATATTTTGAAAGTTATATTTATATTTGTTTTTTACTTGAAAATATATTAAAATAATATATATTTTTTATTTTTTAAAAATTAATTTTAATATCAAAACATCAAAATGATATAAAAATATCAAAAAAAATATTAATTTGAAATAAATAATAATAATAAAAACTTTAATTTTTTTTAAAATATAAAAATAAATAGAATCTTATTATATAATATTGTTGAGAAATAAAAAAAAGTCAAGGCATTAAAAATAAAATAAAAATGATTGTACGTATAAGATTTTAAAGAGAATAAAAAATAAACGATTGAGAAATCAATAATATTTAATGGCATTGCAACATGTGAATGCTTCCATGACTATTATTTTAAATTTATAAAAATGTTTATTAATACTTAATTAAAGAACTCTAAAGGTACTGGGAAAGCACTGTAGCTTCCCCACGTCTTTTAATTATATTTATATATAATAATAATAATAATAATAATTATATTATAATATATATTATTTTTCGTTTTTATTTTTTTTTGTATTTGTTTTTGGTTTTTTATGCCTTTATGGGTTTTTTTTGGCTTCTTTCTTAGTTTTTTTTTCTTTTAATTTTTTTTGTTTAATTTAGTTTGTTAATTGATCTCGAGTTTGACGGGTTAACCTGGTTTGAAAAGTTAACTAGATATTTTATTTTTTTTGTTTTTAATTAATTTTTTGCATTTAGTTCAATTTGTTAATGTTAAATTTCTTTTTATTTAATTATCAGACTTTCATGACACGTATTTCAAGCTTGACAGGTTAACCCAGTTAATTATGGGTTAACCCTCAATTTTTTTTTTCTATTTAGTTATTAAACTTTCATGACGCGAATCTAATGTTTGACGGGTTATCCTGGTTTGAAAGGTTAATAAGAACTCTAAAACGCGTAGCTTTTTCACTGTAGCTAAAGCTGTTTTTTTTTTCTTTTGAGGCATTTTTTTTTGTTTTTGGTTTTTTTTTCTGTAGCAGTTTTTCCTTTTTTTTTTTTTTAAATGCTTTTTCACTGTAGCAATTTTTTTTTACATGTTTTTTTAACACGCGGGTTTTTCACTGTAGCAGCTTTGTTTTTTTTTTTTCCTCGCTTTTGTTTCTTTGTTTTTTTACATATAATGTATCACTGTGCACATAGTGAAACACTTGATTTTTTTTTTTCGTTTTTGTTTTCTTTTTTTTTCCCGTTTTGCCCATGGTTTTTTTTTTTTTTTTTTTTCTTTTTTTTGTTTTTTTTTTTAATTTAGTTTGTTAATGTGAAAAAAAAAAATTAATTTAGTTATCATACTTTCATTACACGAATCTCAGTTTTTTTATATATATTAAGCTGGTTGAGAACTTAGCTTTGTAGTTTTTTTTTTTTAAAAAAAAACACTATGGATTACCACAGTGTTTCCCTTACATGATTTTTGTTTGGCTATAGTGTTTCCCCCACATGTTTATTTTTTAAATTATCTTTGTTAAATTTATTTTTTTAATATTGAGTTAGTTGAGAATTTAGCTTTAGCTTTAGCTTTCCCATATTTTTTCATTATAATTCTTATTATATTGTATTATATTATATGACTGTTTTTTCTTTTGTTTTTTCTTTTTAATTCTTTTTTAATGAATTTATTTTTTGATTTAGTTTGTTAATGTTAATTTTTTTTATTTAGTTATCATATTTTCATGATACGAATCTCGGGTTTGATGGTTAACCTGATTTGACGAGTTATTTTTTTTCATTTAGTTTAGTTTGTTAAAGTTAATTTTCTTTTTATTTAATTATCAGACTTTCATGACGCGTATCCTAGGCTTGATGGGTTAACTTGGTTTGATTGGTTAACCCGGTTAATTCTGGATAAACCCGTCATTTTTTTTCTATTTAGTTCTCAAACTTTCATGACGCAAATCTCAGGTTTTACGGGATAACCTGGTTTAAAAGGTTAACCCAATTAATTCAATTTCTTTTTCTTTTTCTTCATTAGTTTTTTCCTTTCTGTTGATTTTTTTCTTTCTTTTTTTAATTAATCTATTTAATTATTACACTTTTATGACACGACCTTATAGCCAGATCCACATCCAATATTCTTGGGTCCGGTGTTACAGTCAGACTCACTTAAACTTGGGTCATGCAAGTTTAATTTTATTATTAATATTATAAATATTACTCTTAGGTCAGGCGTTGCAGCCAAACCCAAGATTCTTGGGTATAACTTTGCAAAAAAACCCAAAATTTTTAAATTTTTATTTTTTAAAATATTTTTTATACAAAAAAAATAACTCGCGGCATCGCGCGGGTATCAAAGCTAGTATTGTTAAATAATTTGTAATATATTACTACCTTACACAGTGGCGGAGGGAGGGGGGCTGGGGCCCTGCAACAAAATGCCCCTTCTTTTTTAAATATTTATAAATTTAATAAAAATAACTTAAATCTTTTCTTGCCCCCCTGAATTATAATTTGGCCCCTCTTAATTTTTTTTTCCTTGCTCCGCCCCTGACCTCACACATTCCATTAAAAGAGAATAATACGAATAATAAAAGCATGTGACATAAATTCTAGTTAAATGTCTAATAACCTGCGGAAGATAATATTTCAGAAAGCAGAGCGAAACTTCAGCTTTGGAATGTGTTTGATCTTGTAGTTCTCCTCACCTTTCAATCGCCTTGCAAGGTCTGGATGCATGGAGTCCAAATACAGCTCTTGAAGTGTGGAAATGTTCTGCAAGCCTTCAGGAAGAAAAATCAAGCTTAAACAACATCTAAACCTAAGAGATCTTAAACTTGGAAAAGCTCCAGTTGCAATTTCAGTCCACTCCAACAGGAACTGAGAAGCAATCGTGAGAGTTTCCAGGGCCGGGAAACCGCCTGCATTGCAAAATTCTTTACCAATGAGCTTTGCTCTGTAGGCTTCCCAGAGGCTGAGATGCTTCAATTTCGGAAGCAACTGAAGGACTGAGGTTGGATTCTCCCATAAATAAGAGAAGGATAAAGTTAGACGGGTGATGTTTTCCATGGAGGCAAGCCACATGGGAATCTCAATTAAGCCCCCCTGTAAATAGAACTCTTGAAGAAGAGGTGGAGGAGAAAATGCATCCAATTCAGGAAAAAGAGCGCAATTTGTTTCATCAAAAAAGCATTCCTCTGCTTCTAACGACAGGGATGCGAGGCTTTCCATCTTCTTTATTGCTGCAAACAACTCACTGGCATGATCTCCAGACACACGCTTAACGCCAAGATCTTTTATCTGAGTTAAGGCACTCAATTCTCTAGCAATCCCGTCTCCACCATAAATACCAGACAAAGTGTGGAGATTTACCATCTTTCCAATTCCCTCCGGAACTCTAATTTCACAATCATTAATGCTTTTGGACATTAGAAGGTGTCTCAACTGTTGGATATGCAGGACTTCTGTTGGTAGTTTGCTCAGTTTCCCACACATTGTTATATCCAAAGTTTGTAGTTTTTGAAGATTACCTAAAGTCCGAGGAAGCTCATCTAGATCCGAGTTAGCCAAGCCCAAGTACCTCAGGTGAATCAAGTCTCCCACTTCTTCAGGCAAGCACGCTATCTTGCCATCCAAATCCAACACCAACAGAAACCGCATCCCACAAACATTTCTCATATAGGCCCGCGCGAGGCATCCGGTAGAACCAAAAGAAGCATGACGACGTTCTGCTGTGATTATAAATAAAGATCGAACCAGACGGCCTTCGCGGTTAGGAAAGATATCCCTTCCATCATCTCTGATCGCCAAACGAACAGGTGAATTTGCAGTTTTAGAAACAAAATCTTGTGTCTCCAATTTAACAATTGATAGCTGGAGATAAGAGGCAGGGACTTTTACTTCAGTTCCGTCGTCTACTTCTTGAAGCATTCCTAGGTCAATCAATTCCTTAACAACATTTGCTGCTACATCCTCCATGATATCCCCTGGCTTGTCTTGTAAAAGACCTTCAGCCAACAAAAGCCGAACTAGTTTTCCTATCTCTACAGGATATCTATTGGTAACGATGGACGAGTAGTCTAGGCAGGATCTAAGATAATCAGGAAGCTTTGCATAATTTGATTTGCAAGTTTTTGAAGAAGAACTCTCACCTGTGTTTTCAGCGACTCTTGATGAGCTTATTCTTTCTGCTGTTGATGTACTTGGAACAACAACAGCTTGAGATTTACTTCCATGAAATTCCTCAGGAACCAAGTCAGGCTTACCTATCTCTTGAGTGCAATTGAAATAAGGCATGGTTGGATCAGCTCAACCCAAGTCCTAATTTGCACCTGTTGTGCATCTCAGAACTTGTAGTATGAGATTATTTATTTTGTCTCAAATTATCTGTCGACTAAAGTCAAAGTTAGAGATAGCAACGACCACCGAGGTGCTTCCTGTGCTTGAGTGGGGTGGAGATGAAAATAATGCTCGGTTAATTTAATACTCCCAATCCCAACTTTCCAACCTATCCACTAGCCTTGATTTCAACATTTGCTCGCAGCTCTATGCTCATTCCTCTCCGAGACTCCGACTCCGTCCCCACTCTTTGGTGGCCGACATGGAAATATCACACGACTATCATTTTTGAAGCTGAAATATTGACACCATTCACTAAGGAGGGTAAACTCTAAACTAAAGAGTTTGAGCAAAGTCGCCCATTTACACTCATCTCAAGGAATAAAATTCATTCTTCAGTCCACAGAGAAGGGCAATCAGATTAACTACAGGCCCTAAGAACCAAATTTCCCCTTGTTCCCCCTTCTCCCCAGCACAAAATTCGAATATACTGTAGGCTGAAAATATTGAAATCCAATAACTGATGCAAATTTGCACAGGAAAACCAAAAAAAAACTGTTTCAACTCTTCCAAAAACACTAGATAATACAATAATGATGCACAGACAGAAAGTAACGGCCAAAAAGAATAAGGTGGTAAAGCTTAATCAGCCATTTGACTAGCACAACCATCTTCCCATGGCTCCCTGTTTTTCCACCAGTTTTGTCCTAAAAAATTCAACATTACAGATTGGTAACCTCAAAGATATTGGAAATGCATCTTGATAGAGCCCTTTTGATGGAGCTCCTCTAGATAAGCCTAAGCTCATACTCGCCAGCCATTGTTATGTATCTCACCCATGGGAGAGCCTGATAACCACTTTTCTCAATAATCTTCAGGTATCGAACCTACAAAGCACCAAATTTTAATTAAACAAGATTACATTACCTGAGCTTGCTCAAGCAATATTTTTAGAAATTTCAATATTATTATATAAAATGAACTTTTATCATAATAATCTCTTATAGCAAGTTCCGATTAGACAGGAATTCACACTTGAGGTACCATAATTCATGGTTTATAGTCAACACTAGCCCTAATTTGGAAATCGTAGCCCCTTTAACCCATCCAAATTAAGACAAGGGAAACCAATTCTGGAATGAACTTCACGATAATTGATAATCCAAATCAGAGAGAGAGAGAGAGAGAGAGATAATTGATAATTCATGGTTTGTAGTCAACGCTAGCCCTAATTTAGAAATCTTAAGGCAAGAGGAAAGCAATTCTGGAATGAACTTCATGATAATTGACAAGTCCAAATCAGAGACAGAGAGGTCATGTCATTCACCACAGAATAAATAGAACAGGTAACTGTGTTTGTGTAGAGGTCATGCCATTCACCACAGGATATCATAAAATAGAACAGGTAACTGTGTTTGTGGAGGCGTACCTGTATTCCTGAAACAGTAAAATATGGTATTTCAAATTTCACACGTATAGGAGCTTTCCTCTCAGGAGTTGCTTCTTCAGCAGTTATACTGGAAAGACTGAACTCTGCCCTCAACATGTACTCCTGAATAATATTTACATACATATATATAGAATAAAAACCAGGGAAGTATCATAATTACAGGAAAGAAAACATTTATAATTTACAATCCATAAAACAAACTACAAGCAAAAGTTAACAAACTACAAAATGATCCCATTCTTTTTGGGAAAAATTAAAGTACCTTTCCACCAGAAAAAGATTTAATTTTCCACAATAATGCATCATTTTCAGGTGCATATGATGCAGACCCCATTGACGTCCGGATATTAGGATTGGAAGCATCAACTGGCACAGGCAACTCAATCTCAACATTTGTTGCAGTGCTGTACAGTTAAACTTTTATAAATACTCAGAAAACACAAACATCAGCCAGCCCAAAACTCTGAGCAATTGATCAAATGGATAATGTTTAAAACTTCATACCTACGCTCCTTGAACTGGCTCCTAGCCTTTACCATTATCTCAACACGACTTCTTGAATGCTTTTCAACTTGAGCTTCCACCCAAATCAGAGGCTTTACCTGAAAGAAGACACCATGGAACTCATCAAATGCTAATAAAAGTACTAAGGCTGTCCTCCTGTTTTTAAGAAAAGCTTTCAAAAACTACAGAACGAACCTGAGTGCTGAGTCTATATGTCATGAGATCAAAAGCCCCATCAGGTGGTATGAATGATATTGTCCGATCATTCTCAAATCGAGCCAAACGTACACACCTGAACCAAATTGCATATTTAGTTTTAAATGTCTAGATTGCCATGAGCAACCTTCACTCATAATAAATTGGCATTTACATCCACCTCCAAAAAAATGTACAAACCAACACGAATTCAAGTAGACCTGAGAATTAAGCTACGTACTGATGAAATTTGATGTCCTCCAAATCAATGGCCTTTCCTTTTGTTGTCCGTCCTTGGGCCTCCAATAATATTCTATCATTTAGGCCAAGCTTACACTCAGGCATGCCACTGCAACATAACAACAGAAACTTGCAATTAAACATAAAGTTCTTTGCACATCATGCAACACATTGAACAAACATATTAATACTTATATAGAACGGTGCAGTCACCTATGTAATATTGCTAAAGGGTGGGACTAACTCCAATGTTCCTTTTCTAAGACAGTAAGACCCCATTGACTTTGGTGCCATCATAATGAATACTGGCTCTGTTTTTAGAAAAGTGAGCATTCCCCTCATGTCAACTGATGCAAGCTAGTCGTTGCATTATGTAACTTAATTCATCGGGGGAAAAAAACAAGAGGAAGAACTTGTGTAGCTATGTGTCGCAAAGAACTAAATGTATAGTTGCAACATTTCTCTACCACATTAATCAACAATAGTTTCTGGTATATTAAACTATGAGTTCCACAGCACATCAACTTACAGAAGTTGCGTAGCACATCGCAAGATTAGCATCACTAATGAGTGGGACCAAGCTTACAGAATAGTACCAGCAAGTAGCTGCTTTATAAACTAATATTTATACCAAACCAACATCTGAATATCCTAAAAGTAATCTTCAGAAGGCAATATGCAAGTACACTACCTTAAAGAATGATAAGCTCACCCATAAATGAACCAAGAAAAACTACTAGCAATGACTTATTTTCTCTGATTGTACCTTAGATATGTTCTCATTTTTAAAGCCCCAACAACATCGGACCTAATGACTTGCCCATTGGTGTTGACAAGTATATTGACACTCTCAACCACATCCAAGAAAACCTGAACAAGTAATAACAAAGCTTCATTATCATCCAGTTATTAATTATTTATTAAAGAAAAAACAACAAGAAGCTCTGAAAAAAGAAAAGATAAGAAAATACCTCGTTCTTCTTGTAATTTATCCCTTCGCTGCGCCAAGACACTGCATTAGTGACAGCCATGGGAGGCCTCTGTGAAGTTTCCATCCTGTAGGCATCCGTCTTGATAAATTCGCTAAGAATTTTTGCTTCGGTGTACTGAGGGTAACCGAAGTCCATCATTTCATCAAGTAACTCATACTGACAAATGCACAACAAGGTCATTACCTCAATAATAATAATAATAGCAAATGAGAAAATAAAATTCATTTAAAGAACTTACCACTACCACAAAGTTATCCCTAAGTGATTCTTCTTCTAATTCTTCAAAATAATGCTTAAAAACCTAGAGGTTAAAAAAAATCAAGATAGAAATTATAATTTAGTAAAAAAGAAACGGCATGGAAAGGATAATAATAAATAAATGACGGAATTACATCAACAACGCGGTGGAGGAAGGAGATGAGACTGGCAGCATTACAATTCTGCCTTGATGCGGCCATTAGATAAACATTGCTGTGTTGTATGAACATGTAAGAGACTCCATTATCATACACCACTGGATCTTGAGATTGAGGATCTCCCTGCACTCAACCGTAACCGTAACCGTAACCATAACCAGATCGATACACTTATTCAATTAATTGATTGATTATAACTAAAAATTCAATCCAATTAGGTTTAGATAAAGGATAAACGAAGCAGGAGAAAGGAAAGGAAAGAAACCTCCTTCTCGATGAACTTGGTGAAGAAGCGCTCGGCCTGGACAGCAGAGACATCGCCACGGTAGTCGCGCCACACCAGAACGCGCCCCTTTATATCTAATAGAAACAGCGCGGACGCTGCCCCAGCCATTACTAGATCAGATCAGATCAGATGTGAACCGATGGTGATGCTGCTTAATTAATTGGAAACTGATGATGATGATGGTCGATGGACGATGACAACGGAATGGCAGCAAAATTTAATTTAATTTCACTTTAATAACTTGAATCATCGCCATCTCCTTCTTCCCTGTTTTTTAAATTTAATTTATTATTTCTGATTGGCGAGGATTCTTGACAGCTGACTGAAAGTGTTTTCGTTTTTATATTTGAACCTAGAAAATTCAGCAAAATCAAGAAACGATTTCTATGTGAAATTACACAACTAATCCTTTAAATAATATAACGTAAATTATTTTAGAAACATATTAAATCAAAGTCTTACTTGATTATTTTTATGTCTAAAATTATATATATATATATATATAATTTTAATATTTAATTTATTTATAATTAAATCACAATAATTTCTGACCAATAATTTATATATGTTTTATTTATTAAGTTTTTTAAGTTAGTCAAATATAAATTACAATTATAAATAAAATAATTTAATTTATTATCAATTCAACAATTGATTAATTTATATTTGAAAATCAAGTACAATATTTAATAACCTGTTAGGATTCCTCACATATTAAAAAATTTATAAGTGGTTTGATTTAATATGTTAATGACAATTTTTTAGGTGTAATTATTACCCTTTTATATATAAAAAAATATTATGATTTATATATTATAACATGAAGTATGTCTGATTTGTTAAATTATTTTTGTTCTTAACGCTATAATCATCAATGTTTTTAGTAAGATTTGAAATTATTTTCAAATCTCATTTCATTTTAGTCAAGAATTTCACAATCAATACTATTTGAGAACAAATAAAATATTTTTTCTAATTCACCTAAGGTTGTGAATCCTCTCTAAATTACTCAGATGCCTTATAATAATTTATATTATATTTAAAATTTGCTCTTTTATTACCTTTAAATTATGATAATGTGTGGTTAGGATTAAAATATAATACTTTTTATATAAAATAATTTAATAATATCAAGTCTAAGGATCACTTAACTCAACTATAACGTGAATCTTTGCATAGACATGTGATTTTTTTATATAGAATTCTTTTACATGTCAATTTAGTGTACATATCATTTGATAAGAACTTATATATTAATTTCAGCAATCCTTCATACCTTAGTTTATAAGAGCAATTTTTTCTTTTTATAAATAATGAACATAATATGTATCAGACTCTACATTTCTAATTAATATCTAGTCTTAATACAATATTAACCATGAACATTTAGAAATAATACTTTGATGCAATAGGAATTTTATAATTATAATAAATTTATAATTTCTTATGCAAAATATTTTTTTTTCATGACTTTTATCTTTACTCTAGATTCATTCACCAAACATTAGATTAATTAATCAAATAAAAATTAATATTAAAAAATAAAAAAAACATCTTTATTAATTAAATAAATTTATAATTTCTTATGCAAAATATTTTTTTTTCATGACTTTTATCTTTACTCTAGATTCATTCACCAAACATTAGATTAATTAATCAAATAAAAATTAATATTAAAAAATAAAAAAACATCTTTATTAATAATAAATATGTTTTACATGAATAAAATCATTATTACTTATAATTAAATGAAGGACTGCATGACATATTCACCAACACTTCATTCTTTCTTCTAGTATTGGGTTGTGCAAGTTTTAAATTTAGAAGACATTCACTTGAAAATATGTGTTAAAGAATTATATTTTAGATTTCATTTAATAATTTAATTTAAAATTGTTTTTTTTTGTTATTTCATGATTATAGTAATACATAGGTAATTTATATATGTTCGTGTTTTATTCATAACCATTACAACTTTTGAATATGGAAGTTACAACATTTTTTAAGAACATATAATCTAACAAACTTCGATCATAACAAGTATCAACGTAGGATTGTTTTTCAAAACCAAAAAAAGACATAGACAACCTATATAACACACTTGACACTTAACACTTAAAGGGAACACAATGGATGTAGCAAAGAAAAATGTTGTAACTGAGGGGTATAGTTTAATTGATTAGGTTTTAGGTTTGTTCTTTAAAAGTTACTAGCTTGAGTGTCACAAATCTTAGGGCTACTAAAAACTTACCTAGTCATTAACCACAAGGTCTTAAAAGATTAGTCAAGATACATATAAGTCGGAAGAATTCCATTTCCAAGTTCTGCTCCAAGCGGATCTTATTGATAAGTCGTGGCTGATCAATGGTGCGATGGGGTACTTGCATCATTTATGGTGGTAATTGTGAAGAAGGTGGAGGCTGTCTTTATGGTGATTCCGATTCAGGGGCAGTATCAGAAAAAAGGTTGTAATTGTGTCTGCAGCGATTGCGATTCCATGCCAACATTTGGAGAGCATGATGATTTTGATGGAAGCTGAGATGTTGTTGGGTGCCAGAGTTGCGACATGGTTGCTGTAATCCAAAGGGAAAAAATATTGGCGATGGATGGTGCTGAAATTACAATGGCTATAAGAATAAAAATCAAATTTTAAAGATTAAAAAAATTATAAAGGGTAAAATTAAAAATATTTGTAAAATTCAAGTGAACCCAAACAAAGATACTAAACATAGTAAAATCTTAAAAAAACTCATAATCTATGAGACCATGAGAGTGTGGTTGCGGTTGTTTTTTAAAGTTTTTTTACTTGGAAATGTATTAAAATAATATATATATTATATTTAAAAATAATTTTTGACATCAGCGCATCAAAATAATCTAAAACCACCTAAAAAATATTAATTTGAAATAAATAAATAAAATAATTTTTTTTAAAAGCGTTTTTGAAACGCAAAAATAAATAGGACTAAAAATCTTGTAATCTATGAGACCATGGATCTATGTCATATCAAGAAAGTTTATTATAAGCCAATTTAAAAATATAAATTTTTTTAAAAATTTAAAAGCAAAACAAAAGCATAACAAAAAAAACCTCGAGTAAACCCAACAACAAACCTAAGTCAACAAATTAAACATATGACCTAAGATATGAAATTGAGATGATCTCATAAATATAAAAGTGAAACAAATACGGGAAAAAAAATATTCAAAGAAATATAATTTAAAAAATATAAAAATCAACTTGGGCTAATCTTTTGGATCTATGACTCAAGTCATAAGATCTGGGTGACCCTATTCAAGGCAAACCCAAGAAAATAAAAAAGCAAGAATCTTAATAAAAAAAATATTGAGGAATTAAATTGAAAAAATAATAATTAAAAACAGCAATTAAAAGAATTAGAACTAAATTCGACATAAAAATTAAATGAAATTAAATATTTAGAGATAGAATTCTAAAAAACAAATCCATTAAGAAAATGATTCAAAAAAAATAACAATTAAAATAATTAGAACCAAATTTGACATAAAAATTAAATGAAAATAAATGTCTAGGGGTGGAATTGGAAAAAAAATCAATCAAGAAAATGATTCAAAATAAAACAAATAGCAATTAAAAGAATGAGGACTAAATTTGAAAAAACTTTAAAAATCAAATGACCAGGGATGAAATAAAAAATAAAATCTAATTAGAAAATCAAATTTGGGTCAAACTGCACCGAACCACCATACACGCTATCCAGAAAGGAAGAGAATGTCAAGATAAATCAAGTAATGCAGCGAAATCACAGTTACAACCATCGAAGAGAGTCACATGCATCATAGAAGGCGGCGAAGCTGCTAATGCGTTGTCACCAACTTTTTTGAAAAAAAACAAAAAATACCAACATTATCAAGAGCATTAAAATAGTCAGTTATGTGTGTTTGATATTGTGATGTAATATGTTTTTTAAAAGTATTTTTCAATTGAAAATACATAAAAATAATTATTTTTTAAAATTTTAAACTTTTTGACACCATGACTTCAAAATCATCAGAATGTGAAAAAAAACATCAATTTAATAATTTTTTAAACAAACATTCTTTTAAAAAATATTCAAAAACAAAAACCACTGCACTCTTGCATGGTTAAAAAAGTTAGTGCCTAGCACAATTATGATATAAAATTAAATTAACACAGCAAATTCTAATTACACTTGTTTTTTTTTTTAAATAAATTTTCATCTAAAAATATATCAAAATAATTATTTTTTAGATTTTTTTATAACAGAAAAAATACTAAAAAAACAGCAATTTAATATTTTTTTCAATACAGATACCCTTTTAAAAAACAAAAACTACTGCAACCCTGCAAGGTAAAAAAGTTGGTGACTAGCACAATTATGATACAAAATTAAATTAACACTGCAAATCCTAATTACACATGTTTTTGGGTCTTTTAAAACTCTTACAATTCAATGAAAAACGTTTAAAAAACACACCATAGACTTGAACAATTACAATTTGTTCATCTTCCATTAAAAACCCCACTAAATATGCTGCTCCCTCCCAGTGAAGCCTCCCTCTCTACTGAGGACACTACGATCATGGATAATTTTTGAACTACTCGCATCTCTGGTCTATTAATTGCTTCTTCGCTCAAACACCAGTCAGCAATCTCTGCCATCTGCAACCAAATAGAAAGAAAAATCATGGTTATGTATATTATTATCAGACTTTTTTATTAATTTATCATATATTAAGTTATATACATGGAAAATGATTTATAACATCATGATGTTATGCTGTTGAATTTGGTCAAAAACATTCATATTCAATTTCATAAAAAAAATAAAAAATAATAGGAATATGCTGTTATTTGTTGAAACTACACTACAAGTTATCAGTTTTTGTACTGTTATTTGACAAATGCATTTTTTAGTCCTAATTTGTGCATGTACATCATGAAATTCAGTGTAAAACATTCGCTCCTAAATTTACAAAAATACATAATAAAAATATATTATCATTTATAAAAAAAATTGCAAATTGGTCCTCTTTACAATCTGTAATACAATTTTGTAACCTTTAAGGGTCTTAGATCCATCTTTCCTAGTTATACTCTAGAGTCCAGGCTTGGCCAGTAGGTCAACTAGGTTAATCTAGGTTAGGTTTTATTTTTTAAACTAATTTGGATATTATCTTGATCAATGATTTAATATATTGACATATACTATGATTGATTTAGCTAAATACATTGCACATGTTTTTGTTAAGTGTATCTAGGATTGGGTGTGCAATCTAAGCCATTCACTTATTTTTCATTCTCGTTGTCTACTAATGTGTCATTGTATCCTATGCATAGTTTTGAAATCCAGCCCGATCTGGGACACAGCCGATCCGGGGTTATAATCGGGTTGGGTTGAAGAAAAAACAGGAAAAAAAAACCCGATGTGACCCAGTTGCAAACCCGTATACTTTTGTTTTTTTTTTTTAACTAAAACGACACCGTTTTGATTTTAAAAAAAATAATTTAACTCAGCCGACCCAACAACCCGGTCAAAACCTGGAACCTGGATCTGGGACTAGGCCAGCCATTGAGCTGGGTCAGCCGGGTCTTAAAACTATGGTTCCATGTATAGGCTTAACGTAGAAATCCACAAGACATATACAGTAATAAGATGAAGCTATATTTAAATATATAACCTTGTAGACATCCTCCATGGGATAGCTGTTGTGAATATTTTTTTTATGACATCTGCTAAAGCAGTCTCTGGATCTTTATCTTCAAAAATTTGATAGACCTGACAGCATGTGGCGCACGTCAGAAAATGCGCGCGGCATCGGGTTGGTGATTTTTCTCGTTGTCGTGTTGATTGCTTTGTTTTGCTTGATTTGGTTCATTGGAGTCGCCACCTAGTATTTAATCAAGGGCTACTAGGAAACCCGAGTGTACTGGTCTCATCAGAAATTCACGGGTAAGGGACTGGTTGTGATTAGGGAAGGTATTAGCACCCCTAACGCACCCTACCTGAGGTAAGCTGCTTCGTGGACTTGATGTGTTAAAGAAGTTTTAAAATTCAATTCATTCATCGAATTTTAGAAAATACAACTTACATGTAAGTTCATAATTCTTTATTCGTGAACAAATCAGAATATTAAATTCTTCTTTATTCTTGCAATTTTATCATATAAAAAATCATTCATAAACAAAATACACACCACATATTTACTTTCAAGCTTCGTGGACTTGATATGATTTTAAAAATAAAAATTTAGCCAAATTCTAAGGCTTTGATATATCAGTTATTAGTTCCCAGAATATACGTAGATACATGTTCTATATTTTTATGGAAAATACAACATGATTTTTATCTGTCCTTTAGATATTTGTGCATATAAATTAAATTCATTTTTTTTTATTCAATACCATACATAAAAAATTACAAGCACACACAAACATTTCTTTTTCTTTTTTTATTATCACTTTCTCTTTCTCTTCTTTTCTTTTCTTTTACATGTTTTTTTTTGTACATCACATTACAAAAATTATAAAAAATTAAACACTAAACAAAAATTACATTTTCATAATTTAAAAATTACAAAATAGTCCCTAAACTCCAGAAATTGCAGGGAAGCCATTCTACATGCCGGAATAGTGCTGTGAAGCCGCTGGGACAGCAGGCGGCGCGTCTCCCCACGCGCCATCGCCACTGGCGGCGCGTGGGTTCACGCGTCGCTGCAAAATACCAGAAAACAAGCCGGTCTTGCTCAGCTTCTTCTCTTCCTCGCCGGTGACGACCTGTAGTCAGGAAAAGAGAACACACACAACAGTTGATTTTGCTCCATTTTTTGTCCAGATCTATTCTGATTTTTTGTTTTTTAGATCTATTATTTTCTGTTATCTTTCTTCTTCACGACGTCGACGTCCGTTTGTTCCTTCTTCAACCGGTGGCAGTACTGTTCTCGGTCTTCTTCTTCTGATCTGGCGGCTGTCGTGGAAGGAGTGCTAGAGGATGAGGAAGGTGACAACGTTTGTGGATGCTGCTGCTGTTGGCCGCCGCTAGGTCCTTCGGTGGGTGATGGAAATGAAGAGATCGGGGACGATGGAGAGGCAGCCGGTGGTGGAGGAGCCTGTGTTGTCGGCTGAGAGAGTAGAGGGACGGTGAGGGTTCTCTCGACTGAGAGGAAGAGGCTGCCGAGAAAAGGGAGAGCAGCGATGGCCGGGGAGAGGAAGAAGAGGAAAAAAAATTGGATCAGCAAGGGGGGCTGGGGGCTGCTGTCTCTTGTGGTGAGCCGCTGGCGACCGTGGCTTGTCCAGGTGGCCGGTGAGCAGGGAAGAAGAGGAATCAAACCGGGGGCTGCTACTTGGCTTCAAGAGGGAGAAGGAAAAAAAATCCAAAGGGAGTCGGGGGCTGGCCAGAAAAAAAAAGTAAAAATCAGAAGGGAACTATGGGGGCCGGCCGGTTTGGGTCAGAAAAAAAAATGAAACCGGGGAGGGGGCTTGAGCAGCTAAAGTTGAAGATGGGGATGGTCTGGAAAATGGGGGCTGAAGGACGGCGCTGGGTAGAAAAAAAAACCAAGGGTGGGGGGCGGCTGGTAGCTTTTTTTTTTTTTTTTTTATGAGGGAGAGGAAGAAGTTTAGTTTTTTAGGGTTTTCCCCTTTTGTGTTGCCTCTCAAAATTACAAAATGACCCCCCCTAAATGTGTTGAGAAGATTAGTATTTATAAGTAAAATATTGCTAGGTTTTGCAACTTGGTCCCTCAACTTTTTTATTTTTGTAAATTTGATTCTTTCTTATTTTTTTTGTATTTTTTGAAAACGAGCAATATCAACGTCGACTCAATGAGAAAAATCAATGACTTTAAAATGACGCGTGAAAAGTCGAACGCGTTCCAAAAACCTTTGAAAATTAAATTTTTTTTTAGACAACGTTGAAAATGCTAAAAACGATGCAAAATATATTAAAAATATATTTTTTGGATTTTTCATTGTTTTTCGCTATTTTTTGGATTTTCTAAAATTTTCAAAAAAAATAGGTCAAAAATTGGGTAACAACAACATGTATCAGGTAAGTATTGACCATAGCTGCACCATAGCTGCTAGGGGTGATCATTTTCGGTTCGGTTTAGTTTTTAGCTTTTAAAAACAACCAAACCGGAAGGCAAAAACACAAAAAAAAGGGACCTAAACCGAACCGGTCCAAACCTACCGGTTTCGGTTCGGTTCATGTCCGGTTTTTGAGGTCCAAAATCGGAAAAACCTATGGTTATTTTTCTGGCTTCGTAATGGGCTTTGTAATGGGCTTTTAGTGGATTTTTGATGGGCTTATAATTGATGTTAATAAAATCTAATTTTCTTAAAAAATTCCAAAGTACATTTAATTTTTTTGCCACTAAATATTTATTTATATTAAGTTATTATTGTGAATCTTGTGTTCAATATATTTTTTACCTTCCTAATTTTTTTCTCCTGCTTCAAAAAAACTTAAATAACACAATTATACATCAATAAGTTAAAATCCAAATTAATTCAAATTACAAACCAATGCCTTCAAAGGGCTTAAAGAAAAACCAACAAATAACATTATAATTAAACAATATTATATACTTGTAGGAGGAATTTTGACTTGGTTGACAACCTGAGACAAGATTGAAGTTTCATTAGTGATAAATATCAAAGATTTGAATAAGAATTTGCCATATAAATTAATAATTCACAATTACTAATCAATGAACATAGTTCAACAACACACTAAGCCATCATACAAATGCCGATGAAAGTAAAAACAATCCAGGTAAGAATTAAGGCTTCTTTAGTCTTTCATTTTTCCTTTGCAAATTTGTTTGAATTTGTCACATTATGTCCAGTAGTTCATCTCCCTGAAAGAAAAACAAGGAGCTGGAATATACATGTTGGCTGGTGTTTAATGCTTAATTGCTTACTAACAAGGACCTTTACTGAATGATGTTTCTCGATAATATTTTTCCCACTAAAATGAGCAAAACCCAGATCCAAATTCCCACTTTAGTTAACTACATCAACTCAAATCTAAGTTCTGCTCTCCTATCCATACAACTGAAAATCAAAATTTCTTTTAAGGGCAAGGTTTATGGGAAAATGAATAACCTTTCAAGGTTGGTTATACACAAAAAAACTCAAAAGATCATTAATTACCACAAATCTCAAAAACCCATTTGAAAAATCACAAGAAACATCTACTAAACATAAATTAAAAGACAGTACAACACATGCACACAGATACACATACAGAGAGAGATTTTTCAAATTTTATACAAACAACAACTTCAACACAGTATTTAATGGAAGAAAAAACTAGTGCAAAATATGCTTTCAAAAGGCTAAATCACACGAAATTTAGCAGAATGAAACCTCAAACAAGTACACTGCACTACAAATAATAATAATAAAAAAAGTTATAAAAACAACATATTAAGAGCTCAAAAAAAGTGAAAACTGGATTGCGAGTTGTTAAGATATGTATACCAGAAGAAGCGAATCCTGCTGGCCCTGGGTAATCTCAACTTCTTTCACTTTCTGTGCAACAACCTAATCGAATACGAAACAGAGATATAAATCACTCTCGCATTTAAAAACAAATCCCAAATCAAATCAACCAAAATAAGCATATTCCCAGAATCTCAAATCAACCAAAATACGACTCTAAGCTCAAACACTGATTTTTTTTAAGGATACACCAACAAATACACAGATCACAGAGCATATGTTAAAAAAAAAAAACCAGAGGTTGATAGAAAAAAGAAATCATACCTGGTATGAGTTGTGAAGATTCAAGGTCGGGTGTGAGAGAGGGAGGTGACTGGTTTGCTAGATCTGGACAATGGAGGTTAGGTGTGCTGGTGTGGTGTGTGTCATGCCTATGTGGGAGAGGGATGTGGCTGAAGTTAGGAGAATGGAGATGAAGACGGAATAATTTGATTTTGTTAGAGACTTGAGAATGAGATGAGATCCGCGAAAGTGTGAATTGTGAGGGTTGAGGGAGCGGCTTGTTTGCTCTGGACGGCTGGACGCGCTAGGGTTAAGAAAATTAAAGAGCATTTTTTTTGTATTTATATTACCCCTTAACTGAACCGGTTTGGTTCGGTTGGGGTTTTTTCGGTTTCAGGTTTCTGAAACCGGAACCGAACCGAACCGAATTTTTTTTTTTTTAAAATAATCGGTTTACTCGGTTTTTTTTTTCGGTTCGGTTTTTTCGGTTATTTTTTTCTCGGTTTTCTCGGTTTAATCAGTTTCTCGGTTTTTTTGATCACCCCTAATAGCTGCATGTATATGATACAGAAAAATATATGCAAGTATTATATTAAGAAAGATTAATTATGTGTAAAGCTTACAACTGTGATGAGTGATTTCATCTTGGCACTCTCTCGATTGTCACGCAAAAGTGCTCGTTGTCCTGTTATCAGCTCAGCTAAAACTACTCCAAATGCAAATACATCAGTTTTGGAAGTCACCTGCAGCTCCTTCACAGATCTTTCCAAGCAGTACGTAAAATCAGAAAGACAGATCAATTTTCTCCTTTCTCAAACTATGATGACACGCAAACACAATTAAATCAGGATATAACAGACTTACTCTGGTGGAAGATAGCCTGGTGTTCCTACCAGTCGTGTTGCTATTAAATCTTCATCACTCGTTCGTTCAACAAGCTTTGCCAATCCAAATCTGCAACCTGTAGAGCCAGATGATGATTAGCTAACTGTGTTTTCCATTTTAGAAGTTCTTGCCTGATAAAACGATGGAAGCTCGCTCTAACATCGAGGAAAACTCATTTCATTTGGTCAAAGACAGTTGTGTATCGTTAGAGAATGAAGTATGATGATGATAATAGCATAAAAAAACTGCTTGTAATACATTTTTTAAGTACCTTTTGCTCGCAGTCCCTCGTCGAGTAGAATGTTACTTGTCTTTATATCTCTGTGCACATAGCTTGCTTTGGTGTGGTCATGGATGTATTCAATCCCCTTTGAAGCATCAAGTGCAATCTGTGCTCTTGCTGTCCAAGAGAGTGGCTGGTGACCTGATTCAAGACCCCATTTTTCAGCTGCTAGCTAGCTTTCTTGTCTGTTAAATGCCTAAATGTAAAGCTTTTGCAAACCAAATGCTCAACAAATTTGTAAAATATTCCATCTATAGGAAGTTGAAACCATGTTTTCCAAAGACATGCATCAATCCTGTCTTGTGATACCTACAGATAACTAAATATGCAACTCATTAGTCTCAAAGAACATCCTCGTCAAAGGAAAAAATGACACGGTTCTCTTCTGGGTTCATTATGAACCATATACAGAGAGGTATCTTAGGCTTACCCTGTAATACATTTAGCAGCAGAAAAGTCATCTTACTAAACTAAGAGGCATATGTTGTGACCGAAAGGCAGAGGAAAGCTGCCTCTTCTTCCCCTGTTCACTGCGTGTGCAGGGGAAGAAGATGAACTTATGGTGCCGTTCAAAACGGCACTGTAAGCTTCTATTATTTTTTTTTTATTTTGAACATTAGATGAAACGACGCTGTTTTTTCCAAAACACGCCGTTTCATTTAAAAGGAAATGGCGCCAAACTGCATCAATTTCAGATCAGCCCTTCCATTTGCGCGCCTTTTTCATTGTAGTCCTTGGTTTTGGATTTCTTCAATTAAGTCCTTAATTGGCCACCAGACTTCAACATGCATGCAATTAAGTTCCTGATTTGATCCAATCAACTTTAAAAAATATAATTTTACCCCAGAACTTCAATTTCTTCTAATTAAAACCCAAATTGACTTAAAAATCAAATTTTCTTGCGATCAAACCCTCCAATAATTCAATTAAACCTTCAATAAAATTTAATTGAGTCCATAATCATCTGATTTTGTACTTTTTTTCCTCAAATAAAATTTCCTTAATCAATAGGGCTCTCACTAGTCGATGATATACTGTCAAATTTCAACATTTGTATCTTTGAACCTCCTTAACCAATTTTTTTTAATAAAAAGGGAGCAAACAATGCCGTTGTGACTTTTTTTTTTTTCTTTTCTTACGTGGGAACCTAAAATGGGTTACAACAATGATGTGTAATAAATAATATGTAAAACTTAAGAAAATTTAACAATATCTAAAAGAAAGTATACCATGTTTTTATCTTTACTGTCTTTATATTTTTTGTCACATAATAATTACTAAACACTACCTTTTTACAATTAAAGAAAGTATTATTAGGATAAGAAAATCTATGTTGGTTATTTAATAGTTATATTTATGTTTCTTATTTGGTAAATATACTTATGTTTTTTAATTTAAATTAATAATATTAAAATTTAATATTTATGCATGATAATGTTTAATGTAAAGTGTTTATATTTATTTTTAAAGGATATAAAAGGATAATTGCCTAAAGCCCCATTGTAGAAAAAACGTCATATCAAAAATCCCAAATAATATCTAACTCTTAATCCATTAACTAATTTGTCTTTTTCAATATATATATAAAATAATTTTAAGGTTTTAAAATATTAATAAATTTTACTTAATAAGTTTATATGTCTGTAATATTATATTTAAAATATTTATATTATATGTATAGTTACATTTTATAAAACTACTGTTCTGTATCTATTAGATAAACTTAAAAAAAAAATTTATTAATATTTTTATGATATAAACAAATAATAAAAAGTGTTTTTTAATTTATTTTTCTAAAATATAGCTTTGAATAAAATCACTTTTAAAACCAGCTAATGAGGCCTAAATCAAAATTTTTTTATTAGGATATACAAATTCAAATACCAACACACAACACCAGGGTCTCACATCATATATTTTTAGAATGAGCAGTTTATACTGATCGGTCGGTCTAAAGAATACTCTAATTTTTCAGAATGAGTGGTTTATACAAATACTCTGATCTTCTAACAAAAGGATACTTCATTTCTAACGAAAATGCTAACTGGCTGGGTGGCTTCCTCTGCCTCCAGCCCTCCACCTTTAATTGATCTATCTCTAGATAGTTGACACGGGTTTCTCCACAAGGTGAACTTAATTTTTTGTAACATAAAATAGTGATGTTCAAGCATTCTCAGTATATTTTTAAAAAAGAAAATCCATGATTTAAAATCATAGAATTTTTTTTTAAATAACAATTGCCTCCAAGAATCTAAACTAAAAGGATGAAATTAAAAAAAAAAACTAGCAAATCCAAGTATGGTCTAGTTGATTTAGATTAACTCAGGTTAACCCATTTAACTCGTAGCTTAGTACTTATCCCGGATCGACTCTCGGGTCAGGTCTAAAAGCTTTGGGAAGCACCAATAAGACCAGCTTCTAATAAGTGAAATGTTGAATGGTAAAATAAAAAAAAAAATAATTATATAAAAGCATAAAAAAATAATAATTAAGAGAATAAGAACTTAATTTGAAAAAAAAAATATGGAAACCTTAAATTTTTAATTAAGGGGAAAAATTAATAAAAAAAATTCAAAACAAAAAAATATTAAGAGATTAAGCACCAAATTTAAAAACAATTAGGATCTAAGAATAAAATTGAAAACAAATTAATATTTAATAAATTAATAAATTTTAAAAATCAAAACAGTAAATATATGCTAAACGTTAAATATCATCATTATTGAAATCTACCAGACACCAAATCTTAGTCATGAATTTACAATCAAACCAAATCTATCGTTTCTTTCCCATATATATAACACACACACACACGTATGGAGGGCAAATCATTTTATACATCCTTTTTAAGAAATTAAACAACCAAGGCCATGGCTTCCCACATCTTTCTCTTATGCACACCTTTTTTGGTTTTTTCCATACTTGCTTATGCTTCCTTCTTTGCTTCTTTTGCGTACTCGGCTAGTACTGGAGCTGCTGAAGTAGCAAATGGAAGGAAGGAAGCGGAAGCTCTTCTAGAATGGAAAGTCAGTCTTGACAACCAAAGCCAATCTCTCCTGTCTTCTTAGGCTGGAGACAGCCCTTGCAACTGGTTCGGAATCAGCTGCGACAAGTCTGGTAGTGTCAGCAACATAAGTCTGCCCAATTCTAGTTTGAGCATCTATCTGACCTTAAGCAACATAGGAAACTTAAACAACTTGTCTTATCTTTACCTTCACTACAACAAACTCTCTGGTTTCATACCTAGGGAAGTAGGAATGCTTGAACATCTATCTGACCTTCAGTTGCTCCATAATAATTTTGAAGGTCCAATCCCTGCTTCCATAGGAAACATGAAATCTCTCACCAGTTTACTTTTGTCATATAATTATCTAACTGATACAATACCAGCATCTTTAGGAAACTTAGGAAACCTGAAATTGAAACTGTTTAACAGGAAAATATACTTTTGGAATTGCTTCGGTTTGGGCATGCTAGCAAAACGTCATGCTATTAAAAAGATGCTCATTCACCATTAGATTGACGTTTGTTTTCTAGTTAATACTTGTTATAACTTAATTTTTAAATTTTCAGAAAATAAAAATAAAATAACAAAATAAAAAACAAAAAAAATAAATGAATACAAATAATTTAAAAATTAAGTTAAGTCAACACAAATTAAAAATTTGAGAATTAATAAAATGAAATTATAATTTTAGAATCAATTCCGTAAAAAATTGAAAACAATAATACGATATGAGATTTAATTAAAATTTGATTTTATTAATTAATGCAATCAAAAGCTTAATTAAAAAAATATTAAAGTTTGGGGTTGATATTGATTTGAAATTGCAAGAAATTAAAGTTCAAGGACCAACATGAAAAACGGGGGTACTACAGGGAGTTTAATTGATTTCACCAGGAGTAATTATGAAATAATTAAACGTTCAAGAGTAAATTAAGAACGGATTTAATTGATTAATTGGAAACTAAGGACGAGTTTGTAAATGCCTCCACAATCCAAGGGTTCAATTGCAATTTGATCCAGGGGTAAAATTAAAAAAAAGGGGGGATTTTCCATGATTAAGGGCCTAATAGATAAATGTCAGAATATCAAGGGTCAAATTGGAAATAACCATTTCTGGAGAACACGACACTATTGCGTTTCTACTATTCATCACCTTCTTCATGGATTAATTCAGCAGAAAGGAAACTGCCTCAAATCGGTTGCAATCGTGTACCACGACTCCTACACAATGCATCTCTAAATATGCCTCACCCCCGCGATCATTGTCTGGGGAGAAAGAGAGGACATTCAGAGAAAAGACCACAAAAAAGGGGGGACGAGCGCACTGGACGGGGGAGAGCCGGGAGAAAAAAACAAAAAACCAGAGGAGGAGAGAACGAACAAGGGGTTTTTTTTTCGGAAGCTGAGAAAAATCACAAAAACAGAGAGAACACAAACAGAGGAAAAAAAAAACCAAAGAACTGGTGATGTCTGTTGGGATTATTCCAGAACTCAAACACACACAATTTACGTGGTTCGGCAACTTGCCTACTTCACGGAGCTACTGGTTTGTATTAAACACACAAAGGAAACAATACAAACAAAGAGGAGGAGAAAAATCTTCTCAACTCAACTCTACACTCAAGCTCTCTCTACTGTTCTCTCCGTGTTTGTTCACTCTGCAATTCTTCTGTCTTAACTTCTCTTCACAGAGCACATACATATATATACAAGGATGATTGAAAGGGCATGATGTATGCCCACCGTTGCCTCCACTTTGTGCTTAGTGGAGATTAGGTATTCCCACTAAGCACATAGTGGAGGTGGGGCATTGCTTGTCTCCATAATGCTAACAATCTCTCACTTGGAGACAAACAATGAAATTATCTTTTATCCTTGAAGACCAACTGAAGTTTTGCACAACTTCAGTTTATCAAGTGTAACTCCTTTGATTAACATGTCAGCTGGATTCTTGCTTCCACAGACCTTTTCTAGCATTAGTTGCTCGTCGTCCAGCAGTTGTCGGATGAAGTGATATTTGATCTGAATATGCTTCGTCCTGGAGTGAAATGCTGGATTCTTGGCAATGAAGATTGCACTCTGACTGTCGCTATACAAAGTACCTTTTCCATTCAACTTGCCCAATTCTTTCAAGAAACACTGCAACCATACTATCTCTTTTGCAGATTCTGAGACTACAACATATTCAGCTTCTGTTGTTGAAAGAGCAACGATCTTTTGCAAGGTAGAACTCCAGGAAACAGCAGTACCTCCTAGAGTATAAACATATCCTGTAGTGCTCTTTCTGCTATCAACATCTCCTGCTAGATCAGCATCTACAAAACCTTCAAGTTTCAAACCACCAGCTGTGAAACTGAGACAAGTTTCCGATGAACCTTTTAAGTACCTCATGATCCATTTCACCTCCCAATGCTGCTTTCCAGGATTGCTCATATATCGGCTTACAACTCCCACTGCATGGGCAATGTCTGGTCTGGTACAGACCATAGCATACATCAAAGAGCCGATAGCTGAGGCGTATGGAATCTTATCCATGTATCCACTTTCTAGCTCAGTTTTTGGAGACTGATCTTTGCTGAGCTTGAAATGATTCCCCAGTGGTGTACTTACTGGTTTAGCACTGTCCATACTAAACCTGCTGAGAACCTTCTTGACATACTCTGTTTGTGAAAGCTTTAGTATGCCTTTGTCTTTATCTCTGATGATTCTCATGCCAAATATTTGTTTAGCAGCTCCTAGATCCTTCATTTCAAACTGTTTCGACAACTGATGTTTCAATCTCCTCAATGCTGGATCCTGTAATCAACATATCATCCATATATAATAGTAGAATGATGTAGGAGTTGTCAAAATGTTGATATAGCAACAATGATCAGCTTGGTATCTTGTATACCCCGAACTACACATGAAGTTGTCAAACTTCTTGTACCATTGTCTTGCAGCTTGCTTCAAACCGTATAGGCTTTTCTGTAGCTTGCAGACTTGATTCTCCTTTCCTTGCATTGCAAACCCCTCTGGTTGTTGCATGTAAATGTCTTCCTCCAAGTCACCATGAAGGAATGTTGTTTTTACATCTAATTGTTCAAAATGTAAATTTTCTGCAGCTACTATCCCTAGAATAACTCTGATTGTTGTAAGCTTCACAACTGGTTAAAAATATCTTAGAGTAGTCAATCCCTTTCTTTTGTTGAAACTCTTTTACAACAAGTCTTGCCTTGAACCGTTTGCTTCCGTCATGCTCAGTCTTCACTCTGTAAACCCACTTATTTTGCAAGGCCTTCTTTCCTTCAGGTAATGCTGTTAGCTCCCAAGTCTTGTTCTTCACAACGAACTCATCTCATCCTTCATGGCTAACTCCCACTTGCTTGAGTTTCCATCTTGTAAGGATTCTTATAAGTTACGGTTCACCACCATCTGTCAGCAAAATATAATTCAGTAAAAGTGTGAACCGTTGTGGGGGCTTTATCGTCCTCGAAGACCTGCGAACAATTGGTTCAATTGGCCCCGTATCTTCTTGTGTAGTAGTGGGTACAGATGTGCTTGAATCTTCTTGTAAAGACTCTTGATTGTTGTTATACTGTAGTAACATCGGGAAGCCCTTCTAATCTTATGAATTCAGATCTTTGTGGACTTGTATCTGAATCAACCATCTCTGTTTCTACACTTGATCTGTCTTTGTACATAACTTTCTCATTGAAGATCACGTTCCTGCTTCTGATAATCTTTCTATTCTGATCATCCCAGAAACGAAATCCAAATTCTTCATCTCCATAGCCAATGAAGAAACATTTCTTGGATTTGGCATCTAACTTGTTGCGAGCATCAGAATCTATGTGAACATAGGAAACACACCCAAAGACTAGGGGTGAGCAAAAAAACTGATAAACCGAACAGAAAAAAAAACCGAATTAACCGATTAAAAAATCACAAAACAATTCCGGTTCGGTTCGGTTTCTAAAATCTAAAACCGATTGAACCGAACCGAACCGAACTGGTTCGGTCAACCAACACTTTTAAAAAAAACAAGTATAAATATAACATTTCCTAACCCTAGCCCCCCCCCTCTCTGTCTCTCTCCCTTTCTCCCCCGCCCCCAACCCTCTCCCTTCTCTGTCTCTCACTTTCACCCTCTCCCTTTCTCCCCCCGCCCTCACCGTCTCCCTTCTCTGTCTCTCACCCCACCCTCCTTTCCCCGCTCCCCCCCACCCCACCCTCTCCCTCCTCTGCATCTCCCTCACTTTACCCTTTGCCTTTGATTTTCCTCCCCTCCCTTATGGATTTGGTTTCTTTGGGTTTTAATTTTCTTGTTGAGTCTGTGCCATAAATGGAATTGAAATAATAGATCCATTCCATTTGATTTAATTACAATGAAATGGATGAACTTTCCCTCGAACAATCAACGCTATGTGCAGTTGGATGTTGTTGCGGTCAAGGTTGTAGGAGAAGCAGAGAGGACCATTGGGTTTGAACAAGTTTGGAAGGGGAAAAAACTGAATCGAACCAAACCGAAAGTAATCGGTTTGAACCGGTTTTCGGTTCGGTTCGGTTCAAAAAAATTTTAAAAAATAAATTCGGTTTGGTTGTTTATTTTGGTTTAAAACCGGACCGAACCGGAAATGCTCAGCCCTACCAAAGACCTTCAAATGAGAGAGTTGTACCTCTTTTCCTCTCCATACTTCCTCGGGCAATCTGAATTCCAAAGGAACTAATGGTCCACGATTGATCAAGTAAACTGCAGTATGAACTGCATCAGCCCAGAATGTTTGAGGTAACCCTGAATGCAACCTCATGCTTCTAGCTCGTTCATTGATGGTCCTGTTCATCCGTTCAGCAATGCCATTCTATTGCGGTGTGCCTGGAACGATCTTTTCCATTCTGATACCATTGACAACACGGTACTCTTTAAAACCTCCATCAATGTATTCTCCTCCATTATCAGATCTCAAGCATTTCAACTTTAGACCTGATTCAGTCTCAACCATAGCTTTCCATTTCTTGAATGTTTCAAACACATCAGATTTATTTTTCAGAAAGTAGACCCATACCTTCCTGCTGAAATCATCAATGAAAGTCACATAATACCGAGAACCTCCAAGATATGCTACTAGAGACGGTCCCCATAAATCTGTGTGTACCAGTTCTAGCTTTCTTGGTCTTAAGGTCCTGCCAACCTTCAAGAAACTAACCTTCTTCTGTTTTCCAAGAACACAGCTCTCATAAATGTCTAGATCGACATTTTTTAACTCTAGCAGCTTTCCCTTCGATTGAAGTATCTTCATCCCCTTTTAACTCATATGGCCAAGTCTACAATGCCATAGCTGTGCTTGATTTTCTGCTTCAATTGAGGCAATGATGTCTCCAAATCTTGTGGTCATATACAGGGTGCCAGTTTTCTTTCCACGAGCTAAAACCATTGCTCCCTTTGATACTTTCCACATACCTCCAGCAAAAAGTATTGAATGACCACTATCGTCAAGTTGCCTGACAGAGATCAACTTCTTCTTTAATCCAGGAACATGCCTTACGTTTTGTAAGGTCCATATAGATCCATTAATTGTCTTGATTTGCACATCTCCTATACCCATAATATTCAGTGGTTTTCCATCGGCCAGATAGACTACACCGTGATCTCCTCCAACATAATTTTGCAGCATTTCATGGTGTGGCATACAATGGAATGAAGCACCAGAATCAAGAATCCACTCATCAATTTGACTTTGTATAGCAAGAATTAAAGCATCTTGTACCTCATCTGTGGTAGCGTTTGCAGAGTCAGCTTCAGGTTTCTTTTAGTTTTGTGCAATTCCTCATGAAATGACCAGGTTTGCCACAATTCCAACATTCAACCTGCTTTCTAGATCCAAACTTGCTTTTACTTTTGTATCTTGATTTTGATCTGCCTCTATCTTGTCTCCTCCCTCGAGTGTTAATGTTGAGAGTTGATCCTGAGCTTGAACTTTCACCTGAGTCTTTCTTTCACACTTCTTCAGCTAGAATCAAGTCTCGGATGTCATCATATTTCAGTTTGGATTTTCCAGCTGAGTTGCTCACGGTTGTCCTCATGCCTTCCCAACTGCTTGGAAGTGAAGCTAGCAAGATGAGTGCACAAATCTCATCATCAAACTCAATCTCAACAGATGATAATTGATTTGTGATGGTATTAAAGTTGTTGAGGTGTTGTGTAACAGAAGTGTTTTCGACCATCTTCAAGTTGAACAACTTTTTCATCAGGTGCACTTTATTATTTGCTGATGGCTTCTCATACATCCCAGACAAGGCTTCCATCAATCTTGCAGTGGATCTTTCTTTCGTAACATTGTGAGCAACTCTTCTTGATAAGGATAGCCGGACAATGCCCAGAACTTGTCTATCAAGAAGTAACCAATCCTCTTCTTGCATATTTTCTGGTTTGCTCCCCAACAAGGGAAGATGAAGTTTCTTCCCATATAGATAATCTTTAATTTGCATTTTCTAGTATCCAAAATCTGTCCCGTCAAATTTTTCAATTCCAGCAGCCTTTATTTCATCTGCCATTTTTAATATTTCTCCGATTCGAATTTGCCAAATCCGACCTTACAAATGTGTCCGGAACGACCAAAAACGATGGAAATGACACTGAGATCACCCCAATCGGACTTCGGATGGCTCCAATTTTAGCAATCAAAGTTTTGGATTAACGGACGGTTCAGATGCAGCCACGTGTCAGCCAGAGTACCGCCTGCATCGTACAGGATCAAAACTCAGTAGCGGTGCAGATGAAGCCATGTGTCAGTAGATTAGCGTATGCGTCGCACCGGATCAAAACTTAGTAACGGTGAAGATTAAGCCACGTGTCAGCAGATTAGAACCTGCGTCGCACCGGATCAATACTCAGTAACGGTGCAGATGAAGCCATGTGTTAGCAGTTTAGCGTCTGCGGAACACTGGAGAAAAAATCAGTATGATGACGTGGCAAGTGACGTGGCCGTTGATTGCACGGATTGGATGACGTGTCGGGTCAGCCCGACCCGTTTTGCAGAAGCCGGGCGAAGAAGGAGCGTGGCGCGCGTAAGGCGCGTTGGTGCGCGTGGGCAGTCTGGACGTCAACGCGTGTAGGCGCGTCCGGGCATACAGGACGTCGGTTCTTCGCCGGGTTTTCACCAATGGATTCGTCTGGTTGTCCTCTACACGATGGTATGTTCAAAAACACGTTTTGAGAACTTTGATTTTTGAGTTTGGATCAAACACCCTCTTTTTCAAGAACAAGCTCTGATACCAGTTGTTGGGATTATTCCAGAACTCAAACACACACAATTTACGTGGTTCGGCAATTTGCCTACTCCACGGAGCTACTGGTTTGTATTAAACACTAAAAGGAAACAATACAAACAAAGAGGAGGATAAAACTCTTCTTAACTCAACTCTACACTCAAGCTCTTTCTACTGTTCTCTCT
Organism: Populus tremula; assembly: GCA_964019445.1. Lineage (NCBI taxonomy): Eukaryota > Viridiplantae > Streptophyta > Magnoliopsida > Malpighiales > Salicaceae > Populus > Populus tremula. Next base: position 12,805,709 of record CAXHTJ010000018.1, on the reverse strand, counting down.
TCTGTTCTCTCCGTGTTTGTTCACTCTACAATTCTTCTATCTTAACTTCTCTTCACAGAGCACATACATATATATACAAGGATGATTGAAGGGGCATGATTTATGCCCACCGTTGCCTCCACTTTGTGCTTAGTGGAGATTAGGTATTCCCACTAAGCACATAGTGGAGGTGGGGCATTGCTTGTTTCCATAATGCTAACAATGTCAACAGAGAACAAACGAAAACAAAAGAAAGGGAATAAACAGAGAGAAAGACCAGAACAGGAGGACACAACTCGAGGGGACGAACAACACAGGGGAGACCTGGAAACGCAAACAGAGGCGAATGAACAGAAGCAAACTAGGAAATAAAGAATAAGGAAAGCAAAAGAAAAGCAAGAAAAGGGGAGAGTAACATCAACCAGAAAGAACAAGCCTCTATCTTTAGCAGCCCCCTGAAACAGGTAAGCTTCCTTTTCCTTTGCAAAATTCAAATAAGTTCAGTACTATGCGAAGGTAATTATAATTACCTTCGCACTGTGCACAGAATACGTGAATAGTTAACGCATGTCTGCCTCAGCCAGTCGGATCACTAGGCCAATGATCAGGCTGGGCTGGCTTTGTCCAGCCCGGCTTGTATGGACTGGGTCAGACTCATCCAAAAAAAAGATGAGGCCTGGATGGGCTGGTTTCCAGCCCATCCAACCCAATTTGTTTTGAGCCTACAGTGTGTTTGGCAAAACACACCTTATGTCTTGTCCCTTTTATTTCACCCTTTTTTATTATTCATGGACCTTCTTGAATTTATTTGTGGTTCCTTGTATTTTTTTTTAGATATTTCACTCTAATATTGATATGTGGATTTTTACTATGAAATGCAAATCAAGTATAAGATATATTTTTTTCATTTTAAAAAATAAAAAAATATGTATGCATTGATTTAAATTCATTTTACTAGTTTATTCATTAATGTTAGAGTCAGGAATATCATTTTTTTGCTAAGTAATATTTACCAACATCAAAGTTGGAAATATCCGTAATTGAAAATTCACTAACGTTAGAGTCAAGAATATTACAAGCAGATTATCATAACATCAATCAACAAACTCTTAGCAATTTAAAACAAAATTAGTAATGCAACCTACCTCGGTTAGAATACTTAAAGAGTGATAATATCTTATTTTTTGTGTAATTATTTTTGTACTATAAAATCTTTATTGATTAATTAGAATTTTTAATGACCATAATATTAGGTGAAAATTCCTTAAAGATCTTTTTTCTGTAAAAAAAAGTAAGATGTCAAAAATTTATTTTTTAAAAAATTCTTTAAATTTTTAAAGTTGGTCGCGATCCCACTAGGTGGGCAGCTTGCACCGAAAAATTTGTCAACTTTCTTTAGAAATAACAGGATATTAGATGAACTTCTATAAATTTGTCTTATGGAATGATAACAACTTCAAAGTTGACTCGAAAGAATATGGGGGACAGTGGATTGCTAGAAATCTAACAGGATATTAGATGGAATGATAACAACTTCACAGTGGTGTTTTAGTCTTAGTGGTGTTTTAGTCCCACTAGGTGTTTTGACGTGGACTCTCCCACTTGGAACTGTTTCTGTCCTGATAAAATTCATGACAAAAGCTATTCTTGCAGGCCTTCAAGTTTCCACTGCCTGTTATGGATAGTTGGCATTCTTGTTTGCTACCATGCTTTTGCGGTGTGAGTGTGTGTGTACTATACTATTGTTCAATCCCGCTTAGGACGCAATTGAATATTCAATCTTCTTACTTGTACCTGTCCAAAAGAAACTTGCCACTTGGTACAAACTTTTATGCAAGAGTAACACCCATACCCCTAGTCGACACCTCTCAGAACGAAATTAATTTTTTTGCTTTTTTTTTTTATAAATGTTTATTTCGAAATAGCACAGTTAGTAAAAATAATTAGCAAGAAAATAATATAAAATTGCATTGAAGGATGATCACCCAGTGCAGAGGCTCATTTTTTTTTTTTTAATCATGGAATATAATAATTTTTTGAACCACATAATGGTGCAAACTAATATATCTCTGTACTTCATTAAAAAAAAGTTGTCAGAATGAGTCCGTATTCAAATAATTGTGACAAATACTTCATTTCTCTTCTGACAATTTATATTAGTTTATAACTTTATACATACTCCTTCTAAAACGCAATTGAATATTCCATCTTGATTAATGATCAAGTCAAGGAATGGGAGTATACAATAGTCTTCATCTCTTAAAAATATTCAGATTTCGTATTTTTTTTTAATCATAGAATATAATAATCTTATATTTCATAAAACAATCATCCGAGAATGGATCCATAGCTAAAACCCTGATGAACCAAGGCTAGAAGAGTCTGTTACATGATTTATTATTACTAATTTATTATAACTGCCTAGCTCTAGAATCTGTTCACAGCTGATTTCCTCTTCTTCTGTAACCGTTTTCTAGAAACATATATATATATATATATATATACTCACCTTAGAGATAAAGTGAACATATATTCTAATTCCAAAATAAATATTCTAATAATCGTGACAAATACTTTATTTACCTTCTAGCCTACACATGCTCCTGCCATCACGCAATTAAATATTCCATCAACATAAATGTTGGAATAACAATTTAAATTAGTCTACACATGCTCCTCCTATCACGCAATTAATTATTCCATCTTGAGTCAAAGTAAAGTTATAAATATTTTTAGTTGAAACAATTTTATGTCTTCAATCAAAACGTTATCACTAAAGGAGTCGAGTTCTAAATTATACTAACTTATTATAATACTTTCATCATCAAAACAAATTGATTTGAGTAGATTATTACCAAACACACTTCTAATTTATTTCCTGTTAGTTTCCGATCGATGATGCCGCTTCTTCCCAACCCTTTGAATCATAGACGAGTCCAGTCAGTCCCTAATCTTCTCTGGTGGCCTGACTTTGAATCATACAAGTCAATTATAAAAAATAATTTTAGACAGAAATGAATTTCTACAAACAAAATAAAATCAGTTGAAAGAAGTCATCAGAATGGGTCCATAGCGGAAACCCCAACACAAATATTCTAATAATCTTGATAAATACTTCAGTTCCTTTCTAGAGGGGTAATTTAAATTAGTCTACACGTACTCATCCTGAGATGTAATTGAATATTCCATCTTGATTTATAACGACCTGATTTCTAGATCTATGATCAGCACATAAACAAGATTTTTTTTCATGGTTTTATATCTATACGAATCAAAACTTATATACGAACTTATCCTTTAAATAACTCAATTAGAGTTATTCGTAATACTAATAATAAAATTAACTTCATAATATTATTTGATTGTTTTAATACAAGAGTTAAATACAAGCTCCTATAATTGTAGAGCACTAACTAGATATATATATATATATAAAAAAAAAATATTAATTACAACAGAAGTAGGTTTTGAGGGTCCAACAAAAATAATATGCTAACAAACTATAAACCAAAAAAATATAAGTAATGAGAGGGTGAGTTTGACAACTCCATAAATAGATAACGTTCAATATACATGTATTACTATTTGCTTGGATGGAATCGAAGTTCAAGTTGTCTGGATGCATATACATATTCTTTTCCACATGGTACCATTTTATTTATTCCAATAACCTATACCGTCCAAAATGAATTATTTCTTTGCCATTCTTATTCTATAGGGATATTTTTAGAGACAAGAGTAATAGACCATACTCTAAAGTCTGATCTACCATATGCTTATGCCGAAATACCATAGTTTTTTTAAGAAGTTTACATCATTATAACTTTTTTATAGAAAATCTCATAACTTGTCTAATATATGATCTAACAAGCAACCAAACTTCAAGATTTTAAAAAAGAAATATCTAACTTTGAATTATTTGATTCTTTCGTTTTAGTTCATACAAAGCATAAAACTCTTTATTGACCTACTTGTTGAGATTTATGGTGTGTAACAGATAATATTTGAAACTTATGAAAATTTAACAATATTTAAAAGAAAGCATAATGTGTTTTTGTCTTTACTGTCTTCATCTTTTTTGTTACACAACAGTAACCAAACACTATCTTTTTACTGTTAAATATTTACATTTTATTAGAATAAGAAAATCTATGTTTCTTATTTAACAAGTATATTTATGGTTGTTATATGGTAAATATACTTATATTTCTTAATTTTAATTATTATGTAGGGGTATGACATTAAAATTTAATATTTATGCATGAGTATGTATGATGTAAAGTGTTTGTATTTATTTTATAATGCTTAAAGGATATAAAAGGATAATTGCCTAAACCCCATTGTAAAAACAATTGTCATACAAAAATCCCAAATATCTAACTCTTAATCCATTAACTAATTTGTCTTTTTCAATATATATAAAAAATTATTTTAAGGTTTTAAAAATATCAATAAATTTTACTTAATAAGCTTATATGTCAATAATATTATATTTAAAATATTTATATTATATGTATAGTTACATTTTAAAAAACTAATGTTCTATATATATATATATTAGATAAACTTGAAAAAAATAAATATTAAAATTTTTATGATATAGAAAAAACAATAAAAAGTTGTTTTTTAATTTATTTTTCTAAAATGTAGGTTTCAATAAAATCACTTTTAAAACCAGGTAATGAGGCCTAAATCAATTTTTTTATTAGGATATATAGAACCAAATACCAACACAGAACGCTAGGGTCTTACATCATAGATTTTTAGAATGAGTGGTTTATATTGAAGAATAAAATTTCAAGAAATAAAAAAAATTACAGATCGGTCTAAATTAGAAATTTCCGGCTTGTCTCCTCGGCTGCTTTCATTTGAAGTCATCAAAAGAATAGTTCATTTCTAACGAAGATGCTAACTGGCTGGGTGGCTTTCTCTGCCTCCAGCCCTCCACCTTTAATTGATCTATCTTCCTCGATAGGTGGCACGATTTTCTTCACATGGTGAATAGACTTTTTTGTAACATAAAAAAATGATGTTAAAACACTGTCAATATATTTTTAATAAAGAAAATTCATGACTTAACATCATAAAAAGAAAATAAGAAATTTGGTTGATTTGGTTAATTTATTAACTAGTTTCTTATATTTTCATTTTTTAAAATGATTGCATTTTAACCTTTTTTTTATATATATAAAAAAGATTTGATTGACTTGAGTTAACTCAAGTTAACCCACCTGACTTGTGACTCGGTATTTTCCCCGAATCGACTCCCGAGCCGAGTCTAAAAGCTTTGAGAAACATCATTAAGACCAGCTCCCTAATTAATAAATAAAATGTTGACTGGTGAAATAAATAAAAAAAATTAATTTTTTAAAAGAAAAAAAATAGCAATTAAAAAAATAAAAACCTAATTTGAAAAAAAAATAAGATGACAATCTAAATTTTTTAATTAAGGGGTAAAATTAAAAATAAAAATCAGATTAATAAAAGAATCCAAAAAAAAAAAAAGAGATTGAGTACCAAATTTGAAAAAAAAAATCAAGATTAGGATCCAAAAATAAAAATTAAAAACAAATTAAGATTTGATAAAAAAAAATCAAAATTAATATCGTCAAATTTTTCAAAATCAAAATCCATCTCCACCGAATCTTACTCGTGCATTTATAATGAAACAAAATCTACCATTTCTTTCCCATATATATACGTATGCGGGGCAAATCATTTTATACATCCTTTTTAAGAAAGTAAACCACCAAGGCCATGGCTTCCCACATCTTTCTCTTTTCCACACCTTTTTTGGTTTTTTCCTTAATTGTTTGTGGTTCTAATAAGCAGATGTGTCAAATTTGAAATTAGGACAAATCTTACATTTACCATTTGGTATATTTTATTTATAAAAAGTACAGTTTTTTTTAGCTATGTTGAATTTATCTTCATCACTTCTTGTGACACGACTCTGGAGGTAGTTGTCCAGTAAATCTATTAAGATATATTGGTAACGAATATTATTTAACAGGACTTCATAACTCAATGGCTTACATTGTCAAAGCCATTTTCCATGGTAGAATTGAAAGATGTGATGATTCAAAGAAATTTCATAGGCTGAATAATTAGGTTATCACTTGCTATTGTATATCAGCATGTATTTTTCTGCTCTTGACTGTTCTGCCTATTTATGACCAAGCTGACCTCCCTGTAGTTTTGCTCCTGCATAAAGGAAATATCCACCTTATAGCTTCCATATATATACGTATGCAGGGCAAATCATTTTATACATCCTTTTTAAGAAATTAAACCACCAAGGCCATGGCTTCCCACATCTTTCTCTTTTCCACACCTTTTTTGGTTTTTTCCTTACTTGCTTATGCTTCCTTCTTTGCTTCTTTTGCTGAAGTAGCAAATGGAAGGAAGGAAGCGGAAGCTCTTCTAGAATGGAAAGTCAGTCTTGACAACCAAAGCCAGTCTCTCCTGTCTTCTTGGGCTGGAGACAGCCCTTGCAACTGGTTCGGAATCAGTTGCGACCAGTCTGGTAGTGTCATCAACATAAGTCTGCCTAATTCTAGTTTGAGAGGTACGCTTAATAGTCTCAGATTCTCTTCCTTTCCTAACTTGACTGTGCTTCACCTTCCCAACAACTCGCTCTATGGGTCCATTCCTTCACATATAGGTAACCTTTCTAACCTCTCCACCCTTGACTTGTATTTAAATAGCATTTCCGGCAACATACCACCAGAAGTTGGAAATTTAGTATCTCTCACTTTTTTAATTTTATCATCTAATAAATTAAATGGTACAATACCAGCATGTTTAGAAAATTTAAAAAGCTTATCTGTACTTAGCCTTTGGAATAACAATCTATCTGGTCCCATTCCACCAGAAATTGGAAATTTAGAATCTCTCACTATTTTAGATTTGCCATCTAATAAACTGACTGGTACAATACCAACATCTTTAGAAAATTTAAGAAGCTTAACTATACTTAACCTTGCGGATAACAATCTTTTTGGTCCCATTACTTTTATCGGAAACCTGACAAGATCTCTCACTAGTTTAGATTTGTCATTTAATAAACTAACTGGTACAATACCGGCATCTTTAGGAAATTTAGAATCTCTTACTGTTTTAGCTTTGTCATTTAATAAACTAATCGGTACAATACCAATATCTTTGGGAAATTTGAAAAGCTTATATGCACTTTCCCTTCCAGACAACAATCTTTTTGGTACGTTTCCTCCAGAAATAAACAACCTTACACATTTGTATGTGTTACAAATATTTTCTAATAGATTGTCTGGTAATCTACCACGAGATGTGTGCCCTGGTGGATTACTTTCATATTTTTCTGCGTTTGAAAATTATTTCACGGGACCTATCCCGAAAAGCTTGAGAAACTGCAGCCGTTTAGTGAGACTCAGACTTGACAGAAACCAACTTAGTGGAAACATATCTGAAGCTTTTGGCACACATCCTCATTTGAACTACATGGATTTGAGTGATAATGAATTGCATGGTGAACTTTCATTGAAATGGGAGCAGTTTAACAATCTGACAGCCTTCAAGATTTCTGGTAACAAGATTTCTGGAGAGATACCAGCAGCTCTTGGAAAAGCAACTCATCTACAAGTTCTTGACCTGTCGTCAAATCAACTAGTTGGGAGAATTCCCAAAGAATTGGGAAATTTGAAGTTGATTGAACTTGCACTCACCAATAACATCCTTTCAGGTGATATTCCTTTCGATGTCGCAGCGCTATCTAATCTGGAAAGGCTTGGCCTAGCCGCGAACAATTTTAGCGCAACGATTCTTAAACAGCTTGGCAAGTGTTCAAAACTGATATTCTTGAATATGAGCAAGAATAGAATGACAGGGAGTATTCCTGCTGAGATGGGGTCTTTACAGTCTCTTGAAAGTCTTGATCTCAGTTGGAATTCCCTCATGGGAGGTATAACACCGGAGCTTGGACAGCTACAGCGGCTAGAGGTATTAAACCTCGCCCATAATATGCTGTCTGGTCTAATTCCAACCAGTTTTAGTAGACTGCAAGGCCTCACAAAAGTGGATGTATCCTATAACAACCTAGAGGGCCCCATTCCTGACATCAAAGCCTTTCGCGAGGCACCATTTGAAGCAATTCGCAACAACAACCTTTGTGGCAATGTAACTGGTTTGGAGGCTTGTTCTGCTCTCATGAAAAACAAAATTGTGCACAAAAAGGGCCCCAAAGTAGTCTTTTTGACAGTATTTTCTCTGCTGGGTAGTTTGTTGGGCCTGATTGTAGGTTTTCTTATCTTTTTCCAAAGTAGAAGAAAGAAAAGGTTAGTGGAAACACCACAAAGAGATGTTACCGCGAGATGGTGCCCTGGTGGGGATCTGCGCTACGAGGACATCATTGAGGCAACTGAGGAATTCGACTCCAAATATTGCATTGGTACTGGAGGGTATGGAGTTGTATACAAAGCTATACTTCCATCAGAACAAGTCCTTGCCGTGAAGAAATTCCACCAAACACCAGAAGTTGAGATGAGCAGCTTGAAAGCTTTTAGAAGCGAGATTGATGTCTTAATGGGTATACGGCATCGAAATATTGTGAAGCTGTATGGTTTCTGCTCGCATGCCAAACACTCATTTTTGGTATATGAATTTGTGGAAAGAGGAAGTTTAAGAAAGGTACTGAACGACGGGGAACAAGCAGCAAAGATGGATTGGGATAAAAGGATAAATCTTATCAAAGGCGTTGCCAATGCTTTATCCTACATGCACCATGACTGCTCCCCTCCGATTATTCATAGAGACATTTCCAGCAACAATGTTCTTTTGGATTCAGAATATGAGGCTCATGTCTCTGACTTCGGTACAGCTAGGCTCTTAATGCCTGACTCATCCAATTGGACATCATTTGCTGGCACCTTTGGGTATACAGCTCCAGGTATGTCGTTAAGTTTCAATATCACCTTCTACAATAGGTTAGTATACAAAATCACTTGGAAACAAAATAGGTGCAGTAAATTATTTTGGCACAATATAGCATGACCAACCGCTTTTGCAGAGTTGGCATACACAATGAAAGTGGATGAAAAATGTGATGTTTATAGCTTTGGAGTATTAACATTGGAAGTAATGATGGGAAAGCATCCTGGCGATTTCATATCATCTCTGATGTTATCTGCCTCCACCTCCTCATCATCACCAAGCAGTCACAATACAATCTTGAAGGATGTCTTAGACCAGCACCTCCCACCTCCTAAAAACGAACTTGCTGACGGTGTGGCACATGTTGCAAAACTGGCGTTTGCTTGCTTGCAGACCGATCCTCACTATCGGCCAACAATGCGACAGGTTTCTACAGAATTTACAACTCGATAGCCTCCATTGCCAAAGCTATTCTCCCCGATGGAATTGGAAGATATAATGGTTCACAGAAATGTTATTGGCTGAATTTTTACAGTATACTTGGGCGTTTGTGAAAAGCAACTTGTTTGGCAGAATGTAATATTCAATAATCAAGTCTATGTTAGATATTCCGTCCAAAGCATCATTTCAGATGAACTTGGTGAATGTCATGAATCATGTAATTTATTGCCTTCATTTGTATCAATTGCCTTCCTACTACATTTATCTACAAGGATCTACCACCCCTGCATTGAGAAGATCTTCATATCTACCAGTCATTGCATTGTAACCAGTTCTCCAGTCACAAGATCGAATATTCTCCACCACAACTGCTCCATCAACCCCTGCATTAGTTGCAATTGTTTTTGCAGGTGCAAGAAGTGCCTGTAATGCATCATTGGTATGTGTTACTACATGGGAGAAGAAATTTCCCTTTATAGTCATTTAGAAACCCCTACTTGTAGGGTTTCTCCATGCTACGCCCTGCATTTATAACCATTTCACAAGGATGTCCAACTTTATCACTAATTATGAAAGGAACCTTGGTCCGTTTTACAAGTCTTGTGCAATAATCTGCTTTAGCACAAACGCTGCATGGTAACTCATTCACAAACGCTGCTTATTTCTATTTGAGACGCAACATTCACCAATCCAAATAAAGAAATGAGCATAAAAGGCACATCTCACAAAAGAAAAGAAAATCACCTTAGATCAAATCCTAGTGAGGCGAAAGTGTGAAGAAAATAACTTTTGAAAAAAAAAAGGAACCGAGAACAGACCTTTGCAACAATATCAGCACCAATCTTCTCATTTTCATCTTTCATGGAATTTTTTATTGAGGAGATCTGCTCCGAGAGATGTACATATGTTGCACCACCACCAGGTACTATCCCTTCATCCATGGCAGCAAATGTAGCATTCTTTGCATCTTCAATTCTGAGTTTCCTATCTACAAGTTCTGTCTCCGTGTGTGCTCCTACCTAAATTTGCATGCTAAACAAGTTAAATCTAAAGATAACTTTAAAATAAAACACCACCACACAAAATATTAGAGTCCTGTCGTTTGTCTTTGTATTTCTTAAGGAAAACAGGGCAGAAAATTCATCCCTGCTACTGAACTAATGCCACTCAAGGAGCCTATGTCCTTGGCAGTAATTCTTCACATTTATAGCCAGATTTGTCAAGATGCCCATCTATTTTTCCAAAATATATTGCATACAAGTTTAGCAGTTCTTTCTGAGAGCTTGATCACAAACCTTGATTACAGCCACACCACCAGATAATTTAGCAATTCTCTCTGAGAGCTTTCTTGAAAGGGCAGCATTATCTGTTTCAGCAAGGTCCTTTTTTATCTGCAGAATTCTTGCCTGAATTTCAGCTTTGGTAGCTGAGTCAGCAACTATGGTTGTTGAATTACTTGTTATGGTAACTTTTCGTGTAATGCCAAGTTGATCCGAGGTTACACTTCCGAGTGTCAGCCCAAAATCACCAGAGAGAAAATCAGTACCTGATGGTTTTGGTATGGCATGAATTACGCAGCATAACAGATGCAATGACCTTCCTATGATAGTCATATGAGAACAGAATACAATCTTGCGCAAGCATCCAAGTAAAGAATTTATTATTTGTAGTGCATAAAAAGTAGCTATAATTTTTTAATTGAGGCCTCGGTAATCAACAAAGGATTTTACAATCTTAACAAAGCATCCAAGTAAAACATTTATTGTTTCTAGTGCATGAAAGAGAGTAATAGTTCTTATAATTGAGGAGAGTAACGATTTTTATATTTGAGACCTAGGTAATTATCAAAGGATATCTTAATTAACATGATATACTCAAAAGTTTATGCACCTGCAAGGGTCATACACAAACATATAAGACCATCCAGTGCACACATAGGAAGGTTCGCATATGTAACACGAACCCAACTCACGAGGAAGATAAATAATTCATTAACTGATATGTCAATATATTTCAATATAGCACAACTTAGAATAACCAATTTAAGTTGGAAAGAAAGATGCAAGTTCACCTGTCATAAGAGCAATGTCTTGCAACAATGCTTTCTTTCGATCTCCAAATCCAGGGCATTTGACAACAGCAACATTGAGCAAACCTTTCATTTTGTTCACCACTAGTGTTTCCAAAACCAGCTTTGAGATATCCTCAGCAATGATTAACAATGGGACACTGAGTTGGGTAGTCTTCTCCAACACAGGAACTATTTCTTGGACATTTGCAATCTTCTGATCCGTTACAAGGACTTTGGCCTTGTCAAACTCCACCAAAGATTTTTCCTGGTTTGTGATGAATTGGGGTGACATATAACCCTTGTCAAACTGCAGAGAAAGAACACCAAACTTAACTGGAAATGAAAACATACATACTTCATAAACAGAGAAAAAGTTGAAAAATTTATCCACTCATAGGAGGCAGAGTGTTTACACAAGTATTGCTACCCTGTTACTGAAAAAACAAAATAGTTAACCTGGAAAGTACAAAGAGCAGAAGCTCAACCAACCTAAATATTTTCAGATAATGAATGGTTTAACCATTCAGACTATGACTAATGATATAACATAAAATCATCATAAAATCATAAACTTCTAACATAAACTTTGATGTAATGCCAATTTTCCAGTGATTTATCTGACAGGATTTTTCAAACCATATTGAGAACTAGCAGCTTAATCACCTTCATTCCTTCTTCTATTATCACAAACGTATCAGAGGTTGAAGATGATTCAAGAGAGATTACTCCATCAGAGCCAATCTTCTCTATAGTTTCAGCAATTAGGTTCCCAACAAATTCATCATTTCCAGCAGAAATTGAAGCGACCGCTGCAAGGAGAAGAAATTCTAGATTGTAGTTTCCAAGTCAAAACGATGGTTTTGAACAAAGTTTAAATAAAGATGACATAGAGACCTTTTATATCATCCTTCCCTTTTACTGGAAAACTATTCTTCTTCAACTCTTTGACAGCCATATCCATTCCTTTCTTTACAAAAACAGGGTTAGTCCCAAAACTGACTGCCAACATCCCTGTTTTGATCATTTCACGAGCCAAAATAATAGCAGTAGTAGTGCCATCTCCAGCCATATCATTCATTTTACTAGCAACCTTCAATAAGTCACTTCAATATCACATTTATCATCGATCAACATCAAATAACACATCAACAAAATATTAAGGAGAGGATAATGTAGCAACCATGAATGACCTCTTGGATTAAAATTGCTCCAATATTCTCCATTGAATCCGGAAGCTCTATAGCACGAGCTATTGTAACACCATCATTTACTACTTTTAGCGTCTTTGAATCCGAAAGAACAACATTACGCCCTGCATAGTTTCACATCTTACTGACTTAACACCGTCACCATCAATAAAGACCGACAATTTACTATACAATAAAACAAAAATGATCTTTTTCTCTCAGAATTAGTCCCTCTTATGGTTGCACAAGGAATTATTTAAGTAGTGGTTTTATTATTTGAACAACAACAGTTACAAATGTGTCGTCTTGTAAAACTTAAGCTTGAAGGACCAAAATTTAAAAAACAAAGAAAAATATCCATTCAAAACAGGAAAAAGAAGCAGAACTCAGTTTACCTTTAGGCCCTAAAGTGAGAGAAACAGCATCAGCAAGCTTATCAATTCCTGCCTGCAAGGCTTCTCTACAATCTTTACCAAAAGATATCTTCTTTGGACCTGCTCTTACCACTAATTTATTCACTACTTGATGGTTTCTCCATATCCCACTTGCCCTTTTGTTCCCACCAAGACTCTGCAACAATATTCCATGTTTACGCATCAAAATCAAAACACTCAGACACCCACATGTCCACGAACACAGACACAAAAACAGACATAGAGATAGATGGTGAGAGTGAGATACTTACAGAGAATAGGGGTTGTTGAGGGAAGGCAAGAGGTTCGGAGATAGAGAAGGAGAAGGTGGTTGCGAGGGTGTTAAAGGAAAAGGTGTTGGCTTTGAGAATTTAGAGGGGCTTCAGTGCAGGGTGAGCAAAACCGGTTCGGTTCGGTTTGGTTTTTATAAAAAAAAAATTAATCAAACCGAAATTTTGGTTCGGTTTTTTTAGGAGAAAAATCGGTTTGGTTCGGTTTTTTCTGGTTTAGCTCGGTTTTTCGGTTTTGGCTTATTTTTTCCGGTTTTGGCTCGGTTTTTCCCGGTTTGGCTCGGTTTTTTCGACTTGGCTCGGTTTTTTTCCGGTTTGGCTCGGTTTTTTTCCGGTTATTTTTTTGGTTCAGTTCGGTTCGGTTTTTTCGGTTTTATAAGCCTAAAACCGATACCGAACCGAACCGGTTGGTTTTTTCAAAATTTTAATCTGTTTACTCGATTTTTTTTTTCGGTTTGGTTTTTTCAGTTTTTTTTTTCTCGGTTTTTTCGATTTATCGGTTTTTTTGCTCACCCCTACTTTAGAGCGCATCGGGCCGACCGGCTCTGTTCTAACATGTGGATTTAGGAGACATGTCACGGCAACCTTTCAGACTACTAGTCGTTTATATATATCCAACGTTTTTTCTCTCGTGTTATAAAATTTTCTAACAAATTTTAAAAGCCAATACAAAATGCTTTCTGAAATTAACGTTAAGAAACCCGTCAATATTCAAATATATGTATTCATGCATGTGGAAGTTAATACTACAGCAATAATATAAAAAAACACATAAATTTTAATGAATATAAAGGATAGTACATGTGAATTCAAATTTGTAATTTTAGTTTTTAAAATTTAAGTACATGGTAGTTGCGTTATCAAGAGATTAATAATATTTTTAGAAAAATAATATTATAGAGAAAATAATCTATAATATAAAACATTAAGGAAATTAATACAAAATTCAAAATAAAAATAATAAATTCAAAAAAATAATAGGAAAATAACAAAATTGTCTCAAAAAATAACTTTGAACCTAATTTAAAAAGATATAATAATCGATGAGTGATAGAATAATATTTTTTATAAAAACTTATTATAAAATTATCTGAAAAAATCTGAATTTCATGTAGTAGTTAATTTTTTATTTTATTTTAAAATATTAATTTAGTTTGGCGTGATCAGACCTGCTCTTGAATCTGAATATATTTTATTATAAAAGCATATGTTAGATTATTCATATAATATATGGAGTAGTATCACTTCCTCATCCAAATACTCAAACTTTTAGTTTTTAGAAGTTTGGGCATTTAAATAAAAATTTTATTTTAAATTAAATTTAAAATAAATCAGGATTTTAAATAAAATTACTATAGAGCCCACTAACAAATATAACTTTAGAACTCACGACAAAAACTTTTTTTATTATAATTTTCAAGTTAAAATGATAACTCTAGGGTAATTTTTCAAACGATGCAATTAGAAGCATTTACATTAGACTTGGAGCGTCATGAAATTTTACTATCCATGGCACTCACAATTCTTATAGTGAGTGATTTTTTGGGATTCTATTCGAGAGGAAGTTTTAGAATTTTTAAGTTAAAGCTTGCTCTTACACATGAAAAAGTAATATTTATTTTTGTATTTTAAAAATATTTTCAAAATCACACCTATATCCTTTTAAAAAAATAAGTAACTTCTTTGAATGAAATTTAATAAGTTCAAGCTCTTAAATGTTTACATAAATATTATATTTATTCCAAATTAATTTTTCCAATAATAATATATCCAAAAAAAACTTGAGCTCGAGTTTCTTGTTTTTAGCTGAATTTAATGTTATATATAATCAATGTTTTTAGTTGAATTTATTTTTTTTATTCTTTCCTGTTATAATATTTTCCAACTAGTTTTGAAATCCAAGATAAACTATTTTCTGGATTTAATTTTAAGAAATCCATCTATTATAATTCAGATGTATTCATAAAAAAAAAAATATTTTAGATTTAATTTAAAACAATCGATGCAATTAAAAGCTATTTACATTATATTTGGAATTTCATGAATTTTTAGTATTTCTATATGACACTCACAAATCTGATGGTGAGTGCCATAACTTAGGCTCACTTGGAATTTCACAGTTAAAGCCCAAACAGGAAAGGCCCACTTGGAAAAAAAGAAAATTTTAGGTCGAGGAGCTTAGCCATTTTCAAAACCAGACCTTCAAAATAGAACGCTTTGCTTCTTTCAGACTTTGCAATAGTCTTCAGTCTAGATTTTATAAGAAAAAATAAATTTAATATAAGCTGTGAAAAACATGTTAACTTTTTTAAAAAAAGTAAAAACTTTAAGATAATATTGTTTTGCTTTTTTAAAAAATAATTTTTTAAGCCAAGTCAAGTTAACAAGTTAATATACTAACTCGCTCTCCATTGATTTTTGAATTTAATAAATATGTGTTTATTTGGAATTAGTTTATCGATTAATAATATATTAAGAAATCAGGTTCATTCCATTAATAATTAAATCTAAAAACCGATGGATATATATATATATATATATATAGCAATATTAACTATGTTTATTTGGTACTCAAACGTTTGTGGCTCATGTGTTCCTGTTCACCAGTAGTTTTTTTTTTTTTTTTTCTCGATACAGAATGTGTACAAACCCAGCAAATATAATCACATATAGATTAATGCAAGAATGTACAAATTCCATGCACCAAACAGAAGAATCAGACGGCAAATACAATCATCACAGATCATCTTGTAGCACGGTCGGCTAGAAAATCTCTTACCATACATACTAGTATATTACACCGTGTTCGGGTGTTGGTCCTCCACGGTTGGCCTCTCAGCTCTATATATGTTGACCTTGTCTAAAGCACCATTCTTGTCTTTGTAGTTTCCTTCTGATTTCCTGTGCATTTCCCACACGTGTTGCTCTCTTCTTTATACATTAACAAAACAGTTTCTATATGTTAGCCCTAAACCACCATACATACAATGTGGACATGCTCCAATTCTTTTTCTTAAAAGAATTATAGTGGTTGGAGAAAAAGCATGTCGTGTAGATCAACATAAATAAATACTGATTCAGATGAGATTATGTTGTTTAATTACTTGTTGAGTTTCATTAATTAATTTGGATTCAAACTTAAGAAAATATCGTGTGAAAACATTTTAATCAAGCAAGCATGATTGAAAACCCAATCGAATTTGGACAGTTTAGATGCAAGCAAGCTTAGTTTTGTGTAGTAATTATTTTGAATCAAAATCCTCTATAAAAAGAGGAAAAAAATAAATGGAGTGTTAGAGAGTGTGGTAACTTTTGTTTTTTAGTGTATTTTAAAAATATGTTTTATTTGAAAAAAATATTAAATCTATATTTTTAGTATATTTTGATGATTTTAATATGCTAGTGTATAAAATAAAAAATTAGAAAAAAAATGCATTTTCAAGTGAAATATTTTTTTAAAAAACACCTCATACACCACAATATCAAATACAAATATATACATAGATGGTCTGTCATAAACTGGATTGTCTAATTTAAATCCTATATAAAAAAAGAAATTTCTCTTAAATGCATTAAATTAGATAAGATACATCATGTTTATGTTTATGAAACTCGGTCTAATTCAGAAACCTAATGACTTTAAATCCAACGTAATCTTAGACTGTTTAGATTGAAAGTCATATCAGTCAAATTTGGATGGTTTAACGAGTCATTCAACGACTTGGTTGACTTGACATGATATCAAAGATGACCTTCACATGCTATCAGACAATTTCTCCATTGACGTCAATAGCATCAGTTCATAGTGTAATGTATGGGGAAAAAATTGTGCAGCAAGGATTTTGGATCTACCAGTGGAGTTGCTGTTCCCAGAAATCAAATATGGTCTTCTCACGTCAGCAGACAGCCCATCCATTGGTAACAGCATCAGTGCTGCGTGTAATGCATTGGAAAAGAATTGTGAAGCACAAAATTTTGACATAACAGGGGCATCAATTGATCAGACATGAGACATATCCTCCTCACCACATGCTATTATCATGACTAAGTCAAGGAATAATTCATTAATTAGAGATTGAAACTGTTTCTGCCCTGATAACATTCATGACAAAAGCTATTAGAGGAATAGGAATAGGCCTTCCACTGGTGCAAACCCCAAAAAGGTTATCAACCTAGAAACCAATTATCTCTCGGATCATATCAAGGTTAGCAAATTGGAAAGGCAAGCTTTTGAGTATAGCAGGGCGTATATGTTCGTTGAAAAGTGTGTTGAATTCTCTCAATCTTTACTACTTCTCCATATTCCTAATGCCTATAGGGGTGATTGTAGCCATTACCTCAATTCGGAGAGGATTTTTATGGTGTGGGTTTATTGAGGCCAGAAAGATTAGCACGTTGTAGTACGAGATAAGAAAAGAGGCCGTCTAGGAGTGGGTTCCATTGAGGGAAAAAACAAAGCTCTTCTTTTCAAATGGTTATGGAGGCTGCGTGACCAACACAATAGAGGATGGCAGGATGTCATTAACAGCAAGTATTAGACTAGTTTTGAAAATGGTCTCCTTTATTTTTCTCAGTACTCTCTTCCAGGTATATGGTCTGGTATATATTCCATTATACATGATGAAGGTGACATTTCGGCATGATTGAAAACTTGTTGTCATTTTTCAGTTGGAAACGGAACGAGGACGCATTTTTGGATAGATTCATGGCTAGATCATGGACCTCTAAAGCTTCAATATCCGTGATGGGAATTTTTTTAATAATAATTGTTTTTTAAAGTGTTTTTTTTTAAAATACATTGTAATAATATTTTTTATATATATTTTAAAATTTATTTTTAACATTAACACATTAAAACGATCTAAATACAAAACTAAAAAAATAAAATAAAAATTATTTTCTTAAAAAAAATTAAATGTAATAGTCTTCATCTTTTAGTAATCAGGAGTCATATGGAATGGTGGGGTGCAAGCTAGCTATTATTAATTGTAAAGTTCGGATTTCACATCATAGCTAGATAAAACCTAAAATAATTAGGGTAATTAAGGGAGAGATAGAGTTAGATTTGTTGTTTAACACAAGGAATGAAAAACTAGGAGAAAAAACAAGAAAAAAGAATATATAAAAAAAAATCCTTGAAGGATGATCACCCAATGCAGAGTTTCGTATTTGTTTTAATCATGGAATATAATAATCTTATTAAATAAGCACATAATGGTGCAAAATAATATATCTCTTGTATTTCATATATAAAAAAAATCATCCGAGAATGGATCCATAGCTGAAACCCCAGCATAAATATTCTAATAATTTTAAAATTACTATTCTTTGCCTTGCACTAGGATTTGAAATTGCATTCCAAATGGCATTTCTAAATAATTTGAAAAACAATTTTGCTTAAATTTTTTTTTAATCGTTTAGAAATGTTGATATAAAAAATAATTTTTTAAAAATAAAATATATATTATTTTGATGTATTTTCGAATAAAAATAATTTGTAAAATAATTGCTACGACACTTTCAAACACCCCCTGATAGTCAAAAAGAGAAATATAATAAGATTTGTTACAAGTTAAAATATTCAAAGAACAAGAAAAATTAGAAGATATAAAAAATATTTAGTTTTTATTTATATATTTCAAAAACTTATTACAACCCTTTATATGTCAAAAATATTTAGTTTTTATTTATATATCAAAAACTGATTTTAGGATTACGACTATTTTTCGCGGATCATGTTAAACAGAGGCTAGTTTATAGAGATAGATGAATTTGTACAAACAAAATAAAATCAGTTCAAAGAAGTGCCAAGAACGCTCCTAATCTCCTTTCTAACCATCCGCAAATTAACGACATGAATTTCGTGGGAAACATCACTAATGCTGAAACCCAAAGACATGCAATCATGAATGGAAGACCATAGTATTCTACACCTCGACAGACGCAACTGTCTACATAGCAAAAACATTAACCACGTGAATGAAATAACACATCCAATTAAGAATGGAAGACATCCAATTAAGACGCAACTGTCTATCTTCTTAAGAAATTTTCGATCATGACCAAGATAAATGAATTCCTGCACAAAGGGTAATTAAGGAAGAGATAGAGTTAGATTTGTTGTTTAACACAAGCAATGAATAACAGAGGAAAAATAAAATTGCTAAAGAGGAAAGTCTGTATATTATTTCTCACACAATAAATTGTACAATGACAGAGAAGCTATATATAAACTTATACATTCTTGGTTGTTGCACGAAATAAGAAAAGAAAAGATTGTTATTTTATCTCCATGATTTCAACAATTAAATACTGACAGGATTGTCAAGTGTAGATGTCATCTTGCTGGAGTTTCCTTTCTCTGTTGAACTACCATTTACGTAGGAATTTGTTACTCCTAGGAAGTCCTTATCACCAACCATATTTCCTTTGATGTGTCTGTGAGTATAATCATCCTTATTGCTCCATAATTCTTCCTTGTCACTCCATGATTTGTGGGATAGACTCACATAATTATTGCTAACAGAGGACTGGTTGCTAATATCCCCCCGCAAACTGAGCCGAGGTTGAAGGCACAGTTTGTTGCGAAAGTAAGATAGGGCAGCCTTGGGCACTGGTTTTGTAAATATATCAGCAACCTGGTTAGCAGAGGAAACATGTTCAGTGACAAGTAATCCAAGTGCAACTCGTTCGCGTACGAAATGGTAATCCAACTCAATGTGTTTACTCCGAGCATGAAAGACAGGATTAATGGTCATGTATAGTGCACTGATATTATCACAGTAGAGAACTGGTGGATGTGATAGAGATATGCGAAGATATGTGAGAATGTAAGTGAGCCACGTAAGTTCAGCAGTAGTATTAGCCATAGCTCGATATTCAGCTTCAGTACTGGATCGTGAGATTGTGTGTTGTTTTTTTGCACACCATGAAATGATATTGGTGCCAAGAAAGGTGCAGTAACCAGTGGTTGATCGCCGTGTTGTAGGGCAGCCTGCCCAATCCGCATCAAAGAAGGCATGCAAGTCAAGTGTTGTATTGGAGGTGAGACGAAGACCAGTAGTGATTGTTCCTTTGAGGTATCGAAGAATGCGTTGAACCAGTTTCAAGTGTGCAACTGTAGGATTGTGCATGAATTGTGAAACATAGTTGACACTGTATGATAGATCAGGTCGCGTGAGAGTGAGGTATTGGAGAGCTCCCACAATCCTACGAAACTGACTGGGATCAGCAGCAGTGGAGGATGTATCTGTATCTATTTTGAACTTGGTTTCCAAAGGCGTGCTCATAGGTTTGCAATGAAGCATACTGGAGCGGTCAAGGATGGTAAGTGCATAATGTGACTGAGACAAATGGAGTCCATCTGCTGTGGTAGAAATTTCAACGCCTAAGAAATGATACACAGGTCCTAAGTCTTTCATTGAAAATTCACAACTAAGTATGTGAATAAAGGAATTGACCAATTCTGCTGATGACCCTGTAAGAAGCATATCATCAACGTAAAGAAGTAAGGCCAGAATGCCATGTGCTGAGTGAAAGACAAAAAGAGAAGGATCAGCCAAACTACAAAAGAAACCATATGATATAAGAAAATTACTGAGTCTATCAAACCAGGCACGTGGTGCCTGTTTGAGTCCATATAAGGCACGCTCAAGCTTACAAACATGCATAGGGTATTGTTGATCAGTCATACCTGGTGGTTGTGACATATATATATATATATCTTCCATAATGTTGCCATGTAAAAACACATTCTTGACGTCCAGTTGACGAATGGGCCAGTGTTTCACAAGTGCAATAGTTAAAATTAATCGAATTGTACCTGGTTTTATCACCGGAGAGAACGTCTCTATGCAATCAATACCATCAATCTGATGATAGCCTTTGGCAACTAACCATGCTTTAAGGCGATCCAATGTTCCATCTGGTTTCAGTTTGGTCTTAAAAACCCATTTGGACCCAATCACATGCATATCTGGTGTGTGAGGAACTAATCGCCATGTATCATTGTGATGAAGTGCTGTAAGTTCATCATCCATTGCAGCTTTCCAATCGGGGTGCATCAGGGATGCTTTAATGTTGTTTGGTTCACGAGGTATCGTTGGAGATGAGGTTATTGTCAAGGCATATTTAGGATTCGGCTTCACTACTCCATGCTCGGACATGGTTAGCATATGATGACGTGTTATTGCTTCTTGAGGTGGATGGGGCAGTTGAGGCTCTGCAATTTGTGGATCATTAATTTGAGGGGAGAATGTAGGTTGTATTTCAGTGTTTAATATTGGCATTGGGGTCTGCATGGGGCGAGCTGCTGAAAGCTGAGTATTAAAATCTGTTACATCATTTTCAAGTGCAGTTGATTCATGTGTTGAATGTGATGTAGACTGCCAGGAATGATGATCAACAGTTGGAAGAGGAATAAGAGTTGTGGACGCAGACTGTTGTGGAAGAACTTCTATTTCAACATCTGTTTCTAGAAAAGTGTTAGAAAATGGTATCCAGGAATCAAGTATATTAAGCACATGTGAGGCAGGAGGTGAATTTGAAGATGATTTAAATGGAAAAACAATCTCATCAAAAACAACATGGTGAGAAATGAAAAATTTATGACTTGGTGGGTGAAAGCACTTGTATCCTTTATTTTTTTTACTGTATCCTACAAAAACACACAAGATTGTTTTCGGGTCAAATTTGTGGTTTCTTGTATTCCATGTATATGGAAAACATTTAGATCCAAACACCCGAAGTGTTGTATAGTCAGGTTGTTTTTCATGTAGCATGAAATATAGGGTGTCAAAGTGTAGTGATGATGATGGTAGTCGATTAATGAGAAATACTACTGTGGTGAAGGCTTCTACCCATAATGAAAGAGGTGCACTGCTATGAAACAACATTGTCATACCTAATTCACGTATAATTATGTGCCTTCTCTCAACCATACCTGTTTGCTCTGGGGTATAGGGGCATGAGATCTGATGAAGAATACCTGTGGCTAGAAAGTGTGATGACAGTCTAGAGTTAACAAACTCTCCTCCTCCATCGGAGTGAAAGATTTTGATTTTTTTATTGAACTGTCTTTCAGCATATTGTTCAAAGGCTAGATAGGCAGTAAAAAAATCTGATTTGTGCTTCAAAGGTATAATCCAAGTATACTTTGAGAAATTGTCAACTAAACATGCATAAAACTTAAACTTGTCAATAGATAAAACTGGTGCAGGTCCCCATAAATCGCAGTGAATCTTTTCAAAAATTCCAGAGCTAGAATGTTCAGAATGAGCAAAAGGAAGCTTACTAAGTTTTCCTAATTGACAACTATCACATAAATGTTTTGTCCGTGAGGGACCTATAACTTCAATTAACCCTTTATTCTTTAATAATGGAACAGTTGAAGCTTGAGGATGTCCCAAGCATTGGTGCCAAATGTCTGCAGTGCCAGATTTGAATCGGTAAGAGAAGTGTGCTTCTGGTACATTGGATAAAACATACAGATCACCCTTCTTTTTCCCTGTTATTAGCCGATATCCTGTCTTGCGTTCCTTAGAAAATTCACAATTGACAGGAAATTGAGAGGTCAGTTGGCTTATCGAAAGCAAGTTCTTTTTCAGGTCTGGAACTAAAAGAACATCATAAAAAGGCAATGTCTTATCTTTTTGTTTAATGCACGAATCACCAATAGTTGTGATAGGTATAGAAGAACCATCTCCAATTATAACAGAATCAGATCCAGAGTATTTATGGATATTAGTCAACATACCTTGCATTCCTATCATGTGATTTGAATCTCCTGTGTCAGAAGTCCATTCTGTTTCAGTAATGGAATTATCTAAGGTGAGTGCAGCAAGAGCTTGTGGAATCACATCATTCTGAGTTGTTTTTTTATGTATCCACCAGCAGATTTTGGCAATATGGCCTGGTTTCTCACAGTATTGACATGTCTCATTACGATACAGATCTCGTTCTACTGCTGTCATGCGTCGTTCTCCTGGCGGTGGTGGGCGTTGTTGTTGTGTAGTTGATGTTGAATTGTCTGAATATCTATGTTGTTGGTTTCGAAATTGTTGTGCTTGGAATCCACGACCTGCAGAAGTAAATGTGTTGTTGCGATTTCTTGGCATATTGCCATGAAACTGTTTCTGTTGTTGTCCATAAAAGGCTAAATGTGGGGTGAGTTGAGAAAAAGGTGCATCTGATTGGTTTGAAAACCAACTACGACGTTGATCTAGGCTTTGTAACTGTGAAATCAGTTCTGTGTAGGTTGGTCTTGGTGGTTTCAACATTGTTGTTGTAAAGGTTTCATATTGTGGTCCTAGACTTGTGAGAAGGCAAAATACCTTTTCTTTATCTGGTAGGGGTTTTCCAATACCAGCAAGATTGTTACATAGACCTTTAAAAATACGTATGTGATCTCCAATGGTCCTGTTGTCATCCTTACGAAGATATGTTAGTTGTTGTCATAATGTAAACTCGCGCTCTTGGGAGTCTTGTGCATAAGCATCTTTCAATGCTTCCCAGACTGCAAGTGCTGTGTCTAAGCTGATGACAAGTCCAAGTGCTTCTTTAGAGAGGGTTCCAATTGTCGCACGTGTGCGGCGGCGCGACGATCGTCCACCCTCAAGGAAATATCGGAAATACATGGATGGTATCGGAATATTTATTCCTGGCAAATAGGGAGAGACAAGGAATTCTTGTCTCTACATGTGAAAATATGGACTGGGAGTCGCCACCTAGTATTCTGCTTACTAGGAACCCTAACTGGTCTCAGAGATGGGGTACGAAGACTGGTTGCGTAAAGGGAAGGTATTAACACCCCAACTACGCCCTACCTAAGGTAGGCTGCATTGTTTTAATGTCTGATAAAATCTAAGATCGTGTTGTGGTTTCTTATTATTCGGAATACGCATTACATGTAATGTCATACCCCAGGTTCTATTACCCGAAAAAAAAAAGAATTAAATATCCGGAATATGCATTACATGTAATATCATACCCAAGATACTTAAGAGACAAACAAAATAAAATTTTTGTTGTTTTTTGAAATTTTGGCCAATATCCTCTTGACTTTAATAAACTGGTTATTAAAGCCAAAATGCATGCTAAAACATTGTTTTTTGGTGTATGAAAAATACAATATAATTTTTTAGCTTTGAGACACTTGGCCGTATGCACAAAAACATTTTTTTCTTATTTTTCCATTTTTTTGTATTTTTGGAAGTTTTTGACGAAAACCAGGTATTTTAATATCAGATTTTTGTATTTTTAACAACATAAAATACCACCCAATATTAATCAAAATGACATAAAAACTACGCGGAAAAATTATAAAATGCTGAAACAAATATTTTTGATTGTTTTTCTTTGAAATGGGCCGGGTCAAGCCCAAATACATGGGCTGGTTACTGTGCACATAGTAACCGGGTTACTGTACACACAGTAATAAGAGAATTAGTTAGCAAGTACTGTGCATGTTCACAGTAACCGGGTTACTGTGTGCACAATAACCCCGTGAATTAATTAGCCAGTTACTGTGCACAGCACAGTAACTAGCTAATTAATCTTCATCTGCTGCAGAACGTAAACATTCTGCATGCAGATGAAGCTGAAGAAAAAAAACGACGGGAAAGGTAGAAAGTTACCTGGAGTGGTGGTGATGCTGACAGCAGCTGATGCGACAGGGGTGGCGGCGGCGGCGCTGGCGGTTCGTGGTGGCCGGCGGTGCTGTTTTCTTCTCTCTCTCTCCTCTGTTTTACTCTTGTCCGCTTCTTCTTCTTCTTCTTCTTCTTTTGTGTTCTTTTTTTTCTTCTATTTAGCTCTCTCTCTTCTCTTCTCTTCCCTCTCTCTTCTGTTTTCCTCTCTTTGTCTCTCCCTTCTCTTCTATTCCCTCTCTCTCGGTTTTTTTTTCTCTCGGCCCTCCCCTGTATTTATAGGAAAACATGGGAGGGCCACGTGCTGGGGCGGCCACTATTGGCCGCCCCCTCCACTACCTTTCAACGGATAAAAAGCCAGGCAAGTGGGTGTCCATGGTGGGCGTTTTATTGAGCAAAAGCCGGGAAAGAAATTAGGCAAAAAGTGGGGAAGGAAATCTTCTTCTTCCCTTGCCTCGCGCGTCCAGGGGAAGAAGAAGATGGTGCTGTTCAAAACGGCACCGTTTTGAGCTTTCTTTGTTTTTTTTTTTTGTATTTATTATTTTTTTGTGGGGACCCAAAAATGGGTTACACTAGTTGCCCCCCTCTTTACAATGCTTACGGAGCAAAGATTTTGCGTAGTAAGTGTTGTAAAGATAAACAAAATTGGTCTTCCAGAATTGGTCTTCGCAAAAATTGGTTGACCTACAACTTAAACTGGACCCATAGTCCTATGTATGGTTGGGCTAAACTGAGAATCCTTTCGCCAATCCCCTCTAACTAGAACCACAATCCTATGTGTTCAAACCCTTTATTGTTTTGAAGAAAGATGGTATATTTTCACGGGCGACCTGCCCATACAAATTTAAAGTGGTATATTTTCAGGGGCGACCAGCCCACACACTCACGCTGACACTGGTCTATTTTCATGGGCGACCTGCCCAAACATAAAAGTAAAGAGTGGTCTCATTGTAACGGGTGACCAACCCAGGTGAAGGAATGGTTTCATTGTAATGGGTGACCTACCCGGGTAAAAAAAATGAAGAATTGGTCGAATTGTAATGGGTGACCTACCCAAAAAATTGGATGGTGAGGGCTCAAAGGCGCACTCGAAAAGAGGTAGGGTTAGAAAAACGCACTACCAAAGGAGTTGAGGGCTCAAAGGCGCACTCAAAAGGAGGTAGGGTTAGAAAACGCACTACCAAAGGGATGAGGGCTCAAAGGCGCACTCAAAAAGGGAGGTGAGGGCTCAAAGGCGCACTTAAAAGGAGTTGTGGGCTCAAAGGCGCACTCAAAAGGAGGTAGGGTTAGAAAACGCACTACCTAAGGATGAGGGCTCAAAGGCGCACTCAAAATGGAGGTAGGGTTAGAAAACACACTACCTAAGGGATGAGGGCTCAAAGGCGCACTCAAAATGAGTTGAGGGCTCAAAGGCGCACTCAAAAGGAGGTGAGGGCTCAAAGGCGCACTCAAAAGGAGGTAGGGTTAGAAAACGCACTACCTAAGGATAAGGGCTCAAAGGCGCACTCAAAATGGAAGTGAGGGCTCAAAGGCGCACTCAAAATGGAAGTGAGGGCTCAAAGGCGCACTCAAAATGGAGGTAGGGTTAGAAAACGCACTACCTAAGGGATGATGTTGAAACACTGATCTGTAAATGTTAAAAGAAAAAAAATGCATTATGAGTGATATGCATGTATACTTACCTGAGAAATATAGGCCCCCATTTCTTCATGGTGTCTTTTCTCTCAAAAGTTGTAGTGTTGATAGTAAACTTCGATGGCTTTTCCACTTTTGCTTACTCGGGTTACATCTTGTGATCTTGACCTCTGAGAATGGTTTGATGTCATCATACATCTTTGTCCTTCACCCTTTATCTTAAGGGTTGCCAATTTTGCCAGACAGTTTTCTTAGAAAAGAAATAAACTTGATTGCCCCTACCATGTGTTTTTGATTGCCCCTCAGCTTGATCATGCCCCCCAAGTGTTCAACTTGGGTTTAGTTTAGGGTGAGGATATGTGAAAGTAAGTTTGGCTTTTTTGTATAATGAAATGTTTTCATGCAAAATTTTTAGAACTTCCAAGTTATTCCAATCACAAAAAGTATTTTGACATTGGTTCAAAATAAACTTGTTCTAAAATATTCAAGCGATTCTTATGGACAGGTTTCTTGAAGTGATGAAAGCTTTTTGCTTTTGGTTTAAAGATGAAGTGACATCTGTTGGTCACAAAAGGTTTAAATTTCAATTTGAGGGTTATTGAGAACCGAATTGATTCAAAGCATTTATTTTATTTGCATGAATAATGATTTGACCCGCACGAGAAAGCACTGCCTACCTATCCAGATTGCTTGCCTTTGATCAGAAAGGGCTTTATCAGGTACGTAATGTAGGCTTTAGTTATTGGTTATAAAGAAAAGGATAAGTTGCAGGCTCAAAAGGTGTTTAAGGGATTTCAAGACTAAGGATCACTTGTGCTTGTTTCCTGACCTTTTGTCTTTTGGATTAGTTTTTTTCAAAATGAGTTGTCCTGGCCCCAGTGTCAGGTTTGGGCTTTTCTCTTTGTTTTCTTCGTTTTTGTTTCGTTGAGCACAATCCTATAAGTTATTTTTATGAGAAGCTCAAATCTTTTAACCAATCGCAGTATTTATCTTCACTGTTTCATTTGGATGATAATGAAAGATGAAACATTACATGATCAATTCCAGCACCCATCTTCACTGCTTTGTCTGGATGGTAAAAATACCAAACTCTCTTATTTTGCCCCCCAGTGTGGGGTGTGATCCTAGTCAAGGTTATTTCCAAAAAACATTACTAGGCTCAAAATGGGACTGCAAAGGATATATTTCAGCCTTGTGAAAGGATTATCAAAGATGGCCTTTCCTCATCTCAAACTCATGCATTGAGGATCGATAGGTCTTGCTTTCATGCGCATATGCAAAGTGATTTATTCAGTCAAATAAAACTCAGCTTTTGAGTCACCTCATAGTGTTGTTTGTCTTTGTTCTCTTTTTTTTCTTTCAAGTTTTCTAGGTATATGTGTACCTATTTAAGGAATCACTTGAATTTCCAAAATGCATTTGTTTTGGACAAATATCAACATGATTTTTGTTTTTTTGTACTCACTGTGGAGGTCCCAAAAAAAGTATCCTTGAAAACATATGAGATTCTTTATGATTTTGGAAGAAAGGAACACCAAAGGATTCTTCATGTTGTAGTTTTGTGAGCAAAGTTGCGCTCAAAATGTTATTTACATGTAATAACAACAAAGAAGAGTGTGATATGAACACAAGAAAACACATGATCTTATTTCACAAGAAAAACTCGCTAACAGAGAAAGTCTTGTTCAAAAGCATTAACAAAAGGCCATAACAAGGCAGGCTTCATTCCTTTATTTTGGCGAATCTGTTCATAGGCTAAACTCGTCTCAAAAGCTCTACGTAGAGGACTCAAAGACAATATGGATCAACACCACGATCAAAATTTGAGTTCTACAAAATTCAAGCTATCATGCTGGACCATTGATGCTTCCCAAATCCCCAAACATTCCATCCTAATATGCTTCAAGCATGATTAGGCAGCGGGTTTGTATTCACATTAGGGGTATCTTCCAATTCTATCCACCCAGCCTTGATTAATTGCAGAAGCTTTCTCTTGAAGGCGTTGCAGGTATATATGTTATGCCCAGTAATACCGGCATGGTATTCACAATTGAGTTCTGGCTTGTACCAATTCGGATAAGGTGGCTGCAGAGGTGGTAGAGGTTCTGGAGCTTTTGATACATCTCATTCAGGGGTAACGATAGTGGAGGCAATTGTTCTTGAACCCTTTGGAAATTCCCAATTTGGCTTTTGGCTTGAAAGTTTTGGGGTTCAGGTTTTTTGATGTTGGCAATTAGGGATGAAGTATGGTAATTTTAGGATGTATTATTTTTACCCATGTAGCCATCTTCAACATGGTGAACCTCTTTTCTTTCGAAGCCTCTTTTCTCGATTGGTGCAGAAATTCTACCACTCTTGACACCTTGCTCTATGCGTTCACACACTATCACAACATCAGTGAATTGTTGGGTTGAACTACCCATCATATGTTCGTAATATGGTGCTTTGAGTGTGTTGGCAAATAAAGAGACCATCTCTTTGTCCAGAAGTGGGGGATGTACTTGAGCAGCTAATTCTCGCCATCTTTGAGCATATTCCCTTATGCTTTCTTTATCCTTTTTCTCTATATTGGACAAACTGGTTCTGTCGGGCGCAATGTCCATGTTGTATTTGTATTGCTTGACGAAAGCATCCACAAGATTTTTCCAGTTGCGAATTTTTGTGTTATCCAATCTCATGTACCAACTCAAAGTTGCCCCACTTAAACTGTCTTGGAAAAAGTGCATTAGTAGTTTTTCATCATGTACTACCTCAGCCATTTTATTGCAGTAGGACCTGAGATGAGTCATGGGGCATTGTGTTCCACTGTATTTGATGAATTCAGGAACACGAAATTTCTTTGGGACAACCACATTTGGGACCAAACACATCTCTGCTGCCCGTACCGGGTCATATAAGTCTATCCCTTCAATGGCTTTGAGTCTGGCTTCCAACGCCTCTATCTTAGCTTGATCAATGCTATCAGATGACTTAGCCTTGTGGGACTCATTAGCAGATGCCTTCACGACTGTTGGGGATGGTGCAGGTGTCGTTGACTGCATAAATGTTGGATTTTGTTGAGGCTCTTGACCATGTTCGCTTATTCTTTCTTCAGGCTGAACTGTAGTAGGAGCCGGATCAAAGGTGATCGGTCGATTAGAAGGACCTTCACCAGAGGTATTTCTTAATGTTTGCTTGAGTAAGCTAGTGAGGTGAGCCACACTTATTTTCAGAGACTCCAACTCTTCGTGCAAATAGGCCTCACGTTGAGCACGCTCTTCATCTTCCATGTTTCTTGCTCGAAGTCGGGTGTTGTAGACTTTTTGGAGACCTATATTTCAATCTGACATGTATGCATGTTAAATGTATGAACATGTAATTTATATGATGAACTTGCCCTTCGAGGGATGACATATGATTATAACTCTTGCATGATGAAACAAGAATCTTGATTCTTATCCATACCGTTTAATGAAAATTTTCTGAGTGACAGTCTTGAATTCAAAATGTGTCAAGAAGGGTTTGCCTTGATGTAAAGAAAGATAACGCATACAGACTAAAGACAGGGTCTATTCATGAATAGGTTTTCTACCTGGTCTCAAAAGGGTCTCATATCTGCCCAGTGACGCCCTTCGTAAAGGCGGTATGGGGGCGTTGCAAAGAACAGTTAAGGCACGTATGCCCACCATTACCAAGCAGGCTCTCAAATATGAGTTGGGTGTTTCACGCATCTGAACCCGACCAATAGTCATAGGGCAGATCATTAATTCCCCACATAACTTAAGGCTTGTGTGTGTTTAAACAATGTAAAGCATGTGATGTATGAGGCAGTGCTATACAATGCATGAACAAAAATGTACAGAAATTAAAGCACATAAGAAAATAAATAAAGGAAAATTGGGTACATTAAAACTAAACACGCAAACCACAACAATAAAACACAATAATCAAACAAAAACAAAGCTTAGTCCACAAGGTCCCTAATGGAGTCGTCATTCTGTCGCACGTGTGCGGCAGAGCGGTGATCGTCCACCCTCAAGGAAATATCAAAAATATTTATTCCTGACAAATAGGGAGAGACAAGGAATTCTTGTCTCTACATGTGAAAATATGGACTGGGAGTCGCCACCTAGTATTCTGCTTACTAGGAACCCTAACTGGTCTCAGAGATGGGGTACGGAGACTGGTTGCGTAAAGGGAAGGTATTAGCACCCCAACTACGCCCTACCTAAGGTAGGCTTCATTGTTTTAATGTCTGATAAAATCTAAGATCGTGTTGTGGTTTCTTATTGTTCGGAATACGCATTACATGTAATGTCATACCCCAGGTTCTATTGCCCGAGAAAAAAGAATTAAATATCCGGAATATGCATTACGTGTAATATCATACCCAGGATACTTAAGAGACAAACAAAATAAAATTTTTGTTGTTTTTTGAAATTTTGGCCAATATCCTCTTGACTTTAATAAACTGGTTATTAAAGCCAAAATGCATGTGTTGTAACCCATTTTCGGGTCCCCACAAAAATAAAAACAAAATAAATAGCCAAAGGAGGTTAGAAAATAGCAGGAGGCAGAAGCGCTCAGAAAATTGGTCAAGAAGTAAAAAAATACAAAGATTGGATTTTTTACAGTATATTCTTGAAAGATGAGGGCCTTGTTTAGAAGGAAAATTTAAATTTTAAGGAGAAAAGCCTAAATTTGGATGTTTATGGACTTAATTTGTTTTTTAATTGGATTTATAGGGGATTTGATTGCAAGAAAAATTGATTTTTAAATCAATTTGGGCTTTAATTAGAAGAAATTTAAGTTCTGGGGCCAAAATATATTTTTTAGCATTTTATTAGGTCAAATCAGGGGCTTAATTGCATAAATATTGAAGTTTTTATGGCCAATTAGGGGCTTAATTGTGAAAATCCGAAACCAGGGACCAATTTGGAAAAGGCGCGAAGATAGAGGGGGCTGTATTGAATTGATTCAGGGGCCTAATTGAAGAAATTGGAAGTTTATTGATCAATTAAGGGCTAAATTGCATAAATCAGAGGCCAAGGACCAAAGTGAAAAACACGGCCAACTATTTTCCACGCTAGATAGACATACCACACCCAATGATGAAATGGGTGGTGGTGGGCGATCGCCACGACGCCGCACACGTGTGATAGAATGGCGACTCTACTGGGGACCTTGTGGACTAAGCATTGTTTTGTCTAGTTTTTTTTTTCTTTGGATTTATGTGTTTTATTTTTTAGTTATTTGCTCATATGCTTTAAATTTGTACATATTTGTTCATGCATTATAGATTGTGTCATGCATCATTCATATGAGAGTTTTGTACTGAAAAACTTTAAGTTAAGTGGGGGACTAGCAGCTTACCTTACGACTTTTAGTCAAGGTTTAAGTTTGTGTAAACCCCAACTCTTCGCTGAGTGCTTAGACTGGTAATGGTTGGTACACGTGCCATCTCATTACCTACAAGCCCCCATATTGCCTCCATGAGGGCGATCACTGGGACAGCAAGAGACCTTTTTTAGAGACTGAATAGCCAACCTACCCTTGTCAAGCATAAACATGTTTTGCATAAGACATAATCCTAACCATAAAGCATTTGGTTTTCAGGTCTTTTAAAAAACGATAAGATGGCCATCATTACCAAATTTACTACTGTGGAATATGGGCAGAATTCTGAATTGTCACAATTATCAGAGGGAGATTGCTCTAGAGGTGATGCAAGGAAGCTTCGAGTAGTCAAAGACCTGAATTGCGTAGTATATGAGATGAAGAGAATATTGGTCCATAGTCAGAACATTGATGAGACGGCATTTTCCGGGAAGTATGGGCGATTGCTAGAAATTGCAAAGATAGAAGTATTGAACCCAGCAATCAAAGCCCTGATTAACTTTTGGGATCCCGATTACAAATGTTTTTTCTTTGGAAATGTGGATTTGTGTCCCACTATAGAGGAGTATGGAATGTTGACAGAGTTTCCCAAACATCTGCACAGGGTTTATTTTCCTTTGAGAAATGACAAGGTGATTCCTGAGTTGTCAAAGTTGCTGAAGATTCCACATTTGAGCAGATTTTTAGAGAAGAATGGCAGCGGTTTAAAATGGAAATTTCTAGAGGTTGAACTAGAAAGGAAAAAAGAACAATACGGGTCCATGCTAGAAAGAGATAGGTTAATCGCTTTGGGAATATATGGTCTCGTGTTATTTCCAAGCTTAATAGGGGTTATAAGTCTAGAAGCTGCTGCTGCATTTGTGGAATATGAAAATACTCATGTCAACCCTACAACCGCCATATTGGTTGAGACCTTTATGACCCTCAACCATTTTAGGAAGACGGGGAAAGGCGCAGTGAGATGTTGTACTCAGTTATTATACATCTGGAGGGTAAGCCATGTTGAAACAAAGAAGCCGATCTTTAATAATTTTTGGTGGTTTAACCAAAACCCTTGAAGATAGTGGAGGAAGAAGAATGGGGAAACCTAGGTGACCAAGGTTGGATGAAAAAACTACAAGAGTTACCTAGCAGCAACTTTAATTGGAAGGCCCTTTGGGTTAA
This sequence comes from Populus tremula, assembly GCA_964019445.1. Classification (NCBI taxonomy): domain Eukaryota; kingdom Viridiplantae; phylum Streptophyta; class Magnoliopsida; order Malpighiales; family Salicaceae; genus Populus; species Populus tremula. Next base: position 12,772,604 of record CAXHTJ010000018.1, on the reverse strand, counting down.
GTCGGTTGATGTCATAGTAAGTTGTGGACAAAAATGTTGGGTACCTTTAATTGGGATCACAGGTTATGTCAGCTATGCTCCGGCTCTGGTGATAAGACAATTAGGCGGCATACAACACATCCCAATGACTGTGGGACTTGCTGAATTTTTCGGGTTTTTCAAGGATCAATCCACGTGAGAAGTGCTTGAAACTATCAAACAAGATTGGAGCCATTTGGCTCTAATTCAAAAGGAGTCTGAAAGGATGAGAGACCCTAGCTCAAGCGAAGGATATGAAAAGTGGAGAAATTTGACCCCGACTGCCGCTCCTAAAAAGCCATGTTCTGAAGACAGGCCTTTTCAAATTATAAAAGGCCTTGCTTTCCTACCAGTGGCTAGAGATATGGATGAAGAGGAAGATTGATGTATTTTGTTCCTTTTTGTGTATCCTCTTTTCGAGAGATTGTATTAGCCAATATTATGAATGAAAAGGGGTCTTGACCCATCTTTTGTGGAAAAAAATCTCATATAGAGTAGGGATAAGCCTACCAAAGCAGCAACATGAGCAAAATTACTCCTGATAAGGAATGTGACAAAAAGAGTCCATACCCATTACACAAGAAGAAATGTCGGCCATCAATCGATTTTTTTGAAAAAAAAAAAAGCAAGCTCACATTACATATGCATCATGCATTGTTCTTTACCATACATTCATTTACATTTTTCCTCGCCAGATCGTGAAACAAAGGTCCCCCTTCCAAAGTCCACCACACTAGGCTAAGATCAAGAATGGAGAATGAAGAGAGGGTCATCCTAGAATCTCGCTACCAAAGTGAATTGGAATCCATAAGGAATGAAGTTTCTTGAATGACCAATCTGCTTAAGCAACTTTTAAGAGCCAAGAACGGGGAGGGAACGTCTATCCAACCACCTATAGGAGCACCGCCAGCTCATGCCCCGGGGGTATCTCAGAACTTGGGGGCAGATTCAGTGACGGGGCAGCACTTTGCACCTGTCGTTCCCATTCAGCCCCCTCAAGCTCACATCATTGTAGATTTAACAGCAGATGGGCCTTCCGATAATAGGTCCACTGGTTTTATGAACGATGACAAGATATCAGCTTTGGAAGAAAGGTTAAGAGCAGTCGAGGGAAATGACTGGTTTGACCCCATGCGAGCGTCTGAGGTATGCTTGGTACCAAACATCACGGTACCAAAAGACTTTAGGATACCGGAGTTTATAAGGTACACTGGGTTGGAATGCCCAAACACTCACCTTCGATCTTATTGCAATAAGATGGCTGAGTTGATTCATGATGATAAGTTGCTGATCTACTTTTTCCAAGACAGTCTATCGGGGTCTGCGCTAAACTGGTACATGAGGCTGGATAATGCCAGGATTAAGAAATGGAAGGATTTGGTGGAGGCTTTCCTTAAGCAATACAAGTTCAATTTGGAAATTGCTCTAGATCGAACAAGCCTTATGTCAATGGAAAAGAGAAGCCAAGAGTCAGTAAGGGCTTATGCGCAAAGATGGAGGGACGAGGCCACGCATGTGCAACCCCCTTTGATAGAAACAGAGATGGTGACTTTGTTCGCCAATACATTCAAGGCACCCTACTATGAGCATTTAATGGGTAGCTCATCTCAACATTTCTATGATGTTGTACGTGTGGCAGAAAGAATAGAGCAAGGAATTAAAGTTGGGCGCATAGCGGAGCCTTTAGAGAAGAAAGGTTTTATTGGAAGGAAAAGAGAAGGTGATGTCAACAATTTGGAAGAGAGGTACAAAGGCAAAAAATTAAATCACCAAAACCCACAAATGCCTACCCATCACATAAACTTTACCAAACCTTTTAAGCCCAATCATCAATCAAACAACCAAAACAACCACCAAAGGCCATTCACAAGATACACTTCAAAACAGCTACCTCCACTACCCATGCCTTTAAAAGACTTGTATGCTGAGCCTGTCCACTGGGCAAATGTAGTTTGGGAGTAGTGGTCCCTTCCAAGACATAGTTTCTCCCTTTGGTTGGCAATGCTGGGCAAGCTACGAACAAGAGATCGTCTCCGGTTTCTCTCCCCTGATCCTATATGCCCTCTATGTCAGAATGCTGATGAGTCTCATGCTCACCTCTTTTTCAATTGTGATTGGTCGTCTTCTCTTTGGAGAAAGACCAGACTCTGGCTCAAGATTCATCACATTATGCCTTCCTTAAGCAGAGCTACCCAGGTTTTACAACACACCAAAAAAGGGCTACAACCAAAAATGAGAAGAGTATATCTTGCTGTTCTTGTGTATTTGATCTGGGAGGAAAGAAACAGGAGAATTTTTTACAACACTAGCAAATCAGTTAAGGTTGTTTTCAGAAAATTTCAGATTCTATTTTACACTATATTGTATTTTCATGAAAAAAAATCCCCTGGCTTACAATGTTGCATTCTGATTGGATTGGTTGGGGTAGTTTACTGTGAATGCATATTCATCTTGCCCCTGCATGGTCTATCCTCTGTTGGCTTCACGTAGTTAGCTGGTCCTTATTTCATGGGGGGGTTTTTGATGGGCCTTTGGGGCTGAGTTCTTTGCTGCTGTGGTTTGTTGAATTATGATGGCTACATGTTGTTGACTTGGTTTGGCATGGGAGAGGAGCTGCTGGATGTTTTTGTTGGTTTTCGGCTGCTTGTTTTGGGTCTGCTGGCAGTAGATTGACTTGCCTGGCAGTGCATTGGTTTGGCTGGTTAAGTCCCTCATGTTTGTTCTATGTGTGGCTACTTCTGGCCTTAGGGATTTTTGTTTTATGTTTCTTTCCAATGGGAGCATGTTCCCATTTTAGTTTTAGGGTACTGGTTACCCTCATCTCTGTATATACATTTTCAGTTTGCTACTTTTGTGTCTTTGTTACCTTTGATCTTAATATATTCTTACATTTGATAAAAAAAAAAAAAAAAAGACTTGTATGCTAAACTGTTGAGCATTGGATAGATAGCTCCGATCCTTCTACCGCCAATCCAACCACCCTTTCCCATATGGTACAAGCCCGAACTAACCTGCGAATACCATGTCGGCAATCCGGGGCATGGAATTGAAACCTGCTACGCCTTTAAAAGGAGATTGTTAGAGCTTATCAAAAGGGGGTGGGTATCCTTCGAAGACATGCCCAGCATCAATTCAAATCCATTACCTAATCATGCCACAAGTAATAGTGGAGTAGGCATGATAGAAGTTGGGAATCAAAGCAAGGCGTTAAAGGTATCCATGAAGAGGTTATATGACATGTTGTTAAAGTCAGGATTTCTTGAGATAAATGTCGAAGGCCATTTAGAGGGATGTGACTATTGTGAGTTCCATGGGAGAGAGGACATCATATTGAGGATTGTATCGAGTTTCGTGAGAAGGTTGCAAAAATGATGACGTTGGGAGAGTTGAGGATCGAACCCATGAAAGACAGTCGCGAGGTGAGTATGATGGAAGGTCAAGATAAGATGTCAAGAGTATGTAGGGTCCAACCAATGGCTAATGGACCACCAAAGTTAATCTTGGCTAAATCTTCCCACACCAAAGGAAATCACAATGCCATGCCTTATAATTATGGTTTTGCTGCCAACATTCAAGCCCCTCTTTCTTGGTTCCAAACTGAAATCAGTGGGTTAACTCGGAGTGGCCGGTGCTTCACTCCTGAAGAGTTGAGGAAGGGAAAAGGTAAAGAAGTGGTAGATCTTGACAAAGCAACAGAAGTTAATAAGCTAGTAACTGAAGAGGAGTCAAATGAATTTTTGAAGTTGATAAAACATAGTGAATATTGCATAGTGGATCAACTAAAAAAGACTCCAGCTAGGATCTCCCTTATGTCCTTGATACTCAGCTCTGAGCCGCATCAAAACGCTTTGCAAAAAGTTTTGAATGAGGTGTATGTACCTCAAGACATTGAACAGAAATGTAAGATCCCACATCGGAAGCGAGTGTCTAGAGCCAGGGCCTTATAAATGCATGCTCACCTTGACTAGTAAGACGTGTTTTGGGAAGTCAGGCCCCACGGTAGGCTCGCTTCTGCAAGGACAAACCCATGCGGGCTGTGGGACCCAAAACGGACAATATCTTGCTAGTGAGGTGGGGTGTTACATTTGGTATCAGAGCCGAGGATGACTCGTCTTAAGATGGGGGGATTGTAAGATCCCACATCGGAAGCGAGTGTCCAGAGCCAGGGCCTTATAAGTACATGCTCACCTTAACTAGTAAGACGCGTTTTGGGAAGTCAGGCCCCACGGTGGGCTCGCTTCTGCAAGGACAAACCCGTGTGGGCCTGTGAGACCTAAAGCGGACAATATCTTGCTAGTGAGGTGGGGTGTTACATTATATATATATATATATATATATATATATATATACCGGTAAAAAAAAAAATTTACTTGAAAATTTCCAATGTATCGCGAAAAAGGACGTGCGAAATCGAGGTTGTTACAATTGGTATCAGAGCGCGGTTGTTTAGTAGACTTATTAAGCATGGAAAGTATAATGAATCACGTATCTTGATATAGAATGAACTAGGCATGTATATATTTATATATATACCTGGTTACCACAAGTGTGATAATTCAGGAAGTGATATTGGGTTGTCAAGAAGTCGGTAACTTAGGAAATGAGCTTTTACTTCGTGATTGTGGTATCGGTAGAAAATAATAAATGTGTAACCATTGTTTGATAATATGTTAGATAGAAGTAAAGGATTCATGAACAAAATAAATTTGAAATATTAATAAAATGATAATGTAACAAAGGTGTATGTTGTCTTGATGAAATATGAATGGATGGGATGAAACCATATATGAATTAATATTAGAGTGAATATATGATTGATTAGGCATAATCAAGTGTTGATGTAAATGCTATCGATTCAAACTTCTGACATTGCATATGGATAGAGGCAAGACTGTTTTGTGATTAATGCCTTAATAAATAATTATGTTAAGATGGTAGTGAGACCCTGCATATTAGGCCATTGCTCTAATTGACAACACTTTATCTTGAAGTGTAAAGGAATACTAGTTTGGTACATAACAAAATGGACAATACAAGTTTATTTCTGGCGTTGTAGATATGAGGTAAAGACTTGGAAATTGGTTATGAAAAGCATTATTAAGTTGCCTTACGAGAATCCACCTAAAAATCAAGAATGAATTAAGGATAGTAGGCGTGGTTATCTTTGTAGACATAAAGGAGTAAATGGTTAAAAACATGAACATGGATGTAATACCTGTTGTGAAATGTTATGGGTTAACAGTAAGACACTAAGTTACCGTCATACAAGATAATAAATAAATAAATAAATTGGCCAGCTACCTATAAGAGTCGTTGAGGAGGTCACGAGTGTGCAATGTATGTACATGTGGTTGTAGAAATACATAGTTAATAAGGAAACTAGAAAAGAGATGAATTTAGGGAATGAAGAGATCTAATACGCACTAATGATGAGACGTAAATGAACGTTGATTAAGGAGTTAATACTTAATATTACAAGTGTCTGTGCACAAAAGTTGAGTAACTATGGATATAGAGTGTTACTTGGTGGGCTCTAAATACGACTAGGATGTGAAAATATGGTGGTATGAACTAGTAGTATGAAATTATAGGAACCATGAGTATTCCTATATTTAAACACTAAATAGCTAAGATAAATCATAGTTGTTAAACTGTAAGGAGTGCAACGTGAAATTGGAAAACTATGACAATGACAAGAATTACATGTTAATCGTAATAGACTTGAGTGATGGATCCTGAAAGTACTCAATACATTAGTTAGTCACAATACCAAATACTAACAAGTAAATAAATATTTAGTTGACAATATAAGAAGCTAAAGTTACGAAATTGAGACTAGGTCATCTGAATGGTGGATGACTCGGGTGGTTGGCACAATACTTCACTAATTAGGTGGATGATATTTAAGATAATTGACATGTTACTTATACTTTTGTTTGAGAAGGAGATGTTATTGACAGTGTGATTAACAAGAACAATCATTGGATAAAATAAATGTGACATTTGAGGTGTAGTTATGTTATAAATTTGAGAAGTAATTATAGGAATACTACGTTACCATGAGAAATAAAGTGTTCTGTAAAAAAAAAAAAAGTGTTCAGTGGGAGCAAGTCATGCTTCAACAGTGGGAAAATAAGGTGAAATGGTTCCCTCGAGACAAACACAAGAGTTGGGCTAATAGCTTATTGAATTTAATTGTCTATACTTTTATATAGAATCCAAGACGTGTTTTTTTCTATCCATGTTACAGAAAGGAAAAATGAAAAAAAAGAAAAAAAAGAAAGAAGTACCCAATAATATTCACAAATATAAGTAGAAATTCTAAATTTCGAGGACAAAATTTCTTGAAGGAGGGAAGAATGTGAAACCTTAGAAAATTTATGATTTAAATATGCGGATGTATAACCTGCCATGTAAACATAGGACTGAAAGTGATATATAATGGAGGGGATGCCCTCCATAAATGAATTTTGTTTTAGAATTCATAAAGACAAAGAAACTAGTAACGTGTTTTGATGAATAAAATAATGAGAGAAATGACAAAATGAATATATTCCAAAATAATAAAATGACCTTAAAGGTTTAGAAGGATAATTGATATTATTTTATGTGAAGATTGAACAAGAAAATTAGGATAGTTGACGAAAAGTCATAAACTGACCAATTTTACATTAGAAAGCAGAGCTCTCAATCCAATCGTCGGATTGGGATGAAATTTTGCATGAAGTCTATTAATATGTTTTCCTACATTGGTGAATGATATCATCCCAATGGGAGTTTGGTAAAGACTAAAGATTTAAGCAGAAACAAACCGGATGGTTTCCATGAAACAAAAAAACAAATAATATATAAATACATAAATGAAGGACATAAATGTAATTAGGAAAACAATGGTGCCTTTAAAAACAGGAAAAGGCCACCAGATTAAATAAATAAAAAAGAGAGAAAGAAAAACGAAAAGGGGTGAGAGACAATAGAGAATTCGGTTACAGAGAGGTGCAGGATTTGGATGAACCAATAATGTTTCGGGGGCTATATCTCTTTAATCCACCGTTGGATCATGTTGAGTTTTGGATATATTGTTCTTCTCCCACTCCTCTATAAACTGACCGAAGGGATTTGAAGGAACATAATCCATTGAGCATCCATCATCATCGGAAGTGTCCTGGAAAACAAAGTCTTATCTCCTTTCTTCTTCATTTGGCTGAATGCCTTCATTCATGGTGAGGGATGATTTCCTTTTTAATTATTCCATATAAACCTTTACCAATTCATTTCATATCTATTCTAACCTCATTCAACTCAAATTCCATAGCAATTAAAACAATTAAGCTCATCCTCTCATTTATATGTCTAGGCCGAATCTTTGCATTAAATGGAGGATAATGTTTTCTTCAAGTTTTCTTTCAATTACCACTAGACCCAATAATGCCTAAAAACATATATCCATCAAATCAACAAACTCAATGTCCCTTCATCCAAATTTCAAAACAACCCTAACACATTTTACAACACAATTAATCTATAACAACACTAATAACAAGAGCACATTTTACCATTATATCTTACATAAACCCTACACCCACACAATTCTAATTTCATCAAAACATGTAATTAAATCAAGCTTTCTAAATGTTTTACTAAGACTAGCAATAGATTCAAATAGCAACAACTCATCCACCTTTGATTATTTCCGTGAACTCAACGGTCAGAATATATATCATTGTGTTGTGTACAATATATCTAAAAATCAGAATACGCCAACGGTTGGATCTCCATAGATCTGAATAAAACCGAGCTAACCTGAAAATGGATGAGCTATTGTTCAACATGAACCAAACCTTTCCAAAGAGTGCGTTTTTACGATCTCTACCGTTCAGAATGTAGACAACATCTAGTTGCACCATATATCCCAAAATAAGCACGATCCAACGGTGGAAGAGAGAGAAATCGGTCGGCGACCAAAACTGCGCTGCAGGTATATTTCCTTTTGTTTTCCAGGACACTTCCGATGATGATGGCTACTCAATGGATTATGTTTAACCTTGGTTATGGTTAAAGGGGATCGGCGAAGGGATCTCAATTTAACCTAACTGCAAAGGATTTTGGTTATGGTTGAAGGGGATCGGCGAAGGGATCTCAGTTCAGTCTAACCACACAGACCTTGGTTATGGTTAAAGGGGATCGACGAAGGGATCTTAGTTTAACCTAACTGCAAAGGATTTTTGGATCTCAGTTTCTGGTTGGAAGGGGATCGGCGAAGGGATCTCAGTTTCAGTCTAACCACACAGACCTTGCTTATGGTTAAAGGGGATCGGCGAAGGGATTCAGTTTAACCTAACTGCAAAGGATTTTGGTTCTGGTTGAAGGGGATCGGCGAAGGGATCTCAGTTCAGTCTAACCACACAGACCTTGCTTATGGTTAAAGGGGATCGGCGAAGGGATCTCAGTTTAACCTAATTGGAAAGGATTTTGGTTCTGGTTGAAGGGGATCGGCGAAGGGATCTCAGTTCAATCTAACCACACAGATTTTGGTTCTGGTTAAAGAGATTGCTAGAAGGGATCACAAGATGACTAAATTTTGATCATAGTTTTTTGGGATTGAGGAGGATTGCTGTAAAAGACAAGTTTCAGATCAATCAAACTTCAACCAGATTTGTTTCGGGAGTTCCGTTTTGAGTTTATCTTTATAAAACTTACTGCGCAAAACCCTTGTTCCGTAAGCATTATAAAGAGGGGGCATCTGTTGTAACCCATTTTCGGGTCCACATAAAAATAAAAACAAAATAAATAGCCAAAGGAGGTTAGAAAATAGCAGGAGGAGAAGAGCTTAGAAAATGGTCAGAAAATTGGTCAAGAAATAAAAAAAACAAAGATTGGATTTTTGACAGTATATTCTTGAAGGATGAGGGCCCTATTTAGAAGGAAAATTTAAATTTTGAGGAGAAAAGCCTAAATTTGGATGTTTATGGACTTAATTGGTTTTTTAATTGGATTTATTGGGGATTTGATTGCAAGAAAAATTGATTTTTAAATCAATTTGGGCTTTAATTAGAAGAAATTTAAGTTCTGGGGCCAAAATATATTTTTTAGCATTTTATTAGGTCAAATCAGGGGCTTAATTGCATAAATATTGAAGTTTAATGGCCAATTAGGGGCTTAATTGTGAAAATCCGAAACCAGGGATGAATTTGGAAAAGGCGCGAAGATAGAGGGGGCTGTATTGAATTGATTCAGGGGCCTAATTGAAGAAATTGAAAGTTTATTGATCAATTAAGGGCTAAATTGCATAAATCAGAGGCCAAGGACCAAAGTGAAAAACACGGCCAACTATGGGGGCGGGGACCGAAATTGGCAGGGACGCAATTGAAATGAAGAAAAGATAATTGAGGGCTGATTTGAAATTTGGCGCGTTCTGGCGCCTTTTTAAATGAAACGGCGCGTTTTCTCCAAAACGACGTCATTTCATACATAAAAAAAAAAAAAAACCAAACGGTGCCGTTTTGAACGGCACTGTTCCCCTTTCTTCTTCCCCTCCCCCGAACCTGCAACAGGAAGAGAGAAATGGTTTATCTTCCTTAAACCTGCTACTCTCTCTCCCCACGCCCACCAACCCGAAGCCCCATGCTCTGGACCACCAACCGAAGCCACTGGCCGACCGGCCGCTCACCCTGCCGAAAGCAAAAGGAGCGCGCGCCTTGCTGTTGCGGGTGGTGGCCGTCCAGCCGCCAGTGAAATCCGCTCCCAGGCGCACTAACAATGGTCCCAGCACCCTTTCTCTCCTATAAATAGAGAAAAAAAACCGAAGGAAAAGGGGGGAAGAAAAAAAAGGATAAGACCGAAGAGAGAGAGAGAACGAGCGAGAGAGAGGAAAAGGAGGGAAAGAAACCGAACAAAACCAAAAACGCCAGCAAACCCGTACTGAGAAGGAGGGAACCACCGAGAAAGCAAGGAAGCCATACCGGAGGAGCAAGGGAAGAGCAACAGCCGCACCCTCCGCCGTTCGAAACAGCCACCGCACCGCCCGGAGCCGCCGTCCGCGAGCCACGCCACCGCAGCACCACCAGCGACCGCCTCCTCCTCGCCAGGTACGCTTTCTTCCTCCTGCATTTTTTTTTCTTTCGCTGCACAAGATTTCCTCCTGCATGCAGAATCGTTTCTGCATGCAGGAGGCGGGGAGGGAAAATAATTCCCTCCCCCCGTTTAACTTACTGGGCCAGGCTGATGCTGGCCCAGCGTTGCCTTTTTTCTTCTCTGGGCCAGACGGTTCTGGCCCAGAAATTACTTTGGGGTGGGCCAGAATGGTTCTGGCCCAGCCCTGCGATCTGGGCCGGGTCGGCCCCAGACTAAGGAGGGATTTTTCAGTTGGGCCGAGATCGGCCCAATTTCCTTTGGGCCGGCCCAGCCCACATATTATATTATATTATATATTGTAAATTATAATATATTATTATATATATGTGTGTGTATATATTAAAAAAAATAGTAATAAAAAATATTTTGAAAAATCTTTGAAAAATATTGTTGATTTTCCTACATATTTTGGTAAAAAATGGCTTAATGTTGGTTTGTATTTTTATACCGTAAAGATACAAAACCAGTATTAAAATACCTGGTTTTCGTCAAAACATCAAAGATTTTCAAAAATAAATAAATAAAGTTTTTGCTTTAAAAAAAATTCCAAAAGTCCTTAAAAATATTGTTGATTTTCCTGCATATTTTTATTAAGGTGGATTAATATTGGTTGTATTTTTATACCGTAAGATATAAACCCAGTATTAAAATACCCGATTTTCGTCAAAGCATCAAAAAAATATATGTATTTAAATAAATAAAAAATGTTTTTGTTTTAAAATACGGCCTAGTCTCTCCAATATATATATATATATATTATAATCATATTTTCACGCAACAAAGGAAATTCAAGACAATATACGTATTAGCATGCATTTTGGCTTTAATAACCAGTTTATTCAAGCCACGAGAACTAGGCCAATATTTCAAAAATTCTAAAAAAATCTTTTTGTTTTCTTTTAGTATTTGGGATTGCGAATTTATACGTAAAACGTATTCCCGATGTTGAAAAAGGTAGTTCTTTAATAGACATTAGATCGAGTTATATTTTTCCCCTATAAGATAAGAATCTCCTGATTAAGGAGGGCTTTTCTTGAACCCTTAGAAAAAAAAATTTAGACAATAAAACAATGCAGCTTACCTTAGGTAGGGCGTATTCGGGGTGCTAATACCTTCCCTTTAAGCAATCAATCTTCGTACCCGATCTTTGAGACCAGTTAGGGTTCCTAGTGACCAAAAACTAGGTGGCGACTCCCATTCCATTTTTCACCTCTAAGAGACAAAGAATTCCTTGTCTCACCATATTTTCCACGCTAGATAGACATACCACACACCAATGATGAAATGGGTGGTGGTAGGTGATCGCCGCGACGCCGCACACGTGCGACAACATGCTAAAACATTGTTTTTTTAGTGTATGAAAATACAATATGATTTTTTAGCTTTGAGACACTTGATCGTATGCACAAAAACATTTTTTTCTTTTTTTCAATTTTTTTATATTTTTGGAACAAATACCACCCAATATTAATCAAAATGACATAAAAACTACGCGGAAAAATTATAAAATGCTGAAACAAATATTTTTGATTTTTTTCTTTGAAATGGGCCGGGTCAGGCCCAAATACATGGGTTGGGCCGAACCTGGCCCAAATGCATGGGTTGGTTATTGTGCACAGAGTAACCGGGTTACTGAGAATTAATTAGCAAGTACTGTGAATTAATTAGCCAGTTACTGTGCACAGCAGCCCGTGAATTAATTAGCCAGTTATTGTGCACAACAACCCATGAATTAATTAGCCAGTTACTGTGCACAACACAGTAACTAGCTAATTAATCTTCATCTGCATGTAGAAACGTTCTGCATGCAGATGAAGCTGAAGCAAAAAAAACGATGGGAAAGGTAGAAAGTTACCTGGAGCGGTGGTGATGCTGACAACAGCTGAAGCGGCAGGGGTGGTGGCGGCGGCGCTGGCGGTTCGGGGTGGCCGGCGGCGCTGGCGGTTCGGGTGGCCGCGGTGCTGTTTTCTTCTCTCTCTCTCCTCTGTTTTACTCTTTTCCGCTTCTTCTTCTTCTTCTTCTTCTTCTTTTGTGTTCTTTTTTTTTTCTTCTATTTAGCTCTCTCTCTTGTCTTCTCTTCCCTCTCTCTTCTACTTTCCTCTCTTTGTCTCTCCCTTCTCTTCTCTTCCCTCTCTCTCGGTTTTTTTTTTCTCTCGGCCACCCCCCTGTATTTATAGGAAAACAGGGGAGGCCGACGTGGTGGGGCGGCCACTGTTGGCCGACCCTCCACTATCCTTTAAAAGTATGCAAGTGGCTGAATTGTGGGCGTCTTATTGCGCCAAAGCCGGGAAAGAAATTAGGCGAAAAGTGTGGAAGAAAATCTTCTTCTTCCCCTGCCTCGCGCGTCCAGGGGAAGAAGAAGACCCACAGTGCTTTCAAAACAGCACTGTTTCGGGCTTTTTTTTTTGTATTTATTATTTTTTATGTGGGGACCCAAAAATAGATTACAACACCAATGATCCAACCCTTGAGAAGACGATCAGACTTTTGCCAAGCAATGAATTCTCTTGTCAGCTGTAGTGTTGTGTTTCCCGCTTCTGTGGTGTTTGAATCTGGAGTGATATATTTTGTTGGGATTGGCATTTCTTTGGTGAGATGATCAACCAAGTCTTGGCTCTCTACTAAACCTAAAACTTGTTCTCTCCACAGTGGGTAATTGGATTGTGTGAGTTTAAGTGTGACAAAATTTTCGACATTCAAAGACAGAGAAGACATGGTGTTTAGAATAAGAAGCAAAATCGTTCCTGCTCTGATACCAAGAGGAAAAATAGAATTGCTATAGAGGAAAGTCTGTATATTATTTCTCACACAATAAATTATACAATGACAGAGAAGCTATATATAAACTTATACATTCTTGGTTGTTGCACGAAATAAGGAAAGAAAAGATTGTTATTTTATCTCCATGATTTCAGCAATTAAATACTGACAGGATTGTCAAGTGTAAATGTCATCTTGCTGGAGTTTCCTTTCTCTGTTGAACTACCATTTACGTAGGAATTCGTTACTCCTAGGAAGTCCTTATCACCAACCATATTTCCTTTGATGTGTCTGTGAGTATAATCATCCTTATTGCTCCATAATTCTTCCTTGTCACTCCATGATTTGTGGGATAGACTCACATAATTATTGCTAACAGAGGACTGGTTGCTAATAATAACTAGGAGAAAAAACAAGAAAATAAATAATATAAAAATGGTTGAAGGATGATCACCCAATGCAGAGTCTCGTGTTTTTTTTTAATCATGGAATATAATAATTTTATTAAGCACATAATGGTGCAAAATAATATATCTCTTGTATTTCATAAAAAAAAAAAAAGAGTTATCAGAATGGTTCCATAGCTGAAACCCCAACACAAGTATTCTAATAATAGTGAAAAATACTGCATTAATTTCCCTTCTAGAATGACAATTTAAATTAGTCTACATGTATAACTATTTGCTTGGGTGGAATCGAAGTTCAAGTTGTCTGGATGCATATACATATTCTTTTCCACATGGTACCATTTTCTTTATTCCAATGAATTTTTTTACTTTGTTCCCTTTACCTGAATGTTTACAGAAATATTTATCTTTACCTGGACGGCAAATAATATGTCCTCGCGAAGACGGCACCCTGACTTGGTTGCATTGCATGTTAAGAGATCGTTTGATTACTTCCGTATATTACCGCCAAATTGATATTGCATTTTCTGTGAGATATTTGCTTGTTTTACAAAAATATTTGTGGTTTTAGGTACTAGTAAGCTATATAATCCAAAATTACTATTCGTTGCCTTGCACTAGGGGTTTGAAATTGCATCCCAAACAGTATTTCTAATTAATTTGAGAAACAAATTTGCTTTTTTTTTAATGTTTTTTAATCGTTTAGAAGTATTGATATCAAAATTAATTTTTTAAAAATAAAAATATATATTATTCTAATGTATTTCTGAGTGAAAACACTTTATAAAACAACTGTTATAATACTTTCAAACACCCCCTAATAGTCAAGAAAAGAAATATAATAAGATTTGTACAAGAATATTTAGAAGATATAAAAAAATATTTAGTGTTTATTTATACATGTTAAAAACTTATTACAACCATTTATATAAAAAATGTTTTTTATATATTATTTTAATGCATTTCCGAATGAAAACACTTTATAAAACAACCGTTATAATACTTTCAAACACCCCCCTAATAGTCAAGAAAAGAAATATAATAAGATTTGTACAAGAATAATTAGAAGATATAAAAAATATTTAGTTTTTATTTATACATGTTAAAAACTTATTACAACCCTTTATATAGAAAATGTTTTTGTTTTAAAAACTATTATTACTAAAAAGAAAAAATAACTATTTTCTTTAAATAGAGCCTAATAATATTGAATAAAAAAACTAAAATAAATTCTAAATTAGAAAATTAAAAATGAAAAAAAAAAGTTATTTGATGTCAACTAGTGCATTAAGAAAAAAATTTAAATGAATCCTAAGATTTAAACTCAAAGGATAAAAAAGAAAAGGGAATAAACATCATTAATAACCAGATCTTCCACCGTGATTCAGGGATTTAAGGATGTCCTTGTTTTGCGTGGACAAACCACAAATTATCCCCATCAATTTCTTTAGTTGAATTGATTTGATTGATCGAAATAAACCGAGTGAAAAGGATTTAGCAATAGGTTCCGAGTTATAGTACTGGGAGGACTATTCAATCTTCTTACTTTGACATAGTCTACAAACCTCTCAAGACGCAATTAGGTTGAACGACTAAAGGTTGAATATACGAAGAAAAGAAAATATCAACACATGAAATATTAAAAGCATATAAAATTTTATCAAGCACCATAAAAATTTTCATAGGATTTATAATAGTACAAGATTTGCAAAAATAAAGTCATGGGAACATCATAACTTTGGTGTGATTAGTTTAATTTGTCATGGCAGCTATTTTTTATAAAAAAAATTGATTTTTTTTTAAAATTTATTTATAGAATTCTTTTTTTCCACATGTCAATGCATCTTGATCAAAAAAACAAACTGATCGGTCACTGTTACCTAATCTTCCATTATCAGCTAGCTGGATTGATTTCATTTATCGAAATGAACCGACAAGAGAAGTGAAAATGAATTAAGAATAGTACTGGGACGCCATTGAATATTCAATCTTCTTACTTGTCCCTGTCCAAAAGGAACGTATCACTCGGTACAAACTTCCCATAGTCTACACCTCTCAAGACGCAATTAAGTTTTCTGCCTTTTGTTTGGGTTTATATTTTGAAAGAGCACACTTAGTGAAAATAATTAGCAAAGTAGCGCAAACTTAAGATGTGCTTTTGATATTTAATGAGTGGCGTTGTTCTAATCGACGTAACCTCGTCATAAAAGGAGTTTTTCTTCCATGACTTCAAGTTACCATGACTCTGGTCAAAATTATTATTATTATTATTTTTGTAAAATGAGTGTTGGATCCTTTTTTCTACCGAGTGTTTGCTTATTTGAGTGTATGATAAAAGTTATTTAATGAGTTGGGTTGTTCTAATTGAAGTAACCTCGGTACCCTGTAGTCAGGGCCACTTTTATGACAAGGACAAAGAAAGCCCGCACAGCACATATAATTGTGGGTCACCTTGAGATTTTTAAATTGAATTTTAAAATTATAATAATTATTATTTTTTTATATATTGACTTGGACCCACGTTAATCCTCCTTGCATATGATTTGGGTCCGAAGCATATATATATACGCATGCAGGGCAAATCATTTTATACATCCTTTTTAAGAAAGTAAACCACCAAGGCCATGGCTTCCCACATCTTTCTCTTTTCCACACCTTTTTTGGTATTTTCCTTACTTGCTTATGCTTCCTTCTTTGCTTCTTTTGCTGAAGTAGCAAATGGAAGGAAGGAAGCGGAAGCTCTTCTAGAATGGAAAGTCAGTCTTGACAACCAAAGCCAGTCTCTCCTGTCTTCTTGGGCTGGAGACAGCCCTTGCAACTGGTTCGGAATCAGTTGCGACCAGTCTGGTAGTGTCATCAACATAAGTCTGCCTAATTCTAGTTTGAGAGGTACGCTTAATAGTCTCAGATTCTCTTCCTTTCCTAACTTGACTGTGCTTACCCTTTCCAACAACTCCCTCTATGGGTCCATTCCTTCACATATAGGTAACCTTTCTAACCTCTCCATCCTTGACTTGTCTTTCAATAACCTTTCTGGCAACATTCCACCAGAAATTGGAAATTTAGGATCTCTCACTATTTTATCTTTATCGTCTAATAAACTGACCGGTACAATACCAGCATCTTTAGAAAATTTAAGAAGCTTATCTGAACTTTATCTTTGGAAGAACAATCTTTCTGGTCCCATTACTTTTATTGGAAACCTGACGAGATCTCTCACTATTTTATCTTTGTGGTCAAATAAACTGACTGGTACAATACCGGTATCTTTAAAAAATTTAAGAAGCTTATCTGAACTTTATCTTAAAAATAACAATTTTTTTGGTTCCATTACATTTATAGAAAATTTAACGAGATCTCTCACTATTTTAGATTTGTCATCTAATAAACTAACTGGTAGAATACCGGCATCTTTAGGAAATTTAAAAAACTTATCTTTCCTTAATCTTGCGGATAACAGTTTTTTTGGAACGATTCCTCCAGAAATGAACAACCTTACACATTTGTATTCGTTACAAATATGTTCCAATAGGTTGTCTGGTAATCTACCACAAGATGTGTGCCTTGGTGGATTGCTTTCATCTTTTGCTGCGTTTGAAAATTATTTCACGGGACCTATCCCAAAAAGCTTGAGAAATTGCAGCAGCTTGTTGAGACTCGGACTTAAGACAAACCAACTTAGTGGAAACATATCTGAAGCTTTTGGCACACATCCTCATTTGAACTACGTGGATTTAAGTGATAATGAATTGCATGGTGAACTTTCATGGAAATGGGAGCAGTTTAGCAATCTGACAACGTTCAGAATTTCAGGAAATAAGATTTCTGGAGAAATACCAGCAGCTCTTGGAAAGGCAACTCATCTACAAGCTCTTGACCTGTCGTCAAATCAACTAGTTGGGAGAATTCCCGAAGAATTGGGAAATTTGAAGTTGATTGAACTTGAACTCAACGATAACAAACTTTCAGGTGATATTCCTTTCGATGTCGCATCGTTATCTGATCTCAAAAGGCTTGGCCTCGCTGCGAACAATTTTAGCGCAACGATTCTTAAACAGCTTAGCAAGTGCTCAAAACTGATATTCTTGAATATGAGCAAGAATGGATTCACAGGGATTATTCCTGCTGAGATGGGGTCTTTACAGTCTCTTCAAAGCCTTGATCTCAGTTGGAATTCCCTAATGGGAGATATAGCGCCAGAGCTTGGACAGCTGCAGCGGCTAGAGGTTTTAAACCTCTCCCATAATAAGCTGTCTGGTCTAATTTCAACCAGTTTTAGTAGACTGCAAAGCCTCACTAAAGTGGATGTATCCTACAACCAGTTAGAGGGTCCCATTCCTAACATCAAAGCGTTTCGCGAGGCACCATTTGAAGCAATTAGCAACAACACCAACCTGTGTGGCAATGCTACTGGTTTGGAGGCTTGCCCAGCTCTCATGAAAAACAAAACTGAGCATAAGAAGGGCCCCAAAGTTGTCTTTTTTACTGTATTTCCTTTGCTGGGTAGTTTGTTGGGCCTGATTGTAGGTTTCCTTATCTTTTTCCAAAGCAGAAGAAAGAAAAGGTTAATGGAAACACCACAAAGAGATGTTCCCGCGAGATGGTGCCCTGATGGGGATCTGCGCTACGAGGACATCATTGAGGCTACTGAGGAATTCGACTCCAAATATTGCATTGGTACTGGAGGGTATGGAGTTGTATACAAAGCTGTACTTCCATCAGAACAAGTCCTTGCCGTGAAGAAATTCCACCAAACACCAGAAGTTGAGATGAGCAGCTTGAAAGCTTTTAGAAGCGAGATTGATGTCTTAATGGGTATACGACATCGAAACATTGTGAAGCTGTATGGTTTCTGCTCGCATCCCAAACACTCATTTTTGGTATATGAATTTGTGGAAAAGGGAAGTTTAAGAAAGGTACTGAACGACGAGGAACAAGCAGGAAAGATGGATTGGGATAAAAGGATGAATCTTATCAAAGGCGTAGCCAATGCTTTATCCTACATGCACCATGACTGCTCTCCTCCGATTATTCATAGAGACATTTCCAGCAACAATGTTCTTTTGGATTCAGAATATGAGGCTCATGTCTCTGACTTCGGCACATCCAGGCTCGTAATGCCTGACTCGTCCAATTGGACATCATTTGCTGGCACCTTTGGGTACACAGCTCCAGGTATGTAGTTAAGTTTCAATATCACCTTCTACAGTAGGTTAGTTTACAAAATCACTTGAAAACAAAATAGGTGCAGTAAATTATTTTGGCAAAATATAGCATGACCAGCCTCTTTTGCAGAGTTGGCGTACACAATGAAAGTGGATGAAAAATGTGATGTTTATAGCTTTGGAGTATTAACATTGGAAGTAATGATGGGAAAGCATCCTGGCGATTTCATCTCATCTCTGATGTTTTCTGCTTCCACCTCCTCATCATCACCAACCGGTCACAATAGACTCTTGAAGGATGTTTTAGACCAACGCCTCCCACCTCTTGAAAACGAGATTGCGGACGGTGTGGCACACGTTGCAAAACTAGGGTTTGCTTGCTTGCAGACCGATCCCCATTATCGGCCAACAATGCGACAAGTTTCTACAGAGCTTACAACTCGTTCGCCACCATTGCCAAAGCTATTCTCCACGATAGAATTGGAAGATGAGCTTACAACTCGTACACAGAAATGTTAATGGCTGAATTTTTACAGTATACTTTCCTGTCAAGGAGCCAGTAGCTCAGGTGGTATTAGAGTCCCACTCCTCTCAAGAAGTGTTATTGTCTGTCTTAGATATTCAGTCCAACGTCTTACATTTTGTCTGTTTCTTCGCCTACTTCTTGTGTATATATTAAATGCAGAAACAAGAAGAAGAGTTTTCCCATTTCGAACTTAAATTCGCCAAATGAAATATTTCACATATTTTTAGTTTTTGTTTTCCAATAAACGAAAATGAATTATAATAAGCTGTTGATTTTATTTATTTTTAATTGGTAATGATAATAAGCTTCTTTCAATATTGCCATATTAGTAATAGAACTAAAAATCTTGACGATTTAATAAAAACTACTCCCATTAATTTCCACAATCAAACAAAACTTGTCCTAAAAGAAGTGGCCAATGCTTTCTATTTTCTTAAATAATTGACAAAATTTCCAAATTTGAGATTTCATAGCAGATGTCACCATTGATACACCACAAGAATTCACAATTTTACCGATAGAAATATTCTGTCGGTGTGTGATTGATAGTACGTCGGTAAATTATTTACCAATGGAATACGTCCGTCGGCTTACCTTTCGTCGGTGATTCCACATTTCGTCGCTATATCGATCAGAAAAACAAAAAATTATTTACCGACAGTTTTATAGACAGAATTTGCGCGCCAAAAAAAAAAAAGTTTCCCGCTTCAAAAATACCGACGGATTTTTATTCCGTCGGTGATATCACAAGTCACCGACGGTTACTTTCTATCGGTAACTTAGTCGGTGAATTGTTGAAATACCGACAGAACATATCGTCTGTCAATTTGTCGGTAAGTTATAATACTGACGGAATAATTTCGTTGGTAAATCTGTTGGTGAGTCATGAAAACACCGACCGAATTTATCCGTCTGAAAATTTATCGGTGATGGTTGCGGCTACTGTCTATTGCCGACGGATTTACTCCGTTGGTAAATCCCTTTGTAATTGTTTTTTTTATTTTTTTTATAATTATTTAGAATACATAATATAAAATGATATAAATTAATGGTAATAAAAACCAATTATGCAAATAAAATTTATATTAAGCATCAAAAACAAAAAAATGAAAGATAAATAATATTCATTACAAAATGAAATGTTTCAAAAAAACATTAAATGAAATTTTAAATGTAAATAATGTTTATTAAAAATTAATATAAAGGAGGAGGAGAAGGAGGTTGGCTGTTATGTGGCCAAAAAGGATTGGGTGCACATGTTCCACCTTATGCCATGTTCATGACTATTTGACGAAGCTCTTCATAGGCCGCTTTTGTTGTTTAGAATCTGCTCTGTATTGTTCTTTGAGTTGTGTGTACCCCTCTGATAGGTGGTCGCACTTTTGCTGCAAGGCCACAAACTCCTTAGATTGCGAGCTCGATACTGATTGGGAGCTCCCGACGGTTGAAGCAGTATGGGTTGTCCACAAGTTGTCGGTCGTAGTGTTGGAGAGCCCGTAAACCCGATTCTTATCAGGTCTACCTGACGATCCAACCTCCATCCACAAATCCGGATCGAATTCCGGATGGGTCGAAGGATCGTCCCCGTATGTCTCCCTCAACCGATTATTATAAGTCTCCTAAAAATAATAATAAAAAAAGTCATCATCATATTCAATTCAATAAACATATTAATAACTTACAAAATAAAATGGTTGAACAAACATACCACAAAATGTTGAGCACGGCTGTCAACGAACTGTTGCACCCCCTTTTGACGGTCTTAACTTCGCACGTACGTCTCCACAAACAGCTCCATAGGGCTCGGCTCACGTCCAAGAGACGTAGCCTATAATGAAAAAAATTTATTAACAACAAATTAATTGAACAATATATTTCATTTAAATTAATCTTACCATCCGTTTCGCATGTGCAACAAATGGAACGGAGTCGCCGGTGTGCATTGTCACCAAGCCATGAATTGGCCGATTCCGGTTGCCAGCACCGGACTGTGAGCGTCGTGTGAACCGCTTAGACATCATGTGCTCAAGATAGTGCGGCCATATATCCTCCGGGATGTATATCAGTTTGAAATCCCTCCAAACCGCAACATCATTCCAGCCTTGGAACCCCCTATCCCTCGCAGTTTTTTTTTGCCTTTTTTTGGGCTTCATACCAAAAATCACACAACCTACTTCACGCAAGCAAAAATTACATTTCGAAACATCAATTTTTTTGTAAAAAAAAGTTGTATTGTTTTCGATGTTACCTAGTTGCCTCGTGATTTTCCCATACCCTCCTCACAACAGTGTTATGTTCCTCGTTCTAGCAGAATCGATTCTGTGTATAAAAATTAATTTTTTAAAATGTTAATAATTTATTAGAAATAAGCTGAAAATTATATATTAACACGAACCTGAAATCTGGAAAACAATGCATTGATTTGAGGCATCCATTTAGGATGCCTGGATATCTGACTCCATTGAAATAATGGAATCTCCATCGACGATTTAAACGCCGAAGATATTACTCGGGCGGCCTCAATGTTTGTGAACCTGAAAAGAAATGAAATTAATTAAATAGTGACTTCATTCATAAATTATGTTTTAAATTTGTTTTTTAAAAAAAAAAAACTAAAACCTTAACAAACTTACATTGAAAGATCGTCCTTCCATTGTGCCTCGTACTTGCGGGTCCATCGATTTCGCTGCGAAGGCACGCCACTTCTGCGATGTGAAACAACACTGGAAGAGGCAGCATCAGCTGACGGTGCAAGTGGTGTAGGTGTCTCTTCTTGAGAGGCACCTAAAGAAATATCTTCCTCGCTGCTAGACGAACTTGATGCAACCGGACGTGAAGCTCTGGTTTTCATTTTGTGCATCTAACCAATTTTATATAAATAATTATATAATTAAATTCAAATGTTAAAAAAAATTCGGCAGCATCTCCCCTATACTTGGATACTACTCAAATCCACAAACCTGCAAATATTAACAATAGCCACAACCAATTGACCTAATCTATACTAATTATTCCAACATATTCAATTACTAATCCTAAGGTAAATTCAACAAATTATTCAATAATTATGCCAATACAACAAAACAATAAATTCAAAATAAATAGAAACAATTAAACACAAATCATGCAATAATAGAGTAAAATTAATAATTCTTCCAACATATTCAATTACTAATTCTATGGTAAATTCACCATTAACAATATTAATTCAACAAATTATTAAATAATTATGCCAATACAACAATAAAATATATTCAATAAATTAAAAAAGAATTATAAACTAACAATTAAAAACAATGGAAATAATTAAACACAAATCATGCAATAATAGAGTAAAATTACTAATGATTCCAACATATGCAATTACTAATTCTAAGGTAAATTCAACATTAACAACAAATATTGAATAAATTAACTAATAACAATTATGCCAATACAACAATAAAAAATATTCAATAAATTTTTTTAAAAAAACTATAGACTTTAGGGAAGAAATATGCATACCTTAATAATGTGTTGAAACAAAAAATTTATCTACATTACAAAACAATTCAACAAAACAAAAAACATAAAAAGCATAAAAATAACTATAAATAAAATAAAATGAAATAGAAAAAAACACATACCCTTTAATGTGATGAAGATTCACAACCAAGCTTGCTAGAGATTCAACCAAACTTGAAGATTTGAGAGGAAAAAAACCGAAACCTTGAAGATTATCAGGAGAGAAATGAAGGAGAAGAAAAAATGAACTGAAGGGGCGGACGCAAGAACTTATAATGTAGTTTTACCGACGAAAATATAAAATTATTATTATTTAAATTAAATCTGTCGGTAACGTGCTAAAAATCCATCGGTAATTTTTAAATTTCGCTTCGAATTTTTTAATTACCCTTCATATTTTTCGCGGTCCGTTGGTGATTCCGACGGTAAGCTCACACGGTCAGAGGTACATTCAATTCACACCCTTTGGAATTCGCTCATTTCGTCGGTATTTTTGTCCGTAAAATTTGTCCATTGACAACTTACCGACGGACCTATTCTGTCGGTATGGATGTCGGTGATTGTGGTATTTTGATGTAATTATTTTTGAACTCTCTGTGAGATACCGACGGACGGTGTTCCATCAGTATCGGCGTCGGTGATTGTGGCATTTTGGTGTAATTATTTTCGAACTCTCTGTGAGATGCCGACGGACGGCGGTCCGTCGGTATGAACGTCAGTGATTGTGGCATTTTGGTGTAATTATTTTCGAACTCTTTGTGAGATGTCGACGGACTATTGTCCGTCGGTATGGACGTCGGTGATTGTTCAATGTACAAGAGATGTTGTGTTTGTATTTTCTATTTACCTTCCTGCAAAAAATTCAATGATAAACTGTCCATCGCACATAACAATAGCAACAGTGCTTAAACAATAAATATATATTTCGTGTTACAAAATATATCATCCATAATGTAAATTACATGAAGAAAAGGGTTTTACACAGGGCTTCGTTTTGATAGTTAGTCAGAATTATTTTCTTCTTCGTCATCAATTGAATAGTCATCACCTTCATCGCAATTTTCAATATAGATATCATCTTCTTCATCGACATTTGCTTGTCCGCTAGAGCTCAAAACAACATTCAACTCCTCTATGTCAACATCAACAAGACTATCATCGGAAACATGAAAATTTAAATTTTCTTCCAATTCAATCGAAGGAGCAACTCGATATGGTTCAACCAACTCACTAACTTGAAAGACTTCATCCTACACACTTGTGTCTTCGTTCTCATCCTGAACAACCTCGACACGACCCCGTGGTTTCATTTTTAAAACGGACAACCAATCAACTCTTGATCGATCCTTTCTAAATGAAGGGGTGTATGTGTAATAAACTTGTTGACATTGCTTTGCGAAAATAAAGACATCGTTTATGTTGCAGAGTCTAGCTTTTAAGTTCATTTCGACCAGACCATGATGCGTATCAACTCTGATTCCTCTGTCCGTCGTGTCATACCAATAGCATTTGAATAAAAACACTATATTATGCTCGCTATGATATTGTAGTTCGACGACCTCTTCTAATCTACCATAGTAGTCAACTTCTAACTCACTACTTGTGGATCCTTTAACACAAACACAGTTGTATGTTGCCCGTATTCTTCAGTATGGAAAACATATCCATTGACAAAATACTCGTTGTAGCACTTAACTTTTCTTTCAGGCTCGAGGCTTAGTGAAGATAATGACTTAGACGCACTTCTTCCCATTTGATAAATCTTGTATACATGTAATGTACATCAATAAACAGTAAATGAACGAGAATCTCGTAATGACATGCATACGTATAGTAATTTTGCAAGTTAGAATGAGTTTGTAATAGTGCTTACATGTGTTCTGAACCATGTGGCAAATTGTTCATCTTGTAATTGAAAGATCTGGGAGTCGATCTGCTACGAGTTATTGGAGAGCAAATATTGTCGATGTTGCCTGCAAGTGATAATAAGTGTATGATTTCACAATATATAATTAGCAATATATTACTAACAAAGTTTAATTAGTATTACACATATATAAACTTACTGAATAAATGGTCTCAACTCATCACAGTTAAATAAAACATAGTTGTGTGCTTGTTTGAATTCTATTTCCGACAAATATCTTCCTCGTACGACATTTTTAGGTGTGGGTCATCCAGTATTGGAGAATATTGACAAGTTCCCACTGGAAGGCACTTCACCGCCATCATCATGTCGTGGAACGCGATTGATTTTTGTTCTTAGATGAGGTTCAAAATAGTACGAGATAAATGTTGAGATCTCTTTAACAATATAGGCCTCAAATATCGAAGCCTCTACATGCGCCTTGTTCTTAACCTTTTTCTTGAGATTAAACAAGTACCTGCATTGAATTACAATTCAAGTATTTCCAATTAAGAAAAACATATAAAATACTTTTAGATATGAATTCCATTGCAACTGTAATATCTAACCGTTCGAATGGGTACATCCATCTATACTGGACCGGTCCTCCAGCTTTTGCCTCGAACGGTAGATGTATAGGGAGATGCTCCATTGAGTCAAAAAATAGAGGGAATATCATCTCAAGTTTGCATAGTGTCTCGATGATATTCGTTTGAAGCTTCTCAATGTGCTCAACATTCAACTTGCTGGAGCATATATCTGTGAAGAAATGACTGATCTCTGTCAGTGCATCCCATATTCCCTTTGGCAACAAATGACGAAAAGCTAATGGGATGAGTGTTTGCATAAACACGTGGCAGTCATGACTCTTCATTCCATACAATCTGCAGTCCTCTATGTTAACAAGCCTTGATATGTTCGATGCATGTCCATCCGAAAAACGCAGACTCTTAAGCCATTTGTAGACTAGCAGTTGTGCGTTTTTCTCTAACACGAAGCTTGCCCTTGGTTTTGCGACCCGTGACTCCTCATAAACCAACTCCATATTTTTACGGTTACAGTATAAAGCTATATCCAATCTAGACTTGATGTTGTCCTTTGTCTTCCCCTTCACATCCATGACGGTGTTGAAAATATTCTCAAACACGTTCTTTTCGATGTGCATGACGTCAAGGTTATGGCGGAGAAGATTGGTCTTCCAATAAGGAAGCTCCCAAAAGATACTTCGCTTTACCCAATTATGGGTCAAACCAAAACCAGGAAACTTTTGCTTACCTGATTGAAGGCCAAACACAATGTCACCGTACTCTGATACAACATGATGCAATTCTTCACCAGAAAGACGCGGGGATGCAACATCTTTTTCAACTCTGCCAACAAAGAAATCTTTTCTGTTCTTTCTGAACCTGTGATTAAGTGGCAAGAAGCGACGGTGACAGTAAAAAAAAGAAGCTTTACCTCTGTTTGCTAGCGTGAATGCCTTGTTGTTTTCCATGCAGTATGGACATGCGAGTTTCCCATGTGTGCTCCAACCAGAAAGCATTCCATAAGCTGGAAAATCATTGATAGTCCACATCAAAGCCGCCCTCATAAGGAAATTTTGTTTCCTCGATATATCATAAGTCAGAGCTCCGGAGGACCACAACTGCGCCAGCTCATCAATCAACGGTCGAAGACAAACATCTATATTCCGCCCCGGGCTGCTTGGACCGGGTATGACAGTAGATAAAAACATGAACTCCGGCCTCATACACATTCCCGGTGGCAAGTTATAAACTGTGAGTATGACCGGCCAACAAGAATAGGGAGCAGCAAATGACCCAAATGGGTTGAATCCGTCTGTACACAACCCAAGACGGACATTCCTTGATTCAGCTGAAAAGTCAGGATGCACACTGTTAAAGCGTTTCCACGCTTCGCCGTCAGAAGGATGCACCATCACACCATCAACCGCATCATGTGTTTGGTGCCATGTCATGTGCTCAGCAGTCCTTCGTGACATGAATAACCTCTGCAGTCTAGGTGTGATCGGGAAATATCTAAGTTTTTTATACGCCACTAGAGTCTTTCCCCTGCCAGTTCTGGGTTTGTAACGGGAATGCCCGCATGTCATGCACTCGGTCATCTCAGCATTTTCAAGGTAGTATAACATGCAGAAGTTAGGGCACATGTCAATTTTCTGGTATCCTAAACCGAGGGGTTTCATCATGGACTTCGCAGCATAGAAGTTCTCTTTCAGCCTGTTCCCTTCAGGTAAAATGCTTCTTGCCCAATCAATAATTTTGTCATACCCGGCCTCACTCAGCTCGTGATATGACTTGATGGTAAACACTTGTGCCACGGCCGACAATTTACTGTGGTTTGTGCAGCCATCCCATAATAGTTTGTCAGAATCTTCAAAAAACCTAGCTGCCTCTGTATTAGGTTCTTCTTCTATGATTGGACATTGACTGACATTACCTTGATTCATTCTCATTGCATCCATAACCATATTTCTGTAAGGATTAGTGTTGTCATTTGCTGCTTCATGCACGTTGCTAGCACTAGAAGTTAACCCAACCATTGTTTCTCCCATTCTCCTATTACTAACAAATACCTCTCCATATGCATACCAACACTGGTAATCCTCCATAAACCCTTTGTGTATAAGATGCATCATTACAACATCTGGATGCAGATACTTTTTATTTTGACACTTTTTACATGGACACCTAATACCGCCTCCAGTAAAATTTATGGGAATAGATGTTGCGAAATTAATAAAACCCTGAACCCCATTACAATAATCCATCCTCCGAAATCCTTGGGGTGAATCTAGATACATCCATGAACGATCATCCATGACTTCTATCGAACCTCTATAAAATTATGATGACATCATGTATTAATTAACTAAGTTAGGTAAATAAACTTGCAAAAATATTACTTTACCTCGAGATTATCCAACAAACCAATCACAACTTCTCATAAATATTAAATATTCATTATCATTTATCAACGTCCATACAAATTAATATATATAAATTAGCAGAAATTACCACTCTGCAATACCATCAATAAAACTTAAAAAGGACTCATTAACCAAGCTATTAATTATTTCAAAACAGAACATGTAATTCGGTAATTCCACAAAGTTTTAACAATTTACAAACAAATACAATCTTACAAAATCTAAAACAAACCATAACAGGTATAAAATTATACATTCATGTACTACAAGTTTGTTTGAGAAATAACAATAAAACACATACATCTACTAACAAAAATACATATACTAAAAAAACAATAAAATTGACATTTAAATGTTAAAATTTAAATAGATAGAATTACTTACAAAAATTGATAAAATCCGTCAGTAAATCAGAACACGGATGTTGTGACCACAAAACTTCAAGAATTACAACTTGTTGTGCTGAGATGAGCAAGATTTGTTTTTTGGGACGAGGGGGGGCTGGTTATTTGCAGATGGGGAGTTAGGATTAGAAAGAAGTTATTGTGCTTATGCACAGTAACTAGCTCATTTAGTAATGGGCCGGGTTGGCCCATCCCACTGAAATGGGTCGGGTTGGCCCAGCCCACTGAAATGGATCGGGTCCGGCCCATTTCAAAAAAAAAAAAAATTAGAATTTTTAGAATTTTTTTCTGCACATTTTTTTTATCAATTTTCCTTAATATCGGTCTGTATTTTACATCGTAAAAATATAAATCTGGTATTAAAATACCCGGTTTTCGTCCCACGGTACTGTTCACACATGTATTTGGGCCTGACCCGGCCCATTCAGAAAGAAAAAAATCAAAAATAATTGTTTCAGCATTTTATAATTTTTTCGCGTAGTTTTTATGTCATTTTGATTAATATCGGGCAGTATTTTTACATCGTAAAAATATAAATCCGGTATTAAAATACCCGGTTTTCGGCAAAAACTTCCAAAAAATACAAAAAAAAAATTGAAAAAAAGATAAAAAAAATGTTTTTGTGCATACGGCCAAGTGTCTCAAATCTAAAAATCATATCGTATTTTTCATATGTCAAAAAATAATATTTTAGCATGCATTTTGGTTTTAATAACCAGTTTATTAAAGTCAAGAGAACATTGGCCAAAATCTCAAAAACAATAAAATATTTTATTTTGTTTGATTTTAGTATCAGGGATTATGAATTTATACGTAAATCGTATTCCTGATATTAAAAAGATATTTTCTTTTGACGACTTCGAATAGTTAGTTTTTTACCCGATAAAGATAAGGATCTCCTTACAGAGGAGGACTTTTCTTAAACCGTAAACGAACCAACAATAAAAAAACCCACAACACAACACGAATTTAGATTTTTATCAGACATCAAAACAATGCATCCTACCTTAGGTAGGGCGTAGTTGGGGTGCTAATACCTTCTCTTTACGCAACCAGTCTCCGTACCCGATCTCTAAAGACCAGTTAAGGTTCCTAGTAACCAGAATACTAGGTGGCGACTCCCAGTCCATATTTGCACTTGTAGAGACAAGAATTCCTTGTCTCTCCTTATTTGTCAGGAATAAATATTCCGATGATTTTTCCTTGAGGGTGGACGATCGTCGCGCCGCCGCACACGTGCGACATTCTTGAATATCAGCAAGAATAGATTGACAGGGAGTATTCCTGCTAAGATGGGGTCTTTACAGTCTCTTCAAATTCTTGATCTCAGTTGGAATTCCCTCATGGGACGTATAGCACCGGAGCTTGGACAGCTACAGCGGCTAGAGTTTCTGAACGTCTCCCATAATATGTTGTCTGGTCTCATTCCAGTCAGTTTTAGTAGATTGCAAGGCCTCACTAAAGTGGATGTATCCTATAACAAGCTAGAGGGCCCCATTCCTGACATCAAAGCCTTTCGGGAGGCACCATTTGAAGCAATTCGCAACAACACCAACCTGTGTGGCAATGCAACTGGTTTGGAGGCTTGTTCTGCTCTCATGAAAAACAGAACTGTGAACAAGAAGGGCCCCAAAGTTGTCTTTTTGACAGTATTTTCTCTGCTGGGTAGTTTGTTGGGCCTGATTGCAGGTTTTCTTATCTTTTTCCAAAGCAGAAGAAAGAAAAGGTTAGTGGAAACACCACAAAGAGATGTTACCGCGAGATGGTGCCCTGGTGGGGATCTGCGCTACGAGGACATCATTGAGGCAACTAAGGAATTCGACTCCAAATATTGCATTGGTACTGGAGGGTATGGAGTTGTATACAAAGCTGTACTTCCATCAGAACAAGTCCTCGCCGTGAAGAAATTCCACAAAACACCAGAAGTTGAGATGAGCAGCTTGAAAGCTTTTAGAAGCGAGATTGATGTCTTAATGGGTATACGGCATCGGAATATTGTGAAGCTGTATGGTTTCTGCTCGCATGTCAAACACTCTTTTTTGGTATATGAATTTGTGGAAAGGGGAAGTTTAAGAAAGGTATTGAACGACGGAGAACAAGCAGTTAAGATGGATTGGGATAAAAGGATGAATCTTATCAAAGGCGTAGCCAATGCTTTATCCTACATGCACCATGACTGCTCCCCTCCGATTATTCATAGAGACATTTCCAGCAACAATGTTCTTTTGGATTCAGAATATGAGGCCCATGTCTCTGACTTCGGCACAGCCAGGCTCTTAATGCCTGACTCGTCCAATTGGACATCATTTGCTGGCACCTTTGGGTACACAGCTCCAGGTATGTAGTTAAGTTTCAATATCACCTTTTACAGTAGGTTAGTTTACAAAATCACTTGAAAACAAAATAGGTGCAATAAATTATTTTTGCAAAATATAGCATGACTAGCCTCTTTTGCAGAGCTGACGTACACAATGAAAGTGGATGAAAAATGTGATGTGTATATCTATGGAGTATTAACATTGGAAGTAATGATGGGAAAGCATCCTTGCGATTTCATCTCATCTTTGATGTTTTCTGCTTCCACCTCCTCTAATTTGAATACCTTTTAGCAATGGATCGTGAAGGTGATCACTAAGTGGCCCATTTCGAACATACTCATAAATCAAGTAGAAGTAATCATCTCCACCGGCATATCCCAGAAGTTCCACCTGTTACATGATTTATACTTGGTAAGTAGAGGTAAATGTTTCTCTGCAAAATTGCATTGAGATTGACGAGTATAGTTAATGATCACTCACCACATTTATGTGATGGATCTTACATAAGACCTTGAGCTCTGCAAAAAACTCATGGGATTTGTTTGATCCCATCTTCTTTACTGCAACCTCCTGGATATTGCAAGGAAAAATCGTATTTTCACACTTTTTTTTTGTTTTACCTTGGAGACCTTCTCTTATGAGCATGGGTTCGGGAGAAATCAAGAAAGAAGGCTATGCCTGTCCGCGCAATAATCGATGGTACACACATCCATATCCACCCTCTCCGATTTTCTTCGTTTTGTCAAAGCTTTTTGTAGCCTCTTCAATCTCTTCTAGACTAAATACGACTGGTTTTTCTGATTCAAAAGCTGTCCCATCTGCAGAATGCAAATTCATCACTTACTGCAGGCTCTTTCGTCTCAGCTGAATTTAATGCTACCCTAGTTATTTCCATGTACAATAAAACTAATGCGACTTTCTTTTTTTATGATTTTTCAGATTTCATGAGTAAATCTAACCTTCGTTACTTTCCTTGTACAGATTCTGCAAGGAAAATGCTCTGTTCGTGATCATGCTTTTGGATACAGGTTTCAAGTCCTCCTCACTGTTCTGTCGGCATCCTTTTCTCCTAAGAAGGAGGATTACCAATGTGATGATTGAAAATTAGACAGGATTTTACTCGATTTCAATCAAGTTCTGCATTTCATGCAAGCATTCATACATGTACGCGATTAATTTTCTTTTCCCCGACAAATATTGTTGTGAAATATAGCGCATGATTACTCTCTCAAGATAGAAGAAACGGAGACATTGGAAACATAAATGATATATCTCCATTTATCTTCTATATCGATGAAATATTGAAAATTTGGGAAAGAACTCCTATTCACCTTTTCCATGAAAGATTTACAGAAACGGAAAAAGAAAGTTGACAGAAGATGAAGGAACTAAATTCTCTGCATATTTCATTATTTACAGTGTACATATATATATATATATATATATATATATATATATATATATATATATGCGTACAATCTTAAAGATAGGATAAGTGCAAGTATTTGAATTTTGAAACTATAACAGATTATCTTTATTCATCTTCTTCTGATCTTTCTCCCATGCTTGATTCTGCTCCTGATTTTGTTGAGGTTGTTATGTTATTCAATACTCTAACACCCCCTCTTAAACTGTGGGGAAGAAGACAGACACACAGTTTGTCTCTGAGAAAACAAAAACAATTTGCAGTATGACTTTTTGTAAAGACATCAGCAATTTGATCTTGTGTGGAGGTATGCAGAATTTGAACATCATGATTAACCACCTTCTCCCTGACAAAATGGTAGTCAATTTCAATGTGTTTGGTGCGTGAATGAAAGACAGGATTTGAAGCTAATGCAATAGCACTGACATTGTCACACCATAAGCTTGGAGCAGTAGACAATGTGATATGCAATTCTTGAAGAAGCATGTGAAGCCAGTACAATTCAGCTGTTGTATGAGCCATGCTTCTATATTCAGCCTCTGTGCTAGATCGAGAGACAACACTCTGCTTTTTGCTAGACCAAGATATAAGATTAGAGCCAAGAAACACACCATAACCAATGGTGCTCTGCCTGTCATCAGGATTGCCTGCCCAATCAGAGTCACAGTAGGCATGCATTGTGATTGTTCTTGGAGTGTAAAGAAGACCAAACTCGACAGTACCTTTAAGATAGCGTAAGACACGCTTAACAGCTATCCAGTGAAGTTCACGTGGAGAGTGCATAAACTGACATAACTGGTTCACTGAGTAGGAAATATCTGGTCTTATGATTATGCAGTATTGAAGAGCCCCTACAACTCGTCGATATTCAGTTGGATTCTCTAACAGTTCACCAGCAGTAGATGAGAGTTTGGAGCTAGAAGATGATGGACAACGAAGAGGCCTTGCACCAAGCATATAGGTGCTGTGGAGCAAATCAGTGATGTACTTGGTCTGTCGCAAATGTAAACCAACTTGGTTCCTAGCAGCTTCAACACCAAGAAAGAAGCTTAATTCCCCCAAGTCTTTAATGGGAAACACAGTCTGTAGTTGATCAATAAAAGAATGAACTGCTTGATTGTCAGATCCTATGATTATTATATCATCAACATATACTAACACAAAAATACGTAAAGTGTTAGAATTATATGTAAACAATGAATAGTCCATCTTGGATTCTGAAAAACCAAAGTCAATCAGCTGCTGTGAGAGGCGTGTAAACCAAGCTCGAGGAGCTTGTTTGAGGCCATAAATAGACTTGTGTAGATAGCATACATGATCAGGAAAGATGTGATCTTCATAACCTTTCGGTTGTTCCATGTACACTACTTCATCAAGAATACCATGCAGAAAGGCATTGGAAACATCCAATTGCCGAATATTCCATTTGAATGAGACTGCGAGAGAAAGAATTATTCTGATGGTAGTAGGCTTTACTACGGGTGAAAAAGTATCAAAGTAATCAATACCAGGAATTTGTTCAAACCCTTTAGCTACAAGTCTTGCTTTGTAGCGATCAATACTACCATCAGGATGTCTCTTTAGCTTATACACCCATTTATTTATGACAACATGTGTATGTGAAGGTCTTGGACAGAGAGACCATGTGTTATTTGCCAGTAAAGCAACAAATTCACGCCCCATTGCTGCTTTCCAATGTGGATTGGATACTGCCTTGGTGAAACAAGTAGGTTCAGGTTCAACGACTATACTGGATAAAACTCGTAGAGGATGTCGGGTAGAATAAAAAGTTTTAAAACCAGGGAACTCTTTAGGCTTAAGACTACCCGTTTGAGATCTGGTAACCATCTGTCTAGGCAGTACAGAAGACATTGCAGGAGAAGAAATAGGATCAGTTAAGGACACAGGATCTGTGGGAGAAGGCAGTACTGGAGAAAGCAGTACAGGGGATATTGGGGAAGGTATGATAGGGGCTATGGCAGGACAAAAACTAGAATCAGATATTGACACATGATTGGTGGAATAAGGTGTAGGAATTGGAGTTGCAATTATGGAAATTGGTAAGAATGGACTTGCAGTGGAAGGACTTTCAGTTGCAGAAGAATTTGTAATTATAACAGGTGGAGTAAAATTGAAATGCGGGGCATGAGGAATTAAAGGAACTAAATTGGAAGGAAGAGTAGTACCTGAAGACTGGTTGCTCGCAGGAGTGGCAGAAGAATGACTTTTATCCAAGTGAGGGAAAGTGTCTTCATCAAAAATAACATGCCTGGAAATAAACACCCTGCCTGTAGCAAAATCTAAACACCGATAACCTTTTTGTTGACTTGAATATCCTAAGAAAATACATTGTTTGCTTCTAAAAGCTAACTTATGTTTTTCATATGGCCTGAGATAAGGATAACATGCACAACCAAATGTGCGCAGGTCAGAGTAGCGAGGCATAGTTTTATGAAGAACAAAGTAAGGTGTGAGATTATTAAGGACTTTCATTGGTAAACGATTGATCAGGTATACTGAAGTAAAGAAGGCATCTACCCAATAACAGTTTGGAAGATAAGCTTGTGCTAATAGGGTCAATCCCATTTCTTGAATATGGCGATGTTTACGTTCAGCAATTCCATTTTGTGGGGATGTATGGGGACATGTCAAACGATGAAATATTCCATGTTTAGCTAAAAAATTCTGAAACTCTGTTGATAAGTATTCTCCACCATTATCAGATTGTAGTTGTTGAATTGTGCAGGAGAATAGATTTTCAACAAGAATTTTATAATTTTTAAATATGGAAAAAACATCACTTTTGAAACACATAGGATACATCCATGTAAAGCGACTAAAATCATCAATGAATAAAACATAATATCGACATCCCCCTACTGAAGTAACAGGAGATGTCCAGACATCAGTGCGAATCAAGGCTAAAGGTCTGGCCGATTGTCTTTGAGAATCAGTAAAAGGTAGCCTTTTAGCTTTCCCTAACTGGCAGGAAGAACAAACACTTGATTTGCTAGGTAACTCTTTTATTGGTAGGAAAGAAGATAAATAGTGTAAAGTGGAGTTGGAAGGATGACCAAGGCGTTTATGCCATTGATCTTTAGTGGCTTTTGTCCCTAGTTTAGAAGTAAAACATCGAAATTGCTTGGTGCAATTCTTATTCCCATTGATTGGATAAAGGCCATTCTCAACCAGCCCTTGGAGCAGCAGTCAGTTGGTCTTGTTTTCCTTGACAAAGAAAGAAGTTCCAAGGTTGAAGTATGAAGTAACAATTATTGTCAAGGCAGAATTGATTAATGGACAACAGATTAGATGCAGCTTGAGGACAATACAAAACATTATTCAGAGGAAAGGAATTATGTGATGTATTTAACGAGGAGGAACCAGTATTTTAAATCATCAAACCTGAACCATTTCCAACTTGAACAATATCCATACCATCATAAGGCTGCAAGGTTGTTAAGTCTGCTACATTAGCAGTAATGTGAGCATATGCCCCACTGTCAGCATACCAAGTTTGTTTCTCAAAATTATGATTGGCTTCAGCAGCCATTGCTGCCAATTCAGAAGGAGGTCGTCTGCCCTGAAAGGAAAAGTTGAATCGCTGAAAACAATCCAACGCAGCATGACCAGATTTGTCACATATTTGACACTGTGGTCTGTCATATGAAGAAACACGATCACTATAAGGCTGAATTCTGGAAGGGCCTGAGATTGTGGTAATGCAGAATTGGCTGGAATTTGGCAGGAATAAGTTGCAGGTTTCCTTTTTGGATTGAGATGTTTTGCAGCAAAGGCAAAATTATGAGTTTGGATGGGAGTGGAGGCTTCAAGTAATGTTTCAAAACTGAGAAGTTCAGATTGAAAATCATCCAAAGATAGATCCTTATCTCTGCAAGCAAAATTATAGGACGTGATAAAGGGTGTAAAGTTGGGACGAAGTCCTCCAATTAAAAATATAATGAAGTCTTGATCGTTTACAGGTTTGCCTGCAGCAGCAAGTTGATCAGCCAACAGTTTAGCATCTTCAAGAAATGCAGAACATGGTCGGTTGCCTTGAACAAGAGTCTGAAGTTGCCTCTTAAGAAGAGCAATACGGGACCTTGAGGTAGATGAAAATCTTGCCTGAAGAGATTCCCAAACTTGTTTGGAAGTCTTTAGATTAAAGACATTAGAAATTAACTTCTCAGAAATGGAAGCTAGTAGCCAGCTGAGAACACAATTATCCTTTTTGAACCAAATTGCGTAGGCTAGATTAGAAGAATTATCTGAAAGAGTTCTGGTTGGTGGCTCTTCAGAACCATCAATCATACCATTTAGATCATGACTACGAAGAAACACTTGAAATTGAACACTCCATGGCAGGTAATTATGTCCTTCAAGTTTTTGGTTGACTGGTTGTCAATTGGATTGAATCTTTTGGGGTGAAGAGAACAAGGGAAGGGTTGTAGAATCAGATGAAGTCATGGTTGAGATGATGAAAAAGAAAGAAAAAGTGGATTTGTGTTTAATGTGCGGAAGCTGTGGCAAATCAGGTATTAACCTATGATTGCTCTGATACCATGAAAGATTTACAGAAACGGAAAAAGAAAGTTGACAGAAGATGAAGGAACTAAATTCTCTGCATATTTCATTATTTACAGTGTACATATATATATATATATATATATGCGTACAATCTTAAAGATCGGATAAGTGCAAGTATTTGAATTTTGAAATTATAACAGATTATCTTTATTCATCTTCTTCTGATCTTTCTCCCATGCTTGATTCTGCTCCTGATTTTGTTGAGGTTGTTATGCTATTCAATACTCTAACATTCCAGAGGCCGGTTTACTGTCCATGGGAACAAACAGCACCCAAACCACATTTATGGAACTTGGGTTCTTAATCAGATTTATGTTCATGCTCTGTATTCCACCCACTGTAGATGATTGCCTTGGTTGAAATATCTGATAATGTGTCATGCTGCTGAACAGTATATGTTACCACAATTTGGGATTTGCTTTTTGCACACCCACACAACAGATGCATGGAGAAATTATATCCTGGATTAAACAACCGGGCTTCATCTTCAACCCACCAAGCTTGCCCGTTAAAAATCTGAGCTGAAACATTAGAAAAGATCTCTCCTTGACTTACGTTGTGCATCATAGAAGTATCCAACAGTGCCATTGATATTTTTGCACGAGCAAGGTACCGTTACAAGATAGTCTTGTCGGCTTGCATAGGAAATAGAAATGATCTGAGCTGGGCTGGGCTGACACCATAAATGGAAGCAAGCTGTTCTTTCTGTAAGCTGTCGTAGTTGGTATGGTACAGTGAGGCATTGCAAATTTTGATGTCTTCAGAACCAGAGCAAGTAAATGGGTACATATTTTGTGAATTGGTGGAGTCATCAGAGGCAAAAACTATAGCTACTAGGGTTGCCATTAAAGTGATCAGGAGACCAAGAAGGAAATTGTGGGAAGTCATGGTTGTAGAGCATAGGAATTGTTTTTCCCGTGAGAGAGGAAGAAAATGAGATGAAGTGATGGAGCTAGAAACTATAGTTTCTCCTCTCCTTCATTACCTGTTTGTTTACTTTGCATCAGAACACAACAGTTAATTGTTTCGGATTGACATTTTTCATGTGACCCAACCCTTTGTTTTTAGGCTCTTACAAGGAGAGTTGTAGTTCTCCATCTTGAATATGATATTGTTTTTGTAATTTCCAAAGTATTTCCCCCATCCATTATAAGATTATATAATTAATTATGTCGATGCTTACAATTTAGTGATTTAGACAATTTTGTCTGTTGATTTACCAATAAACACACTTCCTCAATGGGTTGAACTTTGAAACATGGTTGTTTAACTTAATTTGGGAAAGTTGAATTTAACAAAATATTAACCGGACAATTTACTTGACTTTATGAGAATAATTAAGATTTAAAAAGCTCTTGCTAGCGACTTGGATGTGTTGCTTCTGCTTCCCTTTGTTTCTTTCATCCCTTAATCAACCTGACAGCAACAGCTCTGTTTCTTCTTTTCCTGGGAAGTAAGAAAGAAAACAGTATAAGAGCTGAAGAAGAACGCAGTAGTTTAGTTCTTGCAGTCATTTGCAGAGGCCCTTGAACGCAAGGGTTCGAAATGATTGTTGGTGTCGAAATTTGCTTTCCAATACCATGACATTGTCGATTCTTGACATGTCTCTTCGTTTAACGGACATCCTACTAGTTTTCTTCTTTGGTTACAGAGGAGAGGCCGCCCAAGATTACCTAAATAAGGATACAGCAAATACAAAAATCATTCTCATACAGAGAAACTAGAAAGCAGACGAGCAGTTACTTCTGGTTGGAGGCTGTCAGATATCACTGTTGATCTGTATTTTTTTACAATATATTGCAGCTTTCTCTGAAGAGCTCTTTTAAGAGCTTCTAAAGAGCTTTCTTACAAGCTCCAACATGCCATTTTCAAGCTACCTTATGCTTCCAAAGAGCTCTTTATTATAATATTTAAAAAAAATATATTCTTTCATTAATAGACGGTTTTTAAGAATAAATTTTGGCCCAAATAAAAAAAAACAAATAGTATATAAAACTTCATAATTATTCAAGTTATAACACTCACAAGTTGAACGATTATTTTTATTACAGGTTAACTCAAATCATTTGTTTTTATTAAAATATTAATTTTTATTTTTTTAACATTAACATAATTAACTTTTAATTACATTTGGTGAGGTAAGTAAGTTGATGAAAATTCATTAAATTATAATTTATCCAATTAGATATTAGTTAGCTCCACATCTTAAACCTCTCAAATTAACTTACCACTCGTGACAGAGTTTAGTAGCTATGCTAGGATCACTCAGGCATTGAGCTGAGAGTGACTCCTATTGACTCCAGCAAAGTAAAACCAAGAGAGATGACCACGAGGAGAGTCTCTACCAAGAACTCAGTGTTTGAAGCTACACCACACTTGTTGAATACTGATAGCTTTATCCCTTTGGGTTATATAAACAAAACAATAGTCCAGAACAAGTCCAAATTTCAGTGGCTCTGGTGCTTCCAATATTGATTGCATGTGCTGACTGCTGCCACATAATAAAAGATATATGTATATCCTCACAACCAGATTTTTTTGCTGACACAAAAAAGAAATTTTGCTCTTGTGCATGCAGCACAGTTTAGTTCCTGTCTTCGTCCGCCCAAGCAGAAAACACACACGTGAATCTCCCTTCCCAAAACAGTGTCATAGCCAGGTAGCTTCACAAACCATTTGATGTTTCTTTTTTTATATATATATTAGGGACTTCTTTTTAATGTAATTTGATATATTCTTTCTTGCTCTATCTTGGGTTTGAGGGTTTTTTTTCCTATTATTTTTCCCTTTTGAAGTTGTGTTAGTATGTTCTTTGTCTGCTTCTAAAATGTTTGATGGTTTTCGTTGACTTCTCTGGCTCGTTTGTTATATAATTATTCGTTGGTTGCTGTGAATTCCTTGTCAAAATTCGTAGCTGGAAATGTTGTTATTAGATTTAAAATTCTGACAATTGGGTAATTTTTCTTAAGATCACAGAGCAGGGTAACCATTTTTGTTGCTTCATCCAATGTTTAGTTTTCATTCTAATGTTTTCTGAAGAAAATTGATGGCTAGGAACTGAGTTTGCTGTCTTGCTTGATTTTTCAGACCGGGTGAGAAGGTAGACTAACTGTCATGGCACCTAGAGCATTAGACTATGAATCGTTGAATGAAAATGTCAAGAAGGTTCAGTATGCTGTTAGAGGCGAGTTGTATCTTCGAGCTTCTGAGCTCCAGAAGGAAGGGAAGAAGGTGTGTGTGTAAATATATATATATATAGTCTGCTCAAGTTTTCTTTAGAAATGTTGCTGTTCATAATTTTGCTTATGATGTTAAGTGGATTTAAATGTGTTGAGTTTTTACTGGGTTTATCAGGATGCAACAACCGGAGATTTTTACTTGATTTTGCACACCTCAATTTTGAATCTGCTGACTAATCTTTATCAATTGCTTCTAGTTTCGGTTGCTTATTCAGTGTCTTCCAAGTGTTCGTATACACTGCCGTTCCTTTGTTGGATATACATCTTGTTTGTATTCCCTTTCTTCGTCTTTTGAATTCATGAAGGACTTGTCAAATGTTGTAACGTGCATTTTTTATTAGAGGGACGCTTTTTCTCTCGTCAAATGTGAAAACTTAGTCCTATATGAGATGCGTTTTCTATTGCGTATAATTTGTTTATTGAAGAACAGCATGTTTCCGCAAAAACATGTTCTTGCATATTTCGTAGCACAGCCATGAGCATAGCAATTAATCCTTCACGGCCCTGCACTTGGCTATCAATGACAATCTTGAACGTTAGACCTGATATTATTCTAGGGCCTTAACATGTTACTTTATGTGTAAAATCTTACTTCACATATCATTTTCTTCCTTGTAAAACCATGAGATGGCATCTGTATTTTGGCTTTAATCAACCAGTACAAATCATTGATTTTTTTTATTTTATTTTTTTGTATAACATGCCATTATCCTTTGCATATTTCTCTGAGTCTCACTGCTTCCAATTTATTCGGTAGATTATTTTCACAAATGTCGGCAATCCTCATGCGCTTGGACAGAAGCCACTTACCTTTCCTCGCCAGGTTAAGTTGAAATATATTATATTCCTGTCTATTTATCTTATGTATTTACTGCTTAAACGAACTGCTTTGAGTTGCTTATGTATTCTTGTCTATATAGTCGAGTTGAACCATGAAAAGTTCTATTGCAGGTGGTTGCTCTCTGCCAAGCTCCATTTCTATTAGATGATCCAAATGTAGGATTGTTTTTCCCTGCGGATGCGATTGCAAAAGCTAAACATTATCTTGCTATGACTATTGGTGGTCTAGGTATCTTCTTCTTATCTGCCTTTTCTTACACAAGTTTGGGATAGGGTTGAAAAATCCTTGAGCAATTGTATCGAGTATTTCGGTCTATCATGCGTGTATGTGGGTGGTCTATGGAGGGTCATTAGATCACGTGCATTGAAATATTAATGCCATGTTTGTTTCCCGAAAAGTAGTTTCCGGAAAACTATTTTCCAAACTTTCCTGTGTTTGTTTGTCATTAGAAAAGTTAGTCAACGGAAAACACTTTCTAGTCAACGGAAAACACTTTCTAGTTAATTTCAGTAAAAAAAAAAATTTGACTTGGTTTTCAGGAAAATGTTTTCCCTTTAGCTGTGTTTGTTTTCCGGAAAGTGGTTTCCGGGAAATCACTTTCCAAACTTTCTTGTGTTTGTTTGCCAGTAGGAAAGTTGGTCAATAGAAAACACTTTCCAGTAAAAGAAAAATTTGGCTTGGTTTTCAGGAAAGTGTTTTCTTGAAAAATTTAAGGGGAAAACACTTTCCGGAAGTTGTAAAAAATTTAGAAATGTCATTATTTGCTGATTATATCAAATTTGATCCTCAAACTTTTGATTGCTATATATATTTTGTTTTGAATAT
Organism: Populus tremula; assembly: GCA_964019445.1. Classification (NCBI taxonomy): domain Eukaryota; kingdom Viridiplantae; phylum Streptophyta; class Magnoliopsida; order Malpighiales; family Salicaceae; genus Populus; species Populus tremula. The sequence continues at coordinate 12,731,597 of CAXHTJ010000018.1, read as the reverse complement.
TTATTTTTCAATTTCATCTCTTAAAATTTTATTTTTATATTAACTTTGATCCTTATTTTTATAATTGTTTTTTCCTTATCATTTTTTTATTGAAATTTTTATTTATCAAATTTGATCCTCATTCTTTTGATTGTTACTTATTTTATTTGAAATAATTTATGAAATGTTGATTATTATTATTTTAATTTCTTCATTTTTAATTTTTTTAAAAAAATTTTAGATTTGATCCCTATTATTTTGATTATTATTTATTTTATTTGAGATAATTTATGAAATTATATATTTTTTTTTCAATTTCATTCTCATTTAACTTTTTAATTTGTAAGATTTGTTCCTCATTATTTTAATAAACTTGAGAAAAATAAAATATTAATAAGTTATTTTCCAGCTTATTTTCCATGACATAACCAAACACTGGAAAGTGTTTTCCAACTCATTTTTCATTACATTACCAAATATCAAAAAATACTTTCTCAAAATTTATTTTCCCTGAAATTCACTTTCCAAAAAAACCTACTTTCCAGCAAACAAAACAAACGGAGCCTAATATTTTTTATAGTTGGTGGTGTTCTAGATGCTTCCCCTTATGCCTACTCTACACATATCTTTCCTAGGCCACGTTTGTTTCTAGGAATTCACTTTTCTAGAAACCATTTTCCTCACTTTCCTATGTTTGGCAAATACATGGAAAGTGAGTCAAAGGAAAGTAAATTCTGGTCAAAGAAAATGTTAACGTTAATCTCAGAAAAGTGTTTCCGCTTTTTATTCTTGGAAAACACTTTCTTGAGCCTGCGTTCTCATGCTTTTTTAAATGTTCATGTTAATTGCACTGTTCAATGAACAGTGTATTGCGTACACTGTTCACTGGAAAATAGTGAACAGTGCAGTTCTCTTACACTGTTCACTTGCCTGCGGAACTCTCTTCTTCTTCTTCTTTTTTTTTTTTTAAGTGTGCTATTTTTTTAACATTTAAAAAAAATAGTTTAGAGTGAATTTTATACCTTAATATTTTATCCAATTTTATTATATGCTAAAAATATTATTAAAACTATAGTTTTTGTCGGATGTATTTCGTATGTAATGAAATTATAAATGGTTTCATGGAATAGTAAAAAATATTTCACAAGCTTATTTCTCTACAATATGATATGATATATATAGTTATATTTTATAAAATAAGCTATGTATGAATATAGGATATAATAAAAAAAAATTCATCATTATACATTTTAGATTTCATTTTTTTTATTGTAAGTGATTAAATATTTTATATATATTAGATAAATTTAAAAAAAAATTAATTTATTAATAAATTATTTTCCAGTTCATTTTCCATAATACAACCAAACACTGGAAAGTGTTTTCCATAACACTACCAAATATCGGAAAATACTTTCCCGGAATTTACTTTCCAAAAATTCACTTTCACCAAAATTTATTTTCCAAAAGAAATTCACTTTCCTGCAACCAAACGAAACCTTGTTATTTTATTCTCGCCAATATTCCTTTCACAGATGTTCTTGTCTTAACAACTTTATGGTTTTCAATACTGTGCTGCTGAAGTCTAGCTAGTTAAAGAGTAGTTCCACTGTGACATCAGCCATGAGAACCTGCAATGCAAATTAAAGTTACTCTTGCTCATATGTTTAGGTGCTTACACTGACTCCCGAGGTATGCCGGGAGTTAGGAAGGAGGTAGCAGATTTCATTGAAAGGCGTGATGGATATCCAAGGTGATGTGTTAAAGCCTTTGATTTTTATTGTTCAACTCTTTGACTACATGAAAAAATAAAAACCAAAGTTGTGTTTCGAATAAATAGTTATCTTTGGACTGGAAGTGGTAAGCCGAAGTTCACTTTGCTGCTTGCTTTGTTGACAGTGACCCAGAACTCATATTTCTCACTGATGGTGCCAGCAAAGGTGTTATGCAGATCTTGAATACTATTATCAGAGGTGAAAGTGATGGGGTAAGTATACATCCCTGGAAGTGCTATTGTCTCCCTCTTTGATTGAATGTAGGCTGCTTCTTCTACAACTTTCCAATCCCTTGTTTCCTGCTGGTAACAATAGAGGTTTTCTTTGTCTTAGTACGATTATAGTACCATTTACAAGATAATGCTTGTTAATACAAAAACTGCATATTTGTCAGATTTTGGTTCCAGTGCCACAGTACCCACTTTACTCTGCTACAATTTCTCTACTTGGGGGTTCCCTTGTTCCATATTTTCTAGAAGAGACAGCAAACTGGGGTCTTGATGTAAATGACCTGAGACAGTCAGTTGCACAAGCTCGCTCTAAAGGAATAACTGTTAGTATGCTTTGACTCTTCCTATTATATATGAAATTGCTTGCTATCTATTTGGAAATTGGAACCTAAGAAGTTGATTGAAAACTGTAAAAACAGAATGGATCAGGGTACTGGTTTAATTGTCCTGGTTTAGCCAGTTAATTGAACAATCACCCTCTGAGATTATATATATATACTTGTGAAGATTGGTTTATTGTCCTCTTCCATTTGAAAACTAAACGTGCATTAATTACCTGCTGACCCAACTTATCTTGTAGCACTCATCACTGCAAAATAAATCTCTAACATGATTGATATGTGATCAGGTAAGAGCAATGGTGATTATTAACCCAGGCAACCCCACTGGTCAGTGTCTTAGTGAAGCTAATTTAAGGGAAATTTTGCACTTCTGTTACCAAGAAAACTTGGTTCTTCTTGGAGACGAAGTTTATCAGCAGAACATTTATCAGGATGAGCGTCCTTTTATCAGTGCTAGAAAGGTAAATATTGTTTTTCCTCGAAATTCAAGTGTTTGTACCTGGAGTTACAACTTGTATTAGTCATATTTTTGTTGCGACTTTGGAAGGTTTTGATGGGCATGGGGCCACCCGCAAGCAAGGAAGTTCAGCTCGTTTCTTTCCACACCGTGTCCAAAGGATATTGGGGTGAATGTGGGCAGCGGGGTGGATACTTTGAGATGACCAACATTCCTCCAAAGGTTTTCTTTTTATCAAATAGATTTCTCTTTTTCATAATAATTGTTCACTGTTTTCAGTCTCATGTATTTTGCGACATGCAATATTGAAATTAAACATAAGAAGGATCTTTAAATTCCGGCAGTATTTGAACTACAAACATCCAAAAGTCATTTTTGTTTGTTATGATTTATGCTGCAGACTGTTGATGAGATTTATAAGGTTGCATCAGTATCACTCAGTCCAAATGTCCCTGCACAGATATTCGTAAGTAGACTTGCACACTCTGTAGTGGTATTTTTATCTACTTAACTGGGAAATCCAGTTCTTGTTTCTCGTTATTATTCCAATTAAAAAGTCTACCTCTTTACAGATGGGGCTGATGGTCAACCCGCCTAAACCTGGAGATATTTCATATGAGCAGTTCATTAGGGAAAGGTATGCCTGCTAAGATTTAGTTCCTTGGGAGTCAATTCAGTATTCATGATAATCTTATGAAATGGAACCAAGGACATTCCCCTTTGATCTAGTACCATGCTAAACTGTCAATCTGATTACCAAACTAGTTAATGGATGTTGATGTCCACTGTCGAAATCAAAGAATTGTCTGCTTTGAGCAGGTAATAACAGTGTTTTATGATCAAAACAATGCAGCAAAGGGATCCTGGAATCTTTAAGGAGAAGAGCTAGGATGATGACTGATGGATTCAACAGCTGCAGAAATGTGATATGCAATTTCACAGAAGGTGGATTGTTGTTTCTTAGCTATTTTTAACATCTTTCATTTCGTGATCTCTTTCCCAATCTATATGTGTATATGTGATCATTGTATGACATCGTAGAATTTGGTTTTAGGTGCCATGTATTCATTTCCTCAAATAAGATTGCCACCTAAAGCAATAGACGCTGCCAAAAGGGCTGGAAAAGTTCCTGATGTTTTCTACTGTCTCAAGCTTTTGGAGGCCACTGGCATTTCCACAGTCCCTGGTTCAGGATTTGGACAAAAAGAAGGGTAACTGCTTCTTGTTTTATTTTGATTTAGATATGGTTAAATGCCATTTTCCTATTCTATTCTATCAAATGGTTCTACATTGCTTGAAACACACAGGCATGCACACACGGGCACAACCATGCATGAAAACAGACAAATAAAACAAAACAAAAGAGAATTCTGCCGATTCTAGTTTCTCCTGGTTATGTTTCTCTTCCTGCAGATTGATTTCCTAACACATACTGAATCTTTTTAATTTCACGTTCAATATGAATCATGTATTTATGAAGATGACATGTAAGCATCTGACAGGGGTATGGGGAATTCTTTTTCCTCTTCTCAGCTTCTCACCTTTTGTTTCTGAAGGGGGTTTTGCATTTTCCCCCATCGGCCTTCCTTTTGCGGGTGTGCAAAAGCAAGTCTCTAGATGGGTCTGTTTCTGAACTGTAATTAAATGCTAGTGTCTGATTGTTATTCTTTCTTGTAGGGTATTCCATTTAAGGACAACCATTTTACCGGCAGAGGAAGACATGCCGGAAATCATGGACAGTTTCAAGAAGTTCAACGATGAGTTCATGGAGCAATATGAAGGCCACGGTGGTTATTCAAGGCTGTAAGAAATTCTTCAAATTCTGCAAATTGTATCATATTATTGGGCAGTTCTAGCCGTTTGGTAAATGCTTCCTTGAATTGCCTGGATTTGGCTATGTAAGCTAAAGTCTGTTGACGATTCCTTCTGCTGCTAATGATGACTCAGACATCAATCTTCTGTATGAATACCTGCTCAATCCAACGTCTAATGTTGTCATTCTTAAAGGTTTCACTCAGTTACTCTGATCTGATGAGCTAGCGACTAAATGGATGCCTACCTCTGCCTCTTCGCATCAGTATCTTGTTCCAGGTTGAAAGAAAAGTTGCCGATGGACCTAAGCAACCTTGTTGCCCTGGAATTTAAGCCTTTCGTGATTCTTTTCCCTTTTCTGATTAACATAAATTCAGTCCTCGCTTTTTCTGTGCTCCTCGTAAATAAGGCCTACGACCTCCTCTAAGGGCTTGCCTTAGCCTGTCAATATGAACTGCCTTCTTTAAATTCGATGAAACCTACTATCTAGCTAGCTCTGCCACCCATTTAAACCCGCACTCCCTTCGTAAATAAGCAAAATTTTCTTTATATATATATTTTTGAAAGGAAGCCAGCCATTTAGGCCTCCCCCCACCCTACTAAGTGGCAGCCTCCCTAGAAACGGATATGAAGATCGGAAGTGATGGTGTTTGAACACCCTCTAAGGAAGTCCTTCGACTTTTAAACAGGCATTTAGTTATGTTTTAAGATATGGTTTTAATTAAATTCATTAACATCTGAGAAGAAAAAACAATCACTGAAAATAATCGAACATATTGATTGAAAGAGAGCTTTAGTCCATCTTTATAGACTACAAAATATGTAAGAACAACTTCTTCTTCTCTGATAAATGAAAGCTTTACTGATCAAAAGGAACTGAGAGGGCAAACCCAATACAGAGTTCAAGACATACGAGGTATAAAAAGGGAATGCTAGAATAAATAATTCAGATATGTGGGATTTGAAGTAGCATCAGATGTTAGAATGATGCATGCTCAAAATATAAATATTCGCTGCATGTTACAAGAACAGTACGCACGAAGAGATAACTTGAGAGAGGGAGGGAGAGAGTTTACAACAGGCATTTGATGGTTTTCATAGAGTTTGGTCCATTCAGTATGAAATATTATAGAAAAAAAATAATTAGTTTATTGCTTATAAAATAACGATTAAAATATAATTTGACCATTATTACATCAAAAGTAAGTCTCAAGAAGTTTATAACACTAGGTATCGAGATGTAACACATGGTCCAATGATATTCTTAGATCTCTCGATACATATGAAAGGTAAATTGATGTAATAGATGGTCCTATGATATTTTTATCATGGTCTCTCGGTACATGATTTGAAAGATACATTTTGAGAACATGCTAGAGAATAAAAGTTTATAATACCAAGTCTCGAGATCAAGCCATTAAAATTTTATAATATATAAAGACTAATTAATGATATTTTATATTTTATATTTTATAAAATAAATAACTTGCAAATAAAAATATTTTTATCATGCATCTCGAGAGCTAATTAACATTATGCCACTAATTACTTTAAAAAATGTAAGATATAAGCAGGTCATTAAGTTTTTATAAATTTCTTGATGCTAAGCATACAAATAAGATTCTTAATTTTATAAGAATATAAATATAAATAATATCCTCAAAACTTAATTATCGAATAAGTGATTCTATAATAAAAGCTTGGGATCAAAAATTAAATTTTCCTGTAATTTTAGGTTTGAATTTTATAGTTGCTAATATAATGATTATTTGAAATTTATATAATCATTAATTTTAAAACCTGTAAAATTAATTAAAATATACACAAATCAATCCAAACATTTATATTAATAAAAAAACAATCTTAAAATTTATTTTGTTTTAGCATTTTGCTAGCTTAATAGAAGTCATCTCCCTAGGATAAAGATGTTCCATGTATTTTTTTTTAAATAAAATAAAATTAAGAGTCATTATCCATCGTCAATTTTGCTGAGCTATTTGCATAATTGCAAGCAATGGTAGTACAAGACTGACATCGCAATCTACTTTGCAAACCTGTCCCATCTTGCATCAACTTTTTTTCTTACATCAATGACACATAGCTGCATCACAACGAAGAAAAAAAAAACATTAAGGGGTGAGCATCGGTTGAAGAGTTTGGTTTGGATAAAAAAAAAATCAAATTAATTTTGTTTTTCAATATCTTTAGATTAAAAGGGTAGTTGTAATTGTTTATTAAAATATTTTTTATTTAAAAATATATTAAAATAATATTAACGTATTAAAATAATTTAAAATTATTAAAAAAATATTAATTTAAAATAAAAAATTAATAAAATTAAATTTTTTTCAAAAATATTTTTAAAATACAAAAATAAACAGCATTACGAGCCTAAAAAATTAAACCATTTCTGTGGTGCATTTCTTTCATTTTCTAAAACCTAGAATTAAAATCAATTAAAGTTTTTATTTATTTATTAATCAAAATATGCAAAAAAATTCAAAAAAACAATTTCAAACTTTTAAACCGTAAAAACGAGGGGGGGCGTCCTATTCTTAAATTTTGTTCACAAGACATTGGGTGCCATAAAGGGGCGAATAACAGGCACAGGTGAGTTGATGATCCCTATGTCGTTGGCGCCAAATCCCAAGTCAGTCGATCCTGCCGTGCTCAGCTTGTTTCACGGGCACTCCACTCTCTTTCTAGCAACAAGTCTTCATTTTATTATTTTGGTTTAATAAATAATCAAATCTTTAAATAGGATCTGCTTATGTCACGAGGTTCCTTCCTCGGGTTCTCTTTCTCTCACTCTCCATCCAAAATCTGATTGCTATAAACAATAACATTCAGCAATTATTTATTTTTGCTCATCATATTCATGTACCTACCTCCTCCTCCTCCTCCACCTCCGCCCCCTTCAAAGCTTTTTGATTACTTAACAACACTCCTTACTTTTCTTTCTTTCTCTCTTTCTTTCTTTCATGGACCTTCATCTCCTCCCTTGCTTATTCCCACCTTCCCTGTAGCTTCACAAAGACGACGACGACTCAGGAATTTAACCAAAATCTCCTTTCATTTTCACTTTACAACTCTTCTTTCTCGAGTCCACTTTCCTTCTGGTTTCGTTTGATTCTCTACCAATCCCTACTCTCATCTTTATTTATTCTCTCTCTGTGCTGGCAATAGCTTTATTCCTTATTCCTTAATAGCTAGCTAGTTCCCTCCCTCTCTCCGGTCGAGCTACTCCTATAGTATTGGTTTGCTCTAGTTTAAAGTACGGGATCCAAAACATAACATGGGGTTCTCAGAGAAGCCTCAAGTTGTGGATGGTGGCTTGGATTTAGATGGAAATAAAAGATGGGTTATTGCTGGAATTCCTTTAAGAGCTCCTTTGAAACCCATATTTACAAATCCAGTTGAGAAAGAGATCTACGACGAAAGCGATGATGGTCAGAACAACTGCACTACTTCAACAACGCCGACGAGTGAAGAAGCCAAAATCCCTTCTAAATTGGTGTGCCCTCCGGCTCCCAGGAAGCGAAAAGCTACTTTCAAGTGTAATTACACCAGTGGTATGAGGGAGTTCTTTACTCCTCCTGACTTGGAAACCCTTTTTATACAGAGGGCAAACTGATCACTGATTGATTTCTTAACTCGCCTCCTTTAACGACTACTTCTTTAGATTTCCTTGCATATTCGACCGAGTTAGGCATGCAGGCAACCTTAGCAGGAGGATCTCATTGCTTGTACAGGTCATATAATTAGTAATAAAATAAAAGAAAATCTGGAATGATTACTTGCCTTCACTCATGATATGTTTTGTCTTTGTTACTCGTCAAAAAAAAGCTCCCTACCAAGCTTTTAGGTAGCTGTATAATACTCTACTACTACATGTATGTTTAGCAAATCAAGTTGTATTTTTTTTCTTTTCTTGGTATTTTGCATCCATGTTTTAAATTAAGGTCAGATGAACTTATATTCTTTGTTCTTGCACTGCAAATGTTAATTAAAGAGAGTAATTAAATGAATTAGGTTTCCTAGCCCTTGTTAGATGGCTTTGTTTTACAACCATGTTGGAAGACAGTTAAACAATTCGCAATGATTCATAGTCTTAGTTTCCTGATCTGATCTCTTGTTCTTGATCAGTTTTCAAGTTAATCAAAACATGACAGTGGTTTGATCAGTTTGTTCTCATCTTCTGATAGAGGTACATATCTTTCTGTCGCTCTTTATGGGACTGTTCATGCTCATGCGGGGCAGAAGAGACATGGTAGTCAACATCTAAGCAATTAAATAGCCAAAAGTTGTCAAATGCTGGTAGGGGTAAATCCTTTTCAAAGATAAGAAGATGCTGCACGGATGATGCTTGACGGCCTGATTGACCGAGACAACTCCCCTCGGAGACCCACTGTTGATCAAACCTTTTTATGGACTCTTGATTTGCTATGTATCATCCTTGTTTAACGTTGAACTTTAAGTGTGTTTAGTCTTTCTGTGACCCACCCACCCACCTCGGACTCTGACGGTAGTGGGACTGGCCGGGAAAGTTCTCTCTGTAGTGCTTTCTCTCGTAAGAACCATTAAAAAGGACAGATAACATGTGAATTGGGAGGTTAGAATCCTATGTGAGTTGAATGGACCTAGCTCGTTTAAAATTCTCAAGCTCAAGTTTGGCATGCCAAACCAATAATTGACGAAGATATCCGCGAGCGCGAGCACATATATGAATAATATAATATCATCTAACCCTAGTAATTAATCAAGGACTCCCAGTTGTTTATTTGGTAGCTAGAGAATAATAATGCAGCTATGAAAGCAAATGTTACAACAGCGACAACATAGATAGCTAGCCAGGGGAAGTTCACCGAATCTTGGGTTCATTTTACTTACATTACAAGAAAGCTTCTCGGGATCTGAGCTGTTGGCGGGGCAATCGATTTCCACCATGTCTGCAGAAATGCTGCGAGTGATCTTTACTTGGAAGCTAGCTAGTTGTAAACTGTGTTAATGGTGGTTTAAATCACTCATTCTGGGTAAACTTCTTATTTATCCTTGTAGATCAATCAATATTGAGTTTGAAATTTCCCAATGGAATCTTCAATTTCCTAAGAAGTTTCATTGCTACCCTTAACTATTATTTAGATTATATTTGTTTTTGAAAGTGTTTTAAAAATTATTTTGAAAAAATGTAAACTCAATAAAGCCCAATATTAATAGTCTATCTATTATTTGGTTTTTAACTTTTATTTTTTTGGTTTTTTTACCAGCTGCGACAATATTAAGATTGAGCAATAAAGGGTAACATTAAAGAATTTTAAAGTATATGAGTGGAAATGAAACATCGAGGAATCTATAAGGACAAATTAAAAGGTAATGTATCGTTGTTATTATTATTATTATTTATTAATAAGAGTGTTTTGATAAATCTTACAGGTTGTGAAATTAATAAACATGTAAGCAAATGATCCTGAGTGTGAAATGTGAGATTTAAACCTGATGATTTTAGAAAAAAAGCAAGTCTTCTAAAACATGATCATTTCAATTATATTTTTTAAAATTATATATACTATTATTATTATTATTGTTTTGTTAAGTGGCTAACATTATTGGAGACCACATGATGAATCCTCAAGGGATAATATACTATGTGCTTGGCAATTAGTGTAAGCTTCATGTTAATTAATATTCAACTCTCGACAAGTTTTTTATTTTATGCTTAAAGACGAGGGAGCTGCACCGAAAAAAGAAAAGAAAAACAAAGGAGGAAAAGACAAGGGAGCAAAAGTATTTTAAATCGACGCATGATGACACCAATTATGCGAGCAAACATTATGCCCACTGATCGAGTTTGGAAATTTGGATTTGTTGTTAATTATCGTACCATATATTATTATTATTATATTATTCTCTTACCAAGTTACTCTTTCATTGACATTTTTTAACTCTTCCCGGTAAAATTGCTTGAGGTACGATGATGGTGTTTCTGATTAGTTTATTATAGATATCTCATAATTGAGTTATTTGAATATCTTTACATGAATATTTATAAACAACAAAACCATGTTTAAAAAGAGATTTGGATTAATCGGTAACTCAATTAGTTAAATTATAGATTTGTTATCTATAAATCATCAGTCCGAGTCCCACAAACCTTATAGAGTAATTAAAGATTTATATTATCGTTAATTTTAAAATTTATAAAATTAATTGAGATATGCGTAAACTGATCCAAACACCTAGATTAGTAAAAAAAAGTTTTGGATTGCACCGAATGCTTAATTTAATATAAAGATATATTATTTTTTATTTAATTTTAAATTATATTTAATTTTAAAAAAAAATGCTATATATTCAATTCTATAAGGATGTAGTCAGATATAATCAATTAAGGCCATATTTAAATTTTAAACCTCTTATATAAATATACTATTTAAAGAAAAAACATTTCTTAATAAAATCTTAAATTTAATTTTTGTGTGGAAACATTTTTGACATAATTATGTCTTCCTTCAACCTATTCATAAGATAAAAGGATGTCCTTGATTGGATAGCATGTCTACTTATGGGGTAATATTTATCTGACCCGGTAATATTTATCTGACCCGGTAATATCTTCAAGGGACGGGTAGCGACAAAAATAGTTTAAAATGATTTTTTTTAATGGCTTTTTTTCACAATAAAGCTGTTTAGATTGATAAAGTGATTTATATATATATATATAAACCACTGGCATCCTGTCTCTGTTTATTGTACGAAACTTTATTGTAACATTTGTCATATATGTCCACTTTAGCCCAGATCCAGTCACGTTTTTTTCAAGTAAATTTTAAAAATAACAAGTTGTTTTTAAAATATTTTTTACTTATAAATATGTTAAATTAATATTATTTTATTTTTAAAAAATTATTTTAAATATTAATGTATTAAAATAATTCAAAAAAATAATTTAAAATAAAAAAATTAATTTTTTTAATATAAAAACAAATACACTCTAGCTAACACACATGACACACACACACATATATATAATATTATTATAACTACCTATTGACACGTTTGCAATGACGTTTGCTAGAGTCTCGTAATAATAATAATAATACACGACATTTGTAAAACGTTATCTATAACAAAAATAATGTTTTTTTTTTCTATGATTTCTTCATCTCAAGAATAACGAAGACATTGCCATCTTCTGCTACGAAACATCCTTCAAAAATAATTTTTAAATTTACTTTTATATTTTTTTAACCTGGCACTAAACACCATTTTAATTCAGATTTTCCAAAATGACCGTGGTTTGACCGGCAAAGAAAACAGGGTGGGTCCCTTTCGTCACAGTAATAATTAGGCGTAATGGAGCGGATCACATGCTTGACAATTTGCTAATTAATTAACAGTTTTAACTCTTGATAAGTTAAAGTAGACAAGGGAGCCAGAATATTAATTCACATACATGCACGGATTATGCGAGCAAGAATAGGGCATGTTTGGGGATGCAGACAATGGCAGGTTTAAGGTGAATGGATATTGAGTGAAACTATTAAAATATTTAAGAAATCTTTTTTTATTAGTTTTTATGAATGTTTAACAAGTAAATTCTTTAGTAATTTTTTTCTGTTTTTATTTATAGAATCCATTAAATACTAGTCAATGGCTTTCTGTTGCGCGGGTGTTTTGTGTTTTCTTATATACATTGTTTTAGAAAATCACACACTTTTTAAAAATATAAAAACAATAATACTTTTTAAAATGGTGTAATGTTTGCTAAAACTAATGTAATAATATTTGCTAAAAATTTGATAAGATTTAACCATACTGATCATACAACACACAATTTCTTAGAAATCATTATGCTTATTTTTTTTCGTTGAATTTGAATTTATTTTTCTTGTGTGTTTTTCTGAGATTTTATTATGTTACTCTATGCATAGATAATGTATTATTACTCAGTATACATTCAAAAACATATCTATAATTTTCCTGCAATTACTATTTTCTTTTTCTCCTTTGTATTTGTTGGATTTAAAGATAATTTGTAGCATTTCCATCTGTTTTGGATAAGATTTTCTTATACTAATTAATGTTACAAAGGAAAAAAAACAGCTCGCATACTGCATATGATCCACTAGACCTAGCTATTACACATATTAAGTAAAACGAGTCCATCCTAGCTAGTCAGCAATTCACATGCCACTTTAATATTTTAATTGGATGATTGATTATTTTAATCATGTTAAATGTATGTTCGTATGATATATACAAGAATATGATATATTATATATTTTTTCTATTATATCTACAACCATATAATAAACTATTCGAGATTATTGTTTTATTAAAGTTTAGATTTAAAGCATATAGATAGTTATTATTGGGAGGTCGGGATATTCATCAACATGACTGTAGATCATTAGAGGCTATATAAAAATATATTTGAAAATATAGTAGTAGTTTTTTTTTAAATGTTTTTTATTTTAAAATACATTAATTTTTTTATTTTTAATAATTATTTTTAATATTAGTATATTAAAATGACCAAAAACATCAAAAAAATATTACTTTTAAGATAAAAAAATATATTATTTTTTTAAAAAAAACTTCTAAAATATAATGCCAAATACATATTAAGTAGCAATTAAAACCTGGTAAGCTTAGGCGGCAACACCCTTTTTGTTGATGACCGGATGTATCCGCTTGGCTTTTTTGGATATTCTATGGTTGCACCCTGAAAAGAAATTGCCCAGTCTTTTGTTGTTCCGGCTATTGCAGGAAAGAGCGCAAGTTTTTTAAATTGTTTTTTATTTTAAAAATATTAAATTATTAATTTTTATATATATTTTTATGATTTTCATATATTTGGTAGAAATAAAAATAAATTTTTAATTAAAATATATTTTTGAAAATATTATTAAACACAAACTCATTACCTCTTTCATGCGAGGAAGTGAAAACATTTTACTGGGAGAGTGTGAGAGGTTTTGCTAAGTTTTTATTTTAGATTAAAAAATGATGTATTTTTAATTTTTAATGAGATATGGTTTGTGTTTTAAAACAATTATATCTAAAAAAATTTAATCATGTCTGGAAACCAAACATTCCAAGGTATTTGGGAGTACGGACAAAATATTATTTATCTAAAATTTAAAGTTTATTTATTAAAATTAATGTTTTTTTAATATTTTTAGATGTTTGGATAAGTCAATATTAAAAATAAATTTTAATAATAAAAAAATATAATTTTAATTTATTTATTTAAAAAAAAAAAAAAACACAAGACAACATCTGCCACTGAACATGCCTACTGTGTGTTTAATTGGATGGTTGTTGTCAGGGCGCCAGTTCCAATGTTGTGGGCTCCTGAACATGACTAGCAAGGGCTTCAGTACATAGCTCAAGGCTAACTCATATAATAGGTTGGTCGGGTCATTTTCTGGATCCGTAAATCAACTCCAGTTTATCCCAGAATTACATTCCAATCAGCGACTCGAATTAAAAGCAAGCCTTTTGAATCAATAGCCACTCTTTGTTTTTATATTTCAAAAATATTTTTAAAAGAATTTGAATTTTTTTTATTTTTTTAAATTAATATATTTTTAATAATTTTATATTAATAATTTGATGTACTAATATAAAAATAATTTTTAAAAAATAAAAATATTTTAAAAAATAATTGTAATTACATTTCCAAACCATTCCTTTTAAAAACCGATCAAGTGGGCTTCAGTGACCAATCAAGATGGGCAGAGCACTTTGCATGTGTGATTCATTCAAAGGAGTGCGTGCGGATCAGATAATTGAAAGTTTAGAAGGGTGGCGATCAATTATTGTGCCTAAAATTTTAGCTGAGCCCACTCATCTTCTTTGTTTTTCCTTAATATCACTCTGTGATCCGCAAGTTTGACTGTACTTCTCGTTGATTTCGCTCTCGAAATAACTAGTATAATGACCATAATTAACCTGTAATTTGAGTTATGAATTTTATTGATTTTTTTATATGCTAAATATGATACTAAATGATAAAATTAATAAAAATTCAAAATTAAAAGATAGGGTTTAAAAAAAATATAGAAGCAGTTAAACAAAAAAAGAGTCATGGGCACATCATTAAACTTGGTACAATGGTTCAAACTTGTAATTTCTCAACCTAAATCTTTTCTTAACATGTGTTTTAAATTAAATTGTATGGAAATTTTTTTAATGTGACCTTATTAATTGAGCATCTCTAAAGAAAAAACTCAATAAGAAAAGGAAAAAAAGTTAAATTCATCCTAGTTAACTCATCAAATCTACAAACTAATTATGAACTCTATTAGGTTGAATTAATTGATTTGTTTTATTAAATGATAAAAATACAAAAACTGATTTATAATGAATATAATACTGAATGATAAATTCTAATAAAAAATTAACATTTAATTATAAAATTAAAAAAATCAAAACATAAAAAAATCTTTAAGGCCAATAAAAAAGAGCTCGGCCATAAAAATAATCATGCAAGTGAGCCTAAGGGAAGCCCGCATGCCTAGCCCTGTTTTTTTCTTTTTATATTGGGCAAATAACCTATCATCATCCCTTTTTTTTTACAACAAAAAATGATAGGCGACCGGTCATATATCATAATGCAGAAAATATTTACACTTCTCGCCACTCATAATCTTAGGCTCGTCTCACATGTTTCACCCGACTAAGCTATGACACGAACTTGTATAATTCAAGTGATGAGTTTCAAAATCTAAGATACTTAATAATAAGGTTAATGTGTTGAATAATTTATTAATCTTTTAATTTAAGCAATCTGATTTATTTTTCCTAGCTAAGGTGTCTGATGACTTAATATGAAAAATCTAAGTGGGTGGTAACAGGTGGTGCTTGGTAAGCCAAGGTAGCTGGTAGAGAAAGTGTAAGGATATCTTAGAGAGATAGACTTTTGAAATATGTATACTAAAAGTGTTAAGAACGAAGATATTGTGAGCCTTGAGTTTGAATGATTCATAGTGTATTTAAAACCCATAAGTTTTGTTGTTTTGTGGAGAGGAGGGGTTGAAGTAAAATTTCAACCTTCGTGATATTTTGAGTTGTATTCTACTCGAAATAACACATATTATATCGGTATAAAATACAAAGAGACTCACGTTGGGTCTTGGAAAATTTTCTCAAGAAAATATTGGGCTCGAGTAAGGTGTTTAAACCTATTAGAGATGAAATGGGGATTCAAGCATGCTACTTGGACCTAAGCGTTGCAATCCAAACCCATCAGGGTGTTCGAGTGTACACCCAGAACCAACTAAGTGTGTTGCTCCTAGCACCCCAGCAAGGCTGGGCACCATGTCCACCACTACCAAACAGTACACATATCACTCTAGTAGCCGTGCACCTAGATGGTGGACTTGAGCTTCTATACTCAAGTCCCGAGCGTATGCCTAACATGGGCTCGGGCTACCATTCATGAGCCCATGCATCTTGGTAGAAGTTGGGCTCGGGCTTGGTGGCCCGAGCCTATAGGAATGTTTTTTTGGATCTTTTTAGTGTTTTTGGGGTCTATTAAATTTAAATTTATCATCAAAAAAAATCAACCCTTATAATTATCCTAGAAAAATTCCCGCCTCTAAATAAGGTAGAGTCTACACAAAATTAACTCTCAATTCAAAGTAGCAATTAGAAACTCCAATTAGAGAATGGATTTTTAAAATTTAATGGCTAATAAAATAAATTCAAACAAAAAACATAACAATTTACTAATAGTGTAGTTGTGTTGTTTTAATGTTAGATAAAAATCAACGATGAATATGCATTTACATGTAGCATGATGCAAAAAAGGAGAGATTATTATAGTATAAACTAAAAGAGAAAGCGGTTTTACCATGCAGAATTCATTGTTCATCATTTTCACATTTCAATAGTGGATTTTTTTAGAATTTTCAATCCAATCCTCAAATTTATTTATTTATTGCACAATTAAGCCCGGATTAAACCCAAATGCAATTTTTTTTTTGGGGGGAGGATTGAGTTGAAAAACAGAGGATTGAAATGAAAACCTGGGTAAAATTGGTGGCAACCCTACAATTTATTTGCAAAGTTCATTTTAGTCCCCTATCATTTTAAGCTATTAAGTAACCGGTCATTATAATTTTAAAATATGATATTTTTGTACCAAACTTCATTTCTGTTTTTTTAGTGGATGAGAGAGGGGGTCGTTAGATTTTAGCTTAAAGAAAAAAAATTGTTGTTGACGAAGATTTCAACTATCAAAACGGTTGGTTTTTATGTCAAATGGCTCTATACAATAAAGATAGTTAAGATTATGTGTTTTTATTTACCTTGAAAACACCTAGAAAAACATATTTGAGCTCTGAAAGATTTTTGTTTGCGGTTGATTTTGTGTTTTATGGCTGTTTTTTTATGTTTTTGAAGGCCATAAATTATTTTAACAAGATTTCCAAGGTCTGTCTTCGGTGTTTTGGGTAAAAAATAGATTGAAAATCAGTTTTTGAATAAAAACCAAACAAGCCCTGTATTTTCAGCCACTAAATGGTTGAAATCTAATGAATTACAAATGACATGTTGTTTGTTTTTTTGTCAAAACATTAAGACGCATAACGTGTTGTCCACCCCCATTAACTAAAAAATAAATCAAAGGTCCATGGGCTGGCTTTTTAAGGGCGGGTCAGGCGCAAGACTTAGCTTACTAGTCCTTACTTGGCATCATTCATTTTATTTTTTTAAATGATTTTTTTGTTAATACCTTTTTTATATGTCTTTTGTAAAATAATTTTTAAATTCATGTTTTAATTAATACTCATTTTATATGATTTTTTTTAACCTTATTTAGCCTTTTTGAAATGGTGATTATTGTTTAATTATATTTGGTGTGTTTAAATTTCTTAAAAGGTCAGTATTATTCATCTGTAATGTTTTTTTTATATATTTTATATAGATCAATATGTATTTTTTTTATAATATTTTTAATATATGTAGAATTGCATAATATTTTTTTATTTTATTTTATTCAATAAATTTTATGTGTGTCCATTTCTATTATAAATTGATTTTAGTAAATAAATTCATCAAACACAACCATGTAAATAACATAGGTTGTAATATTAAATATCTTGATCTATATTTGTCATTTAAATTTTTAAATTAGATTTTTATTTATTATTCATGACTTTTTTGTAAATTTTATTTACAAAATGGGTTGTGATTTATTTGATTGGATGCATGAATAAGTTTCTTAATTTATGTTTACTATTTTTTTTTCATGTGAAGAACATGTTGAAAAATTGTACATATTCAAATTTTTATTCTTAAGTTTTCTTAGGGTTTTTTTTTTAATTTTCTTATAAAAGTTTTATTATTTATAATTTTATTATTTAATCTAAGTTGGTAATGTATTGTTTTTATAAAATTAACTTATTTAGTTGACATAGACTATAATTGGAGTTATTAATTTTTTTTTAAAAAAGTACTCTTACGACGTCTTAATATTTTAATGAAAAGACAATACAAATCCGTGGTGTGAAACATTGATACCAGCCTAGTAAATGCTATTTTGATATGGATAGACTCGTAGCCGACACGCAACAGGGTGAGATGATGCGGTTGGAAATTTTCTTTGCTCGGGTAATTACTTCCGAATCAAAATGTTTTCTTCCTTTACACCATAAAGAGAATCCGAGTAATTTCGAATTACCTGAATCTTTTTATATTATTTAAATTAGTGGGTTTTTTTATATATATAAAGAAATACTTTTTTAACCCGGATCGAAATAGAAATCATCCCTTAAGAAATGTGGAATGGGCTTAGTTGCTATGGACAAAGGTCAGCTAGTTTTTAGTATGCGTTCATTTATGGGCCCAAGCTTTTTGTATTGTTGGGCTTGGCTTGCTGGGTAAGGAAACAGATCGGAGTACCATTTTGAGGCCCCATTTCATTCACAATCATAAGAAATAACAGTATGCGTTCATTTGTGCAGGTTAATTTAGAAATTTTACGATTTAAAATCTAATTTGGGTTGGATGTGTAATTAAACCATATTTAGTCAAATCCTTGATGGTGTTAAAAACTTGACTTTTGAAAAAATGATCAATTACTTAGATTAATATTTGAAAATTAAATTTTTTGCATTAACTAAAAATATATTATCAGCTCACCAATTTTAATAATATGGATGTGATTTTATTTAGATAATTAATTGCTTATTTGGTGTTTCTGTTTTTAAAAATAATTTTCGTTTTAAAAAATATTTTTTTATGTATTTTTAATGATTTTAATTTTTTAATATTAGAAATAAAAAATGTTTTAAAAAATATTGTTCTAATATATTTTAAATTAAAGAATATATTTATAAAATATAATGCACCCTATCAGGAAACACATAACATCAACCAAAAACTTGATAAGTTGACTCACGTTCAAAGGCCCGGGGTCATTATTGGATATTTGGATCGGATCCGGCGAATACGAAATGTTGGGAAGGTAACTTTCAGGTGGGCCGGCCACAGAGCTCAGCGGCCCCGCGTAATTGATGACGTGGTTATGAAAGCAATGACCAGTGAAGCGGTAGTCGGCTGGTCGCATCTACCAGTAACCACCGACTTACTTCACTCTCTCCACTCTACCAAAGAAGATGAAGCAGAAAACCTGGCCTGGTCGCCAATACCGTCAATCAACCTTTAAATTCTGGTTATCATCAGAAGCAGATTTTCGGAAATTAAGATCATCCGATGGTGATTTCTCGACACTTCCCTCCGATATTTTGACCAAAATAGCGGCATCGTTCACACTGCCTCATCTGCAAGCAGCGTCGTTGGTGTGCAAGTCATGGAGCGAAGGGCTTCGGCCATTGAGAGAAGCCTTGTTGTTCCTAAAATGGGGAAAGCGGTTCAAGCATGGCCGGGGAGGTGTGCGACCTAATTTGGACAAGGCTCTCGACTCCTTTTTAAAAGGCGCGGTTCGTGGGTCCACCCTCGCCATGGTTGATGCTGGTCTTCTTTACTGGGAAATGGGTAAAAAAGACAAGGCAATTGCCCTTTATAAAAAGGCTGCAGTGCTTGGAGACCCTTCTGGACAGTGTAATCTTGGACTTTCTTACTTGCAAGGTATCTAATTCTTAATTTCCTTTTATAGTGCCTTTTGCATTCTAGTCATCTTTATGGAGTTTAAAGTTAATGAAATAGCAGTTATGTTTCTGTTTTGTGCAATGCAAGTGCTGCAGGGAGCGAAAAATTGTAGAAAAGCTAGAAAAATGCAATTTCTTTTTGTCATAAATATTTATAAGCATGACATGAACATAGGCTGTAGTTTCTTTTGCTTGTTGAAATGGGTGATTGAGTGTTGCCAATGTTTTGATCACTTCTAAAATATCCCACAAAAAGAAATGAGAAAATGATAACAATAATAAATAAAAAGGTTATGGAAAAACTGGCCTCCAATAAAGCAAAATCTGGTCATGAGTTGCTAGGATGTGCTTATTATGGTTTTATTATTGGACGTGCAGCCGAACCTTCAAAACAAAAGGAAGCAGTGAAATGGTTGTTTCAGGCTTCCAAATCTGGTCATGTTCGTGCTCAATACCAACTCGCACTTTGTTTGCATCAAGGTTGTGGATTTGATCGTCATCTACATGAGGCTGTAAGCATCTCTCTTCTTGTCCCACCACAAACAGGTTGTGGATTAGCTTGTCAGTTCAGAACTAATGAGCTTTTCTCTCAAACAGGCTAGATGGTATCTAAAAGCGGCTGAAGGTGGATATGTGCGTGCAATGTACCGTGTTGCATTGTGTTACTCAGTTGGGGAAGGTTTGGCTCAGAGTCATCGCCAAGCAAGGAAATGGATGAAGCGGGCAGCCGATCGTGGTCATAGCAAAGCTCAGTATGAGCATGGACTTGGACTCTTTTCGGTATGTTACTATTGATGTAACCTGTATTTATACATGCAGGATAGGCAGTGCCAGAAGTAGATTAATTTAATTTGTGCTTTGAGTGGTTGCATTGAGGTGGGAGAATATAACAAATGGGGATGGGAAGGGCATAATTGAGAGAGCTTGATACTTAACACATTTGACTTAATGTCTCTTTTGCTATCTCCTTTTTTTCCAAGGGTGGCTACCTGGCTTTGTGTTTGTACTCGTGTTTTCGAGTTGTGATCTCTCAACTGCTTTCATCTTCTTTTTGCTCTTGTTAATTTTTCTTTTTTTCATGTGGCGAAACCAGTGTGATTCAGAAAAGAACAGGGATTGGTGCTTTGCCCAAATATAGGCTATCAACTACCCAAGCATAGTTTTGCAATCCACCCTAAACACAGCTAAAACCCAATTTCAAAGCCTCGTGATGTCTTTAGAGCTCACATGGGATGGTGTCCATGGTTGAACTATTTAGATAGGCCTCTATATTACTTTTTTGCTTGCCTGAGGATCCTATGGTAATATTTTGGACAGGAAGGAGAGAAGTTGAAAGCTGTAGTTTACCTGGAACTTGCCACTCATGCTGGTGAAACAGCAGCTGCTCATGTCAAGAATGTGATTTTACAACAACTACCAGCAACTTCACGTGATCATGTCATGAAACTTGCTAATGATTGGCGTGCTTTGCCTTCTCTCTGAGGTATTCATGATGTTTGTAAATCTTTGAATAGTAGTCTTTCCAATTAACTTGCATACGTAAACTTATCCTTCTGTCCTTAATCATGAAATGTCTTTCTATTTGTATCATTTACCCCACAAGAATATATTTCTTGGCTGTTGACCACTGTATTTGAGACTTTGGATACTTGCATGTCAATACTCTCTAATTCTACAGGAATAATAAACTAAGATTTTTTCTCGAGTCTCACGAGCAACTAGACATCTAACTGTATGCTTTCCCGATAAAGAATGGGAAAGGTTTGGGATGGCAAAGTATGATTCTCGGGCCCTCTTAATTTGAATTCTCAAGTGTAATAGTGAAATTTCTTGCAATAAGCAGAGCATAAATGATGCAATCACACATTAATTAGCTGAACATCAGAAGTA
Source organism: Populus tremula (assembly GCA_964019445.1). NCBI lineage: Eukaryota > Viridiplantae > Streptophyta > Magnoliopsida > Malpighiales > Salicaceae > Populus > Populus tremula. The sequence continues at coordinate 12,709,994 of CAXHTJ010000018.1, read as the reverse complement.
TTTATCTTTATAGGTAATGGTCCAAGGTCTTGCTGTAAAGTTTGGTATTCGTGATATTCCAAGGATCTCTCTCTTTAAACACACTAGTTTTCACGCAGATACTGTTGGTAATAAAATCATGAACGAAGAACAGAAATAAAATAAAACAGCAAGCAAAACCCGAGATGTGGTTCTGCCTCAGAAAATAATGACGGACGCAGAAACAACAACAGTAGTGAAATGAACACCAGCAAGTTAAGTGCAAAAATTCACAATCCTTTTCTTGTTGGTTTCAATTTTATATTAGAGATTATTATGCAAATACTAGATTTTTCAATGTGGGAGGAGAAGCTCTATATATATTTTATGTTTATTTTTACAATGTGGAATAAATATTTTTTGAAATAGTCTTCATTATTTTTACAGTAGATACACGCCATCTCTTGAATCCCTTGATCATCTTTTTATTTTTCATTGCGCAGGAAAGGACCTTAATTTCTTATAATTGTATGTTCCTCGGACAAAAAAGATGTACTATCAAACGATAATAAACCATTTGAACCTAAAGTTTTACATTGAATTAATGTTACATGTTCATTTGTCATGATTGTTGTGGATATAATAATAGATTCGTAAAATTCTTATTTGTTGGTATATGATGTTATTTCATATGATAATATTTCAAGAAGTATGAAACGGAACTCCAAGTGGCTATAAATTGAAGCCCTAACTTCTCTAGTTTGCACACAAAAGAACTGAAACTGATGCAATCCATCTATTGAAGAACTGAGTAGACTCCGAATCAAAATGGGGGCCCGTCCACTCCTGGATCTCTCTTACTGTTCACCGTTTTCATTTTTGGAATCTTCTTCCCCACCCCATTTCCTTATCCTCTCTCCGGCAGCAGAAGCCTGCATTTAATTAAGATTATTCATCAGGTGGTCACCTGAATGTGAAAAATATCCTTGATCTGTACTTTTCATGAATATTTATTTGAATTAAAAAATTAGAAACTTGCCTCTGTGTTCCAATTGGTTTTACCAATCATCCAGAAGAGAACGGCAGTTTGGACGGCAGTCCCTGTCAGCATTCCAATCCAAATTCCCTGAAAAATGCCCATAAGAGCAGAAGAAATTATATACAACCATTCATTATGATCGTCCATCAGCCTCGCACTTGATGATCATGTGACTCTCTAAAGAAAACCTAGGAAAGCCAGTTAGATAGATGCATGATGATCAATCGATGGCGAGCAACTCTTTTATAGTATACACTGTAGCGGTCCAAGTCAAATTTTTGGATTGTTTTTATATACTAATATTAAAAATAAATTTTAAAAAATATTATTTTAATATATTTATAAACTTTGAAAAAACAAAAGCTAGGTGGATAAGACCTAATAACCCGTGGACTCAGAAATTGGGTTTGGTTTGAATCTATTAAATCTAACGTTGGTGATCTAATGGATCAATCTCAAAGTTGTTTTATTTAAACATTGTGTAAAATAATTTTGTTTTGAAATTTACTCAAGTTAATCTAGCCAATAACCTGGGCTTTCAACGGGCCAAGTAACTATGGCTAGTTATTAGTTTTGTGTCCCTCGTCAGCCGTAATTTGAATAAAAAGGGCCCATAAATGATGATAATTATATAACTTTGTACATTCGACACAATAAAGGGAAATACAAGGCTAACCTGGACACCCATTTGACGCCAATAACCAAGAATGAGACCCAAGGGAATTCCAAAGATGTAGTAACACCCTATGTTTACATAAGCAACAGCAGCTTGCCATCCTGCTCCAATGGCGACCCCTGTTTAAATTTAACAAGATCACCACCATATCCATTTGGAAGAGACGGACCTGAGATACAGCACCCAAGCAGTACAAAGCAAGCATGCACGTAGCTAGAAGAACATACATATAGTGAGAACTTGATTACCTGAGAGAACTGGTTGGACATTATTGATGATGATGCAGACAGCGAGGAGAGGTGTGAGCTTCTTTACTAGTTCCTTGACTCCAGCATCGTTCGTAAACAAGTCTGGGTATAGGTTTCGTCCCAGGACAAGAATCAGTGCGATCACGAGGCCTATCATAAGCGAAGCGAGCGTGGCCACTACTAAAGAGAATTTTGCTGTTCTTGGGTGAGCAGCTCCGAGTTCGTTTGACACTCTGACGCTGCATGCATCAACGAGTTCAAACTCAAACATCAAGCTGCTCTATCTGTTTCTTTCGATGTGTGTGTGAGTGAGTGTGTGTGAGTGTGTGTGTGTGTAAAATGTTGAAGGGCTTGTATCTGCAACGAACCTTATGGCTGCGTTGATTCCAATGGCTATCATGAGCACCCAACCCACTATGTTGGTGCTGCAAAGTCGAGTGGTTCATCAAAAAACAAATTAACATAACGTTGAGATTAATTTTGTAGTCTTTTGTTTCAAAAAATGTTCCAGTCATCAAGATTTTCCATCATATATACTTCTCTTTTCCTCTTTTTGTATCTCTCAGAAAAGATAAGAACACAAAGAAAATTGAAAAGGCGCTTGGAATTGACGACAGTACTACCTTTTAGATGATTTTAAGAGCATATATAAATATAGTTTCTAAAATTACAAGAGCTAGTAAATAACAGTGACTAAATTATCAAAGTTTTTTTGGTTTAATTGATTGTTTTACTCGATGTGTTAAAAGATTGTGGTAATAGTTATAAAATTATGTTGTTTTAAAAATTAAAATAATATTTTAAAAAAAATTATATTAAAATCTTGAATTGACTTATCAGGTCAATACATTATTACTAACATGTAATAATTTATCATACAAGGTTTTTTTTCACCACCCCGTCTAGCATTATTTCTAACATGTCATTATAGTGGAAAAACATGACATATTAATATAGACATCACGAAGTTTTCTCAAGATTTGGTAATTAACCTAAACGTCATTAACAACTGCTTAATAATCCTTTTTCAAGATTATACTCATAACTTTAATTCTAGATTCAACTAATTTGTCGACACATATTATGATTTATAAGAGAAAATCGATTTATTTAATTAGCCCCCCACATCTATCATCTATCATCAGTCGTCCTAGTCATCATCATAGGGCTAGTCCTTCAACGTTATCGTCATTGGTTGCTGTATAACAATAGTAATCAAGAAAAAATATTATCATTATTATCATTGCTAATATAAATAATATTCACTTTTTTAAAAAATCATTCTAGAAAATTTATTACACCCGACTAATCAGGCTGAGTTACATCAGCTAATTAATTAGGTAAAACTCTTCCATTAATAATATGTTCTACCCATAAAACTTGAACTTAAAATTTTATTTTAAAAAAATAAATGATGAACCACTTGAACAAATATATGTTGTTAATATCTAAAGCCTTTTAATCTATCACTAGAAAAGTAAACTGTTTTTCACTTCCTCTTTAAAAAATTGTAATCAAAGGTAGTGTTTAGTATTATATTGTAGAAGCATTTTTGAAAAAAATTAATTTTTTTTATTTTAAATTAATATATTAAAACCGGGTTTATGCGAACGTAACACGTTGTCATCTGCTTTGAGCACACGTCAGATTATTAGATTTTTTTTTTTCCTTTCAAAGATGAAAGCATTAATTACCCGATGAACTTGTATTTCAACATTCTAACGTATCCAAAGGAATGATGAAGAATCCAAATCAGTCACGTAATTTTACTTGCACTTATCTTCTTCTAAAAACAGGGTCAGATTGGGTGTGCTGATGCAAGTCACTAAGCTTATGCTGCCGGAGAGAGATGTTTACTGTTAACAGGAGAACAACTGACCTTATAGACAAGGCATCCACTGCAAGTTCAGCATTTTTCAGATATCCGGCGAACAGTATTAACGCCATGAAATACCATACTTCCAGGCTGCATGAAGTTATTTACCAAAAGCATAGTCACTTAAAGCTGTAATTGTAAATGTGGTCATAATTAACAGTCAAGGAGAAAGCGAATTGCAACTGTGATGGGTTTCTTACCACATCATTACAGCTGATGCCAGAGATAACTTAACAAATCCCCAGAGATTTTGAAAAGCTTTCCAAGAAAGTCCGGTCCATGCTTCACCGCAAGTTCCACTAAAAATATACAACAGTTGAGCAATCACTATGAACCACCATGACGCGTTGAGAACCACGGCTGCACCCACCAGACCCCAGCCTAATTTCAACATCAGTAGCCAACTGAAAACTGCATGGAAAACTAAGGCCACTGCCGCTATAGCAGCCATAGCCATCATCTTGCTTTGAGCTTGTAAGAACTTTGCAATTGGAAAGTTCATTGCATAAGCAAATAGCTGTGGTATCATCCACACCGAGAACATCCCTGCCGCCTGTGATATCTCTGCTTTCTGACCAATAAGCTTCAAAAATGGTCCGGCAAAGACATAGAAAAGGGTAAGTATAACAGCTGTGGCATTAAGAATGACCCAAGATCTTTGCATATAGATTCCTAGCATATCAAGCTGCCCTGCTCCATACGCTTGTCCACAAAGGGTTTCCAATGCACTCCCCATGCCAAGCTGCAGATTCAATGTTCAAATATTACTCATCAATCAAAAGTTGTAACAAAATATCACCAATATTATATATATACACATAAAAAGGTGCTACCTAGTACCTAGCTATATACATACATACATATATATATATACATATATACCTAGCTATGGGCATATATATATATATATACACATATTCTCAGCGTGAATTAAATAGGGTCCAAAATAAAATACAGACATGGTGCAAGTGATCAACAAAACAATTGTATGCTTTATTGTTACTACATGTATAGGTAGCTGTTAATTATATACCATGATACCAAAAGAGAATCCAGCAATGACAGAATTCTCAACAGAGACAGCAGCTAGATCCAGCGTGCCAACATGTCCAGCAAGAAGCTGAGTGATAGCACCAAGGGAGTACTGGCACAAGGTGGTGAAGATGGCAGGGCCGGCAAGACACCATAGCTTCTTGGACTCTCTAAAGAATTCTCTAGAGAAATCACGGACACTGTTGAATAGAGGGATGTCATCAGGATCAGGAGTGAAGGAGGAGGGGATGGAGGAGTTTGTTGATCGTAAGTGCTGGTCTTGATTCTGGTGATCGTTTTGTGTTTGCCTGTCACCCTCCATTCTTCGATCTCTTAGTTTTCTTTTTCAGTAAAGAGAGGACCAAGTAATTTATTTGGACTGCTTAAAGAGCTTATATAGTGCTGTCATTCCGACAGCATCTCTCTGGAAAGATCTGTGTTCTCGGTAAGATCGTCAACTCTTTCTTGGCGTTCATCGATGTGTCTGGTCAATATTGTAGGATAGAAAACATATATATGACATATATTGTTGTGTTTTTATCGGTACTGCGGGATAAAATACATATAAAAAGATACAAACACGAAGATACAGAGATAAAATATAAAATAAATTTGTTTTTAAAATAATTTTAGAAAATAGAAATTACATACAGACACATTTTTTTACTCATATTATCTTTGTAAGGATGAATATAAAACATATTACTAAAAAATGTTTATAGATATATTTAAACAAAACTTCAAAATACAAATGACATTCGGTAATCCTTAATTTTTTCCCTATGCGGAAAATAATTATATGGAAGTTTTTTTTAATTTTTTTTTAAATAATTATATGGAAGTTTAATTTCAACATCAAGTGTTAAAAATGAACCAATATCATTAAAAACAACGACGTCAAGCTATCCAGTCACGTCATCAAGTCATTAACCTCTCACCCTTTACTCTCTTATTTGAATTGTTAAATTTAAATTTTAAAAACAAAAAAATAAAAATAAAAAGTTGTTGATCGGAAGACAAAGCTAGATGTATTGTATATGCATGAAGAATAAATCAAGAAAGGTTACGATGACAAGTATATAACTTTAAAAATAAAAAAATAATAATAATGAAGTTTATATTATACAGATTCTGAAATCTAGTAAACTTGTCAGCTTTTCTATATATCTAATTGATTAGTGGTTCATTAGGGTTTTCATACGAGTATAATAACGAGAAAGGAAGCTTCTGTCCTCATTAATTGATTGTATCATACTATCATGAATGTAAATTAGAATTAAGGATTGTTTAGAAGGTATTAGTGTTTTTTTATTTAGAAATATATTAAAATATTATTTTTTATTTTTTAAAAATTATTTTTAATATTAATATATAAAAGGATCAGAAAATATAAAAATTATTTTAAAATAAAATAAAATAAATTTAAAATAAACACACTATTTTTGCGTTTAAAACGCTGAAAAGGAAAAGCAACGAAAACATGCTTTCACTGCACTGTTCATTCTCTGCACGTTATAAAAAGTAAGTAACAGTGTAATTCACTGCACTGTTCACCAGTGAATTGCACTGTTCGCGTGAACAGTGCAATTCACTGGCACTGTTCACGGCTTTTTTTTTTGTTTTTTTTTTTATAGTTTTAATTTTATTTTTTTAAAAAAATATATATATAGTTTAGAGAGTTAAATTCATTGACAAAACAATATTTTTTTCTCGAAAAACTAGTATAAAGTAAATTAAATTCACTCGCACAGTAATATCAATTTTATAGTTTTTATCAAATGAATTTTGTACGTAATAGAATTATAAATAGTTTAATGGAATAATAAAAAATATTTTATATAAAGTATTATTTTTTTCATGATATAATAGGAGTAATTAATTTTACAATATTTAAATTTAAAACCATCAATATTAATATATATATTTTAAAATTATTTTATAATCTCAATTTCAAAAGCATTCTTAACCAAACACATTAAACTACTTTTTTTTCAACCTCAATTTTAACCACAGTTTTAACCAAACACCTATTTTTTCAAACCAACCTCAACTAAAAGTACTTTTTATAAAACAATTTTTTTTAAACCACAACCACAACAGCTACCGCAATACCAAACAGACTCTATGTAAAACGAAGCCACTTGGCCGAAGTAAGTATGTGATAACACATGGAAATTAAGGTGATGCTAACACGTAGGATTTTTTGAGCCACTAAGGATATTGTCATGGGGTAGGCTCCTCCGTACGATGGTTGGGATCCAAATTAATGTCAGCAATCAAGTGGTTGAATCTGTAATGGTTTATGATTTCCTACATCAGCATTGTTCCAAGTGTGATTATAAGAATCCGCCTCTTCGATTCGGACTAAGGCCAGAATCGATCCGATTTCCGCGTATTATATAAATATTTATTTTATTTCATTAGATAAATAATAAAATATAAATATTACCCACCTCACACTCAACCTAAATCTAACCTAAATATTTTATATATATATATTGATATATTCATAGAACTTTTATATTTTTTAAAACTAATATAACACACACACACATTAATATTTTATTTTATTAAATAATAAATAATAGTTGGAAAATAAATATTTATATGAATATTAAAACTCAATAAATAAAGTATTTATATTTAAATATTTTTCCAATAAATAATAATTAAGATATATATATATATATATATAAACTTGACACGTGAGTAGTCATTGTCGTTCAGCCTCGTACCTCTTGGGTCATCACGGAAATTGAGCCAACATCGTCACGCATTGCAGGAGGAAAGCGCCCCCTCCCAACCTTACGCAAGGGAAGGCTTCTTTTATGATTTCCATTTGCATTTTAGTAAGATCCTCTCCCACGAGTCCCCATTGTAGTCTAGCAAAATTAATTAAGTAATATTCTAAAAGATACAGAAAAGAAAAATTACTGTATCTTTCCCACACTTTTTACTTTTAATATATTTACTTATTAATATATTATATTATTATAATTATTATATTATATTTGTTTTTTTTTTAATTTTTTTGTTTTTTTTAATGAATTTTTTTTGTTTGATTTAGTTTGCTAATGTTAAATTTTTTTATTTAATTATCAAATTTTCATGATATGGATCCTGGATTTGATGGGTTAACCTGATTTAACGAGTTAACCCAGATTTTTTTTTTCTATTTAGTTTAGTTTGTTAAGGTTAATTTTCTTTTTATTTAATTATCAGACTTTCATGACACGTATTCTGGGCTTGACGGGTTAACTTTGTTTGATGGGTTAACCCAGTTAATTCTGGGTAAACCCATTATTGTTTTTTCTATTTAGTTATTAAACTTTCATGACGCGAATTCTATATTTTATAGGATAACCTAGTTTAAAGGGTTAACCCAATTAATTTATTTTTTTTCTTTTTTTTTATTAGCTTTTTTCGTCTTGTTGATTTTTTTCTTTGTTTTTTTTTTAATTAATATATTTAATTATCATACTTTTATGACACGACCTTATAACCAGGCCCACATTCAATATTCTTGGGTCTAGTGTTGCCTCACTTAAACTTAGATCATACAAGTTTAATCTTATTATTAATATTATAAATATTATTTTTAGCTCAGGCGTTGCAGCAAAACTCACGATTCTTGGGTATAGCTTTGCAGAAAAACCTAAAATTTTTAAATTTTAGTTTTTTTTAATATTTTTTATTAAAAAACAATAACTCGTAGCATCACGCAGTAACCAGTAATTAATTAGTTCTTGTGATTTTAAGAATTATTATTTAATCTCCACGTTCTTATATTTAATCCAGTCACATGTACTATCAGCGTGCCGTTAGCCTTCCTCAGGTCAACTGAAGATTCATGGTCGACAATCGGAGATTACCGAGAGTCTCGAATGACCGATAAACGGAAATACAAGATGGTGACCAAATTATTAGTAGAAGTTCAATCTGACCAAATTCTGAAAACACAGGGACCAACGGAGATTTTTTGCCTGTAAATAAGTGTGGATGGTGCTTTTCTATTAGAAATTGATAAAAATAATATATATTTTTAAAAATTATAATCTAAAAACACCAAAACATAAATTGAAACTAAAAAAATAGTCAAGGTCCAACAACAATACTAAACTGTCCCTTTTGCACTGCAAAAAACTTTAACAGAGTGCGTGGTTAGAAAATGAAGTGTGGATGGAGGAAACCCTAGGAACTGGGAGCATGATAACATTTCATCGCCCCAATTTAAGTCCTTTCAATTTTCCTTGTGCAACGGTTTGTTCAGCTTCAAGTACCAATTACCCCTGGAGATGAAAATGTTATCCACCTTTAATACGCCTACCGCTGCACAATCTGTGACCTTTACTCCTCCATTTTCCATGTATCCGATATAGAGTAAAGAGGACCGCAAGGAACGCAAAATATTACCCAACCGCAAGTCCATACATCGAAATAAGACAGCTCTGAGAGCACGAACAAATAGGCAAGAATTCAAGCAAGCCAAAGACAACAGACGGATAGCAGACTCTATGGTGGAAATAACCAGCCGAAAGGATATTGTTGGCGGGCAAGACTAGAATGCCATGCCAAAGGAAATATTACAGTTATTCAGAATGTTGGACGAAGTAAACAGAAACTTTCATAAAGCACAAAACATCAGGGCCTTAACTTGACCAGGTGGAACAGAAGATATATGAAAAGGAACTGCTGATGCATAAATACAGGTGATAGCATCTTTTTTAATCAATGAAATGGATATTCATTGCAATCATGATAAAAAAAAAAACAAGCGCTAGCATTAGAAAGATTGGGAGAGAGTAGATAAGACATGTAAACGGCATCGAGAAAGACGAGATTGACAAGTATCATAATCAATGAAGATGACAGGGTTTTGCTCTTTGAATAATTTACATTGCAAGTTGAAACATTTGCAACCAAGTGATACCATAACATTACAAATATAAAAATGATAGCTGAGACTTTAAAAGGCCATGATGAATAATGCAAAAGCATCTTAAACAATAGGTTTGGTAGATCAAACAAGTAAAGAGAGATGTGACAGGGCATATAAAAAAATGAATCACGCCCAAGTGCAAGAAAGTTCAATGCTTGCAAACGAATGGAAATAGGGTTTTATATCGCATCACTATTAGAGCATCTCCAATAGAATTGCTAAATGGATAGTCAAAAAAAAATATTTTAACTTTTCTTTACTTTTTTTTTTATTATTCCTACACATCTCTCAAAAAAACTAAAACTAATAAAAAAAACTAATTAAATATCATCATATAAAAAAAAATAACATCAAAATCATTAAAAAAATAAAATATTTATTTATTCCACTTTAATAGAATTAACTTTTTAAATAGCTTTTTTCCATTAGAATATACATGAAAAAAATATATTTATATTAATTAAAATACTATTTTATCAATTTACCTCTTTGAAATCCATGGCTACTTCAATTTCTAGCCAATGTAGGCAAAAGAAAACCCTCGAAAACAAGCCAGCATTGAGAAGATTAAGGATTGCAAGATGACTAGTAATCATATTTAACTAGTCAAATAAGAATAACATCAAGCAATCAATTCAAATAACAAAAGGGCATGAAGCAATGCAAGCGACAAAACCATGTGATAAGCAAAATCCAAATAGGTGGTTCAACGGTGTCCCTAATCGCTTGAATTTTTAAGGGAAAAGAAGACAATTCAAAATCTTAAAAATCCTAACCTAGGCAGTAAGCACAACAGCTCCACCAGCCTCTTTAATTTTCTTCTCGGCAATCTTCGAAATAAGCTTGGCCTTGACAACAATCGGTTGCTTCTCAGGTAAAACCCCCTTCCCAAGAACCTTGAAGTAACCGAACTGAGTTACATCGATCATCGGCACAGTATCCTTGGTTGCCTTGTCTTTAACATCCTGTGGAACCATGGACCATAGCTTGTCGATGTTCACGATCGGACAGTAGAACTTGTTGCGGAGCTTGTGGAAGTAACGCATACCGACTTTACCAAAGTAACCGGGATGGTACTTGTCGAAGAGAATCCGGTGGTGGTGCATACCTCCAGCATTACCACGACCTCCTGGGTGCTTCCTGTGCTTGCCGATGCGTCCATGCCCAGCACTGACGTGCCCTCTCTTCTTCCGGTTCTTCTTGAAGCGGGTTGTCATTTCTCGGGGGGTGGGGGGTGCGGGGGGGGGGTGTTACAGATCTGTTGTTTTGTGTATGAACGGCGGCGGGTGAATCAGAGCGAGCGCTTAGGGTTTGGGAAGTGTATATATGCGACAGAAAATGTTGGGAATTTTCGGTTGACGGTTTTGCCCTCTAGTTTTGGAATGTGGTCGCGGCAGTTAAAGGTGGGTTTCGGTAAATGGGCCTCTTCGGTTCCTTCAGCTTCCTCTCTCTTTTTCTTTTTTCTTCCTTATTTTCTATTTATGCTCACACATTCGTTATTGAAAAATTGTAATTTTTTTAAAGTGCATTATTATATATATTTTAATTTTTTAATTCAATTAAATGATTAAAATTTTAGCTTTTAAAATTAAAACATACAGTACATTATTCATTACTACAATGGGGTGACTTGGCGCATATATATTTATAAATGAATGATATTATTAAAAAACTTTAATCATTTTAAATTCATTGATTTTATCCTTTATCGCACATTATTTTACATAAAATTTTAATATGCGAGATTTAACAAAAAAAAATAAAAATACTATAAATTTCATAATTTGAATTTTTTTTCCACAAAATATGGAGTTGATTTCGTTAATAATGGAAATGGGTTTGGAAAACTCTAAAACTAATCTCAAGTGCTCAATCCCATACATGTTTATGTACAATATTAGTCACGAGTCTAATGATTTATTTATTTAAGTATTCTCGCATCTTTTAAAAAGATAAGATTAATTCTATTCGAGTTTCGTGACTTCTTTTTTTAATAAATATGCTTTTTGTGGATTAAACTTGTGTTCTTACCAACACTTTATTATTAGGATACTAGATTTATTTTTGTAAGAATGATTTTCAATTGAAATTGATTTAGATGATATATTGTTATATATATTTTTTATTTTATTTATTAATATATTAAAACCATAAAAAATAACTAAAAATATAAATTTAATGTTTTTTTTAATTTAAATACACAGTTTGAAAAACACTATATTTAAAAAACATGTCCAGCCATAAAAATGAAATTATCTATTCATCGAAAGGGTGGCTCGAGCCGCACCACAAATGTACGAGCCTTGATAAAACATATTTCAAGCCCGAGCTAGCCTAGACTTATCAAACTTTTGCCGGGGTGGTCGGGCTCCACTACAAAAGTACAAGTGGACGGAATGAAGGTTACAGAAGAGTGAAAAAGAGGTGGATTGGTCCAGGCCCATCTTGGGATAGCCCAACCGAAGCCTAAACCTAGGCCAAGCCTATCCAGATTCCAGAGGTGAAAAAGAAAAGAAGAGGGGAGAAAATCATGGGCCCAACGGAAGCTTGAAGGAGAAGGAATGTGAGAGGTGGCCCAACGGACGTCATCATTGTCTTTGTTGAACGTTAAAAAAAAAAAAAAAAACATTTTCGAATCAAGTGTAATTACAATTATTTTTAAAATATTTTTTTATTTAAAAATATATTACAATATATATTTTTTATTTTTTAAAAATTATTTTTAATATCAACACATCAAAATATCTAAAAACATCAAAATATATTAATTTAAAAAAAAAATTAAAAATTCTTAAAACAAACAATACTTTCATATCACCTTCCTTCTAATTCAATCAAGTTACAATGTACTTTTAATTTTAATAAAAATTTATTGATATCAAATTTTAACTTTATAAAAAACTGAATCTCGATAAATTTGGCTTGGTGGGTCGCATGAAAAATCAGTTTTTGTTTTAAATAATATATTTTTTAAAGTTTTTTTTTTATTTTAAAAAAATCAAAACTCATAAATTACTCCAATAAAAATAAAAAACTCATTACATGGAAAAAGTAAAACTGCTCTTCGTTTTGTTGTTGTTGGCATTCAAACCGTGTCCAGGAAGCGAAACCCTTGCTTGTCTCTCTTTAAGGCAATAATATTGTTAAAACCCCAGGGCGAGCGAGTTAAAGACCCAAAAATGGACGCTTACCAACAGCAACAGCAGCATCTCGGATACATGAGACCCCCACCACCACCGCAACAGCAACAACAGCAAGTGCCGCCGCCGCCTGCGGATCCTTACCACTACTACCACCAGTACCAGCAAAGACCACCGCTCCCTCAACAACCACAAGGAGGCACTTCATGGTACTCCAACCCTTTCCAATACAATCCACCACCACCATCACACTCCGTGTCTCCTCCACTTCCCCAGCAGTGGCCTCCTCCCCCTCCCCCTCCCCCTCCCCCCTCTTCTTCATATCCTTATCCCACGCACCTTCCCCCTCAAAGCCACCACTTCCCTCCTCCTCGGCCCCACGTGCCTCCGCCAACACAAGCTCACTCTCAGGTGAATCGCCCGATGCTTAATCTTAAATCTCTGCACTTTGTGAAGATAGGGGTTTTTTTGCTGCCTATAATTAGGGCATTAATTTGGCCATTTTTAGAGAGATTATGCTATTTTATATGATGTTTTAGAAGAATAAATTAACTGGTAATGAATTGCTTGTTTAATTTATTTCTGTTTGCTTTCAGGAATGGGGGAATCCTAATTGGGAGCAGCACCAAGCTTGGGAATATCCATCAGGTAACTACCCTTACATCCAAATGCAATTCCTGACATCCTTTCCCTTTTATTGCCCTAGTTTGGATGGTGTAGCTTGAAATTTTGTTATCAGCATTGTGGATAAGAAAAACAAAAAAACTATAGACTACCAATATGAACCTTTCTTGCTCGTCAGCCTTGCGAGGAGTTTTGTTTTGTTTTTTTTTTCTTTTTAAATTATTTTTGGGGTTAACTTTGTAACGATATGTTATAATAGCAGCAGGACGTAACCATGTGGAGGATTGGGCTGCTAAGGCCAGAGCATGGGCAGCTACCAAAAACGGTGCATCGGAGGATCAACATCCTCAGTCTCCATTTACAACAGTTGGCAGATCAGAAGAACAAAGTTGGTACTATGATCAGAATCCACAAACTGTTGATACTCACTATCAAGGTGTTCAGCAGCAGCCATTTCCTGCGACAACTTATCAACAGTTTCCAGTTTCAGCCGCTCCACACCAGCTGCCAGTAGCTTATCCACAGGAGAATGCATCTTTCAACATGGGGCAACCTTCACATGTTTCTGATAGGCCTCAACCTTACCTTGGTGGAGCTGCAACTTCAAATGCAAGTCCATCTGTTCATCAGCAGGAGGTACCTTCTAGTTATTCTTCTGTTACAGGTAATAATTAATTTAGCATATTGTACTTGATGTGAAGGTTGTGCTCAAAACTGCTCCTATGGGACACTGTTTTTAACACTTTCAACCTTTTCACCCCTTATGAAATAGGCATGCAAGACAAAGTGGCTTTGAGAGATGTATTGTCTTTTTGATGAATAAGGTTTAAGGAAAATTTGTTCTTAGTTCCTGCTGTAAAAAAAAGGGGGATAAAGCACCGTCGTCTCCTATTGGAGTTACAAGTACTTGGGAAAATGAAGTCCACTGTTCTCACCATGATCTTTAATATCTAAAGCTACATTAAAATCTATAGAATTCATGCAGTGAATTGAATTTTGTACACATAATATTTAGGAGCAAGTTTATTGAAGGCCAAGTTAAACTTCAATTTCTCCCAAGAGTTTATACAATACCGTTTGTTTTTATTCTTCTGTTTGACTACTCAATTGTATGGCAGGTAAAGAAGAGACTGGAGATCCAAAGGAGCAGCTTTACAGATCATTGCCTTTGCCCATTTCCTCTGCTCAAGAAGGACAGCATCATCTGCCGCCATCATTGCCTGCTATTGGTAGATCAGTTTTGACTGAGCAGCCCTTTGCATATAGCAATCAGGCAGCTGATCTCAGTAATCAGCCTTTGGAGTTTGCACCTGGTTTCAGTTGTGATCATGATCCTCATGCACAATTAAGTTATGCTGCACATCATGATTCAGTAGGAACTGTGAAAGGCATTGGCTCTGCTGCACCCATGCCTTCAATTAGTTCCTGGACCCCTGCTGTTACAACTGGTGTAGTTTATCCTCCAGCTCTTCCACCAGGGCCTCAGGTTTTTTTGGATTTCTGAATATTGCAAATATTTCTTCTATTTTAGAGGTCTTACACTGATGTGTTAAAAGCTACCATGTTTATTCTGAAGGATCCTACCATAGTGCCTTCTTCTGTTTCTGGGCATGCTGCGCCGCCATTTGGAAATTTTCCTGGAACAAGTTTTCAGCCCCCAATTTCACCTGCTGGTGTGCCATATGGTCTCAGTGCTGGAAATGCACTTCATCCTACTGGAGGCTTCGCAGATGCTTATGGGGTTTCTAACATTTCTGAACGCCCCAAAAAGGTGGGTACACTCTTAGAATGGTTTGCATTTAACTAAAATGATTATTATTGAGCTGTGGAAAATTTTCCAGGCTTCTGTGCCTAATTGGCTTAAAGAAGAAATAATTAAGAAAGCTTCTGTGATGACGAGGTCCTCTCTTGAACATCCTAGAGAGGAAATAGAATCCATGGATGAAGAAGGTGTTGATAAATCATTTGAAAAGGGTAATCAAGCAGGTAGCAAAAGCATTGGTTCCCCAAGGTCGACTGAAGAAGAGGATGATGATGAGGTTCAATTGCTTAATCTTTCAATGTTTAATGCACTTTTGGTGTTTCTCTCCCTTGATAAAAGATTTTTTTTTTCCTTGCTAGATATGTTTCTTGATAATTTCAATGAGTTTTCTTCTCATGCAATGATCTGCATTTGATTTTGGACAATGAACATCCTTTTCCCTGTATTCTTTGTCTTTCTGTTTTGGCTCTTTGCAGGATTATGTCGAAGCAGCTAGAACTGCTGCTATTAACCAGGAAATCAAACGTATCCTAACTGAAGTTCTTTTGAAGGTTATAACTGCATAAATTCTATTGTTTTTGAATTATCTTCTTTCTCTGGTAGTTGTAACCTCCATGTTTTGATTAGGTTACTGATGAGCTGTTTGATGAAATTGCAACGAAAGTTCTTGATGAAGATGACCTGATAATAGAAGGTAATCATGCCATAACATCCGGGTCTTTATCCATGCCTATACATCTTCCTCTAACTACATATGCATGTTAACTTTATTCTGCTCTTTAAAATCTTGTCTATATGGCCCTTTTCGGCTTTGCAGTTGAGCACCAACCGGTTGCTTCAAATCATAAGGTACCATCACCGTCACACCCAGCTATCTCAACTCCAAAGGCTTCTGCAAAGGTTCTAGTTCCTGTTAGAACCAAGGAATCTGAGAATGAAGATGTCAATGAAAAATCTAGTTCCAGCTCTCATGGAAATGTTTTGGGTCTTGTTAACTATGCCTCTGATGAAGATGATGAAATCGAGAGTTCCAGCATATCAAATTCAAGGAAAAATCCTGTGCCTCAACTGTTGGCCATTCCAGAGAGTGCTGAAGATATGAATGATGCAGCTGAAAATGGCAATTCACAAGTAGAACTTGAAAAGAACTCTGGAGTTACAAATATAGAGAGTGATCTGAGCAAAACAAGTTCAGTTGGTTCTGATAATAAAATCAATGGTGCTTTTAGTGAGTTGAGTGAGCATGCACATTCCAAGGTTGTGTCTGGAGTTAGACATGTTGAGATTAGTGTTAATGGTGAAAAAATACTAGAAAGCAATAACAAGGCTGTGCCCAAAGCTACAATTGAAGAAAATGCCAAAATTGAATCTGAACGAATTGGTGAGAGTGTCAATGTGGAAAAACCAGTGGTGGATTATTCTCAGGCTAGGGATACTAGGGCGAGACCAGATCAAGACAGTCGACATGAAAGTAGAAGTAGTGGGAGTATGGCAGATGAGAAGGGGGATGATGGTCATAGGAGACATGATGGAAAGCATTCGAGCAAGGAAAAAACAGGTGATCTGAATGGTTCAAAAGAGAAAAAGAGAGAAAGAAAAGATAAGACAGGAGAGAGCGCAAAGGAATCAGAATCAAGAAGAAGGTCTTCTCATCCTGAAGTTAAGGAGGACAGGAAAGATGCAGAAAAACTGCAAAGATCTAGTGTCAAAGAAGATGCCACCAGAAAGAGAGATCGCTCAAAGGAAAAGGAGGAAGATAGAGCAAGACATAAACCTACCAGTGACTCAAGCAAGCACAAGAGAACACGTTCCTCTTCAATCAGCAGTAGGGGTAGAAACAGCAAGGACAATGATTCAAGTGATGAAGCATCAGATGATTCTAAGAGGTTCACCTCTGAGATTCTGCCTGTCCCTTTTTTTCTGGATTTGCAGTGTGGATGCTTATATTCTGTTGTGTACTGCAGGAAACATTCCAGGAAACGACGTTCTTCACCATCACCTGTCAGATCTAGAAGAAGGTACTCCTATATCAGGATTTCATTTCTCTTATCATATCTCCCATGTTTATACTTCTCTCTACCCGTTTTAATATTCAAATTATTCTGTGGTACTATTGTGAAACTATAATGTGTCCATCTTCATTTAACGAACATGGAACGAGTAAATAACAGTTTAAATTAATTCTAGTATTCTTGTTTGGACCCAGGTTTTTCTTTGTATAAATTCTTAGAGGATTCTTTGATCTTTTCTTGTCAATAATTCAAATGTAGTATGGTTTTTGGTAATGATTTTTCTCATGGACAATTATTGAATGTAGTTTCTTGTGATATTTTTCAAGTCCACTTTCCTTGATGCATGGACTGATAAAGTAACCTAGCCAGCTCGCTCTTTTAATGGAAGCAAGCAAATCAGTTGAAATTGCTTGCATTTTTTGAGAAGAATTAGGAGTTATTTATCAATAGAAGAAAGGAAAGAAAAATAAGAGTTGTGGGGTGGAAAGCCGCTGCAATCTTACCATCTTTATACTTTTAGATGTTGGTGTAGACATCTGTGAGAGAAATACTTGTGCCTGTGTCATTATCAAGTACACTTCCATGTTTCAGATAAATTCGTATGGTGCATATTCCATTATCAAGTAGATATGTCTTGACTTATTGATAGCACATGGAACCAAAATTCGGTGCAATGATCCAGAGATACAAAGCTACAGGACAAGATTATAGGCACTTTTTTTGTCCTCAATTTTTAGTGTATGAGTTTCAATCCCACTGTTGGCTCGCTGTCATGTTCGACACCTTATGTGATTTCATCTGTGCATATTGCATTTCCTGTCTTCAGTGAACATGTTCATTGTATGTAATCAATCATCCCCCCCCACCCCAAATGTATTAGCTGTCTCATTTCTATAGCTTATAAAAATCCTGAGCAATGGGTGTCTTGACCTGGTTGTAGTTTGCAGCCTCTGTCTAGCACATGGCAGCATCACTTTGTTCCATGTTTTGGGTTTAGTGCTCCTTCAATCCTATAATAAGTGGCCACTTTAATTTTTTTTAGTTAGAAAAAAGTAAAATTAAATAAATTATAATTTTATGCTCTTCTTGTAGAAGATTGAAATGAATATTTCTACCTTTTCAATTGAAAAAACAAATTAGAGATATGTTGCCTCAATAACATTGGGTGTTTATATATGAATATTTCTCATCTTGTTGGACTGAATTCAACAATGTGGATGTAATGGTTTCTTGAAGGAAACCTGGGGGTGGGGGTTGGGGGGTGACTGGGGTCTCAAAAATTAATTCGCTTGGATAAAAAAAATACTATTATTTCTTATGAGGGGCTGTGGTCATATACGTTGTCTTTTTTGGTTAAAGCTTGATGGTGCTTGGTAGTCTATACATCTTTGTTAAGGTAATAGTAGCAAAAGTGTTTACGGAAATCAAAATACTTGTCAAGTTTGATTCTGGACGAGGCTAAGCATTTCTCTGTTCAGTTGTGTGTTTTCAACTCACCAAATAAGTATGATGGGTGTTTTCATTTCTAGACAAGTATCGCGGTCACCTCATAGCAAGCATTCTCAGCGCAGGCATTCTCCCTACTCTTCTCTTGAGACCACAAGGTATGTTTCCATGCAATTCAAGATTAAGATTGTGTTAGTGTTTCTGAGACATGCCCAACCATTTGCTGCAAAGGTGAAAGCATCTAGTTTCTGGTTTTTGAATTGCAATATTACCTGGTTCAGTAGCTGTGCTAATTTCTTGCAGGAGAAGGAGATCAAGATCCCAATCACCTGTCAGGCGACACAAATGATCTTAGTGAAGGATTCCTTGGGATGATTCAGGCTCTGAAATGCAAGGCAATTCTCTTTGAAGGATCTAATGAGTCTTATCTGAATTCGGGTTCTGGCTTCAATTCCTTGGCAGTCAGGGATTGATGTTTCTGATATGTCGGTCCCGGCATGCTTAGGGAGTTTAACTGGTAATGGCTTTGATGGGGTGCTCAATGAAGGTCCTGTCTGTTCTAAAATTGTTTCGTATTATATTCCGATAGCATGCTGCGGGAAATTTTGTTGTGCAACATTTAAGTTTTAGTGCTTTTATCACTGAACATGAAGACAACCTCTGTGCATTTCATGTATGTTTGATCCAGGAATTTTTCAGCTTAGATAATAGTTTAATTACAAACTTTGAGTGAAGCAATTCTCACAGGGTGTAATGAGTGAGAGTTGGGGAAATCTGATGGTAAAACTTTGAAATGACTGGTAGTTCTTCGAATGAGTGGGGAAGATCAAGTTGAAGTATTTTTGCTCATTATTACCCTCCTCCTCCTCCTGCAAGTGTAACCATCCCGCCCACAAGATAGCCGGCAAAGTATTCACTGAAGCCCTCCCCCTGTCTGGTTAACTGTGCCACCTGGAAGATATGAGATGGTATGTGAATTTTTAGATCATCTAAAGTTCCATTTGGATTCAAATTATATATTTTTTTTATTCATTGGAAATTTACAAGTATGACTCGTAAATTTAAGTCAAGATTTTGATTTAATCAAAATTGAAATATTTAATTTCTAGTTAATTTTGATTCTTATTATCTTTATAAAAAATAATAGTTGATGAGGGTTAATTTTTTTAAAACATGCTTTTAACTTAACTTATTTTAATGGTAAGTTATTTATGAAAATTAATTTTTAAATTGCGTTCAAAAGATAAATTTGTTTATGAAAGTCATATCAAACAAAATGAAGCCCTCGAACTTCATCCACGACTTGAATATTATATGTTTCCAATCTTATTTTGAATGAGATCATTGGTTCGACACTAAGTAAAGATGGTAATTGAATTGAATAGGATGAAATTCATCCTAATCAACTTGAATGGATGGGCGTGGGGAAAATACTGATTTTTCAATCCATAGTAAAGATTTTATTTTATCCTTTTTATCTCCTTTGGTTATTGATTTTTTCTTTTAAAATTAGTTCTTATATAATTATAATGTGTGTATGAGAATTTAGAATTTAGAATTGATAATTTATTTTAATTTACTTTTTATATGGTTAATGTGATATTAAAAAAAATATCTTAGAATGATTTATTTAAATAAAAAATATATTTTTTTAAAAAGGGGTTATTAAACTTTGTGGATGAATGACTTGGTTTGCGAGTTAGGCAAGGTAACTCTGGTTGTCTCGATTCATGAGTTTAGCTAAATATTTTTTTTTTCTAATTGAATTCAATTATATGATCGTCTATTTTTTTTTAGTTAAGAACATAGTTTTGAAAAAAAAAAACTTGTTATTAAATTTTAAAAAGTTCATATGCATGTTGACGGGTTTGGCGAGTTTAGCTTTTTTTTTTTTTTTAATTTATATTTTTCAACTGTATCCTTTGATATTTGATTGATTGAGAATTGAGTTTTATAATTTGTTTCGTTTTGATTTTTATGAGGTTATCATAGTCTTAAAAAAAGTATTGGTATTGGTTTGATGCTTGGTTTTGCAATCACTTATTTTTGTTATTGTATAGTTAAATAAACAATAGTTAAAAAAAAAACAAGTTATTAATTTCAATGAAGTTCATTATCCAATTTGTGGGTTTGATGTATTGACTCGGGTTATTCGATTAACGGGTTTAACAGGTTTACTCATTAAACTGATATGTTTTTTTATATAGTTTTTTGTCCTTTAATTTTTTTATTTTTTTTATTTTACTCTTCTTCAATATTAGATTGGTTAGGAAATGAAATTAATGGTTTATTTAATTTTTTTTATTTTGTGTAGGGTTATCAATATCTTAATAACATCTTTTTAGGGTTGGTGCTTGGTTTTGTAAGCATCTATTTTTTTATATAAAAAAAATAAAAATAATTTACAAATATAATAATGTTATTAAACACATTGAAGTCTATGATCCAAGTTGTAGGATGACCGAGGTCGATCTAATATGTCATCGTTTTAATATTAAAAAAAATTATTTTAATGTTTTTTTAAAAGCTATACTATATTTTTACCGGTCATTGATGTTGTCTTTAGACCTATTAAATTGAAAGACTCACTTTGGATTAGCTTCCATGTGGTTTAATTTAAAAAGAGGTTGACAGGTTTTAAAATCGAACTGCTTGATTACATTTAATGATACTATCAAAAAAAAATCTTCATACTTTTAATATTTTTTTTAAAGTTTAGAAAAATAACAATCCGACCTACAGCGGAGCGCGAACAACTAGAGTAAGATAACAATTATAAAGCATGTCAATAGCAAATTTTATTAAATATAAACAGTAAAGTTCATGTTGAGTTTATAATGTACTTAGTGGTTGTTTGGTAGTGTGGTTGCGAGTGAGGTTCACCCGCAACCACACTACCAGGTATTTGGTTAAAGGAAAAAAAATGTGGTTGCTGGTAGGACCCACTAATTTTGGTGGCTAGACCGCAGGTTTTGAGAAGCAGCAAAATGCTGCTTTTCATGCTGACAAGTTATTGTCAACAGTGGAGCATGGCTCCACTATTCATTGAACAGTGGAGCCATGCTCCACTGCGCGCTGTTCATATTTCCAAGTTGGGTTTTTTTTTTTTTTTTTTTGAAAAACCATGAAAATGAGTTAAAAAAATTTTATTGTTTTTTTTAAAATTATAATGACGTAGTATTTGTGAAATTTGATCGCAATTCCAATTATGTTATTGCCGGGTCCGACCTAGTTAAAAAAAATTCAGTTTTTATTTTTATTTTAATTGTGTTCTATTCAAAAAATTAAAAGGAAATCACTTGATGATGTAATAAAAGATTCAGTTTTTGTTGTTGCGCGCTTAAGAAACCATGAAAAATATAGTCCTTGTTGGATAGATTTCGTATGTGATGACATTGCACATAGTGTAATAGAATAATAAAAAATATTTGATATCAATATTATTTATTTCATGATGTAATAACAGTACTTAAATTTACAATATTTAAATTAAAATCATTAATATTAATATATATTTTTTAATTATTTTATAACCTCAATTTGAAAAGCATTTTTTTTTAACCAAACACATTAAACTACTTTTTTTTTCGACCTCAATTTCAACCACAGTTTTAACCAAACACCTATTTTTTCAAACCAACCTCAATTAAAAGTACTTTTTATAAAACAATTTTTTTCAAACCACAACCACAAAAGTTACCGCAATACCAAACACGCCCTTATTCTAATACCATTAGTGTAACATTTTCAGTTTGACAAAAAAAACTTAACTAAACATAATGAAGATGAGAAACATAAATAAACAAGATAAGAACATAGTTATGATATAAGTTAACTAAATATAGTAAAGGAAATGATAAGTATAAACAAGAAATTAATGAGAATATAACATGAAATAAAACTTGGCCAACTCTTGACTTGGTGGCTAGTTATTGACCTGTTGGTTGGACAAAACAGCATTGCTAACATTATAAAAATACAAAAAAAAAAAAGCAAGAGCAAAATCTTGATATGAAAAACAAGATGTCTAAATGTATGGTAAATAGCTTCTTTTATAAGCTAAAATTCAAAAGTATTGATTTGATGACTAATTATTGAATTGGTGGTCAACTCTTAACTTAGTGACTAATTATTGACCTGTTGGTTGGACAAAACAACATTGCTAACATTATAAAAATACAAAGAAAAAATGAAAGTAAGAGTAAGATCTTGATATGAAAAACAAGATGTCTAAATATATGGTAAATACCTCCTTTTATAAGCTAAAATTTAAAAGTATTGATTTGATGACTAATTATTGAGTTGATGGCCAACTCTTGACTTAGTGGCTAGTTATTAACCTGTTGGTTGGACAAAACGGCATTGCTAACATCAGAATTTGAATAGATGGTCTGGATGAAAGTTGTGGGAATTTATCTTAGATTTCCAACAAAAAAATAAGCTCATTTGTACTTCTAGAACTTGAGATATGGGTTGAACACCGAACAATGTCTGAGTTGCAGGACAGATTCAAACTTCTCTTTTATTGTTAAGATTTGAACTTAAAAACGACAACTTTGAATCTTGAACTCTGCATAAATGTTTTATGCATGTCTTAGCTTTCCATCAAGATAAATCAGACCTAAATGTAAGGTTTGTAGCTCCAGTTATGACCTAATAATCGAATGGTATTCTAGTTTGAATTGAACCAGTATCTTTTCTTTAAGCTTATCCATCTCTTTGTCTTCTCAATTTCAATAATTAAACACATCAATTAATCTTTTAAATTGTGAGATATGCCTGATTTAAAATAAACATTTACTATAAATTAAAAATATCTTATATTATCAGACTTGTTATTATAAAACATTCTTAAGTTAGGAAATTTAATGATATTTTAAGTGCAATATAATAATATAAAACCTTAATAAAAATATATTTCTAAATACTATTCAATAGGATATAGATATTATTAAATCTGAAACTCAATTTATATTTAATTCAAAATATAAATATGAATATAACACAAATATACATTCTTCTCAATATTAACTTTAAGTTAAGTTAAGTAAAGATAATTTTTATTTTATAAAATATAATTGACGAATATATCTTATTTATTTTTAATTTTTTTTATTAAATAAGGATTTTAAACTATTAATCAACTAATTTTTAGCTTAAGATACTCTAATTTCATTAAGCTAATCTAGATCCCAAGTAGATGAATCGTTGAGTAAATCCATGTTGGATGGATCATTGAATTAATCCATGAATTAATCTATTATCAACCCTGTCCTAGGATCCACATCACGAGGGATACTATTCATTTGAAAACCAAAAACCAAAACAAACGAATAATTGCATCTTTCGTTTTAAAAAGTTGAAAACAAAAGGAAATCATATATAATAATAATAATAATAATAAATTATACCACAATTTATTTATGTAATTATTCTCCGGGATTTTAATAAGAGAAAGAAATGAAATGGTTTGGTTTGGTAATTTTCAAAGCATGGTTGGTTGGTGTGGATGGAAGGACATGAAAGGAGGCTGGATATCCCCCAATGCAAAGTTTGGAATATTGAAAAAGTAATGGAAGGTGACGTGTGGGTGTGTAACCACGCTTAACCTCACATGTCTTCTCATGCGCTTCCCCGTCTTGGTGGTGGCGCTGTCAATGGCCCTCGTGGGTTCGGTTTGTTTGGTACTCTTCCATTCCTTTCTTTCTTTCTTACCTCCTCCCTGTTCAGTTAAAGTTTCACTCCATTTTCGGTTAAAACGCGCTATCTCTTTTCAAAACACGGAAGAAGAAGTAGAGCAATATCAACAATGAAGGTTTCTCATTTCATCTCTTTACTTTAATCCTCAGCAACACCATCTCTCTCTTTCTACGTGCTCTGAAACTTTTTATGTTTTTGAATAACAGGGAATGCAGATGGGACTGTGGTGGGTCTGGCTATATGGGTTCTTGTTGATTGGTCTTTCCTTGTATGCCACACAGAGGCTACCTTCTTTTAAGCTTACAAGACCCCAGAATTTCAACCACGAAGGTTTAAGCCCTCCGACAATTACTATATTTTCAGCGCCTACTGACCCTTTTGCAGCTTCAGCTGACTCCAAGCAGAGTCTTGCTATTCGATCATGGCTTGCTTTGTCCCCTCAAATCGTTGTCGTTTTGTTTACTCAACACCCTTCTTTTGCCTCAGCTTTTGGTTCCCGGGTTTTGGTTGACTCCACTATTGATTTCACGTAAGCATTTATTTCGGTTTTTAATTTGATTATTTTCTCGTCTCTGCAAAGCTATGCTTTAGATGGCTCTGCTCTGAATTGGTTGATGGTTATCTTAGATCGGTCAACAAGTTTGTTATCTTGTTTCTTGCCCAATTTTAATACGAGGAATATGCCATTCCATTAGGCTTATTCTCTTCTTATTCGGGTGTTTTCTAGGTTTCTTGGTACCCCATTCTTTCATTCCATGCTAGAGAAATCACGGTTATTCACAACAGACATAGCTGTTTTTGTTGATCCACAAACAGTTCTTCTGCCTGACCTCATCTCCACCTTAAATTATGCTTACAAACTTGACCGTGACTGGCTTCTTGTGGCTGCGTTACGAAATGTTTCCTACTTCCCGTTCCACTTGGATGATGCTGGGGAACACTGGCTCAGAGACGATGGACAAAGGGTAAGACGCCAGGAGGTATGAAGGATTCCTACCCCAGACTGAAAGTTGACCGCCTATTTGGGACTACAACATTGACACCATTCTTGATTCCAACAGTTGCAGGAGATACTTGGTCATCATTGGGAGTGGAATCATTGTGAGGACAGAATGCTTATGGCATGGAACAACAGAAATCTACCTTTACATAATGGAGTACTTCCTCCTTTCTTGTATGGCAAGGGGATTCACAACCACTGGGTCGTCAATGAAGCTGTGTCATCTGAATTGAGGCTTGTCTTTGATGCGAGTTCGACCATCTCATGTCTCTCTCTTAATTATCCTGAACATTGGTCTGAACTGCCAGTCAGAGGATCCAGTGTTTTAGAGATTGAAAACAGAAGCTGGGAGGAAGGTGGCAATTCCCATCTAGGTGCACTATATGGCTCGATGTTTTTCCGAGAAATTAATTATTCTGGCCTAGTAAATCTTTTGAATTGTGAGGGGCAATATCTTTTTGCTGACATAACTGAAGACAGCGTTTATCCATCTGTGTGCCAGACAGGAAGTGGATGGACTAGAAGGGTTTTGAGATCCTGTACCCAGAGGAAAAGGATGGTTTCTGCTGAAAATGTTAAATCACAAAACAGAACATTAAATTGTTCTATGAGAGACAGGTTAAAGTCATCGGAATCATTAGATTTTCCATTTTCTTTAGAGTCACTCCTTTCAATAACTGCAGACGAAAACAAAACACTTGTGCTTGCTGTTGCTGGATATAGTTACAAGGACATGCTAATGAGTTGGGTGTGCAGGTTACACCAACTCCAGGTCACAAATTTCATCATTTGTGCTCTTGATCAGGAAACATATCAATTCTCTGTCTTACAGGTACTGCTTTATTGCTTTCTGTTTCTCTTGAGTTTTAGTTTGTTGTTCCAATTCAATTAAAATGGGGGTCAGTTTCCCTGCTGTGCAATTACAGGCACGTGGACAGGGGCATGCTCATAAAGAGATTATTTGTGATTCTGGTAGACAAATTTTGGGCTACTGGCAGCATATTGGTTTAGAGAAAGGACTGTAATAGTTACATTTGCTCTTTTTCTCCATTGCCAGGAATTGACATTTTAGGATGACCTTGAACATCTGGGGAATGGACTTTGCTTGGACCGTTCTCTATTTATGGTTTTGAGTGCCCAGAGGAATTCTAAGTTTTATTATGGCCTGAGCGCAATTCTTATTGTTTAGCTGCACCTTTAGGCCAGTAAATTTTCACTTTTGTATTCTATCATGCTTTTGGAAGATTGCCCTAAAAGTTCTATCTGGATTTTAGTTGGGGATCTCCCTCCCCTCAAGCTGTTGTCTATTTGTGTGTGTTAATTGAAATTTTCTATTTTCTGTTAGGGCCTCCCTGTTTTCCATGATCCATCAGCGCCGAGAAACATAAGCTTTAACGATTGCCACTTTGGAACAGCATGCTTTCAGAGAGTCACCAAAGTGAAGTCCAGAATGGTTTGGAAGATACTGAAACTTGGGTACAACGTACTTCTAAGTGATGTCGATGTTTATTGGTTTGGGAATCCGTTGCCATTGCTTTATTCTTTTGGTCCTGGTGTTCTTGTGGCACAGTCCGATGAGTACAATTACACAGGTGAATTCTCTCAAAAATTTAGCACTTAAATAACTAACTTCTTCTCATTGGCTTAGTGCACACTGGTTCAAGGGGATCAGAAGGAAACTAGTATATCTAGAATATCTAGTTGAAATCTGGTGCAAGTGACTTTATTGACTTTTTTCAAACGACCCCATCTTATGTTTTGTAAAAGTACAAATTAGAGGGGCAAAAGGGAGTTTAGATTACTGTTACTCTGGGGGACTGATACTGATCAGTGTTTGATGACTCTATTATAACCTTGTTTATCTCTATTATAGTCTTAGAAGTTCAATTGTAACCTATTTGTTCTGCTGTTCTATCTGTAGGACCTGTAAACTTACCCAGGCGCTTGAACTCTGGTTTTTACTTTGCTCGTTCTGATGCTTCATCTGTAGCTGCTATGGAGAAGGTGGTAAAGCATGCAGCAAGATCAAACCTGTCTGAACAGCCAAGCTTCTACGACACATTGTGTGGTGAAGGAGGATCCTACCGAATCAGTGATAACAGATGCGTGGAACCCGAAACAAATCTAACCATTCATTTCTTGGATAGAAACCTCTTCCCTAATGGTGCATACTTAAACCTATGGCAGAAGAAAAATGTGAAAAAAGCCTGTATGAAAAGGGGCTGTCTTATTCTTCATAACAATTGGATTAGCGGGAGAGTGAAGAAGTTGGAACGACAGGTTGTATCAGGTTTATGGGAGTATGATATTAGCAGAAGGATGTGCCTGCAGAGATAGTGCAGTTTCAAATCGATGCGATATTTTTGATAACTAGTTATTCTTGGGTTGGTGTTTCTTATCCGCTGTCCTAGGCTAACTTTGATTTTCACGTGGAAGAAAGGAACGAAACTTATTCCCTTCCCCTCTGCCAAAGAATCTCTTGATAGCCTTGGTTTCATCATTGCCTTTCTGTGGACAAAACACTAGTTAGTGAGATGGCCGGCCATGAAAGCCTCGGCAATATATAATAATATGGAAATAGCGCACATTGGAACAATGCTCCCCGCATTCTTGTCATTATAGTGAGATGAAATATTGGGATCTTACAGCTTTTGATTGCCGGCTATGCTGAAGGGCTGTGTTCATTTGTTAGGCCTGAGTGGAAGTACACAGAGAGAGTCCAGAAGGAGAAGAGAACCGGAAGGAGCTCCTATATCAGTGGGCTTATGCATACAGTCGAGAGATTTTCATCCTGGTGGAAGAGAGGAGCTGTATCAATATGCCCTTCCTGCATCCCACTTAATGGAAAAATATCCTGGTATGTGCGTTGCTTGTCCAGGAGTTTTCAAAAATCCCCAGGAGTCTCTGTTATGGCCAGATGAAAATTTATTGCCAGGTCACAAATATCTTTTAATTCCATCCACTACTGCTCGGAAATTGACTCTTAAACAAATGGGAAGGGTAAAAGTGAAAGGATTTGCAGAAGGTAAAGATGAGATAATTGATGCGAATATCACTTGGGACGAGAGTGGAGACATTTCCGAGGAATCTGTAGGTTCTGCGAAAGAATTCTATGCTTCCAAGGATAGGCGGCCAAGATATAAAGTGAAGAGGACTGTCAAAGCAAAGAAGCCTTTAGTACCTCCACTTCCTAAGGCAAGATCTTTAGTGTGGGAACCCAGGTTGACTTCTGTACAAGAAGTTTCTCCATGACTTGGTCATCAACCAGATGTCTTGTACAACATGTTTTCTGGTACGTGGACTGGTCCTTCTAAGCAGTTCTTTTTCCTCCCATCTTTTCGTTAGAGTTTTGAAGCATTTCTCGTTGTTTGTTGGTTTTGTGACATGTCTGCTACAGAAACTTTACCACAATAACTGAGTTTGTTTAGAAATATGCATAGGTGCTTATTATTCCACTCATGAGCTGGAGGATCCTTCTTATGTTTGTGGAGTTTACTGGAACTGTTTCTTCATTTTCTAGAACTCGCAGAATGTTCTTGGTTGAATCAAGCATCAAGAACTTTGTATTCTGGCTGTGAGTATAACCATTAATTTTGTCATTTGTTTCAAGAGAGAATCCTGCTATGCTTCCTGGACCTTGATTCACATGCTGATGTAAATATAATCTTTCATAGTGATCTTAGAACCGCAGCAGTGCCCTCGTTCGAGTGTGTTTGGTATTGTTATAGCTTTTTTATAATTGTGGTTCGAAAAAAGTTATTTTATAAAAAATATTTTTAGTTGAGATTGGTTTGGTATTTATGTATGTTTGGTTAAAACTGGAATTGAAATTGAGGTTGAACAAAAAGTAGTTTAATGTGTTTGGTTAAGAGTGCTTTTCAAATTAAGGTTATAAAATAATGAAAAATGATATATATTAATATTGATGGTTTTAATTTAAATATTGTAGATTTAACAACTGCTATTACATCATGAAATAAATAATATTTATATAAAATATTTTTTATTGTTTTATTAAATTATCTACAATTCCATCACGTACGAAATCCATCCAACAATGACTACTGTTTTTTTGGTTTCTTAAGTGCGTAATAATATTAGGTAAAATATCATCAGGAACAAAATTGGGATTGTGATCAAATTCTGCAAATGCTACGTCATCAAGCGATTTTCTTCAAATTTATATAATGTCATTAAATAATGTTAAATACTAGTTTTTTTGAATAAAACACAATTAAAAATTAAAAAAAAAATCAATTTTTTTAACTAATTTAGAGCTGGTTTAATGTTGAACTGGACTGAATCCAGCCGAAATAGCGGAGACATTCTCCTCATTTCACTTAAGTGAACAGTTATTCTCCACTTAAGTGAACAGTGGAGAGTGACTTAATTCACTCTCCACCTGTCTGGAGAGAGTAGATTGAAGCTGCTTTCAGTAGCACACAGACATGCCCGCAAATTCTGTAGATTCTATTAACAGTAAATAATGTTTTATCACTTACCAAACGTTTGATATAGTATATTTAGTAGAGATGCAAACGCGCCCGCAGAGACAAACAGCCTCTAGTGGACCATCAACAAGAACAGAACCTGAAGGCCGAGTAGAAAAGGTACTATCCTCTCCGAAATTAGAAATATAGAAATGACACTGCTTATGATTATGGGGTGCATGATGGGTCAACACAATGACTTGCCCCAGGGCCTCGCATGGAAAAACTCGTTTTTTTTATTTATTTATCAAAATGACAGCTTCTCTTAAAAGATAAAATCAAAATTAGGATGAGTTGGATTAACACAATCCGGGTGCTCGACCCACTGAGTGGTACAGACTACAGAGAACTGGCATTACTGTGTCTGGGTTCTCATGTCAATATCATTAAATACCAACATCAAGTCCAAAAAAAATATCATTTTGTTTTCCCAGTTCCATAAGAAATTGCGACTGATGCTAAAAGGAAACCACAGCTCAAAAAGACGTACGGCTTAATACCACGAATTCTTTTAAGAGACGAGTGATTTTGATTAATCACATGCATCAAGCTTTTTCATTTTGATGTTGTAAATTTATACTCACAATATGGAAGACAACAGCTTGGTCAAGATCCATGTGTAGAAAACTGCAAAGAGAGCACCTGCTGGAATTGTCACAGCCCATGAAACCACAATCTCTCTCACAGTTTCCGCTCTAACGCTGTTCAGTCCCCTCGCAAAACCAACCCCCATTACTGCACCCACCAAAGTATGCGTTGCAGAGATGGGCAGTCCCAGCTTCGACGCAACTAGAACCACCGAAGCCGCTGCAAACTCTGCCGCAAATCCTCTAGTTGGTGTAAGTTCGGTTATCTTCTTCCCGATTGTTGCTATCACTCTGTATCCCCACATCATTAGCCCTGCAACTATACCAAATCCTCCCCATGCAAGAACATCTATTGGAATAACAATGTCCGTTCCACTGGCACCCCCTTGCAGAATAGATAATGCAGCAGCCAAAGGACCTATTGCATTGGAAACATCATTTCCGCCGTGAGCAAATGACATGAAGCAGGCTGAGAGGATCTGCATGTATCCGAAAACTCCATAAACTATTTCCAACTGGGTACCCTTTGGTCCTGCGAAATCAGACAGAAGCCCGATATTTTTGCTGTGTATAGCGTTCTCTTTTGGCTCGGGTTGTGTCGAACTAGCTTTCACCAGGAGATGGCCAAGCTTTTTCCGGATAATTCTGTCAACTAGGAAAGCACCAGCAGTGCCACAGGCTAAAGCCTGTGCTAGAGACAAAGGAAAGATCTCGCTTAGAGGAAAGGCTGCGAAAGAGATTCCAGTTACACCCAGAAAGACAGCAATTGGTGCGGCTGCAGCCGCAGCTTGTCCTGGATTTGGAGCGCTGTACACAAACTACAAAAGTTAAAAACGGTTAGAATTTTGGAATCGCCAATGATTCGGATGCTAAGATTTTCAGAAAAAAAATTCTCGTTTGGTTGAATGCAACAGATCTTTTGTAGCGTATTACACGTCAAGGCAGACAATATTTGATACAAGTACCGAGCTTCACTGGTTCAAATCAGAAGAACATACCCTGCGGATGAATTTGTACACGAGAAACGACACCATTGCTCCCACTAATGGTGAGATCACCCACGATGAAGTCACCCTTGCCAGAGAACTCCAGAAGACAGCACCACGTCCCCCATAGACAAGACCAAATCCAACCATTGATCCTACTATACAGTGAGTGGTAGAGACAGGCCAGCCATAATATGACGCAACCTGGACAAGTCATAGATGACAAATTCACTAAATATATTAGAGAATAAGAAGATTCAGTTTCAGGCTGCAAAATTAACAGAAATCTAAAATTGATGTTTCAAGCAACTTGCGCTGTAAGGCAAATTTTGCTATTTTAATAGGTTGCTGTCTAACTAGATATGGTATGAGGAGTGCCAGTACTGACAGTTTCCTCAAGAAATTTTATGCTCTTACCAGATTATAGCTATCTGCTTGATAATCTTGGAAACCAGTATTGTTTCACCTAGTAAAACAGGATAACGCATTTGAAAGATCTTGAAAGTCACCAACAATTACAAAATAGGCCACAAAATGTGGCATTTGAAGATTTTCTTGATATTAGGAGTATGAGAATGTAATGCCTACGCCTGAAAGGGAGCTCCAATTCTGAATTTGATTGTTCTAGAGCACAAAAGGAAGTCAGCAAAGTTAAAAACATAAGATCCCGACATCTGTTGTCAGCAAAGTTATAAACATAAGATCCCAACATCTGTTTTGTTAGATTAAACATACTCCCGAGAATTTTTGCCCCATCCTAGTCCCTTAGCTGTTTTATGAAGAGCCTGCAAAGCCTTGTTAAAGCATCACTTAATACTCATCAGTATATCCTCATACGGAACGCTGATTGAAACCGTTTCCCAGTTAGTCCCTTTTTTTGTCTCAAATAGGTTGGGTAATTTCAATGGTTCCCAAGTCATAAGGTATCCGATTTCGGAGACACGGAGACTTTCTGGTGTTTCCTGCATCCCATATGGATGCGGTAACACACTATAGAGTTACGAATCAAGAAGTTTTGCACAACAGCCATCCCCATATTCTTATGGAATTGATTGGTCGCACAGCCATTACTTCTTGTTGTCTACCCTTTTGTTTCACATCGGTTTGTTATTATATATAGTTACTGAAGCTGAAAGCAAGAACAGTCGAATCAAAATTCTAGCATCGACATCACAAGTATATACTTGTGTGTTTAGTTCATTTCCTTTTGTATATCCTTTTGTATATGAAAAAATTTCTTTTATTCCAAATGCATATTTTACTATATATTTTCCGCCGTACTCTCTTTTTCATACGAGTAACATTCACTACTTTACCTGAACTGGGAGATTAATTAAAGTTTTTGCATATTATTATATTGCAAAGACTGGAGGGCTACTGATGAACCAAGTTTATATTAGTATATCCTTACCAAAAAAATGTCAGATCAAGAAAGATTTACGATGCATATTATTATACCTTCAAAGAATGCAGAATTTGCATGCCTAAGCATTTAATTTGATTGATGAAAACATATCACTACTAACTCATGAACGAAAGACATAACTCCTTGATTGAATTATATCGTATATACCTCGTATGAATTCAAAAATGTAATGTATCTAAAGGAATTAAAGGGAAGAAAATGTTGTACGCAAAGTGCACCTGCAACCAAGTACCAGCAGCAGCCAAAGAAGAGAGCAATCCTGCAAAAAGCAGAGTATCCTTTCCCTGAAACACATTAGCAACAAGAATTCCTTTCTGCATTGTACTGGTCACATGAGTACCCATCAACAGCGCTCCTGAAAACTCCAAAACAGCTGCAGTTAACACTGCTTGCCGCATTGTTAATGCCCCAGACCCCACAGAAGTCCCCATGGCATTAGCAACATCATTGGCACCTATGTTCCAAGCCATATAGAATCCAAATAACAGTGTCACATATGATAAGAACTTGGTTTTTAAGTCCAAACCCTGTCCCCAAGTCTTCAAACAGAAGGGAAGACTGAGAGCAGCAAATGCTATCAATATTGATATAGCAGAGGCTGTTCTTGAGGATATATCAAAGGCCCGAGCCATTCCAGGAGAGTCATCTTCCTTGTTTTTTACCGCTTCTTGATGTTTCTTGATTCGAATTCCTTCGTTTCTCTCTTCCTCGCCTCCTGCTTCTGCGAAAGAGGATATACTGGCAGAAGGGTGTGTGAGTTTAGAGTTCTTAAGTCTCAAGATGGGAAGAAAACTCGTGGTTGATCGCTTCTCTTGAGGCTTGAAAGGAAGACTTTCTTTCTTGAGGAGGCTGGATTCATTGGAAAAGAAAGAAGAGCGGCTTCTGGGTAGATAGAAATGAGACCTATGAAGGACACTGGTTTCTGGTGAGATAGTGTTTCTTGTAGAAGGTGATGAGGTATAAGAGAGAGTCATGTCTAGGAGTAAACGGTAGAGAGAGTGAAGTGACGAGGAGAGATATGGATATGGGATTATTCATGTAGATTCTTGGCCATGGAAGAATATTGCGGCGAAAAGGCAGAAAGGAGAGTAGGTGTTGGTGGTGGAGGAAGAATAAAGGACTCTGCATAGTTTTCTTCTTGTTATTTGGGTTAGAAAGAGGGTTTAGACTTGAGAATGGATTTGGCTGCTTGCTTTGGTCGACTCGATGTGTGGTGGCTGTTCTTCTTGAGGGTCTCCACTTGTACACGCACAAGTTTGTAGTCAGAAATGTTAGTTGAAAGAAAGAAAAGATTTCATACTTTATCCAAGAATAGGATTACTCCCAACCCCAAGTTGGTCTCTTTTCGCTCGTTTTATACCCTAAAAAAAGAGGATATAGTTTTAAGGATTAGATGTAGACATCGTAAAGAGTCTTCAATATAATGATAGTTATCCACTTTTAAATTTGATTTTTAATTAAATTCAAACTTAAAAAAAATATATAAGTTTGATTTAAACTTTGTTTCTCACACGTAAACGGACTCTAGTACTATAAATGCAAATCTTAGTATATGCACAGAGGGGAGAGACGATATGAAGAAAAAAATAGAGAAAAAAAACAAAGAAGAAAAACAAGGGAAACAATAGAAGTGAAAAATAGAGAAGAAAACCAAAAAAAAAAACCAAGAACATGGGGAGGAGAGACTGAAAAGAGGAGGAGAAGGAGAGCATTCTCCAACCGGTGCCTAGACTGTTACCTTCACCTTCGGCTTTACCAAGTAAAGTCTTCTTCTTCTCTCTGTTTATGTGTAATTATTACAAGAAAACAGTGCAAAGGTAATTCAATTACCTTCGCACTGTGCAGTATACACATGGGATGAGCCACGCGTGCCTGCTGCCCAACCAGGTCACTAGCTCAGGGCTAGTGATTAGGCTGGGCAGGTTGGGTCCAGCTCATCCCACGTTGGTTGGGCTAGACCCGGCCCAAAAAAAAACAAAAAAAGAGAGTGGGTCGGATCTCGCTTTAGGCCCAGTTGGCCCAAATTATGTGTATTAAGGGTGTGTTTGACAAAACACACCCTTATGCCTTGGCCATGATTTTTATGCTCATTTTAGTTTAATATTTGGTCAAACGAGCCACTTTTCGATATTAGAAAATTCCAAAAAAAATTGAGAATCTTTGTTGATTTATTTATGGCCCCTTGCACTTTGATTTATTTTTTTTCTTTGCGTTTTGTATTTTTTTTAAGTTATGTGCTCAATGTGTGGTCTATTATTATTAAATGCAAATCTGTCGTAGAAAAACAAGAAAAAATGTGTGGTCTATTATGTTTTTTTTATTTCCATCTAAAACTAGCAAATAATAATAAAGGATAAACAAGAAAAAATGACATAGAAAATTTCTTCTTCAAATTCATTTTTTTGAGAAAATATTCACTCACGCCAGAGTCAAGAGTATCATACTTTTTAGATTTGTGCGATATTTACCAATGCCAGAGTTGGAAATATTCGTAGGCATTATGCACTGACGACATAGCCAGGAACATGAAATGAAGAATAAAAAAAGAAAAAAAGGAGAGCAAATTCTTAAGCAATTTTAGACAAAACTAACAATGCAACTTGCCTCAGGTAGAACGCTTAGAGGGTAATAGCATCTTTCCTTTTGCGTAACCAGTCATGTATCATAGAATCTTTATTGACCACTTAAGGTTCCTAATTACTATAATAGTAGGTGACAACTTCTTAAACAAGATATTTTTCTTTAAAAAAAACAAGATGTCAAATATTTATTTTTTTCGAATCAAGTGATAATTTTTAATCAGTCATCGTAATGTTCAAGTGTGACACATATATCTAGTAGATATTTTTGTCTGCTCTCATGATGAAAAAAGCTTAGGATACGTATCATAAAAGTATGATAAGTAAATAGAAATAAATTTAACATTAACAAACTAAGTAAATAGAAGTAAATATATTCTGGGTTAACTTGGTTTTATGAGTTAATCCAGTTAATTCTGGGTAAACCCATCAATTTTTTTTTCTATTTAGTTATCAAATTTTCATGACGTGAATTCCAGGTTTTACGGGTTAACGCAATTAATTCATATTTTTTTTCTTTTTCTTCATTAGTTTTTTTCTTCCTGTTGGTTTTTTTTCTTTGTTTTTTTCTTTTTAATTAATCTATTTAATTATCACACTTTTATGACACGATCTTATAGACAAACCCACAAAAGTCCGGCGTTGCAGCCAGGTTCACTTAAACTTGAGTCATGTAGGTTTAATGTTATTATTAATATTATAAATATTAATTTTAAGTCGGGCATTGCAGCCAAACCCAAGACTCTTGGGTATAGCTTTGGAAAAAAAACCTAACATTTTTAAATCTTAGTTTTTTTATATATTTTTTATGCAAAAAAATAACCCGCAACATCGCGCGGGTCATATAACTAGTTATATTTTAAAACGTGTCACAAAACTACTATAGTTATATTGTTTATATAAAATATTTGTATTATAAATTATACTATAAATATTTAAAGAACCATGAAAAGCATTGTTTTTTTTAAAAAAAAAATTATTGGCACGTGTTGAATTGAGGCATGATCACCACCCATTAAATCTAAAGTTTCTAGCTTTGTTATTGGTGCTAAATTCAAGACATTTAAAATATTTTTTATATTTAAAAAGAATTATTATTAATCCAATACAAAATGTAACCATTATCCTAGCAAGATATAAAAATTTTCATGCTCTAGCTTTTTTGTTTTTGTATTTATTATTATTGTTCTTACTGTGCTTCCACTGCATCAACGAGTACACATGAAATATATGAACATTAATTTTGACGGTATAGTTTAGGTTCTAGATTTATATTTTAAAAATTATCAGTTTAAATTTTATAAACTTTATAATTACTGTAAATTTACATTATTATTAATTTTAAAATTTATAAAATTAGTTAAAATACACACAAGCGAGTCCGAACACACATATTAATCAATATATATGAACATTGAAAAAGAGAATTACGATGAGACTATCACAGCCTCTCGTTAGAGCAAGGAAGAATAATTAAGACGAAGTGGGGAATGTACCTTTCATTGAATACAAACCATTTGGTCTAAAAGATTGAACCAGAAAGTAAATTATTCGGTTTCATTGAATATGTGGTTAGGAATCTAGCTAGCTTCTCCATCTGTCAAGTCTCAGGCGGCACAAGTCTCCATGTTCTTACTCGATGCGATTTTTATTGTCAGCCTTTCCTTCTTTTAGGAATCCAATTCTTAATGGTTTGAATTCTCAATTAATATAATAATATTATGAAAAAGAATGGTGATTATTTCCTTTCAATTATTCAAATAAAATGAATTAGTAAATAAGACAATCCTTATAAGATAATAAAAAAATCGAATTCTTAAGAAAGAAAGAATAAGATCAATTCATGGATTCTATAAAAGCAAAAGATAAATAAAAGAATCGTGTGAGAATATATAAAATTAAATAAAAATACATTAACATTGAAAAGTATAAAAATAAGTTATGATAATATAATGAATGGATGTATAAGTTGATTTAAATTAGGTTTTAATTTTTTATTCATAGAAAAGTTACGTATATATTTGGTTAGAAATATTTCTTGACTTAAATTAAAAATTTATTGTAAAATTGAATCAAATTACTCC
Organism: Populus tremula; assembly: GCA_964019445.1. Taxonomy (NCBI): domain Eukaryota; kingdom Viridiplantae; phylum Streptophyta; class Magnoliopsida; order Malpighiales; family Salicaceae; genus Populus; species Populus tremula. Next base: position 12,672,390 of record CAXHTJ010000018.1, on the reverse strand, counting down.
TTTTTTTTTAATTTGAACCAAATGGATGGATTTTTTTTTCATAGTTATTTTTTTATTAGTAATAGATGGAATATGAATTTTTTCAAATCTTACCCAAAACCCAATAATATATTTGTGTGTGTATATATATATAACCTTTATATTTATTTGAATTCAATATAATATATACATATCTTCATATATTGACATAATACATACATATATATATATAATATTTATTGTTTAATTATTTAATGCATATATACATATTTCAAATATATTTAATTATTTTACTTTTAAAAAATAGTTGAATAATAAATATTTACATGGATACCGAAATTATATAAATAGATTATAAATATTTAAATTTTGTATTTAATAAATAATAAATATGCTATAAATATAGAAAAACTGATATGAAAATACTTATTCTTTTATATATATATACACGCGCGCATAAGAGAGAGAGAGAGAGAGATTAATGCTAGGAATAAAATACTTAATAATTAAGACTTTCTCAATTACTAATCTACCCCCGTTGTTTTCCGGAACATATATAGAAAAGCCTAGATAGGAGTCTAAAAGAGCCCAATATTATTGATTCTGGGCCTTGCAATGAGTAGGCTCAATTTCGCTTCTTTTCTTTTCTCTCACCTCATTTCCCTTCACGTAATTTTCCTGGTCTTCTCTTGCGTGCACTGTTTTGTTTTGTTTTTAAATTTTAAAAATATTTTTAAAAACATTTAATTTAATTCAGATGGGATCGAATTTTAAATTAATTTGAAAAAAAGTTAATTCGGTTAACATAATTAACTTGATGAATTAACTATGAACCTCATGGATCTAATAAAAAATTATTTTGATTTTTTTTAATAATTATATTAAAATAATATTATTTTGGATTTCAATCCGGTACAACTAGATTAATTTAAACGATTTCTAACCTGAATCTTAAATCAAGTCATGTATGGAGCCAGCTTTAATAACTTTAATTTAAACATCATAAAAATTATTGAATCAATATGTTATTTAATTAGATTAAGAACCCGACAAGAGTAAAAACAAGTATCCTTAATTCTGCGATTCAATTCACCTAACCAAAATGAATTTAACAAATATGCTATCCATTATTCCACGTGAACTAGAGCGTGCCAGATGCATAGCCCCCACGTCATCTATTGACAATCATTTAACATGTCCTCCAATGTTCGACGTGTCATGTAACAAGTGGTCCACTTTATCAAGTGGCAGGCATGCAATGAATTAGGAATGAGAAATTCTAAGAATCTCGGGTCCAGATGGCCCCACCCTGCAATCCAGAGAAATCGAACCTTGCCCATGCCGCCTCCTGTCTGTTCGTTCTTCACTAGCTTAATCTGTCCTGTCTGTGTTTTAAAAATATTTAAAACAATTAAAAAAATATATTTTAATTTATTTTTAAGTAAGAAAACGACTATTACATTTTTAAATACTTTTTTAATTAAAAAAACGACTATTATATTTTTAAATACTCTCTTAACGTTTTATTTCTCTTGTTTATATGTTTGTAACCGACCATCACTGCTGTGATGTCTAGATATCTAACCTTAGTCAATTCTCATGAATTTGATTATTTTTTTAGTTGAAGTATAAAAATTAAATGCTTGTTTGGAAATGCAACCGGTGGCTGCAGTGGAACCTGTGTTTTCAATTTAAAAACAAGGGTTGCGTTGTAGTCGTGTCTATGATCCCAAACAAACCATAAGTATTACATAGAACTTGAATGGAAGGTCATATATTCAAGGATACTAGTCCATTGTACTATACTCTGTAGCAGGCTAAACCATTTTTTTCTACACATTAAAAACACTTGATTTTTTAGCAATTTTATTAAAACCGTGAAAGTAGAGGATCTTGAAATTTATTAACCTGATTTTTTATCTAGTATAAATTTTTAATTAAACTAAAGCTAACTTGATGTAAATTAATTAGTTTAGTAGGTTAAAAAAAAACTCAAATGACTCACAAAAACATTAATCAACTTATAAAAAAATCAAGATGAGTTTTTCAAAAAAATAATATTGAGACGGTGATATATTGAATGGTATGAATCAGCTCATAAACTTAGTTAGGTTTAAAAAAATTTACAATAATTTTTACTTAATTATATAATAAAAATTAGATACCCGTAATTTCAAGCATTAATTCTAAAATAAATATATGTTTAGGACTACAATAACCCTGAACAAAGCAGGAAAAAAACCATTCACGAAGTTTATTTCCTAACCAATTCAATATTGATAGATGATATTGGAAAAATAAAATATATTTTTTAATTATTATCAACATCAAGTGAAAGATCAAATTGCCTCTAAAATGATGACTAAACCCTTGAAGTCAAACTTTAAAAGTGAACATTTTTATATGAAAAAGACATAGACACAAGTTAAGTGTTGTTTTGTATTTATAGGCGTTATAATAACATAACTTTGCACAAAAGAATAAAATAGAAAGTAATAACCTAAATCAATTAAAAAATATATAATTCACAATAATTGAGAGAGGACGAATATGAAAGTCATTATAAAAAAAATTGATAAATTTATTGTTTAAACCTATACTAATTGATATAGGCAAATCATTTAAACCTAGGCTAATATTTTAAGTTCATAACATGTGAAATTGAAAACTCGGTTTCAATCAAAGATCTTAATTGTTAATTAATCTAATGTAAAATGATGAGATTAAAAAAAAAAATTCCAAATTAAAAACTAACCAAAGCAAAAAAAAAAAAAAAACATGAGCTCCAAACATGAAAGGATAACAAAATGAAGGGGTAGAGTTATAAAAATAAAACAAATTCAAATACTATCTTAAATAAAAAAAAATCAAAAGAATAAAGATCAAATACGATATAAAAAAATTAAAGGAAAATGCAATTGAAAACAAAACAAAATTTGAGAAATTAATTAAAATAAAACAAATAAAAATCAAGAAATGAGAGGAAAAAACAAATGAAAAATAATTTGATGAGCTGACATGAAAATGGAGAGGGCGAGACATTAATTTATAAGAGGAAAAAGAAAAAAAAGAAAATAAAGGATGTCGGTGACACTTTAAAGGTCTGACAACTACTCGCATCGTACAAGAAGAAAAAGAAGACTGAGATGAATCAAGTGACATGATGGAATAATATTTTTTACCACCAAAATTAACTACACTCATCGCCCTAAGATGACGGAGCAACTCACACTTTCAATGCATATATCATCAACTTTTTTGTGTTATTTTTTAATACTACTCTACACTCGAGATCCAAACATTATTATAAAAAATCATCTTGAAATTATGAATTAATTTTTTAAGTAAATATATACAGTTTTTCGCACATATTTTAGCTTTCTCTCTAGTAAAAAGCTTGGAGGTTGAAACCTGGGACGGTAGATAGAAAGACGGGGACCGGGGAAGGTGAGAGAGATTGAAAGAGAGACTTTTTTTTCCCAACCGAGGAGAGACCGGATGCTATGACATCAAGTGACAAAGGTTATTTTAGTCATTGACTTACAAAAAAATTAAAGAAAAGTTGCGTGTTAGAAAGAGTGGCTGTGCCTCTATTCTGTCGTGGCTAGTGTCTCAAAGTGTGAACAACATTGCAGCATACTTGTTAAGGTCGGCCAAAGATTCGAAAAAAATTAGGATTCGAAACTTGATTTAAGTAAAAATTTTAAATGACTATAAAGAGAGATTTCATATATTATATAAGGAAATATCATAAATATTAATTATCTTAATAAAAATAATTAATCTGAATTTAAATCAATGATCCACTGGTCAGCCCGATCTGTGTTTTAGATGAATTCCTGGATCGGATTAAATTACTGTTTGTCCGAGATTCCAAAATCAGATTTATTTTTTGATGAAAAATACAGATAGCAAGTCAATATCACGATAACCCGGCGTTTGTGTTGACACGTGTAGCATCACACGCTTTTGAAAAATTCAGCGAAACGACAACCGACCCCCTCGCTGTAGCCTTTAAACTCAGCAATCGACCTAATTGGGTGGTGGTGTGCTGGACAACGAGGTTTCCTCAAACTATTTACAAGTGGCTTACTGGGCCCCTGACACGTGTAAAAGACATTGTGTGGTCAGAATTTTAACCACATACCCAATCTTCAAATAATAAAAACATTATTACTAGTATTATAAATCTACTGGATCAATATAATGAATATATTCTTAAAACAACTTTAAAAAATTCTTAAAACAACTTAACATAGTTGGATTAGTTTTACCTCTGCTTTATTTTTTATGGAAGGTTTTCCTTGTATAATTACTTTCTTTTTATATTATATACCTGAACACAATTTATAACAGAAGCAGAAAAAAAGACTATCTAGAAAATAAAGAATCATATGGCTATGCATTTTTTACAAGAAAATTACTACTTTACCCCATATAAACATAACTGCTTGTAAGGCAGTTTGGTTATTTCAGAAGCATTCATATGTCATTATCTAATTCACGGGGTCATTATAATAATCTTATATTTTAATTGTACAATGAAATTACTTAATTGTATTTGAGATTTATTTTTGTTTAATTATTTTAAGGGGTATTCTTGGTTTTTTATTTTATTTAAATATTAGAATTACTATATTAACCCTAAAATCATATTTTCTAAGCTTTGCATTAATGAGTGTTTTTGTCATTTACTATGGGTTTTATGTTATTACTAAGTTGGACTATAAGCAATTCAGTCTTTTTTTTTTTTTAATATTTGAAAAAACTCACGCGTCAACGTGCGGGATAACTCTGTGCTCTTTGAGCAGCATGTAAGGCTCCATTCGGTCTATTTTGGTTCTCATTCTCTTGATTTTATATTTAATTTGGATTTTTATGTGAATTTATTTTTTATTTTTATTTTTACCCTTCAATTCAAAGTTTGATGATATTTAGAGCTAGGTCATCAATGTTTTGATTTTAAATTTTGATTCTTAACTCTTAATCAATTTTTTTTTTCAATTTCATACTTTAATCCATAATTATTATTATTTTTTATTTTTTTCAAATTTGATTTTTATTCTCTTGATTTTCATTTTTTATTTCGGATTTTTTTGTCAATTTCATTTTTCTTTTTTATTTTACCATTCAATTCAAAGTTTGATGATATTTAAGGTTAGACCCTCAATGTTTTGATTTCAAAATTTAACTCTTAACCCGTTTGTCAGAATTTAATTTATTTCTAATTTCATCCTTGTATCTATAATCTTGATTTTTTATTTCTTCAAGTTTGGTTTGCATTCTGTTGATTTTTATTCTCGATTTGGATTCTTTTGTATGATTTTTCTATTTAACTCAAAATTTTAGGTTGTCATCTCATTTTTTAGGATTCAATCCAGAACAATACTGGTCATGTGTCGTGCGAGTTGATCCAAGTTAACCCAAGTCATATGAATTTTTTTATATAAAAAAGTAAGTATGACATCATTTTGAAAAAAAAAATGAAAATAATCAACGATTTTTTACTCGCTCTTGACTAGATTTGCCATGAGCTTTCAAGTCACATGTCAACTTGTGTATTTTATCTTTTCGTAACGAATCAATTCTCTCAAAATTTCTTTTCAAATCTAACCTGCCATAAACCTTGAGTCACCTAGATCACGGGTCAACCTATCATTTTATTTTCTAGTGGATTATTCCGCTCGCGCGATCCTTCTCATGAGTTTTGACAACCTCACTTGGATTTATTAGTGTTTTTTTAGATTTTTTTTGTTAAATGATTTTTCCTCCTTATTTCGTTGTATGTTTGGATTCTTGGGGACTGCAAATAGTGATTTTTTTCTTTTTTTCTTATAGTGTCAAGTTGTGAATTTTTTCTTTTTAAAAAAACAATATAATAATAGCACTTCAACATCGTTTTTTCACTGTATACAAAATTTAACCCAATCCACAACGAAGCAGACAACACCTATCTTGTTAATTGTATGCTGCGATATTGCTAATATCTTCCATGTTAATGCGAACACCCACCACCACACGAAGTGAAATCTGTTTCTGTGAAGCCGTGAAGGCAAGGGATTTTCCTTTTCTTCTCCATATTTGGGACCTACAAAATACTATAATAAAAAAAGTGCCATTTGTAACGTGAAGGGACCAGGCAAGGTGCATGATTCCCTCATCAAAAGGATAAGGAGATAAAGGTGGATATGCTTCAGCCAGCACCTTTTGAAAATCACGCAAATACAAGAATTCGGGGATATGCAGCTCTGAGGAAAATGTAGGGCCCCCCCTGGCATGCCCTCACAGCTGCTGCCTTTGGATTATTACGTGTCATAATCGATGAAAAAGACGAAGCATGAAATTATAAGAGAGGAAAATCTTAGCCTAATCCTTCAGAAGTTATCCTTAAAAAGCAGCCGACCTCTTGAAAATGGTGCTTCAAATGAAATGAAAACGGAATTCTATGTCAGATTTTATATGTGATTAGTGATTGTAATTCATAATGCATATAGATAGTGCTAGTCTATAATGTTGTGGTACGCCACGACTCTAGTTAATTTTATTTTAAAATAAATATTTAAACCACAAAAAATTATTAATATTATTGTTAAACCTGATTTAATTGGTTAATTTTGAATTTTATTGATCTAACTCCTAATTTTACTTGAATTTAAAATTAAATTATGTAAAAATTATCTTGATATGATGAGTTTGAATTGACAAATCTATGATCGTTAATTCCAAGACTCATGAAATTAGTCGAGATGCTTGCAAGCTGATTTGAATATTTACGTTAATAATAAAAAAAAAAACATGATTGAAAAACCAATTATCAAAGTAAAAAAAATTGAGAATTTAAGTGATAATTTCATACTTGGCAAGAAAACTTTAAATTAATCCTCATTTTTTATTAAAAACTTTCCAATCCTTTTATTTTAAGAAATCCAATTTAACCACAAAACTTTATTTTTTTATTTTTTAATCATTGGCTTAAGAGATAAGAGAGAAAGTCATTATATTCCAATACAAAGAGAAATTTGTCAATTGATGGTATCATTAGGTTCCTTTCGATAAGAATAGTTTCAACAGTGTGTTATTTCACTTTTAAATTGTATGAGAGAGTATAAATGACTAGGCTACTGCAAGCCCACGTGATTAGGTTTTTTTTTTTTTCTTTTCAATCTCATACTTCTAGGTTGTTTCTTAAGAAAAATTAATTAAGTTTTTTTTAAAATTTTATTATAAAACATTTGGTTTATTTTTAATTGATCTCCATGGTTTTTTTTATGCTTTCTTATGTGTTCATCATAGTCTCAAATTAACATCCCTTCATTTTGTTGGGTTTTTTTTTTTTTTTTTTTAACATATGTCTATTCTTGTTTTCTTTATTTATTTTTATTATTCAAGTTTTTCTTGATTTATTGAATCAACCAAATCACATTCAATTAACTTCTGTACAATTTTATTTTGTTTTTATACTATAAAACATGATAACATCTATTTATTTTTCTTATATTGAAAAATTTTAATCTAGCTTGCAGTATAATGTGCTAATGAGCTAAGTTAGATGTATGGGTGATAATCTTAGTGGATTAATTATATTTGTATATGAATGCAGGAGAAATAAACTAAATTAACAACACATAAAAAACATCAACACAATATTTTCTTACTGCACCAATTTTAATATTTTCATAGTGTTTTAAAATTTCTCTCGAGACAATGTACTTTCTCGAGTAAGTACAGATTAGTCTCTAAAATCTTGTAGAACGTATTAAAGAATCCTTTTGGTTTTAAAAATAATTAATTAGTCACCATGTTTTTAAATCTATTTTTAGCTTAATCATGTTCACCTATTTCATGATCCTTTTCAATTTATCCTTTTAAAAAAATATATAATATGAGGAGATTAGGATATTTCTTAAAATTAAAAAAAAACATTAAACTAAGCATGGTTAATACTGGTTGAATGATTAATTAATTAATCTTGAGACTATAGGAACTAATTGATTCTTTTGCAAAATATAAGGGACTAGTTTATAATTTATTCTACATGCTTCTTAATTTGCTTAAAAGCACTTAAAAAAAATATTGTTTTGGTGTTTTTAAATTGTTTAAATTTAATAATATCGAATATAATTTTTTTAATAAATATTTTAACACATTTTTAAATAATGTGATCTTCTGACTTTTATTAATTTAAATAGTAAAAAGCTTATATTAGAAAATAAATAATATATCAATTAATAAAAATAATTAAATATGCAAAAATAATTAAAATTTTTATGAAAAAAATATTTTTAATTATTATATATTCTTATAAAAGTATTTTGAGAACTTTTAAGTTTTACAAACCTCGTGATGGTTTTTAAATATATAACTTTTCTGTAATAAAAAAAAAATTATTTTATTTCTAATTGCAATATACAACAAGAGTTAACTTGTTGTAAGAACAATAATAATAACATCTTTCTTAATAAAAGAAATAACACTGATTTAATAAGTATATTCATTTGGTCCTATAAAAAATAGGTGTGTGTATATATATATATATTTGTTGTACTTGTATATGTAATTATTTATTTAAGGTATTTTTGTTTGGTGAAAACTGTTTTTTTAAAAAAATTTCTGTGTTTATTTGTTATCATAAAAATTGGTTAACGAAAAACACTTTTCAGTAAAATAAAAATTTGACTTAGTTTTTAGGAAAATATGTTTTTTTATTTTTGACGAAAAATACTTTTTAGAAATTGTGATAAATTTAGAAATATCATATTATTTGTTGATCATAACAAATTTGATTCTCAAACTTTTGATTGCTATATATTTTATTTTGAATTCTTTTTTTTTTCAATTTCACCCATTAGAATTTGATTTAATTTGATTTTTATATTAGTTCTGGTCTTCATTTTTATGGTTGTTATTTGCTTTTCTCTTATTATTTTTTTAATTGAAATTTTTTATCTATCAAATTTGGTCCCATGCTTTTAATTGTTACTTATTTTATTTAAAATAATTTATGAAATTGTAATTATTATTATTCTAATTTCATTATCTTTTAATTTTTTGTTTTATATATGTTAGATTTGATCTCTATTATTTTGATTGTTATTTATTTTATTTGAGATAATTTATGAAATTAGATTTTTTTTTTCAATTCCATTCTCATTCAACTTTTTAATTTGTAAGATTTTTTTCTTATTATTTTAATAAACTTAAAAATATATTAATAAATTATTTTTCAGTTCATTTTTTATGACATAACCAAACACTGGAAAATATTTTTCAACTTATTTTTCATGAAACTACCAAATATTGAAAAATAATTCACTTTTTAGGAATCCACTTCCTAAAAAAACTATTTAAAAAAAAAAACTTTCTAGCAAATAAACAAAGCCTAAATAAGAATAGTAACAAAACAGTAGGAAGAGCTCATTGTGTAAACCGTAGCTAATAATAATTGTGTATTTTAGTAGTGTCTAAATGGTTTTATACAAATACTTTGTATGTAAAATGCATTAATTTAATATTTTTATATTAAAAAAAATCATTAATTTCTTAACTAAATGCTCTTTGAAAATAAATTTTCAGCCTACTCTAAAGCATTTGGAAATACAGGTGAACCTATATTTTTTAAAAATATAAATTTTATTTTATAAAAATATAAATTTTTTATATATTTTATATCATTTTAATATACTGATTTTAAAAATAATTTTAAAATATAAAAATATATTATTTTAATATAAAAAAACGCTTTACAAAACAAACTCAACCCCACTCTACACAGCCCTAATAAATGTGACGACTCCGGCTTCGTTCTTTTCTCTATTTATAAAAGGAAAAGAGTCCGGCCTCGATCGAAGAAAGGACAATGGAGGAAAGCGCATGGTGCTTTGCAGAAAAGCTGCGAGCTCTTCTTGTTTTTTTTTTTTTTGTCCCATAACTAATACCTCGCAATAGCCTAATACTCGGAAACATTGCTATTAATGATGCAAACAGAAAAAATATATTTCAAAACCTAATTTAAGGATTTTTCAAAACTTATGGTATTTTTATATTAAATTTCTGATACAATGGAAATAAGTTTTTCTTAGAGCTTAACTTATTAATCATCCATTTAAAAATGTGTTAAAGGTTACATTTAAAGTTTATTTTATTTAAAAATATTTTTAATATTAACACATAAAAAAATAATAAAAATAATAAAAAAATATTTTTTAAAAAATAAAATTCAAAATTTAAATCCCAAACGCCCTTTTAACAAGCCCGTTATAGACCAACGACAAGGAGTCAAAAAGTCTATGGTTTGAAGTTATTTAACTTTACTCTTTATCCCAGATTGTGGGCTCTCAAGGAATCTTAACTGACGTAAGCTGAGCCCTGGGGCGTAATCAGGGGGAGGTAGGGACCCGGCTCCTGTAAAATATTTTAATTTCTTTTATTTAGTATTTAAATATAAAATAAAATAATATTTTTATTTTAAATAAATAATTTTTTAATAATAATTTTTATTATTTTAATTCTCATCTCCCTATCAAATGATACCAGCTCCGCCCTTACCCCGCAGTCAAGTTACACCCTCCCTTACCAAGGAACCATTTCTATAAATACGGGAAGAAGAGTACCATAGTTAGGCTTGAAGAGGCAGCTCTAAGGCGACTAGCTTAGCATCTTCCTTCAACCTCTTAGCTTCTCAAAACTAGCTTGCTCTCTCTCCCTACTTCTCTCACTAGATCGACTGGACCCCATTTCTCTTATTACTCAAGCATGGTCGGACCTTCACTTGACACCACCAAGCTTCACCACAAAGCCCCCTCCTCTGCCACCGCCACCATCAAGTTCCTCTGCAGTTATGGTGGCAAGATCATCCCCCGTTTTCCCGATGGTAAACTCCGTTATCAAGGTGGCGAGACCCGTGTCATCGGCGTCGACCGTTCCATCTCCTTTGCTGGTCAGTGTTTTCTATATGAATTTCCACCATCTCCCCTTTCCTTTTCTTTTGGTAATTCATGTTTTAGCTTTACCTGTATCAAATGTTATGCTTTTGTTATGTATGTGTGTGGATATATGATGATGGAGTAAGTGATATGGGGTGGAATATTTTTGCATGTGTGGCATACAGAGTTATTGTTGAAGCTTGGAGAGTTGTGTGGCACATCAGTGAGTCTCCGTTGTCAGTTGCCAAAAGAAGATCTAGACGCTCTGGTATCGATCACCTCGGATGAGGATCTAGCAAATCTCATCGAGGAATACGATCGAGCAGGAGCAGCAACACCGACTGCATCTTTAAAGATCAGGGCTTTCCTTTCGCTCCCGAAAAAAATATATTCTTCCTCTTCGAAATCCTCCTCCTCCTCCTCCTCCTCCTCCTCATCCTCCTCCTCCTCCCCACCCTCTAATAGCTATGGTGGTGCCACCATTGCTTCAACTTCTACCACTCCAAGGTGCTACTATCATCAGATGTCGAAGCCAGTAGCGTTTTCTTCAAAGAAGAAGACCCCTCCGCCTCCTCAGTATCAATATGGTTACCATGCTCATGGGAATCCTGGCCATATCTACCTTGTTCACAACGGGAATCATTGGCAATAACTGCAGACTCAATTGAACTGAGACCGGACATATTTGGCATATATAAATGGAAAGAACAACGTATAATATAACTAAAGAAACAGAGAAATGGAAAGGGGAACACTGGGGCTTGCAGTAGCTAATATGATCATGAGATATATGTATTTGGTGACTGTAAATCGTTAAGAAGGGATTGCTTTTTTTGGTCCTGAAAATGAATGAATTTCCAGTCCAATATTTCATTTGGGTTCAAAAGCTTTTTGTGATGGTGCGTTTTGGATCATCTTTTCCAGTACTACTGTGCATAACAGCTCTTTCCTTCGTTCATTGCCAATTCCATCGCCCATTCGCGTCCAGTAGATGCCTTATGTTGTTTTCAAGATCCTTCCTAGTTGCGTTGGGTGCCGTGCTCTCCTCCTTATCCATTATTTTTCTCGTGGCTTGATATTAACGTGCCCATCACCCATCATTTATGTGTTGCTGCGTTATCGATCTGTATCGTCTTCCCTAGTTCGCTTTTCATAGTCCCCGTTGCAAACAGTGTCCTTCTCTGTTCTATTTTTTGGGGGTGTGTCTCATGGTTCGTGTCTGTTTTCAATACTTTACTCGCTTTTTTGTTTTTTTTTTTCCGATTTGTTATTGATTTTTACTTAGTTTTCTAATCACTCTGTCGATCATTTTGAATTGCAGGTTGAACACGAGGAGCTTAAAGGAATAAACTTCCAAGATGACAAAAAAACATTTTAATGAAGGAATCCATATGGTGCGCAATCGGCAAGTGTAAGTTCTTGGGCGTTTTTTCTCGTTTTTTTTTTTCAATTCTCACACCCTCTCATGATTCCAATGTGATAATATAAAAAATTAAAAAAAAAAAACATTTTCATATCCTTTGTTAAAAATCACTTTTGAAATTTTAATTCTGATAATATATTCCTGGAAGACAGCACTCTTCATTTTGCTACTCCATTAAATAATCTTTCATTTATGATTCAGTCAATTCCCTAATTGAACATTTGGCTCCTCCATTGTCGATTTTCCAAGCAATACAGAGAATTTAGTCATTTCCCTGGTTGAAGATAGTCAAATCCCTGTTTTACGTGCTTAGTTAGTACTCTGATCCAGTAATCATCACCTTCAAATTTCAACACCATTATCTTCCCGACTTCATATTTTAAAAGCTGCAGCAAGCTAGTTCTATACGACATTTAATCCCTTGTTTTCTTGCATAAATGGTTTTCTTCCTCTTTGTGATTTGTGACAGACTGACACTGGTGATAGTGAATCATGCATGGGTCAATAGCTAACTGACCAGATACAACTATGGAGTCATAATCCAAAGGTGAGATCGGAAGAAATTTGATTTTTTTTTAATTTTTTTATTTTAAACTATTTTTTTTTTCTTTTTATGTTTTCAGGTCTGTACATTTTTAAATAAAAAACATACCGCTCTGACGCTGGAATGGAGAAGGTTGAACATTGGGGAGAGCTGCGAGAGTTTCCCTTGCCATGGCGATGACAGCTTATAAACATATTAAATGGAAAACATATACAACATTAAACAAGTGATAATTTAAAAATATTATTCGGAAGGCACAAATTAAGAGACCCTTGTCGAGCTAATGATTTTATTCCAAGAAAATAGTTTTCTTTTTTAAAAGAAAAATAACTTCATCAGAGATTTTTTTCTTTTCAAACCAGCATAGTTGAATTTTTTTTATAAAAAAATTAGCAGAGTTTAGATAATTAAAAATTTATTATCAACAACACAAGAAATTAAAAAATAAATAAACATTTGCGTTGATAGTAATAAAGCAACCTCTTAAATTTATCAAGGTTTATGCTATTTCTAGTAAATATTAATTGAACCATTCATTCAAATTGAATTGTTTTTTATTTCCTGAAATGTACTAATTTGCAAAAGAAATTCCTAATATTAAAAGAAGAAGAGCACTAACAAGAAAGGATCTCCACACACTTAGCATTCAAAGGAAGATTCTTATAGCATAGATTGATTGAAGATGCTCTCTCTAATCCTGTGAACCAAGCAAAAGAGTTGAAGGGGAGTCCCCACCGCCATGTGCGATCCTTTCCTTTCCTTCCTTTTCCAAATGATCAAATCAGACGCCGCTGTCACCGTCACCACCCAGACCAAGAGCTAGGAGTCGTTTTCAAAAGAACGAAAGGACCAGCACCACCATATCTCCATAAGAACTTAAATCATGGATCCCACAAAGTCAATAATCCACGCTTGTGAGACTGTAAGGAACATGGGAATGCAGTGGGAAGATTTGAAACTGACGACGACGGGCTTGGATTACGGGTGGCCTACCCTTGAGAAGAAGAGCGAGCAAGATGAACAGAGTATGATCTACAGCGAAGAGATAAAAGAACAGAGAGGCGGGAGAGGTAGGGAGCTAGAAGACTGTTTTTGGGTCAATGCTTGCAGGGTTCTTCCACTACCTATGGTTAATTTCATGTTCAAAACATTCCTTTCCTCTTATTAATGTTATTATTTTATCTATTTTTTTAGATTAATGAGGGGTCAGCTAATTTAAATATATCTTAATAATTTTACGGGTTTTAAATATTTAATAATTCTAAAATTTATAAGACTTATCATTAAAAAAACAAACTTAACATCTAATTAATTAAATTACACCTTTAAAGTTTATTTTATATATTTTTATCTTGATTAGCTGGTGAGTGGCATGTTAAATGTTATTTTTCATGTATAAAGAATTTGATATATGTTAAATCTAATAAAATATTTAATGAAAAAAATTAAATGAAATCCGATAAAAACTAGAACATGAAAATAATGGAATATAAACAAAGAGTGTTTTTTTAAATATATTACGATTTTAATTGAAGATTAAATAAAAATTAGAAAAAGCAAGGAGAGAAATTAATTTGTTCCACAGTCATTTGAATCATCTTGCTCCTTACAAATCCGCATGGTTAACCAAGACAGTTAATGACTATGTTTCATTTACATGTCTGTACTATTGAAAAGGCCCATTGGAGCTTCTGCTTTGTTTGTTGATGTTAAAGAATTAATTTAATTTAAATTTTAAAATTATTAATTATTAAATGATATTTTAAAATATAATTTATTTTATTTTTTAATAAATCTTTTTAAGTAAATTTTTTTTTTAATTTGAAATTTATCTAAATTTTATATTATTTTGTGTTTAATTTTTATTGAAAAATAAAAATAATAAAATTTTAAACTTATAACTGTTTTGTCATTAAAGGCTGATATCATATTAAAAATTTAATTTAATTAACATTCAAGTATTATATCAGCCTTTATCTTCGATTCTTCCCGTGATAGATTTGAAGAGGGGGGAATCAACGAAAATTAATTTATTTGATACTCAAATATGTGCAAGTAAATCAATATCAATATCGAGAGATTATTATACATTTAAAAGACTTATTATAAGCCCATTTCAATAGGAAAACTTTGTAACCCAGCAAGATTAAGCCCAACATAGCTGAATCCAAGACAGATTAGAAATTCATTTCAAATAAATTTAATGGTTTATTTAAAACAAATTAAAAAGTGTTTGGGACGGTGTAAATATATTTTTTATTTATAAATGTATTAAAATAATATTTTTGATATAAATATATTAAAATTATCTAAAAAGTACGCTCCATGATCACACTCTAATTGAATATATATATATATCCTATTGATTTTATTTTCTTGTTGTTTTTACTAAAAACATATATAAACAATCTCCTAAACCTTCCAAGCACAAATCTAAACTCAAAAGCCATTTATATATATATATATATAAAAATCAATGCAAATTTTAAATCTAAAATTTTTAAATCAAAATAATTAAATCAGCATATTTTTCTATACAGATGACAAAATGATTTAATTTTAATATTCATGATTCCGTCAAGCTAGGAGTTTTTATTTGATAGTCTTAATTGCCGAATTTAAGTTTGAATTCCAATGAAAATAAATTTCTCTCTCTTCTTTATTTATTTATTTATGATTTTTTAAGAGTTAAGAAATAAGAAATATTTGTACACAATCAATGCTCAAGATTGTAAAGTGAACACAGGCACAAATCACCCTACCCTGAACCTATCATCATAATGTGAATAGGAATATACGGCCACGGTTTACTTTTCTTGATTCACAGCTGTCAAAATAGTCCTCTCGATTATTTTTTTAGTTAATTTGCTTAAATAACCCCAGTGTTCTTTGAATTTACTCAATTAAACCCTTTTCTCCAAGTTTGTTCAAATAAACCCCAACCCAGAGAACAAGGCAATTATTAAAAAAATGTCTTAAACATACCTCAAGAAATCACAAATTCAAAGAACACTGATAATGCATGCTTTGGCATGCAAAAACTTATCTTGGACGGGAGGATTTCCTAAGGCTTTGGATTGTTTTGGGTCATTAAAATAGGTGTCCCTCGCGTGCAGGTGGCAGGGCTGCCGACGGTGCAGGTGGCAGGGCTGCCGACGGCGCAGGTGTCAGATAAGGAGCGACGGATCATGGACGGAGCTGGCATGCACGCATGAAGCAGGTTGTAGGCTGGGATTGAGAACGTTGAAATGGATGATCAAGTCCTCCGATGATATTAGAATTTATTTTGGGCAGAAACGGAAAGGGTTACAGAGCAATAACTCCTGCAGGCTTTTAGTTTCAGCTAAGAGAAAGCATATATATATATATATATATATATATATAAAATAGAGAAAACAACAACTCAGAGAATAAAGATGGTTTGATTTGGAACAAACTAGTCAGGAGAGGTCTGTAATAGCGGAGTTATCGATTATGCTGCCTCCTCTTTTTTTTTTATAACTGCGAATCATTCCCCAGCGTATAAATTAAATGTGTTTAGCGTGGTTTTATATATATATATTAAAAATATATTAAGATATTTATTTTAGATTTTTAAAATTTTTGGATAATAACACATTATAATTAAAAAAATATCAATTTAATATTTTTTAAGTAAAATATATTTTTAAAATGTATACACACTCAACTTCAAATATAAAAGCAAAATGTGTCTATGGTAGTGTTTTATATTGTGACGGTAGTTGTTTTTTAAAATAAAATTCACTTAAAAATAGATAAAATTAATTTTTTTTAATATTAATATATTAAAACAATTTAAAAATACAATAGAAAAAAATAATAATTTAAAGAACTTAATTTCATATTTTTAAAAGTATAGCAACTACAAAAATTAAAAGTGTTTGGAAGAGTAATTATAGTTGTTTTAAAAGTATTTTTTACTTAGAAATATATTAAAATAATTATTTTTTTATTTTTTAAATTTTATTTTTAACATTTATATATTAAAATAATTTAAAAATATTAATATTAAAAATATGTAAAGCAAATTGAAACCGCAAAAGTTTCAACCTTTGAAATATTTGACTAGGGGGTAATCCGTATTCCTTGCGCGCGCACACCCGAATTTTGCCTGTAAAAATGGCTTGTCAATCAATCTTTTCACTATCAACTCAAAAATAAAAATAAACAAAATTTTTGCCTTGAAGTTACCAAAGAATGATTAACATCTTTTGAATTTTGAAAATTCTAAATTGACCGACATTTTTTTTTTAATGAGAAATAAGTAACATATTTCACTTGGCTTTGGCTTGGTATTGGATTTTAGAAGTGTTTTTTTTAAATAAAAAATATTATTTTTATTTTAAATTAATATATTTTTATGATTTTAAATTATTTTAATGTGATAAAGTTAAAAATAATTTTTTAAAATAAAAAAATATTATTTTAATATATTTTAAAAAATAATTATTATTACCTTCTCAAACATCATCTTAGTTTATTTAAATGAAATTACATTTTTAGTATAGTTGTTAGAAAGTGATGTAAGATTATTGTTTAACCTCATTCAACATTTTAAATTTGTTAATATCGTGATTATATAATAACTATGTATAAAATAAATTTATTTTTGAGTAAAATGTAATTATTAAATAAAGTTTGTTATGAAGATAATTTAATAGGATAGCTAACTTTTATCGCTATCCTTTTCATTAGCTTGTTTGGAAACATAGTAAAAGTTATTTTTTTAAATGTTTTTTATTTATAAATACATTAAAATAATATATTTTTTCATTTTCATTAGCTTGTTTGGAAATATAGTAAAAGTTATTTTTTTAAATGTTTTTTTATTTATAAATACATTAAAATAATATATTTTTTATTTTTAAAATTTATTTTTTATATTAGTATATTAGAACGATTAAAAAATACCCAAAAATAATTTAAACCGAAATTTTTTTTTTCAAAAACATGGTTTGACAGCAATATCAAATAAAGCCTAAATTTCATATCCTCAGCTACTGTTAATGCTCCTTCATCGGTAGCACCCTTGTTTCTTTTTTCTTTTTTTTTCTTCCTTTTACTCTATTTTTATATTAACTAATTAATATTAATAAATGTTTTCTCTTTATATTTTACTACTTATTGGACTGACACTTTGCCTCAGGTCAAATAATCTTTTTAGAAAAAAAAGGTAAATACAAAAGCTTTTCAAATGCGTTTTCTTACAACAAAAATCATAAAATGAATTAATTTGTTGGTGTTATTAACATGTTTTTTGACAACAAGTTAAAATATATTTGTGAATTAAAAAGTAAATGCTTATATATAGTAAAATATAGTGAAGATAATATGCGTTAATAAACATTCATAAGATCTCAAGCTTATTTTTAATGTAATAGCAAAATGAAATAATATTACAATTGCTACATTGTAACACATTTTCTTGAAGTCTTTGTATACTAATTTTTTAAAAAGTGTAGATAAAAAAAGAAAAAAATTAAAAAACAAATTACAAAATAATGACATTAAGAATATGCCAACTATGAAGTGATAAATATTGTAAGTGTAATGAATAAGAAATAACATTTTCTTTTCAAGAAAGTGTAAAGGAAAAAGAATTAAAAAACTTTCATAAAAAATGAAGATAGGAAAAAAAAATAGTGATAAATAGATCAAGTGTAAAGTGATAAAAATATCATGTATAAGGAAAAAAATATAAAAAAACTTTTTTTTTTTTTAAAAAAGCAAATAACAAATTAATCAACTCTATGGTAAAAAAAAAATTGAAAAAATTTTCAATGGTGCCATTTCTAAGATAAAAGATCATTTACATCAAGTACATGTAGAATGTATATAACTAAGTCCTCCATCCTGGCTTGCAACTCACACTAAAATTTATGGATCCATGAAAATACACATTTCCCCAGTAGTTATGAAACTAAGTCTGGCCTGGCTTGACAGGTTAGCCTGAAACTTGAGAAATTAAAGGCATTGGCCGGGTTTGAAGTCATAAAAACTTAGGCTTGCAAATGGAATTGGTCAAACTCGGATGACTCACCTAGTCAACCCAAAGCATGGATGACATAGCATAACCCGGGTGATATCTAATTTTTTTTAATAAACCCTAAAAATATAAAATTAATTTATAAATACTTAGTCTCGCATATCATTTTTTATACCTTATATCCACATGGATTGTTTAGTATCTTTTCGATGTGCGATAACCATACTACACTTCACATTTCTATTTTATATTATATATTACATCTGATGCCTCATGTATTTTTTTTTCTATTGTCTACATCTACATGCATTGTTTCTTTTTTCTTTTCTTTTTTTCAATTTGAGATAACTATATATAACTTACATCCAAGTTGGTTGTTTCTTAAATTTCTGATGTGGGATGAGTATATTACACTATATATATTTTTTCATAGTGTATATTCCCATTGATTATTTCTAAACTTTTCAATGCATGATTAACTATACCACACTTCATACCTCACTTTTTTTATAACTTATATTCACATGTATTATTTCAAAACTTTTTTCACTTGGAATATTAAAACCTCAAACATAATTTTTTATTTTATTTTTTTAAGTTGACCCAGGTTAGTCTCGGGTCGAGTTTCATAACTATGATGGATGCCATAGTTATGAAACCCTAGCTTGCAATTAGCATGGTCAAACCCAGGCGACCCGCTAGGTTTACCTAAAACTCGGGTGGTTCAACATAACCCAGGTGAGGCCAGGTTTTTTTTTTTTTTTTAATTTTTTTTAATAAACCTTAAAAATATAAAATCAATTTATGAATACTTAACCTCACATGTTGTTTTTATAACTTACATTCATATAAATTGTATTTTTAACTTTTAGATGTGAGATAGCTATATATAACCTACATCTATATAAATTGTATTTTTAACCTTTAAATATGAGATAATTATATAGCTTACATATCCGTGAATTGTTTCATAACTTCTCAATGTAGAACAATTATGCTATACTACACTTTACATTTATGTTTTATATTCTAATTCATATGGATTATTTGTTAATTTTTTGATATAAAATACTTATATTACACTTCACATTTATTTTTTATAGCTTACATCCACATAAATTATTTTTTAATTTTTTAATGTGAAATAATTATATATAACTTATATTCACATGGATTATTTATTAACTTTTCAATATAAGATAATTATATCACGTTTCATACTTCATATTTATTTTTTATAATCTATATCTCATGCATTGTTTTAATTTTTTTTTTAATGTAAAGTACTAAAATCTCAGACATAATTTTTTTAAAAAATATTTCTGGGTCAAACTGTATAATTTAAGATCCACTTCACCGTTAAGTAAAACCCTAAAGATTATATTTAAAAATTACACTGTAGCGTGTTTAGATATATAATTTATAACGGTGTCAAATCTCGTGGCGGGGAAGCAGCCAGATCATTGTTGCCACCGTCCTGCTCGTGAAAGGAAAGCCTCAGCCACCTCGGGCAACCGTGGGAAGTGGATGAATTACAGTCCATCAAGACTGACATTAGGGTCATAACTAGATCAGAAGAGAAAGGACCCACAGGATATGCTAATGTACGAAACGGGTATGCGTATCTGGTTATTCTGGCAAAGAGGAATTGATCAGAATATGTGCGCGACCGTACGGATGATGGTTGCAGCAGTGATGGATTTTAATTAATGCTGAATCTTCCAACATTTGTACGCTTCCTTGTCGGAAGAAACTATTCCAAGCGTGGGACTGGGTACCGTTAAAAGTTGTAAATGTCGTCCATAACTGCAACATTAATTTCGATAATATTGGACTCAATACCTAATTAATATTTATTATTATGAATAAATAAGTTGCTACAGTACTTCAATTACATTTATTTAAAATCATGTTATAAAACAATGATAGATTTTGGACAGCTGACTTGGAGATTAATTAACAATTAAATAACTTTTAATCCAAGAGTGAATACTTAATTTATTTTAATCTAAGAGTTTTATAGTTTTTTAATAAAAAAACTTGATTTTAATAAGCGCTGAATATTCTTTATTTTACTGCTTTTTTCTTTCTATTTTCTTAGATCTTAACTAGCCAAAATAAAACATAAATTTAACAATATTAAACATGTTCAAAATAAATAACTCAATCTTAAATAATGTTGAAAATCAAACTTAAAATTGATCAAGAAAAAATATGTGTTCTTACGAGTCCAAAAGTAGAATATATATGATGATAAAATTAACAATATATATTTTTTAAAAAATTAAAAATCATTATCTTATAGAGGGGGCTTGTTTGACATTGGATCAAGGAAAGAACTTAATCTACGTGCAGAAAAGTTGCTCCAATAACTAAGGATATCCTTACTATAACACTTCAATAAATAATTATAATTTTTTTATAAGATAAAGTAACAAATTATTATAATAGTCATATAGATTTATATAGTTGTTTTATGTTCTAAATATATTAAAAAGAATGGCAATACATGTAAAATCACCATTTATTTCTAACACTGCTATCGAGTATTAAGAATTGAAAAATA
Organism: Populus tremula; assembly: GCA_964019445.1. Classification (NCBI taxonomy): domain Eukaryota; kingdom Viridiplantae; phylum Streptophyta; class Magnoliopsida; order Malpighiales; family Salicaceae; genus Populus; species Populus tremula. The sequence continues at coordinate 12,650,949 of CAXHTJ010000018.1, read as the reverse complement.
TAAGGAAAAAAAATGCGTGCATGGATGTCTCTATATATCAGACTCAGTTCAGTTAATCTAACAGAGGTTTGGTTTGGTTCACAAATTATGAACCTTAACTTGAACATATAACCTAAAATTTACAGGTTCAGTTTGGATCCAATCTAGCTATAATCAAGTTCATCAGTTACTGTACTTCTCTATACTATTCATGAGATAAGGTTCGGTTCTTAAGTTTATAGATTCTCTTAAATATTATTATAAAGTGTTAACTAAAAAAGAATGGAAAATTAAAGGAGAAAGAAATAACATCAAATTTATACTGTTCTGTTTAATTAAGAGAGTAGTTTGGAGTATGATAATGATTATAATTTAAAATATTTATTTTTATAAAAATAATAATTTTAAATAAAAATAATTTATAAAATTTTAATTACTTCCAACACTAGAGTCATAGCCAAACTCAAGTTAAGACGTCGAGTTAAGACCACAAATTCTTGATAATAAAGAGCTTAACACCAAGGAAAACGAACAAATCTTGAGGGGTAGTGGCTTAAACAAAAATAAATCTCTCAATTTTTCTTCAAAGCTCATACATATATCATATAAATTGTCTATTTTGCACTTGTCTGCCAGCAAATTCATGTGAGCTCAAAGCTATATAAAGGGTTTTGAATTCCAAGGTAAAGGGGTCTCCTCTCTCTCTCTCTCTCTCTCTCTCTCCCCGCTCTATTATGCAAACACATTGAACATGTTCTCTGAAGGCTCTTTCCCTCTTCAGTGAATGCTAACTTAAGCACCATACTCTTTATTTTGGAAGTCTTGGAGATTTATACTAATTACAGCATGGTAAACGAAATCAATGGCGTTCTGGGATCTCTGGTTCTTCAATGATGCTATCCGAACGGAACTCCTCGCCTCCCAGAAGAAACTTAATTTATCTGGAACTTATCATTTAGTTCTTCTAAAATTAGAATCAATCGTGGGCGGTGCAAAAAAAAAAAAAAATAGTAGAAAAAGAAATATGAGGAGTACAATCACTTGCAACAAAAACTGGGGAAGGCATGGATACCAGTGGACAGTGTAAGGTACCATTTTTATATTTTTCCCAGGTAGTAGCTAGTTTATCCCAGGCACAACACCGGATTCTACGAATGATTTTCAGCTTACCCATTTAGGGTTTACTTTGATACATTCCGAGGAAAGAACCAAAAATGAAAATAAACTGGCTGTACACCATAGCAGTAAAAAAGAACACAAAGCGAAGCATAAAGCCGAGTAAACACGACCTTTTCAGATCCAAAGTCAACAATGAGCACATATGACAGAGAGAGAGAGTGCAGAGACCATTGTAAACAAAACACGAAATTAACTTAAATACGGTTCCGGTAGACTTCAAGAGTTAAGAGGATATATAACATATATAATGATCAGCTTAATTTAACAAAATTTCCAAGAGGAAATCATAGTAACTTAAGCTATATAATCTTTTGAATTGAAGTCTTATAACTAAACATTAACTAATAGACGTTGCACCGAAACAAGACCTCAAACATTCTGGAACCTAGCAGCAAAGGCACTCATACGATCTGGGTACTGAAAAGTGTCATCTAAAATGGAGTCCGGACCCATCTGATGATTGATCAATGGCATCTCATTACAGTGCGGAAGTTCATGAGAACTAACCCCACTGTAACAACCCTCAATTAGCTGCCCCGACCTTATTCCTTGATGACCAGGATAAGGATCATGGTGCTCATTTTTAACAAAGTACTTCTTCATGCCCCTCCTCGACCCATCTAGTGACTGATGAACAGATACTATTTCAGACGTTGGTGCAGCTATTGACTCTCCAGAGCTTTCTGAAGACGCAATCTTGTCAGAGGAGTGTTTAGGGAAAAACCCTTGAATAATCTCTTGCAACAAACCAGAATCGGATGGTTCTTGTGGAAAAAATTCCAACTCTTCAGCTCTAGCGTCGGGCCTTTTCAGGTCTCCAGGAGTACTATAATTCTGATGAAACTCCATGTGCGGTAGAGTAGTGACAGTTGAGTCTGCTAAAGAGATATTAAATGAACTAGAAATAGTGTTAATGGAAGGATTCACCAAATAACCGCCTGAGAAATTGCTAGGATCAGAGCTGGAGGACCCATTGATGCATGGAGAGTGATCAGAAAAAGGTTGGGGACGTTTATGAGACGACGAACCTGAAGGGGAGTGAATGAAATCACGGAGAAAAAGCATGTTCAGAGAAGTACCAGCAATACTGTCACTAGTACTCCTATGCGGTGGAGACCCACCAGCAGAGAAGTCACCAACATGAGGGTGACCAAGAGAAGAGCAATTTGAAGAGGATATAGTATAGTGGCGAGGGGGCAGATGAGATGAATTTGAGAAAGTAAACGGAGGGAGCAAGTTATGAGCAGGGTCAGGTGTTGCAGAATGACCACCTGGGTACACGAAATTAGTCCGAGCCTTGAGACCACGCATTGCTAGAGCTGCATAATCATAGGCACAAGCAGCTTCCTCAGCGGTGTCAAAAGTGCCGAGCCAACGCCGTTCCTTCGACTGAGGATCCCTTATCTCGGCTGCATAACGACCCCATGGCCTCCTGCGGACGCCACGGTACCTCATGTTCCCACCAGTCCCACCACTTTCTTTCAGTGACCTTTTGTTTGTTGCGGTGCTAGCGGTGTTGGCAGGTGCAGATTTCTTCTGGAGATCCGCGATGATGGGCTCGTGTAGGATGGTTTCTAGTGTATGGCTCGATATTCCGTCGAGCCTTCTAAGCGCTTCTTCCATACTTTAGGAACGCTTGAAGATGCGTGCTTTACAGATGAAATTGAAGAAGAAAAACAAGCCACTCGAATGGATGAAGGAGCGTGATGTCGGCGATTCCAAGACTCTGCAGTTTAACACCTGGACTTCGGGATTGGCATAGTGTATTTATAGCTGGAGATAGCTCTAAAATATATATACATAGGGAGCTAGAAATAAGAAAGCGACGAAAACTCAATCGTGCTGCATGGTGCAGCACAAAAAAACATTGATGTAAAAGATAGAAACGATTCATCTGTCTCCTCTCTGACCCCTTTTTTTCCTTTTAATTTGTCATTTTTTAGATAATAATGAAGCTAAAATATGTGTTATTAAGACTGATTAATGACTCAACCGACAGTTTGTTTCTAAGCAATTGGTAATTTTGGATTAGAATTTCTCTTATTTGATAAGTCAAACAGCTTAGGTTTTCAATAAACCGCTATTAACTAAAAATACTTTTCTAAATTATTAAAGTACGAGTCTAGTTTTGGGATGTTAGGGTTTTTATTTCAATCTTTTTTCAGCAAAACTTTTCGTTTTTTTAAAGCATTTTTTCCGATTATTATTCCTTGTTTTTGTTTTTTTGGGGATGTGTCCATTGAATAATGTGCTCCCTATGGATTTACTCTGGACCACCCTACCCGTGTGCAAGGACACTTATAGAGACGAGGGTTATTGCCATTGCTTCGTCACATTCATTATGTAAATAGTATTTTGTTAAGTATTAAATTACTATGGTGTTTAAAATAAAAAAATTGAAGTTAATCCGATTGTTCTCACTCAAGTTTAACAGGATTTTTTTAATTTTTTTTAATTATTTTAATGTGTTGATTTTTTTTTTTTTAAAAAAATTTAATACATTTCGACACAAAAAATATTTTAGAAAGTAATTACAACCACAATTTCAAAAACAGACTAGATTAACTCGCCATTTAGTTTAAAACCAAACTAGACCAGCCAAATATTTTTCTGGAGCGGAATTATAAATTATTAAATCCCATGTCGATCTTGCTAATTATTATAATTAATAAGCATTCAAAATATAATTAATAAAATATTAAATATTCTCTTAAGAAAATGTAAATGGGAGAATAGTTTTTCTTTTATCATGTTGATGGGACAAAGTATTTTAATGAATATTTGTTTTATTTTATAACTTGCTTTCCAAATTTATTTTCACTTTTAAAAAAATTAAATTGAATTTTTTTAAAATTTTTTTTGAATAGCTTGGATGCCAAATATAAAAAAATATATTATTTTAATGTATTTTTAATTACAAAACTTTTAAAAAATACTATGCACCATAATAGTAAACATACACTTAACATTAACACTATATAGATAGTATTTGAAATTATGGTAGTGGTTGTTTTTTAAAGTGATTTTTTTACTTAAAAGTACATCAAAATAATATTTTTTTTATTTTTTAAAATTTATTTTGATATTTGCATATCAAAATAATACAAAAATAAACAAAATTATTTGAAGCAAAAAAAAAAAATCAAAGATTTCAAAAACTCTTTTGAACGCAAAAATAAACATGCTCATAATAAATCATTTTTTTGGGAAAAAATATTATATGCAGTAAAAAGATAATTAGCCCACACAATGTTAGGGGTAAGATTTAGTTTTTCTTTAACATAAAATAAATGTCTTGACATTGCTAAAAAAATTATGTGGGGATTGCTTTGATGTGAGTCGGTCAATTTAGTGGGATCAAAGATAACATATATAACATATAAAAATATAATATAATTTTAAATAAATATTAAGATAATAACACATTAGATAAATTTATATTAGCCTAGATTAAGTTGTCAATTCACATACCAAGTTATGAAATCATGATAACCTCATAAAAAGCGAATCAAATCAAATCATAAAGTTTAATTTTAAATAAATTCAATGTTGAAGGATAAAACTAGAAAAAAATAATAATTAAAAAAGAATCAAGAAAATGACTCGAGTTAATTCAAGTTCACTTGCCAAACCTACGATCCTGATCATGAGACTAAGATAATCCAATAAAAAACAAATCAAAATAAGTTATAAAACTCAGTTTTCAATCAATCTAGTTTTTAAGGATGAAATTAAAAAAAAATTAATTAAAAAAGATTAATTAAAAAACTAAAAAGAAAGAGACTCGGGTCCACCGCAGTCAACCTGCTAAACCCGTGACTCGAGTTTTGGGATGAGAATAACCTATTGGAAAGCAAACCAAAATAAAATCACAAAGTCTAATTCCCCATTAATTCAACATTGAATGATGAGAATGAGAAAACAAAATTAATTGAGATAAAAAAAACTCGAGTTAGTCGAGTTAACTCGTCAAATCCACAATCTGGGTCATAGGTATAAGATAACCTCATTAAAAGTAAACTGAAAAATATTATGTAGTCTAATCCCCAGTAAATCAAATATTAAAAGATAAAATTAAAATTAAAAAAAATAATTTAAATAATAATTAAAAAATGAACAGTTTTTTTTTAGCATAAAATAATTTAAATCGTGTAGTGGTTGACCATATATAATGTGGTTGACCTTGGGAATCACAAAGCAACTCATACAAATCGTAAAAACATACTTTGATTATTTTTTTTAAGACGATGTTTTTTTAATATTAAGATAACAACATATGATATTGACTCGGGTTAACATGTCAAATTTATGATCTAAGTTATGAGACCAAGATAATCCAATACAAAGCAAACTAAAACAAATCATGAAGTTTAATTCCCAATTAAACACGATATTAAATGAAAAAAATATGAAAAAAAGCTAATTAAAAAAAAAAAACTAAGTCAATTGCGTTAACCTACCAATTCGTGACTCGGGTCATGAGATGAAGACAATCTATTATCCGGGTCATGAGACATGAATAATCACTTAAGCACTATTTATAGGTAATGAAGCCAAAATAACATAATAAAATGTAAATAAAATAAATTATGAAACTTAATTCTCAATCAATTTAATATTAAAAAATAAAATTAAAAAATAATTAATAAAAAACACTTGATGGTTAACATGTGATTTTATAATAACTTTATAAATAATAAATATATTATCAAATAATGAAATTAAAAAGAAAAAAAAAGCAAATCACTATTCAAATGAATAGTGATATACGAGAGGAGTGCACTAAATCCTCTTCTCTTGTAATTTAATTTCTGGTTGGGAGGTGCCAATTTACTGTAAGAATTGCCAATTTCAAACGAAGCGTCCAATGCCAACTATAAACTCTGCTGCAAAGTAATTCTCTTCCGACTGTTTCCAGGAGCAATAAAGAGCCAGACGGTGGCTTTGACGGGAAAAACTGTTGTCTTTTTGGGGTTACTTAAAAACTCATCATAGATACTACTAGTGATGTGGTTTGAACTGGAGAGAGTAATGATTTCAATGTCTTTGCATTTATTCCTATAATTTAATTTCCATTTCCATGAAAAAAATGGTTTTCCTTTCAATTTCATCCCCTTGTACCTTGGAAATTTTAAAAAATAAAGCAAAAAATATTTGTATTGGCAGTTATTTTTTAAAAATATATTAAAAGTAAAGGACTTAGTGTTTTCAGGCTGTAAGTCTGCTAACTTATTTGCTCCTGAAACCTTTTATATATCTCCATCAAATATCTAACTAAACAGGGCATGTTTAACTATCTAGGTAGTGGTCTAGTGGTAAGAGCTTGAGAACAAGATGTTTGTTTTTTTGTGGTCTCAGGTTTGAGCTATAGATTGCTTATATAATGATCACTGGAGGCTTACATGATCGTTAACTTCAGGGCTCGTGGAATTAGTTGAGGTACGCGCAAGCTGACCCGGACACCCACGTTAAACTAAAAAAATAAAGCATGTTTAAGAGTGTAATAAAATTTATTTTTATCTAGGAATATATTAAATTAATATTTTTTTAAAAAAATATTTTTAATATTAACACATCAAAATAATAAAAAATTAATTTTTTTTTAAAATACAGTTGAATAAAAACGTGAGAGGTTAAAAACACAATTTGGTTTTTGTTTCTTTGTGCTCTCCTTGAATTTAATTTTGGCATATGTTTGCAATTTTCATTCTTGCTTTGTCCATGCCTTATTGCAATTGAGTTTGCAACTGTGCGAGTATGTTTTAAAATAGTGTTTACTTTAAAAATATATTAAATTAATATTTTTTAATTATCATGTAGATATTTTAAAAAAATTAATATATTTTTAAATAAATAATATTTAAAAATTATATAAATTATATATTAAACCAATAATTAATAATTTAAATTTTTAGGTTGGATGGTTCTTAAAAAACCATCCCATTAAAAAACTTCAGCTTTTAGATAAAATGATTTTTTTAATAAAATATCGGAATGTTAATAACCAAACAGTTATGAATTTAAATTTTATCACTTTTATTTTTTTTAATTAATAATATAAGACAACATGTGCTATACAAGTTTCAAATATAAATAATTTTTATTTGAAAAGATATATTAAAAAAATTATATAAATTATATTTTAAATTTTTATTTAATATTTTAAATTTTTTTATTAATTTTTTTTAAAAAAATATTTTTAAAAAACATCGTGGTTAGGGTTTCAAAAACCAAGGACTTATGTTCACATGGACTTGTCTGCCTTATGGAGGTGTTTTTAATAGGGTATTTAAGTGATGAGATTTTAGGTTCTTCTGGCAGATGTAGACTAAAGTCGTTGTGTTATGGGGCTGTACCCTTAAGTCAGAAAAAGTAGGGAAGATGTCTCCTAATTAAACCAAAAGTTGTCTTCGTTCTCTCCTTTCTTCTTCCATCGTTCCTCTAACCGAGCCTTCAATTACAACCAACAAAACTCTCTTCCTTTCTCCTTCCATGGCTTCCCAAATTCAATGCTAAAACTTTGCTGATTACATCCTAACTGCTTCGGTTCCATGAGTAAATTCGTTCATGGCTTCCTCTTTTCATTTCTCAGTTTCAAATTATTTTATGTTTCTAGTTCTTTCATGAAATAGAAGGATGAAAAGAGAAATGGAGAAAATATGGTTTGAAAAACTATATATTTAATATGTGTGTTTATTTAGAAATGTGATTGTGGTTATTTTTTAAAATATGTTTTGTGTTAAAATGTATTAAAATAATATTTTTTTATTTTTTAAAATTAGCAAATGAAATTGATCCAAAATATATAAATAAAAAATTAACTAATTTCTTAATTCGTGACGAAGCCTTCTAGAAAAAAGAGAATTTACATGGCAATAATTAGTGTATCGGGGCTGAGAAATTTTTAAAAATGTTATTAAATATTACTCAATTCAGCATGTCAACGATTTGATCTTTAGCGCAAGCTGAATTTTAAATTAAATTGAAGTGAAGAATGACGACCTGGTAGCGTACTTAAGATTAATTAATTAATTCATCAATACCGGGGTTTGACTTTTCTTCTTCTTCTTTTAAAACAACATTAATTTAACACTTTTTATAATAAAATATTGCAAGGCGATTAGGGTTTTTTATGCATTTTTTCATTAAAAAACATCTTTTTTTTTAATTCAGGTATTTTTTTTCTTCTAATTTTGACAACAAAACAATTTTTTCAAGAATAAGTATTTCAATTAAAAAGGAAAAAATATGTATACTCTTAATAAAAAAAATCCTAGATTTTGATTAGATGAAAAAAATCCATTAGAAAAAAAACGTTTGTGGAACCAATTAGCATTCCTTAGCAGTAACTTATTTTTTAAAAATTAAATTAGGTGAAAGATTTGCATTTTGAATCACATCCGGATGTGCATGCTATTTGTTTGTATTAGTTATTTTAATTGTTTAAAAATTATTTTAATTATTTAAAAATTATTTTAATTTAATAATTTAAATTATTAAATAAAATCTTATAATATAATTTATATTATTTTTTAATATACCTCCTCGAACAATATTTTTTTTTTGTCAAAATCCAAGGGAGATGTTTTTTCTCTTTAGGTCTATAGCCTCATCTCTTTCTCTTTCCAGAAAAGAGTTTATGTAAACAAGATTAGCTGCTTCTTCTTTTGCCTAGTGAGTTGCCTAGCCTTGATCGTTGTAGGATGGAATGCTTATCCATTCGCTTTCGAGTTTAGCGGTGGATGCTTTTTTTTTATTTAAGTTAAAAAAAACAATCTAAAATTTATATTATTTTTTGTTTGATTTTTATTAAATAAATAAAAATAATAAGATTTAATTAATTATTAAGATGTTAATACTATATAATTTTTTTTTAATTTAATAACTTAAACTATTAAATAAAATTTTAAAATATAATTTATATTATTCAATATTATAACATGAACATCGTATCACCCTGCATATTGCTGATATATAATTTTGGAAGAAGAGATCCGATGGCTTCACTCTTTTATCCAGTTTCTCAGGTTGGCGATTAAACTAGTAGTTACTGTCACGTCAAAGAAATTTGACCCTAATAATGCACCAGAGAGAGAGAGGTTACGACGGTGAAGGGGTATTAATTTGAAGGACAGAGACGAGCATCAAGACTTTAACGACAAGAAGAGATCTTGTCAGAGAAAATAGAATCAATGAGTGACCAGCTTTTTCACGCAGAAGATTCAAAGACTTTATGCCATGCCTGAGAATGTAAAGCTAATAAAAAAGGGAATGTCTTAAATTGCCTTCCATGTCCTATCCACTCTCTCACTGTCGAAAACTATTTCCACATTAGCTAAAATACTGTTTAATTACTGTTCGAATGTTGATTTTATAAGATACAATTGGGAGAATGCAGATATAGCATCTAGTTGAAGAGACACCATGCAATTAAAGTACACTAATCAGACATGTCTAGTAAACATTTCAGTTTAAATGTTCTTAATTCTTTTTTTTTTTAAATGTTTATTGGTTACATTCTTCAGATTCATAAAATTATATTAAAACATGTATAATTTTTCCAATTAAATAAACATCTAAAATGCGTGTGTCGTATTTATGATTCACCGATATTGATCACACATACAATACACCATGGACATGCTGTGCATTTTCAATAATTCATTTTGGTTTTTAAAATTTTATTTTATGAGATTTAATCTTAATTGAAGGCTTGTTGCGTAATAATTTTCAATCAAAGGTGAAATTGAAATAAAAGAGACACCAAACATGGATGGTGTGTTAAAAATTATATAAAAAATATACTTAGATTATTGATATTTAAAAATAACATAATATATATAATTTAGATCCTCTTAAATTTTTTAAAAATAATTTTTGCACACAGTCCTAGGTTGTTGGATTCCAGCAATAAAATAGCAAGTCATCGTTCACTCCATTTCCGACACCTAAAATAAATTTTCTTGATATTAACAAGCTCCATGAGATGTAAGAGACTTTATGGTGGTTGTTTAGAGCTTTGATGTTGTATGAAAAATCAGATCTAACCTAAGAAATCCAAAACTAAATCAGTTTGATTTTGAGTTTTTTGACCACTTTTTAGGTATTTGAATTTAATGAACTGATTTGTAGGTGTTATAAGGGTGTTGGTGAGGTTTTTTTCGAGTTGAAATAGCTTGAAAATTAAGTTTTTTAGCCAAAAGACTAGTTGCTTGATTTTCTGACCACCAATATAGTGGCCTGAATTTGGGTTTGCAGGTGATACGCTATTTTTTTTTCTAGAAAAAAGGTCTTCCACCCCTTTTTAAAAAAATAAAAAAAACCCAAGATTACGAAGACCCACCAATGCTTATGGGCTCTTCATTTTAGTGGCCTAGTTGTGCTGGCCCATAGGTTCACGAGTCTTTTGTTTTTTTTTTAGGCTAATTATAAATTTAAAGGAAAAATAACAAACCTGATTGAGTTCGTGTATTCGATGAATTAAACCACAATAACTGAGCTATTATTACTTTTTCTAATATTATTTTTCTTCTTCTTACTAATATCTTTTTTTTATATATTTTTTAAAAATAAATTTATATTTCAATTAATATCTCTCAACTATGTATTTGTTTTTGCTTATTTAACCTATTTTGGATAGAGATTATTTTTTGATGGTGTTGTGTGTATTTAATTTTTAAAAATATAATTTAATTTATTAATAATATTTTTTATATATAAAAAAACTTATATGTATAATATTTTTATAAAAGAAAAAAACATCTTATTAGTAACGGAATGTGAGTTAAATAGTTAGTAATTCTTCGAACAACATTAACTATCAATTATTGGTGGTACTCCATGTACAATCCCACAACCTCACAGTAAAAGAAGAAATCAAATCGGATGTAAATCATTAAAAAGTTATTTATTACGAAAATAGAAAACTCTCATTTAAAAAAGTTAAAAAAATATCAACCTTCAATCAAAATCACTTTCCCGTTTTATATTATCAGTATTTTTATTGTAAAAATTTCTTCTTGCCTTTTGCATTTCATATTGCGTAATGTTTTTTTATTATTTATTTGTTAATTATCTTAACCCCTTTTTTTTTTCCATGCATGCGAGTTTCATGTGTTTTTAATAGATTTATTAACAAAACGACATGAAAAAAGTGGAAATTTATACGAACAATAGTTTTACTATTGAAATATAAAAAATCTTCAAGAGGAGTAAATCAAAAGAGACAATACTTCAGGGGGCTTTGTACGAATTGATCGTGAAACTCCATGAAAGTTTTTATTGAGTTTTCTGACATATTCTTAAATGAAAGTCCCTTTTAGTTGAAACTTTAGCAAGCTTACCCTTATTTTATTTTGATTCTTTTTTGTTTTGTTTATTTACGTGGTTGTTTCTGTATTTGAGACAACCACAACAACTTAACTATTTGATAATGTTCCAATAATAAATTTGTACTAATTAAGCCTACCATTAATTATGGCACAACAACAAGTTTACAAGAAGAAACAAAAAGCTTTTTCTTGTGCTGGGAAAGCTCATGAACAGTGAGTCATTTCCTGAACAGTGGAGCATGCCTTTAATGTTCATGGTTTTTTTCCATGCACAATGGAGCTTGCTTCCACTGTTTATGGGTTTTTTATTCAAAGCTAAAAATGTATTAAACAGGTTTGACTTAATAAAATAAAAAAATATTTTTTATTTTTAATTGTGTTTTATTTGAAAAACTAGTGTTAAAAAATATTTTATATAAAATATTATTTATTTCATGATATAATAAGAATAGTTAAATTTACAATATTTAAATTAAAAACTAGTGTTAAAAAATATTTTATATAAAATATTATTTATTTCATGATATAATAAGAATAGTTAAATTTACAATATTTAAATTAAAAACTATCAATATTAATATATATTTTTTAAAATTATTTTATAACCTGAATTTCAAAAGTATTTTTAACCAAGCACATTAAACTATTTTTTATTCAACCTCAATTTCAATCACAGTTTTAACCAAACATATATTTTTCCAAACCAACCTCAATTAAAAGTACTTTTTATAAAATAACTTGTTTCAAACCACAACCACAACAGCTACCACAATACCAAACACACTCTAATACAAGATTATATATATAAAAAATATAATATTAAAGAACTAAATATCAAGAATAATTCCAATATATATATATATATATATTATTAACATTGTTAAAGAATCATTAAATTTTTTTTTTAAGATGCTAGATAAAATTTAAAGAATAATTTTATATTAGTATTATATGTATTTAATTTTATTAATTTAATTAAATAAAACAATATAATATGATTAAAATTCCTTATCACATTGTCATTCAAACTTTAATATTATATAAAAAAATAAATTGTAAAATAAAACTTTAAAATTAATTTTAAATTGATCTCTTGAAATACATATAAACCTCCATCTTAATTCATTTTCTATCTTGTTTTCAACTTGATATCAAAGCTATTGGATGGTTACTTCTTCTTATGCCTTAATAGCTCATGTTCTCTTTTTTTTTTCTTAATTTTTTTGTTGCGTGAGGTGTTCATGTTAGCTTGCGTGCATGTCGATTAATCTTTATAGATCCTGAAATTAACAACCATCTAAGCTTCTAGTATCTATTAATATCTGTAATAATCAATATTAATAATTATAGGATTCGAATCTGAAATCACAAAAAAAACAAATCCTTTAATCTCAATCTCTTAACTAAATGGTTTCATGTTCTTCCTTCTTCCTCCTCCACCTAACTTACCTTTCAAGTTTCAACCCCATTATTCGTTTTGCATCAAGCTCACCTCCACAAATTATTTCACCTCGAAAACGTTAACCCAATTTGTTCCTATCCTCAACATCGGAAAAAAAAAAAAAAACTCACTAGTTTTATTAATGGCATCGGTACGAGGAATCCTGAACTCTGCAACTTCTATTTCTGAAATCAAATCTCGCACTTGATGCTTGGTTTCAACACGATCAGACTCTCATGTCTTTCCTGCTTTCTTCCCTTTCCAAGGAAGTTTTATGGTTGGACTCACTTCTTCATTTACTATATGGAAAGCCTTAGAGGCTGTCGTTGTTTCAATGTCCTACACGAGGCAATGCATGTCAGCTGCATATTCAGTTGTAGAAGGCTCGTAGGAATGATCTTTTAGTTTCTCAAGATCTTTGTTCGATGAAATCAATCTCTGATGAATTAGCAGCTGCTGGTAAACCTCTCTCTCTTCTGCTGAGTTTAGTGCAATTAATTTTCATCAATTTTCAGGTGAATTTCGAAATAGAGTTGCCACACTACCTACTAGATCCGAACTGGTCTCCTTTTATGAGTTTCATAGCCTGCTTGCTTCTAATGAGATCCCTCTCAATAATACATAAGAGTTCCACAATTGAGCTAATTTGGTTCAGAAGGCCACCATCCATTCTTTCCAGGCACAAAATGCCCTTTCTACTCCAAATACCAGCGACAAGTTTTCTGGGAATTTCATTAAGCTCTTTTAACAATGCAATATGTAATTCCCTCCAAGGAGAAATAATAGAGGCCATATCAAGTCTGTAATATGAGAGTTCATGGTGCTATTACCTAGAAATTCCGATATGTTCCTTCTGAGAATCGCAGAAATGGTGGCTCTCCATTTCCGTTGACTCCACCCAGTGCCAATTTCTCTACCATCTAAAGTCCTCAAGCCTGGTATCCTGATGCAGCTGCAAAAACCATATCACACCTTATTTGAACAGTCTCAACATATCTTATAGATACAAGAGTAAAAGATAAGTTCTTGATATTGTAGGCTAGTTCATCTGATAGTTCTGGACATTCTGCTATGGACATGCTACTGATAGATTATACAGAAAGTCTAGCATATTCGTATATAAACCAGTGGGATATATAAAGCTAATCTTAAGAAGTGAGATATTCGTGCCAAACGAACAATGTGATGGTAGCTAGCAAAGCTCTGGAAAGTTATTGTTTGAGTTAATTTTATTATTTTCCTTTTATATTTTATATTTTTACCTTAATTTTAAATTTTATGTTGTGTTTTTTATTTTATTTAAAATTCTGATTTTTCTTGCTCGTAAAAAGATTAGTTTACTGTAAACCCTTAAAAGAAGCAAACTACCTTTGAAATATAGCCAATTCTATCTTTTTTTTGTTTTTTGTTTTTTTTTTCTGTATTGTTTCCATCTACGAAATTCTAAGCATAGGCGAAAAAAGAGCACTGCATACAAGCATATCCTCCCACACATCAACATTCAACAGTGGTACATGAATCATAAATGGTTTCTAGTAAAAGAGATAAGATAATTGACATCCACGAGAATATCTGCCATGATATGGGGGACCCTCAAAGAGATTTTTCAGCGGCATGAATCGCGATTCAAAGTAAACAGAAAGTGGATGAGGATAAGAAGGAGATTCACTTATGGGGGGAAAGACGGGGTCTTGTTGATGGCATTTTCTTTTACGGAGTGGTTGAAGCATTATCAAAAGTTATAGTAACTGCAGGTGGGACGTTGATGGTGATGTTTAGCGCTCCCGTGAAATGATATAGAGAGACAGATCATATCCTTCTACAGGTTTCAAACACGATCCATAGCCCATCACCTTTCTTATCTTTATCCATTTCGATCTCCCAGCATCTTCCAAATCTCAATCTTCAATCTTTCACTTGGAGGTAAATAAAGGCTCACGCAACAAGTTCTTCGTTGATAGAACTTTCATGGCCATATAATCAGGATATTCTTCGTTGGTTCAAGACATTCAGTATATATTTCGTTTATAGTTTTTGTTTGATAGGTCAATATATACCAGTCCTAAATTATTTATATCAAGTCTTGTTACCTTCTTATGTTCATATGGCATTGACTCAAGTCTCAGGTTGCGGGACCTAAAAGAATGGAGAGAGGGCAGACATTCAACAAGGTCATGAAGGTAGATATTCCGTCAGAGACTGAAAGAATGTCGAGTGGTGGCACAAAGTTTACTTCTGGGCTTCAAAGACAGTCAAGCGCTGCAAAGAGCAATTGCCTATGCTCTCCAACCTCCCATGCTGGTTCTTTCCGGTGCAGGTTACACCGTGCCCCGAGCCTTCAAAGAACCAAAAGCATTGACTCTGCTTCTCTGCGAGACTCTGAAACTAAGATCAATACGACGGCTGATGGTGCTAGCAATTTAAACACTATTGAGGCACAGTAATTCACATGAACGTATTGATGTACACCTGTAAGTGTGCGACTGCGGTTGTTTGCTAGCATGGTGGTCTTGACGCTGTACATATTCCATTTCCATTTTCGTTTTCGTTTCTTACTGTATAAATAAAAGGTTACCTATTTCTACATCTCTTTTACGTCTCTCCTCCAGATCAGGAAAAGAAGAGGGGTTCTGCAGGTAATTGCTGCACGTCTTTTTACACAAGGTGACCGTAAAAGCTGGTTTTGACAATATACTGGTCAGGATTGCAAGGAACAAGTTCTTGTTAGCAAGTAAATGGAATGAACTAGTAGTTTTTGCTATGGTCGGTCTCCAGGCTATTCATCAATATTTTATAGTAATTCTGATCAGATTAAAGAACAACAGGTGTTGCAAGCAGAATCCTTTATTTATCTTGCATTTTATGAACAATCGAACCAGTAGAAACCAGATCAGCAAAATGAACCCTGTCTCTTCACATGGTAGCAGGGTCTACCTTTCATTCACTCCTGTCCAGAAATCCAGTACATATTTTCCATATTAGAGCCCAATTGGGAAGAACAGCATAAGGAGTAACGGCCAACACCAATCAATCAATCCTATGTTTTATTTGAACGCTAGCTAATCTGCTTAGACCTCAATTCATACTCGTTGTATAATTCGATTACTAATCTTGTGATCTCCTAACGATTGAAGTGTAACCTTGAAACTAATAAGATGCATGTTTAGATCTGATAATCTTCCAGCAATGGACTCTATACAACGTATAAATAGATTATACTGATCTGCCTTTTGCCTCAGAATTGAAATTCTTTCTGCAAAATGGTGTGCTTGTGAGAAAATAAAAGCAGTAGATGAAATGGTCCAAACTCCGGTATCATCAGCAGAGAATTGAAAAACAAACAAGACTTTGAAAGGAAAAAAAAAAACATCGGGAGCTTCATTTGAGGATGAAGCTCAGAACCCTCTAAATGCAGCGTGGAGCTGGCTACACTGTAACTCAAGAAATATCCAACTGTAGATAACCTTGAAATTGATTTAGAATGAAGATATGCTACCAAGCGCGACCCCACACTCATACATGGTCACACTCATGCCTGCACAACCCCGTAAAATATTTTATAGAGTACTGTTGCAACCTGATTTAATGAGTACCGGTGAGAACGTGCATTAGAATTGAAGCCCAAGAACAGGTTACATTTTTTAACTTTTGTCCTCCCACCTAGAGTTTGTTTGGCATGTGAAATCTAGCAGGTATGTGGCTGTTTATTTGATCATGAATGGTGGTTAGGAATGAATGACAATGGCGATCCCTAAGGTCTTCTCCATGCGCATAATTAGATTGGAATGGCACGACAGAATCAATCATTTCTCCGTTTACTTATCTTAGCAGTTGACAAGCAACATGGTCTCAATGATGGCCACACCAATGCTCTCTAACTGACTCGCCTTCATTAGTTCTGCCTAACCCTTTTACCAGGTAGTTGCTGCCCACTATAATCGTTGGTTTAACCAACCTTAAACTACCAAAGAAAGAAGGAAACCCTAGCACCGATTTTGACACCAGTAATCCAATCTGAGAAATTTTGTAGGTTAGAATTGCTCCAAATTGCTTGCTCGTATTAGGCTTCATGTATATGTCTTGTTGGTCACTGGTTTTTTAATGAAATTTTGTGTCCTTCATGGGGACGATTTGAAGCTTAACAAGTCATCTTTGTATAGTTGTTATGGTACAAGCAAACTCACAGGAAAAGTTTCCTGACCAACTAGAATCAGACTAGCATGATTATTCTAATGGGTTTCCAACAACAACGGATACTTATTGGCAAAAAACAGATAAGAAAACCTCGAATTCCTACGCAGGAAGAGCAATACAAAGTCAGACGAGAATAATCGAAAACTAATCGCAATCAATGAAGAGGTGAGAATCCAGTGGGATGAAAGGAGACAAAGGCAGATGTTGCAGATTTATAGACAAACTCAAGAACATTGGTCCCAGAATTGTTGTTCTAAATCTAATTAAGAGTCCTTATTTATTCTAGTTCCCACTATGAGATCAACGAAAAGATATTCATTTTCTCTCATGTCCTCAAAATGTTCTTTCTTATTATATGAGATTACATAGCCAATGCACATAAGATTTTTTTTCCCTTCTACATTACAAGGCATTTCAAAAGAAGAAAAAAAAGAAAAAAGACTGTATATGTTACACTTTAAATTACCATCTGCTTCTGGAAGTTAACAAAATTCACCTAGTTTTTTTCACTGGAATTTCTATTGATGGACAAGAACTTACTGAACATCCTTTTTGGTCGTGTAGGAAGAGCACAGAAAGACTTGAACTTTGAAGCTCTCCTGAGCCCTTCTGATTGCAGATCACTTTCATCTAAATCATCTTCAGCCAATTTCATCCTTAGTGTTGAAACCTTAGATTTTGGTGATCTAAGGCCTGAAACACTCCATTGGTCATCTGCTGGAATGCTAGTAGTCGTGCTTAATGCAGTTGTTGGCCTTGAAGGATCGATATTGTGTGCAGCGAGTAGTGCTTTGATGTTGCTAGGCAGCTCGGTGACCTTGCCACTACCCATGGCTGCTCTAGCTTGCTCAAAAAAGAGAACTTGTACCACCACCCTCAGTGGGAGTAACTCATTCTGTGCGGCGTGCATGCAGGCTTCAACAGATAGTTTCTTGCAGTCTAGGGTTCTGCACAGTCGTTTTCTTTCACTCTTGTTTAGGTCTGGATGTGCCTGATGTTCGTTCATGAAAATTGTCACCATGTGCCCATCTTGAGTTGGTAATTAAAATTGGCTAATTCTATAACACGTCAAGCAATTGACATAAGGTAAGGGGGCTAATTTTGTGATCAGGTGAAATTCATATTTTGTCAAATATCAAAAGACCTTCATTAGTCTTGGAGTGGCAATTCAATACATCAAAAGATTACTAACAATACTTCAATGCTAAATTTGTCAGATCAGCCTAATCCTAACTGTCAAATACTTGTGAGCTTTACACATCCAGAGGTCATGAGAGTTGGTTATCTAACATACAGTGGGGACCTACATCCTAGAATATGATACAGAAACCTAGAAATCTAGCAAGAGGGTGAAACATGTCCTAACATTGAACTGCCATGAGAGTTATGGTTAATTTTGCTGACTATAATACTATGAATTTGTAATTTTACCTTGAGATAAGTGTCAATGGCCCTGTAGAGATCATCATGATCAAGCCTTGAGAAATCTGGAATGGCCTCAGCAAGTGCGATGAATTTTGAAAGAGGCAAATTCGCATCTCTGGCAATCTCTTGAAGATAGCCATCCACAAGCTTTGCCACCTTCAACTTTGAGCTATGTGATGCAGAAGAAGACCTCCTGCTCTCTTGAAACGCCAAGTCAATATTCTCTGCTGACCGCGACCTTCTCCTTTCAAACCCCAGCTTGGATCTCGGAGGGCTAGTGGGAGGACTCTGCCCTTGTAACATGAACTGCTCCAATATGGTGATGACCAAGTCTACATCATACACTGTACTGTTTGCGTATGAGATAGAGGGTATTAACAGATCCCTAACTGTTGCTTCCTCCATTTGAAGTGCCACTCTTCTGGCCAATTCCATCTTTGAAGATGAGGAGGCATTAAGAATAGTGGCTGCTTTCAAAAGTTTGAGAAGGAAACTGCAAGATACAGCACCTTTCTCAGCTGGGAGTAAGCTTACTATTGATTCTAGAAGCACCCTATGCTTTGAAGTTATCTCATTGGTTGAGTCTGAATCCGAGTCAGAGGCTACTTGCTTATTAACATTTCTTTCTCTTGATATGTTAGGTAGCCATCGAGCTGCGTAAATTTTCAAGGCCTCCCCTATGAGATTAGATGGCATCTTTCCACCGGACTTGACTGCTAACATGGTTCTCCAATACAGGTCGATGCCTAATTCTGCCATATCTTCAGCCCACCACCCTTTGCTTGGCGGTTTATGTCTCTGGCTCTCCGCTCCATTACAAGACTCATCATCTCTTTCCCTTCTAGAGTAAATGTGCGACAAACTCACCTTTGATGGATGGGTTGAGACTTTAGAGGCAATCGCTTCAATGCATCTGCTTGTTATTCCAAGGTCTTCTGACCACAAAGGAAATTCTTTGGTGGTCTGTAGAGTGACAATAGAATCTTTCCACCCATGAAGTATGCAGGAATTGAAGAAAACTTCAAGCTTGTATGTTAGGTTTCCCTTCTCTACATCCTCTGTCATCTGCAGGTATTCCGCAGCACATCTCACAGCAACTATGTTGAAGGCACTAAGAGTGATTGTAATACCATAACAGAACTTTGCGCAGAGTTCAAATGCCTCAATCCCACCAGGAAAATCAGGGAGTTGGATTATATGGTGTTGTGAGGTTTCAGGGGATTCAGAGCACAGTCTCTGCAGGCGCAAACACTTGGAAAGCAGAGGAAACTGCAAAAATCACGAATACTGAAATTATAATCCAGATGAATCGGAGGAATAGATGCCATGATCAATATCCTTTATTCTAAATCTTTTGGAAAAGAAAACTTATGGACTTTACCTTGTGAAGCGAATATCTACTCCCTTTCACTTGAACTATAAGGTCACTGGAAACTTCAGAGGAGACAGACCTGCATTGCGAAATTAAATTACTGACATCTTTCCTTCAGGATATACGTCATCCGACATTATCTGCAGCCTATTGAATGATTCATAAGTTTTTTACCTGACAGCCTGAGCAGTGTAGAACGTGTCCGGTCGGGATCCGAGTTTCATGAACTTCATGACTAATCCTTTTGATTTTCTTCTTGATTATGTGTTCATCAAATTTTTAAATATAGTTGAATCAGATAGACCTAACTTCTTCACCAACGTAAGCTTCCCATTCAATGCATGAGAAGCCCCAAAAGGTCCCTTCTTCAGCAGCAAGCAAGAGATGATCTCAGAAGAAGAAGACAGAACTCAATAAGACAGCCTGCTTCCTGTACAAAGTTTCACTACTACTTAGGAAACCAGCAAGTTGTTATTCCAGGCAATCAAAACCTTTATTTTCATCAATTCAAGAAGAGAGAGAGAGAGAGAGAGAAGGAGACACAGATAGAAATTCTTGGAGGAGAAGAGATATACTAGAACAAAGGAATGGATACCAAGAGCTTTTATTGTGGGTGTGATAACAATATCTGAGTGTTATATATATAGAATTACTTGCGAAAATCATCAATAATGATGCAAACCCAGAAGATCAAACACTCCAATGTCCATGTCCCTTCAGTCAAATTCTATACCCCATATGATTTGGACATGCAAACAAAGAACCAAAGTGCTGCAATGCCGTCAGGCTCAAACAAAAACTTGGTAAAAAAATACCAAACCCAAGATTGTAGAATTAGAAATTAAGAGCAAGAATGTACATTAGTAGCTTTACTTTAACTAGAAGGAAGACACATGCTAATAAATAAAGAATGGAAGTAAAATAGAAAGATTGCAACCTCAAATCTAAGGTTCTTCTTGATATGCTCAAACAAGTATAAACTGCCAATCACTCACAGCAAGACAGGACCTGAAATATGAAAATCTGTGAACTAAAGCACTGCTAATGTATTTTTTGTTTTGTTTTTGTAACTAGGACTAGAATGTTGAGAGTTTGAGGCATATTTTCTATGGACATGCCACCGAGCAATGAGAAAAGGCGATGCCCACGTGCTTATCCTGCACCCACTAGTGCCCCTCGCTCTCATCATTGCCACAACAATGTTTTTTTTTTTTTACTGTACCTTCTCCTTGATTATTTTAGTCAAAACACTATTTTAGACGCAGCGTCGTACGCCTCTCAAATTCCTTTTTTAATACCCAAAAAGGGAATTATTCCCGAAAAAATAAAAGAAAAGGAGCGATTAAAATGAACTGTGCTTACATTTTTTATATAAGAGCCAACGAAAACTGGGGCGGGGGATTTTGCTAAAAGATTATGTTCATCACTATCAGTGTTGGGATTAACCATTTTCTTCTGTTGGGATTAATTTTTGCATTAAATCATTCATGCCATGATTGGGACATCCATAAGAAAATAATTCCATACAATCCAAAGACAAATGCCCTTTTGTTTCTAATTTTGAACATTTTTCTAGCATTTATTATGGTCCATGACCATGAAAGATCTGTACATCATTGGTGAAATGAAGAAACCAAACGTTTTTACTCCATGTATGCAGAGTTATGTTAATGCTACGAGGCGAGGGAAGGCCTTCCTGGTCGTCAAGGTTTCATAAATGAAACGCGAAAATGGTGTCTTTGTGCAGTTAAGGGTCATTTTCAAACCAGTCTTGCATTGGATTCTAACAGGTTTCCATTTCTTCCTTCCCATCTTTCTTTTATGTTTTGAGTGCTCTGATTATTACAAGCGCTGATATTTATGGGAATATGGGCCATCCATTGTTGATTGATCTACAAGCCTACGAATGATGATCAACATATGATGTTATTAGCATGTAAGACTTCAACACTTGCACTTTGTGTGTGTTTTAGGATGGTAGTTTTGATGCTGCTGTTAAAAAAAGAGAGTTATAAATTACAGTTTTTTTTTAAAAAAATTAAGATAGAACTATGGTAGTGTTTATTAATTAATCAAATATTTTTAAAGAACATGCAAAAATACACGCACCTTAGTTCAAGTCAATGCAGCAGAAGTAGTGATATTGTTTATCTAATGTTAGCAGCCAAGGAATCATACGAATAAATAATATTGTGATTAATTTTGAGAAAAGGGTTAGATTCTAATCACCCCCATCAATTCCTGGCTAGGCTATGTATAGGCATTAGCAGCATGACTTGGTGAGCTAAGCTAAATAACCTTGATTTCCAGCTAAACTGGTGTACTTGCAACGCTAATCCATGAAATTAATGGAGGGATTTCTTTTCTTTTTTTTATTGACTTTATTGTCTTTCAATGGGGAGATAGGCATCATCAGTCTTTGAAAATTATAAAAGCAAAAGTAAAATATAGAGAGCAAATCTACTCTCTTAACCACTGCTACACAAAGCTGATTGATTATAAGATGATCTTCGCAAAGATAATCAAGAATCCTTATCTTTTTTTAAAAAAGCTCACTTGGACAAGAATATCTCTCATCTTGGAATTGCGCACCTAATTTTAAAAAAAAAATGGAAAAGAAAAGAGAGAATACACACACCTAGGAATCCCAGTAAGCACATTTTCCTCGGACTTTTGCATACCGTCCAAGGCTTCTGGTCCTTCCCTCCTTTCTTTTGGCATTGAGACAATATATAAGTTAGTTAAGTTATGGTCTTGGAGAAATGGACGTGTCATATAATGGTAGTATCTTAAAAATTGTCTACAAGATGTAACACAAAATTTGGGCAGGATGGCTATGGAAATAGGACTCGAATCTGTAGGCTTAATCAGTGTCTGCAGGAGGCCTTTGTGAAGCGGAAATCTTGATATTTCATGAGGGAGTGAAGGGTGAAGTTTTGGAATTATGTGGTGTAGGATACAGTAAGAAGGCAGTGGGCATAAGTTGATGTCAACCCATCGTGACAAACGGGGTGATTCACAAATGCTGCCTGTAATGGTCCTACTCCGTGCTGCCCAACGGGGTGGCCAGCCGACAGTGGTCTCTTTTATGGGACCCAGCCTCGGCCCCATGATTCTTTTTTTCCACCTCGGTGGACCCCTTTTGCCTCTTGAATATAGGTCGGGACACTTTACAGTTTGCATGCATCCAGATTTGATCGGACTTGACCTTAGGCCCGTCTCAAGTCTCCACCAAGCTAATTGTTTTCACCTTCCATTAGAGAAAATCGGTGTCTTGACTGAGATTACATACGTTTTATCAATAGTAGCAAGGAGTTTTTTTCACGCACTCAAAAGATCAGTAAAAATCGATAAAAGAAATGGTGGAAATAAATTTGTTAATACTTCTCGATAATATCAAAATCTTAGATGTTTAGTAATAAAGCTGATGTGTTGAATAATTGTTTGAACTTCAAGTTCAAGTAATCTGATTCATTTTTCATATTCAAGGTATTTCGTGACTGATATGAAAAATCTAGAGGGTTGGTAAGTGGTAGGAGGTGATGTCTGCTAAGCCAGGTGACCGGTAATTATGGTAGTATCAATTGGTGTTTGGTAAGTCAAGTGATTGGTTAATGTGGTAGTATTTGGTAAGTCACATGACCGGTACCTGATGTCTCCAAAAGGTCTCATTTGATGGATGTGGGGACTCTCTGATGATAAAGTCAATAACTTTGTAGAGAGAGAAAGTGTAATGATATTTTAGAGAGGTAGACTCTCAAAATATGTATGCTAAAACTATTGAGAATAAAGAGATTGTGAATGTTTGACTTGAAAGATTTATGATGTATTTATAACTGATGAATCTTATCATTTTGTTGAGAGGAGAGGTCGGAGTGTAATTTCACCATTGTGATATTTTAAGTTGTATTCTATTCAAAATAATATGTATTGGATCAATATAAAATACCAAGGGACTCGTGCAGGGTCTAAGAAAACTTTTGTGGCGAGTGTTAGGCTTGAGCAAGGTACCCGAGCCCATTAGAGGTGAAAGTGGATCTGGGCATGCTGTCGGGACCCAAATATGCTGGGCTTGAGCGTGTTAGCCCAAACCCACAATGACGCTAGGTGCATACCCAGTGCATTGCATGTGCATACCTGTATTGGGCGGACATCCGATGCACTTTATGGTGCTCATGCATGGAGCATAGGTAGCCCGAGCCCATGTTCCTTGGGTGTCTTTTAGGCTTTTTCCTCTTTTAGAGGATATCTTTAGATTTATTTTAGGGAATTTTTTTGGTTCATTTTATTTGGATTCATCAGTAGCCCCCTAAATCTTTATGGTATTAATTCGTAAAAACTTATAAAAATAGTTGGTTACCATGATGAGTTCATCAAATTTCCTTCATATGAGAAGCAAGAAGCGAGGTTAAAACCATGGGTAATAAACCAGAGAGCTTGTGTGTAAGAGTGTGCACCATGTTTGAAAAAAATTTATAAGTATGTAGAGGGAAACCATAAATACAAAAGAGGTTATAAGAAATTTATACTCCATATTTAGAATGTTTTTTTCAGAGATTATAGGAAATTTATGGAGAAAAACCTCATACTTAGAAAAATTTCTAAGTGGCGGAGGAGATATATATATATATAAAGGGTGGTTTTGTTGCATTATGAAAAATAAGTTCATCTCTTGAAGAGTGGTCGCACTGAGTGTGAGAGGTATGTGATCTCCTTAGAGTGAAATGAGGTATGAAAGCCTTTAATTGAAGAAAGATCTCACCGAAAAGTGGGAGGTCTGTAGCTCTAGAAGGTCTGTAACTTTTTTTGTGATTGCATAGAGGCTTGAGAGCCCCTCACTGAACAATGGTCAAAGTTGTGTGAGAAATATATGACCTCTTTATGATGGCATGAGACATGAGAGCCCTTGCTATAAAGTGGTGCTAGTCTATGACTACATTGAACAATGGGGATCTAAGATCAAACCATGACAAATTGGTGAGAGGCTCTTTGACACCACCTAAAAAATATGCCAGTCCAATACTGCAATGGAGAGTGTGGGATCTAAGATGAACCTCTCGTGAATTGGTGAGAGGCTCTTTGACATCATTTGTAGATGTGCCAATTTAAGACTAGATTGGAAAGTAGGGGATTCAAGATCAACCCTTCGTGAATTAGTGAGAGGCTCTTTGACATCACTTAGAGAATATGTCAATTTAAGACTGCATTTGAAAGTAGGGGATCCGAGATCAACTCCTGATGATTGTAGGGATATTGCACTAGGGAGACCAAGTTAATTCCCTTTAAGGAGAGTGGTCGAAAACCCCCATTAGAGATTTGTAGTTAGGAAATGTATGTTAGAGATATATTATTTTTATTTAAAAAATAAACTTACATTCCTTTTGAGGATTATGCATCTTAAGGTTATTTGAGGGATAGGTACAATGAAGGCTTTTAGGAGTAACATGAATTGGAGAAGGCACCAAGGTGTTTTTTTTTTTTGACAACCCTGATAACTTCAAATGAGTGATCCTTAAGATACACCAAATGATCATAGGTTGATCCCTTAGGGTTCTTCTTCAAGCTTTCATTCCTACTAGGAGAATGATTTCACTTGAAAGGTTCTTGGTTGTCCATGTAATAAAAAGGGGGCTATATCATAACAAATTCGCCTAATCTATATGTATATGATTTTACATGACTTGTCTCACTTTGAGCAAACTTCTATTTGGTAAGGCATAAAGCTTTCTCCATAAAGCATATTCCATTACCCCTTTAATCAAGGCCTCTAAAGCTAGTACTTAAGCAATTCTTCCACTTTGAGTTTCTCTTTATTGAACCTCTTCAAATATGTCCGTGTAGACTTACCCTTATATTGGGTAACACCAAATGGTTTTGTGAAGCTTAGCACATAGGTCATTGAACCCAACAATGGATATTGGTTTCAAATTATTATACCATACATGCGGAGACCCCTATAAGGTTGTGAGAAAGATTTTGCATATTGAGTCATTGTCCTGGATGACTAATTCTAAGCAACTGAGTACATTCTATACATGCTTTTTTAGGGGGCTAGGCCATTATATTTATCCAGACTTGTTTTTATAAAAATGTAGTTCATAGGGAGTCAATTGTTCAATATTTATTTAAACAAGGAAGAACCCTTCCACTAATGAGGTTGTAGTCATTCTCATGTATACGCTCATGTATAGATCCTCTCTTAATCCTTTGTTCGATAGGCTCTTGAGAGCCCACGAAGTTTGACATGGAGCAATGGTTACGGTAACCGGTGTCCATCTCATAGTAGCTAGGGGGAGAAAGTTTGGAGTACCAGTTTTGTATATAAGTATCGTAATGATGCAAGCGACCCCTTAATGGACTTTCAAGATTGTCATTATGTTTTGTCTCCCTTAAGTAGTGTAGATTGTCACAAAATGCTGGAGGATGAAAAGAGAGCTTAAAAGGGGGGGGGGGACAATACCTTGTTAAGTGCTCGGTAGTCCACACACATGCGAAGGCTCCCATCTGCCTTCTTTTGAAACAAAACCGGAGCACCGTATGGAGCCCCCAAGTCAGCTTTTTAAATCGGGGTTAATCTCTTAAACCCACAAACCGTTAAATTCTAGACTTGAACTCAACTAAAAAGTTAAACACTCAGTTAATTAAATGTTAAAGAATAAAATAATAATAAAAAAATCAATCTAAAAGAATGTCACAAGGTAAAAAAATACAATAATAAAAAAAGGACTAGATTTGACAGGAAAAACCTAAAGAAGGATGAAATTATAATTTTTTTTTACAAAAACCATCTAAAAAAATTGTAATGAAAAGATAATGAATAAAATATGATAGACAAAAATATTTATTGGGGATGAAATTGAAAAAAAAACAAAAAACAAAAATTGCAATAAAGAGAATAAGGATGAAATTGAAAAAAAAAACTCTTCATTCATAAATTATTCTAAAAAACAAAAATTGCAATAAAGAGAATAGAAAAGAAATTGAAAAAAAAAACTCTTTATTCATAAATTATTCTAAATTTTAAAAATTATAATAAAAAAATAGAGATGAAATTTTAAGTATAACAAACCTTAAGGGCTAATTTGATTTTTTTTAAGGCCAATATAAAAATTAAGTAGAAGACATAAATAAATAAATAAATAAAAGGTCACATGTGCCATCCTAGCCACCATTGAGCTACACGTGCTATTTATTTGTGAAAGTGGTGGATTTTTGAAATTTTTTTATTTTTGATTTATCAAATTACTTTACTACCTCTAATGACACTTAATAATTACCAAATCACCATATCTAAATAACAAAAAAAAACCCCAAGTTAGTCAAAGATCATTTTTATTATTATTTTCAAGGATAAGAAAGTAACGTACTTGTTTAAAAATTAAGCCAAAGAATAAAAAATCTATTCTTCCAAGTTATTTTATTTTTGTATTTCAAAGGCAATTAGGTAATTACATAGAGAAAAAAAAAATATAAAAGTACCGTATAACATCTTCTTTTCTAATAATCATCAATGTGTCCTGTGTAAAATACTCTTTCATGTTGATATGGTATACTAATGCCAAGTCTCTCTTGCCTTGCATATGGAGCCGTTATTTTTGTCTAATTAATCAATTTCAGCAAAAAAAAAAATATGGACTTTTGGTAATGGAATCTGAGTGTTGAATGATTTTCCTACCTTTCAAAGAGAACAGAAAAGGAAAAAGGTCAAGGATTGTTTATGCATAATTTACCAATAGTGCTATGATGATCAGAAGAATAATATAAAATTGTTGTTTTCCGCTGGTTTTATGATTTTCAGTGCTTAATTAATATTGTGTTAACCTGTGGATTAATTATTTGTCATATATATATCCATTTCAATTCAAAGTTTATCATCATCATCTTGATCTTTGGATCATTCCAAATTTTAGATTGGAAACGCTTGTCGTTGCCATCTGTATAATATTTGATACTCTAGTTATATATTTTTTCATTACAAAATAGAGATTTTAACTCGAGATATTTCTTTCAAAAAAAGAAGAATAATGATGTTAATTAAACTAGGGTTAATATTTAAACTATAAAAGAGAGATTTTAACTCCAGATTTCAGGCAACTTGTTGTTTTTTTAATTGCAAACTAGACTTGGGTTCCGTTGAGCTAGATGGAATTTGATACTTATGATGTGAATTAGAGCAAATCGTAAATGATTATAATTTAACAATTTCGTTCATAAGCCAAGCAGGGAGCCTCTAGGAGTGGTGAATTTGTTGCATGGCTGTGATTATGTAGAATAGTCTCGACGATCGATGATTCTTGTGCCAGGCGGAACCTCCAGATTCCTTGATATAATCGGGAGAGTTACCTGCAGGAGCTTCGTTTGTTCTTGTGTCTCTCTCTCCACTGGTTTTCAAGGTCCCCGTTTACTTTCCTTAGTTCTTTGATGTCTGTAGGTTGTTTTGGTCCTCCTGTGCGCCTACACCTAGGTGTTTTGCATGTATCCATATGCTTGTCAAAAAGAAGAAGAAAAAAAAAACAATTTCGTTCATAAAATGGGAATTGAAGGCTTTGTTTTTACGCAATGGATATTTTCCTCCTGTGAATGAAATGATGATATATTTACCCTGAAGCAGACTTTTTCCAAGGTAAACACTAAAAAGCCATCCTTTTGTCTCTTCAGTGTCTAATATTAGGTGGGTTAAGGACAAGTAATAGAGATTTTCCTAGGAAAATAAAAAAAAGTTGAGAGAGAGCTTGAAAATCACAATTGTAGTTGGTAAATGATAAGAAAACAAAACTTACGCTTCCCTAGGTTATAGTTTTACCCACCCACCCTCGTCTCCTCCTGTTTTTTCAAAGATTCGAGTGCATTAATGCATGGAGAAGCCAGATGAGCGTGACAGACTAAATGCGTTTCAGCTTTAGCTTCAATTCTTGACCTTGAAAAGGGAAAGCTGATTTTGAGATGGTTTTTGTGCATCATCAGTACTCATCCGATGCCCCCCTCTTTGCTTTTTGATGTGAATGCTGTTTAGGTGAAGTTTTATTATATGATTTATATTATTTTTTAATATATTTTTTAAATGAAAATTATTTGGATTTGAAACTTGTATAAGCTTATTTTATGTATTTTGTGCTTTATTTTTATCAAATAAATGATGATTGTGATATTCGAATTCATGACTATTTAGTCATTAAGGCTCTGATATAATGTCAAAGAACCATATCAACTTAATAGCTCAAGCTGTTAGGTGAGATCCCAAAATATAATTTATATTTATATTATTCTCTGACACTATTTACTTCTATTTTTGTTTCTTTGTGAATAAATTAAGGACTTAAGTTTGGGTGATTTAAGATTTTCAATAACAAATATGACACATTCAGTTCCATTTCTTTGAAATAAATCTCTAGAGAGAAATATTTGCTTACTTTGATTCTTAACTTATTTGATTAATTAAGTGTATACATAGTTTTTCTCAAAGAACATAATTATTGTCGCTCGATCCATCCTTAATAATAGTTTCCGAGGGTAGCATGCAATGGTGCTAATAAACCTGTTTAGGAGTAAGGTAATTTTCACTTTTTAATGCTTTTTTAAAAACATAATTATCTTTAAAAAATATTAAATTTATTTTTTAAGATTTGTTATGATTTTAATATATTGATTCTAAATATATATATATTACTTTAATATATTTTTAAATAAAAAATATATTTCATCACAATATTAAACGAGGCGTTGAATGGTGGAATTGGAATATTAGGATAACAACATTGCAGTTGATAGCATCTAAGAAAGGTAGAATTCCCTCACAAATTTTCTGGTTATTGCATTTGTTTAAATTAAGATTATTTTGGTATAGGTGTAGAATCCTTGTAAAATTTAGATTTAACTCTGAAATCTAAATTTTATAATTTATTATCATTCTCCCTTCCTTTTTATCTTGAAATACGTCCTAAAAGAATTTTTTATTTCATTTTCTCCAATCATTACCAATATTTAACTATTTCTCTATCTTTATATTTACAATTTAACCATCAATTTCTTAACACATTATACATCTTTAAATTTTAAAAATTATTTCTATATAAAAAAATATATATTGGCACCCGTACGTTGTGGTAGCTATTGAAGATCGTAAAGGCTCCAAACAGGGTAAGAAACTAATCATATTTTAATGGGGAAACTCTGGACATCGTTTGATTTATTAGTCTTTTAGACTTTTAGTAGCCCAGTCTTTTACACCCTGGATTGTATCTCTCCTATAATTGGTCAAGCCCATTTTATTTTATTTTTCTTTTATTTGAGAATTAAGAAAATCCTCAAGTCGAGTTTCCATCCATCAAAACAAAATCTATAAATTCAATTTCCAAATAATATTAAAGATTTAAAAGATTATCGAATTAAGTAAGAAAATTTTAATTTTAATTTTTTCTGTTCCTCGCATTCTTCAACTATATTTTGGTTATTCCTATCATAACCATAATATTGTGGATATTCTTTTTCGATATTATTAATTGTGGATATCATAACCACAAAATCCTTAAACTAAAAAAAATCAAGCCACATGTTTTCTTCAAAAATCACCCAAAAAGAAAATAATTTGATTTTGTTTTATTGATTTTCTTCAAAAATCAAGCCAGGGATTGATTTCTAGCTAGGTGATACTTTACCGTATAATAAATTTTGTCTTTTTTATCAATATTATTTGA
Organism: Populus tremula; assembly: GCA_964019445.1. NCBI lineage: Eukaryota > Viridiplantae > Streptophyta > Magnoliopsida > Malpighiales > Salicaceae > Populus > Populus tremula. Next base: position 12,620,334 of record CAXHTJ010000018.1, on the reverse strand, counting down.
TAATTAATGGGTTCTTTCTTTTTAAAACAATTTGATTTTTCCCCCCGAGTATTTTTAAGATATAATATAACAAAAAGAATATCAATTAATACATCGTTTTGTTCAAGGGTCGAAATTATAAAAAAAAAAACCTAATTAAAAAAATCTACAGAATAGGGCTCTCTTGCTCGTACATTGTCTTGATTTGTTTGGGAGTGAGGACAGATGAACACAAGGAAAAGAGAATAAGAGAAAAGAAAAGAACTTTTCTATCCAAGCTTTTTTCTTTTTCTTTTTTTAATGATGGCCAAAGCACTTTGTTCTTCCTGAAGTAGGTTTAATCAGAACCAATGAGACTGGAGGTTGTTGCTCCTCCTGTTGAAAGACACGACTGGCCATTAATAACAGCTTGATTTTAATTTGCAGAAACATACACGAACTTTGACCTTCTTCTACAAATCACTGGGTGGATCATATCAACTTCAATAATAAAATATGGAGATAATTACAAGATAAACAAAGAGATCGATAGCCATGCCTTTTGTTTTTGTGTTCTTGCGTCGGTCAAGATAAACTCTCTCCGGATGATGAGCTCCTGTGCATGCGTCATTCGATGCTTTTTGGATAGTTTCCAATAATTACAGAAGTCATGTCACCTTGCTATTGCTGATATGTTCCTTAATCTCCAAAAGGTAGCATGCAAATCGGTTCATTGCCCCTTGTAAGGCTGAGGACTTGTTTATTAACCAAGACTTGCATTATATTATATCGTTGTCTTGAAGATTCTCTGTGGAAAGCAAGATTGCAACTTCAGTTTTGTGCCTATTAGGTTCAGCTGCGGGAAGACAAGTTTTTTATGAAAAATTATTATTATTATTATTATTATTATTATTATTTAATGTATTTTTAAATAAAAAATAATTTCAACTATATTTTCAAATACCATGTCGTTTAATATTTCAGCATTAAAGAGAAGGTATCGTTAAAGGATCCCATCATCCACAGAGTGATATGTCGTGTATCTATAGCGAGGTGCAAATGTTGGTCATCTTTTTTTATTAAAAGGAGGGGCAGGAAGAGAAAAACGTTTCTAACAAAAGAAAATTGAAAAAAAAACAAAAAAAACAAAACATGCATCTAATGAGATTTGTATCGCTGTTTGTTTACGTGGTTGTTTATGCTTTTGAAGCAAATTATAACAAACAATTGTTTAGTAAAGTTAAAACACAATTTATTATTTATGAGGCCCACTGCATTTCATGTTTAAAACGCGAGTAAAATCAAAATAGCTCCCGGCTGCTTTTTTTCATCTGTGCAGTGAACTAAACTTTGCACTGTTTATTTTTTTAAGTGAATAGTGCGAGTGAATTAAATTCATTAGCATTATTCATGTGAATAGTATTTAAAACAAACCCAGTGCAGTGAATTAAATTCATTCCCATTGGTCATGTGAAAAGTTTTTTTTTTTCCTCCAAAAACTAGTTTAGAGTGAATTAAATTTACTCGCACTGTAATCTCAATTTTATTCCTAATAATATTTTATCTAATTTTATTGCACGTTCAAAAAATCATGAAAACTGTAGTTTTTGTCGAATGAATTTTGTACGTAATGAAATTGTAGATAGTTTAATAGAATAATAAAAAATATTTTATATAAAGTATTATTTATTTCATGATGTAATAATAGCAGTTAAATCTACAATATTTAAATTTAAAACCATATATATATATATATATATATTAGCTATTTTAGAACCTCAATTTAAAAAGCATTCTTAACCAAATATATTAAATTATTTACCTCAATTTTAACCAAACATATATAAATATCAAACCAACCTTAATTAAAAATGTTTTTTTATAAAATAATTTTTTTCAAACCACAACCACAAAAACTATCACAATACCGAGCACACTTATAATAAAATTATTAAAATTAATGTGATTCGTGACGTAGCTCAAAGTCCTAGATTATGAATTAAACATGTTAATTTGTTCAATTCAAAATTCAAAATTCAAAATAATGTAGTTTAAAGTTTTATGTAAAGCTACAATAGCATCATTAAGAAATATTATTTATTTAAAATAAATCAAATCAGTTTTTGAATGGATTATAGGTTGACTCACTAATTGAACCAGGTTAAACTAATTATATTTTATATTAGATTTAAAAAAAAATAAAAACATGTCTAAGAAAATATAGAACGATAGATCAAATCTTGGATAAAGATAAACCTGTCAAGACATGACGCGTATAATAATTGTGAGGATTATGAATGTTAATCCAGGGTCGGTTAAAATACTTGCTTGAATAAATTCTTTTTTTTTTCTACAAGAGTTAATTTTTCTTGTTATTCAACCCTAACTAAAGTTACTCTTTTTTTCTGGTTACAACTAGAGTACGATCCTCTTAATAACATGTTAATAATGACATTATAAATCTTGTTTTTTTTTTTAATTTACGTGGGTGTCCGGGCCAGCTTGCGCGCACCACGACTAATCCCACGGCTCACTAAACATCCTGCAAACCCAGTGAACATGTAAGGCATCGCGAGGGTGACAGGCGTACACGCTGAGGCTTGAACCCAGGATGCAGAAGCAAAGGAAACCCTTTGCCACAGCTGGGCTACAAGCCTCGGTGTTATAAATCTTGTTCTTTAAATCTAAGTTGTTTTGGTTTGAAATCAAATCAACTATTAGAATTTTCATCATTGCTAATTGAGGAATAGGTAGTTATTTTATACTAAATGAAATTCTAAGAAAAATGTTAAATGAGACATGAGTTATATATATAACACAAGGGGTGACTTTCCCTCATTTATAAACCATATCTCATTCTTTTTCGAATCATAAACTTTCGAGTGGAATTGAAGTCTCAAGCTTTAATGGTTAAGTTGTTTCCTTCATTAGAGATAGGTTAAATTTTCTTTATAAAAATTCAGATTATTTCATATTTAGATAACACGCGAAACAAAAATCATGAGACAAAAATCATTCCTACAAGCATGTGAAGATTGTCTCTAAGAACTCTTGATTATAGGTTTTAGCCTTTAGCATAATTCGTATTAGAATTAGAATGCCTGTGATTGCAGACGTGCATCCTGGTTCTTCCAAAGTACACACGATCCAGGTAGTCTAGGATTGTCAGGTAGCAACAAGTAGTAGGTAATTAATGAAGTATTCTATTCTATCCTATGTTTATATTTGATCCAATATACCTTATCTTCTCTAATTTTATCCTTTTATTTTAAATTTGATAAATTAAACATGTACACTGAAAGATAATGATCACAAAAAAAAAAAAAAAAAGATTCTTAGATAACATTTGGTCACTATCTAGAAATAGAAAAGATAGAGTTAATTATGACGAGTCTATTTTTATATCTTTTTATCTTTTCAAATAAATATTTTATGTTTATTTTATGTCTTCTTTGTACTAAAACACTAACTAAATGTAACATTACGCACAAAATATAGAAGAAAGAGAGAATACTTATCCACATGCTTACTAGGTTTAGAGGCAAGAACCACCTGGACAAAGTTTAAAATGCAAGGCCTAGTAGTTGCCTTAATATAAAATGAGAATTTTTTTTTAGAAAACACAAAGTCGAATTGAGCAAATTTAAGAGATGGGATAAACGTGAATAATTTGAACAAACACGTTGGTAAATTCAAGGGTTTTGCCTAGTCTATGCGTGTAAAATTAAGCTTCACACTATACATAAAACCTAAACCAGTGCATGCTTCTTTTTTAGCTAACCAAATATTGGGCTGGGCATGTTTTGTAATCGAAACCTTGATAGGAAAACAGACCTTCCTGAAATTCCCAAGACCAACTTAATTTGACAGTGATGGGCCATGCTCATGAAGCTACGAAAGCCCAAGTTAGCCCATTTTCTGATTTGAAACAATAAAGTTGGCCCAGTTGTTTTTATGTAGTTCTTGACGTGGGCCATTAAATTGATCGCCATGGACATGGTGCGTGCAGGTGTTCACAAAACATCAGTCTTATCAGTGATTACTAATTTTCTGTCGTTGCTTGAACCTGTTGATGTCAAAGATTGGAGGGGGGAGAAGACTTCTCTTTACCAAGATTACTCCTCGTGCTCTGGAGAATCAACAGGACCAAGGCGCAGAATGGAGTTTGAATGTTTGATCACGCATGCATGGAGTCACCTAAGTTAGATGTCCCTTCAAGTCCAAAAATGGTACTATAAATTTTCCAAGGATGCTTTATTCAAATTTCCTTGTGTATTGGTGTTATTTTCCATGATCACGGGCTTATCTTTTTTTTCTTTTGATGATAATAAACATTTGCGGTCTGAGTTTTGTATTATTTATACTTGAATGTTAACTCAAAATAACTATTTGAACCCGATAGAACATAAATTCTTTATACCTGAACTTGATTCAATTGGGTTATGGGTAATCATTGGGTATCCATAACCCGAACTGAAATGTTATAATTTACAACTATTTAGTATGTAATTAGTTTGGTATGCATTTATTTTTTTTCAAATATTTATTTATTTTGAATTCAGGTAGATCAAACCTGATTTTTTGCCAATAAATTTTACCAAAAACATTATCAAGTATAAAAATATTTTATTTATTCAAGTCAATTCAGGTCATTATCTATTAAATTCTGATAAATTTATTCTCCGGTGCTTTTTAGGATGAAGGGGGTAGAAAAAATGTTAGCTTGTTCGGCCAGGTTTTCGTTTTCATTTTCGTTTGCAAAATGTAAAATTTATGAGATTTTTAGTTGATCAAACCTGATTTTTTACCAGTGAATTTTACCAAAATCATTATCAAGTATAAAAATTTTATTTGTTAAAGTTCATTCATGTCATTATCTATTAAATTCCGATAAAATTATTCTCTAATGCTAGTGCTAGTGCTAGTGCTTTTCAAGATAAAGGTAGTAAAGAAAATGCCAAGTTTTCATTTTCATTTTCATTTTTATTTGCGAAATGTAAAATTTATGAGACTTTTAGTTGTTCAAACCTGATTTTTTGCAAGTGAATTTTACCAAAAACCTTATCAAGTATCAAAATCTTTTATTTGTTCAAGTCCATTAAGATCATCATCTATTAAATTCCAATAAAATTATTCTCTAGTGCTAGTGCTTTTCAAGATGAAGGGGTAGAAAAAAAAAACCAAGTTTTCATTTTCATTTTCTTTTGCGAAATGTAAAATTTATGAGATTTTTAGTTGATCAAACCTAATTTTTTACTAAATTTTACCAAAAATCTTATCAGGTATCAAAATCTTTTATTTGTTCAAGTCCATTTAGGTCATCATCTATTAAATTCCAATAAAATTATTCTCTAGTGCTAGTAGTGCTTTTCAGGATGAAAGGGGTAAAGAAGAAGTCAAGTTTTCATTTTCATTTTCGTTTGCGAAATGTCAAATTTATGAGACTTTAGTTGATCAAACATATTTTTTACTAGTGAATTTTACAAAACCTTATCAAGTATCAAAATCTTTTATTTATGCAAATCCATTCAGGTCATCATCTATTAAATTCAAATAAAATTATTCTCTAGTGCTAGTGCTTTTCAGGATGAAGGGGGTAGAGAAAAAGCCATATTTTCATTTTCATTTTCGTTTGTGAAATGTAAAATTTATGAGACTTTTAGTTTATCAAACCTGATTTTTTACAAGTGAATTTTACCAAAAACCTTATCAAGTATAAAAATCTTTTATTTGTTAAAGTTCATTCAGGTCATTATCTATTAAATTCTGATAAAATTATTTTCTAGTGCTAGTGCTTTCCAAGGTGAAGGGAGTAGGAAAAAAAAAAACCAAGTTTTTATTTTCATTTTCATTTTCGTTTGCGAAATGTAAAATTTATGAGACTTTTAGTTGATCAAACCTGATTTTTTACCAGTGAATTTTACCAAAAACCTTATCAAGTATCAAAATCTTTTATTTGTTCAAGTCCATTCACGTCATCATCTATTAAATTTTGATAAAATTATTATCTAGTACTAGTGCTTTTCAAGATGAAAAGGGTAGAGAAAAAGTCAAGTTTTCATTTTTATTTTCATTTTTGTTTGCGAAATGTAAAATTTATGACTTTTAATTGATCAAACCTGATTGTTTTGCCAGTGAATTTTACCAAAACCTTATCAAGTATCAAAATCTTTTATTTGTTCAAGTCCATTCAGGTCATCATCTATTAAATTCAAATAAAATTATTCTCTAGTGCTAATGCTTTTGAGGATGAAGGGGGTAGAGAAAAAGTTTTCATTTTCATTTGCGAAATGTAAAATTTATGAGACTTGTAGTTGATCAAACTTGATTTTTTATAAGTGAATTTTACCAAAAACCTTATCAAGTATAAAAATCTTTTATTTGTTAAAGTTCATTCAAGTCATTATCTATTAAATTCCGATAAAATTATTCTCTAGTGCTAGTGCTTTTCACGGTGAAGGGAGTAGAAAAAAAAAACCAAGTTTTTATTTTCATTTTCGTTTGCGAAATGTAAAATTTATGAGACTTTTAGTTAATCAAACCTAATTTTTTACCAGTGAATTTTACCAAAAATCTTATCAAGTGTCAAAATCTTTTATTTGTTCAAGTCCATTCACATCATCATCTATTAAATTCCGATAAAATTATTCTCTAGTGCTAGTGCTTTTCATGATGAAGAGGGTAGAGAAAAAGTCAAGTTTTCATTTTTATTTTTATTTTCGTTTGCAAAATGTAAAATTTATGACTTTTAGTTTATCAAACCTGATTTTTTGGCCAGTGAATTTTACCAAAAACCTTATCAAGTATCAAAATCTTTTATTTGTTCAAGTCCATTCATGTCATTATCTATTAAACTCCAATAAAATTATTCTCTAGTTCTAGTGCTTTTCAGGATGATGGGGGTAGAGAAAAAGTCAAGTTTTCATTTTCATTTTTGTTTGCGAAATTTTAAATTTATGAAACTTTTAGTTGATCAAACTTGATTTTTTACAAGTGAATTTTACCAAAAACCTTGTCAAGTATCAAAATTTTTTATTTGTTCAAGTCCATTCATGTCATTATCTATTAAATTCCAATAAAATTATTCTCTAGTGCTAGTGCTTTTCAAGATGAAGGGGGTAAAGAAAAAGTCAAGTTTTCATTTTCGTTTTCATTTCTAAAATGTACAATTTATGAGACTTTTAAATGATCAAGCCTGATTTTTTACCGGTGAATTTTACCAAAAACCTTATCAAGTATCAAAATCTTTTACTTGTTCAAGTCGATCCATTTAGGTCATCATCTATTAAATTCCAATAAAATTATTCTCTAGTGCTAGTGCTTTTGAGGATGAAGGGGGTAGAGAAAAAGTCAAGTTTTCATTTCTATTTTTATTTACAAAATGTAAAATTTATGAGACTTTTAGTTGAGAAAATTGTGTGTGAAATATTTGCAAATAATCTATGTTATCAATAGTATCATAAACAATTTATACAATCAATTATTTAAATATATATTTTATGTTTGATGATATATCAAAGAACACTTATATTTATCGTATTTATTTTATCATCATAATAATAATATATTGCAAAGAGTTTTCTTAGGCGTCTGTCCGGTTACTCGTAGGAGTGATCATTTTCGGTCCGGTTCGGTTTTTATCTATAAAAAACAACCAAACCGGTTTTTTTAAAAAAAAATAAACTGAAACCGAGTCAAACCGACCAGTTTCGGTCCGGTTCGGTTCTTAATTTAAAAAAACTGAGAAAACCTATGCCTCGTTTCCTGAGCCTTATCACCATCTAACAAAACAAACTTAGCAAGATCTTGTTTGAGATTAAACTGGTCTTGTTTGAGAAACGAAACAAACTTATGCCTCATTTCCTTAGCCTTGTCACCATCGAGATCAAGCAAATGGAAGCATAGATCTTCCTTTTCATTATCAACAAGTTCAACAGTTTCCTTTAATCTAGTCCTTTTCAACTTCTCATAATAATTCTTAGCTGCAACAATCAAATAGTCTTCCTCAACTACAATGTCCTCTCGCACTCAAGCCTAGCAAGATCCGCTACACCCAGATTCATCCTAGGATCAAGAGGCGAGATGGTGTTGCTTCTAAGTCTAGGGAGAGGTAGAGAAATAGGCGAGAGAGGGCTAGGGTTACTGGGGGAATAACTTTTTCTATTTATAGTATATTTTTTTGAACTGGTTCGGTTTGGTCCGGGTTAACCGGTTCTTGCATTATAAAACCAAACTGAACCGGGATTATTTAGTTTGGTTTTTTCGGTTTTCTTGGTTTATTTAGTTTTCTGGTTTTTTTCACACCCCTAATTACTCAATTGGTTGTTTAATGAATGAAACCTTTCTTAACTGTTTTATATTCTATTATTTTATATACCATATAATTATTATCCAATAATTTTATTAATCAAACTCATGGCTAGTAATAATAATTTTGTACGAAAATAGATTATCAATTACATTACGTACGTTGTTAAAGAATATTTTAAAATTATTACAGGAATATTCTGGTGTATTCCTGTCTCAATTTAAGTAATGGTGAATTAAACAGGAAAATCTGTTTCGTTTCAGTACACGTTTGTTGCAACCATGTAATCTGATAATAAAAGAAAATATTTTACAAAGGCAAACCCTAAACTAGGATCCGTGCCTGTGACAACACACCATTAAGACAGCAACACATTGACTTTGTTGCATAAGAAATAGACTGTCTGATAACCTCTGCAATGGGAACGCAGTTGCTTTACTGCCATTCTTTTCTTATCTTTAATGCTGCCATTTTACGTCTTTCCTGGAACCTGCGGCAAAGGGCAAATATTAGCCAAGTTTGTTTGAAGAAGAACGCATATACATAAAATTGACGTCTGTGGAAGAGCAGCAGCAGCCCATTGCCCTGAGATATCTTGCAGACCACATCGTAGGATCTGAAATTGATTGAATGCACGTTAGAAAGATTAGGAATTCATTGCCTTGTACGCTTGCCTAATTATACATATATTAATAAAATCATATAATTCAAATAAATTAATAATCACTTCTTGACTAGGACTATGAGGATAATCATAACCAAGTATTTGTTGCTGGGACGTCTAAGATATTTCTATCGATCTTTATCTTTAACAAAAATATCAAGACTTTACATACATAGAAGTCTCCGTCGACGCTGTTTAATCATTCTTTTAAGCCCCTTGTTTCGGTAAATGGAGAGGAAATGAATGCATTTTCATACTATTTAGTAAATAAAACTAAGTATAATTATCTAATATATATATAAATTTTATGAGCCTGCTCGTGCACTATATGATTGGCTTGATTTTAGAAAAAAGATTTTTTTGTAAACGAACCGATTTATCCTATATATACAGCTTACAACTTAGTAATAATTAGTACTTGGTACTTAGGAGTGTGATTGTAATTGTTTTTAAAATGTTTTTTTATATTGAAATATTAAAATAATATTTTTTATTTTAAAAAAATTATTTTTAAAATCGAAGCATTAAAATGATTCAAAAATAAAAAAAATTAATTTGTTTAAAAAAATTATTTTAATTTTTTAAAAAACAGCTTTCCAACGCCCTAGACACGTTAACGTTACAAATTTCAATATTATAGCATATACAGGCATCAATATGCATGTCCAAATCAGTAGTCCAAGTCACACGCTACCATAATCCACACTTTTCTCTTTAAATAATTCATTTCAACTATTTAAAATAAATAATTCAATAAAAGCTGCATCCATTTTACTGGTCTATTTTGATTTAAGTCTCATATGAGATTCTACACGCGCAAAAATACAGTTTCCTGAACAAGACCCGCTTCAGAATTTGTTAGCCAATCTGTACAGGATTTCGTCTCTCTACAAATGTTAGAAAATAAAAATAAAAATTAGGTATTTATAAGTATAACAATAGTTATTTTTAAAGTATTTTTTATTTAGATATTAAAATAATATTTTTTTTATTTTTAATATCAATACATCAAAACAGTCTTAAAATATATATAAAAAAATAAATTTAAAAAAAACTCCAAATTAACAAATTACTTTTACTCCTCCTCTCTTGATTCCTGGAAAAGAGCTGCTCAACAATTTGCGAGTCAAAATCTAGTTGTTTAATACCCTTGCTTAACTACAAGTACAGCTCGCTCATGGTTCAGCTTTGATAGCATTTTTGTTACCATCACTCGCGGTAAACCCTGCAATAAACCTCACTAGATCGTCTTTCATTGTATTTGTTTTATAGAAAATGTGTCAAAATATGAACATATAGCATATTCTCTTGGCATATCTAAGTTATTGCTTGAAACAAAAGAATCATCACTTGTATAGCGAATGACTTTCAAATAGCATATCACTTCTAAGATTTCACTTCTAAGATTTCTGTATAATTGGAGAATAATATAAATTATATTTTAAAATTTTAATTAAAAATTTAAATTTTTAGGTTGAGATAGTTTTTTGACATTATATTAGAGTTGTGATAACCAAGTGGTCAGGAGTTCGAATCTTATCATCCTCATTTATTTGATAAAAAAATTAAACATGAGGTAATATAAGTATGCAAATTTCAAGCTCCAAAGGGTTTCACTTAACGGTGTGTTAGAGAATAATATAAATCATATCTTGGGACATTACTTAAACGCTTAGGGCATTTGTTTATGCGTTTCAAAAACGTTTTTGAAAAAATTGAAATTTTTTTATTAAGTTCAAATTAATATGTTTTAATGTTTTCAAATTATTTTGATGTGTTGATGCCAAAAATAATTTTTTTAAAAAAAAAAAACATAATTAGTATATTTTGACACCAAAAGTTATTTGAAAAACTATAACCACACTGCCATATAAGCTCTAAACTACTGGGTTGATATTGTTTTTGGACACAAACACACACACACACACATATATATATTTATATATATATATATATATATATATATATATATAGAGAGAGAGAGAGAGAGAGAGAGAGAGACCCACACACACTCGTATTGGCATGGAAATTTCCACAAGCACCACTAGGGCTAGGTATGATAATTTTTTCGTAAATCAACGGAACGCGGAGGCTCCACCTTACTGGTTAAGGCTTGAACGTGAAAGGGACCTCCATGTGACAATTCCACTCTCAATTTAATACTGTCAACCATTGTGGTTAACTTAGTAGTTGCTTACTTTGACCAAATCATCCACTACAAAGGACACAGCGCCAGTGCCATAAAGTGGTTACGTGGAATTGACTTCGTCTTCCTGCATTGAAGACAAATCATTCAATTGAACCACCTCTTTGTCTTCCGTATGTCCTTCGCAGCTCAGATTTGGTTACATGATAGGAATTTGAAGTCTCCTAAATTAGTGAATGTGAAGGTTCCTAGAAGACGTACCTTTTGGGTTAATTAGTAGCTACTTACTTTGACCAAATCATCCACTGCAAAGGACACAGCGCCAGTGCCATAAAGTGGTTACGTGGAATTGACTTCGTCTTCCTGCATTGAAGGCAAGTCATTCAATTGAACCACCTCTTTGTCTTCCGTATGTCCTTCGCAGCTCAGATTTGGTTACATGATAGGAATTTGAAGTCTCCTAAATTAGTGAATGTGAAGGTTCCTAGAAGACGTACCTTTTGGGTTAATTAGAGCCCCGAAAATGACCCAATGTCCTTGACTTTGTCGAAAACACTTAAAAAGTTTAATTTGAAATAAAAAAAATAATTTTAATTAAAAAAAAGTTGCACCACAACCCCAACCCCACGGGGTCTTGATTGGCTACAGCTATATATTATGGGTTGACTTCCCATTTCTTGATCAGTAATCATTTATCAGTTAATTAAAATATATCTTTGATTAATAAGTTTGAGCTCGGAAAATAGCATCCTATAGGTTGAAGTTGTTCGTAATAATTTTGGTTCATCTTCAACCAACCAAACTTAAGCATTCATCTCCTCCTGGCCTCCGAGAAAGTGGAAAAACCATAGAGAGTCAACATCATTTTACATGCCACGCAATCACAATATGGGATATTGAGATTAGAATATGGATTAGCACTGTAAAGTACTGTAGAGGTATCAAAGTACTGCTAGATGGATCCAAAATATTGTTTTCAAAGTAAATTTATAATTTTTTCTATATTTTATTATGGCCTTTTCACGACTCGTGCTGGCTCTTTTGGGTTAATTAAATTATGGAAACAAAGCAACTCTTACCCTTAATTGAAGTGATGTTATGTCACCATGATCTCCCATGCTTGGACGCCATGCGGATGGGGGCATGGACAAATTCATTAATGATAAATTAACTTGGATGGGCAGTTTTTTTGACCTAATCCTCGACACCAAGTATTTGATTGGTTTTATCTTAGCAACAATTGAATTTGATATAAAAAAGATAAAATCAATTGCAGCCTCCACCGATTAATCCAGGTTTTGGACGAGGAGTGTTAGCAATCCTGATATTTTAGCATCCTTTTGCCGTTTTGATGAAGCTTTCCTGGAAATGGAGCTCCAAGACTTCATCAATGGCTCCATCGCTCCACTTGTTATTGATATTGCTTGCTTTGAATGTTCTTTCCATCTTTTTCAAATTCAAAACGATTAATAAAGGTTTCCAGGAACGGTATGGTCAATGAAGACTTCTTCTCTTGTACTCGTACTATACGTGTCATACTTTATTAAACTTGGTGAGTGCGTTTACTTGAAAAAATATACATATGGAGTATAATTTGGGTTGGAATTTTTTAAAACCTAAGAAGATATTAATATGATAAAATTTAATTAATCTGAATGATTTTTTAATAAGATTTAATTTATTTAATTAAATCCCATCTAAACTCAATTATATTAAGAAAAAACAAAAAAAAAACTATCATTTTAATAAAAACTTGCAAATCTATTGATAATTAAAAAAAAACTCAACTCTTTTTAGGACGAGTCCATAAGTTATCTGACATATGCCATGTGCTGCTTCTACAAGTTAAAATGATCAAGCTATTTTTTTTATTTTTGATTTATATGAGATTATCCGAATCAATTTATGTATATTTTGATTAATTTTTATAAATTCTAAAAATAATAATAAAATAAATATTTAGTAGCTATCAATATTAATAATAATAAGAATTTAACTTAAGAGGCAAACTGAACTTACTTTTTTTTAAAAAAAAAATAAATATAAAGTCATTAAAAATATATATATACAGCTCCAGTCCAAAATTACCGCCTGCCTCGAAGGCCACCGAACTTGCCATGTGTAACAACAGCGAAACAAATCCAAAGCAAAAAATTAAAAACACACGTGTCTGATAGCCGCCAGGATAAGTAAAGTAACCTTAAAGGATTAAGAATCAGTATATTCACCAAATCAACTGTGAAGTGTACTTCCTTTGAATTGTTCATCATTTGGTCTCTTGGTCTCCTAGGTTTTAAGTTGTTTTTTAAATCAACAATTCTTCCTCTCCATCCGAAAAATTGTTTTAATTAACTACATATTTCAATTTATATGATGCTTGATTAATTATTATTTTTCTGATTAACTGATAAGATAATTTATGTTTGTTTGGTCTTATTTGTTTTCTTTTAACAAATTGTATTAAAAGTATGCAATTAAAATATATTATTCAAGTTGCATCATTGATTTAATTAATTTTTCGATTGAAACCTATTCTTGAAGGTGGTTACTTTTTTTCTTTTGAAATTTTGATCTCCTTTTCATTAACTCATGTGTGATGGAGTTTTATTTGCTTGATTAGTTTAGATTACCTGGATTTTGCTTCATGTAAAATGATTTCATGTTTTTTATTTGGGTTAATGCCTGAATTTAACTGCTGCTTTTGCATTAACTCATGTGTGAAGGTAATTATGAATGCTGACAAAGCTATTTCTTGTAAACTGAGTAGATAATAATAGAACTTGAGAATAATGTATTGAGAATTGCAGTCTATTTTAGGTGTTTATTTTAAAGGAATTGATTTTTTTTTAATGTTTTGTCTTTAACAAATGAGTTAAAGAGCACTAATTACACTTGTATAAACATAGAATTGCACCTAAATTCAAAATTTTAAGTTAAAGCAAGCTTTAATATCAATAATTCTGTTAGAAAATGAAAATTAGAAAGGCAAAAGTGTAGCACTTCAATAAGCTTAGAAAGGCAAAAGTGTAGGTATAAATTAGGGGAGAAGAATAGCAAGAAAATGAAAATGTCACTCTTATAAGCATCCTGAAGTTACTAGAAAAAAAAAAGGAGTATATAAAACCATTTTTCTCCAAAACACAAAGTAAATACACAACATCACAATACATGATTAAGGATTTGATGAACCTGGTTAGGATACAAAATTTCCTATTTTTTTTATTGATTTTTTCCATATGAACATACAAAAAACCAATAAACCACTATACAAAAAAAAAAAAAAAACAACCTACGAGCAAAAATCCAAAAAAAATAAAAGCACAAAGAATTTTACATTTACTTGTGTGACATTTTAAATAATTTTACAACCAAACCTCAATATAAAAAGCATATTAACTAAGCACATGAAACTGTTTTTTTATTCAACCTCAATCTCAACTATATTTTTAACAAAATACTTTAATTTATTAAACCAACCTCAACTAAAATTAATTATTATAAAACTACATTTTTGAACAACAACCATAAAAGCAATCATGATGCCAAACACATCCTAAGTGTGAATGTATTTATGACTATGTTTCCTTTGTTGGTTTCAAACTTTCCTGTAAAATTGCAAAAAAAAAAAATTGTAATGGAGAATGATTTCAAATATCTTATATGAAGATTGGTTTGTGATTATCTATGAGTGTGTTTGGGATTGTTGTTGATGTTATTTTTAAAAATATTTTTCACTTACTTTTAAATAATGTTTTTTTAAAAAATTATTTTTGACATCAACACATCAAAATAATCTAAAATTATAAAAAAAAAAGATTAATTTGAAGCAAAAAAATTTAAATTTTTTCAAAAACATGGTTGGATTTCGAAAATAAACACAACCTACGTGTGTGTTTGATATTGTGGTGCAATGTGCTTTTTAAAAGTATTTTTTACTTACAGATAGATAAAAATATTGTTTTTTAAAAAATAATACATCAAAACTATAAAAAAATATTAATTTAATATTTTTTTAAATAAAACACAGCTTTTAAAACCCATAAATAAAACTGCTTTTGAACGCTAGACGCCTATTTGTAAGGGTGAGCAAAAAAATCAAAAAAACCGATTAAACCGAAAAAACTAAAAAAACAATAACTGAAAAAATCAAAACATGAAAAAAACTGATTAAACCGATTAAAATTTTTGAAAAAACCGATTGGTTCGATTTGATTTCGGTCTTATAAGCCTGAAACCGAAAAAACCAAACCAAACCGAACCAGAACAGCAAAACCAAGCCAAATCGAAAAAAACGAGCCAAACTAGTTTGAACTGGGTTTTGTCCTAAAAAATAAACCGAACCAAAACCAGTTGGTTTGAACCGGTTTCGGTTTTTTTTTTTTTTTAAATCAGTTTGGTTACTTTTTTTTTTATAAAAACCGAATCGAATTGAAAATGATCTCATTTGGGAGTGTGATTATTTTTCAAAATGTTTTTCATTCAAAAATGCATTAAAATAATATTTATTTTTTATTTTTTTTAAAATATTTTTATATTATCATATCAAAATGATTTGAAAATATTAAAAAAAAAAATTTAAAGAAAAAAAATTAATTTTTTTTAATAATATTTTTGAAACATAGTAGATAGAGCCGGTGTGATTAGAAAATTGAGAGGTGGAAAATTAAAAATTAAAATTCAAAAGCGCTTAAAATAGTTAAATGATCTGTACAATCTGATATAAAACTTTTAAATATTACTTGATAAAGGAATAAAAAAAGTGCTACTTTTCCTATCATAAGATAATCTATAACAAAACAAAAAAGACTCTTCATTTATGATAATGATAACAAGAAAAAGTCTCAATATCATAAGATAATCTATAAAATTATCTCTTATCAGTGTGTTATTTTGTTTTTATATAACATATTTGAAACACATGATTTTTCTTTTCTTTTCTTTTCATTTTTCATATTACGCATGCTTTACTTATTCGATAGCAATTTCTTCCTTTCATAATATACAAAGATAAATTATAAATTAAATATTTATTTTACTATTCTATGTAAAGTTTAAAAAATACTTATTGGATTTATTATTAATTTATTAATAAATTATAAATTAAATATTTATTTTACTATTCATGTGAAATTTAAAATTCGAAATCCTTATATTTTGAAAATCCTTTGTTGAAATTATACATTTTTGGTGTCTATGAATTCCTTGCAACAAAATCGTTCATTTTACAGTGCTTTCAGTTGGAAATTTTCTCTTACTACTCCCCCCCCCCCCTCTTTTCTTAATTTTTTATTATTGAGTTTTCAGATCAAATAGTTCATATTAACGGTTATAAAATTAATGGTTCAGATCTTTGGAATGTTTGATGAGATATTTATGGAAGAGAAAACTTTATTACTTTTGTCTTTGAGGCATGTCTCTTCATCCTTCATTTTTTTTTTTTTTTTTGAGGATAATAACTAAACATTACTTTGTTTTTTTTAACGTTCCAAACGACACTGTTTTACAGTTACCTGAAGATGTTACTATAATTGTAGTTATACAAACAACATTTATTATTGTTCATTAAAGATAAATTTTCTTACACGTATATATTTAATTTAATTTAATTATTATGGATTAAATCGATTGATATAGTTATTTTTATATATATCAAATATCATGAAACCAAATCTATCACAAAAGGATTGTCTTGCAGACAGTTATACAAGCTCTTGATGTCATAATATGAGCAGTCCAAGTATATATTCAATTAACATAAAAATAAAATATAAAAACCCTAATTATAAGATATAGAACTTATAATTGTAAAGCATTCAAATAAATATAAAAAGTGCGATGCAAAGTGAAAAATACACTATCATAAACAATCCAAATAAAAATATAAGATTTTTATTATTATTATTTCAATACTTTAATTCGATTGTTGAACCATAAAAATAAAATAATAAAAAAAAACGCTTGAAAATTAGAAAAGGTCAAAAACAAACGGGTCGAGACAATTAAGAAAGACAACGACTTGGTTGCTCGCAGTTCGCAGTGAACGAGTTATTAGTTTAGAGTTTAGAAAGTCAATAGACGCGTTGGGAAGGACCGAGCCCAACGAGGACACTCTCCAAACCGAAGCCCAGATATTTACCAAATTCCCAAATTATCCACAGACAATTTTCTTCTACAAGCAAACAATCCAAAAAACCGATGGTGACTTTGGTCATTTATTAATTAACCTCTCTCCCTATATATAGAATAAGAAAACAGACCTTTTCCTTACAACTGCCTGCCACCCAATTCACAGAGAAGCCACATTACTTTTAAGTTTTTAAACACAAAATATTAGAAAAGGACAATCAAGCTCGTTAATTTTAGAGATTGTTGAGGGACGGCTGACGCTGTCTGCTTGGCTGATTTTTTTTCCGTTGATTTTTTAGAAAGAAAAACCCATTTTTGGAGAGAGAAAGAAAGTGAGAGAAACGGCTAAATTTACTGGTTTTGCTGCTAGCTAGAAACAGGGGGAGATCGAGGAGGGGAATTTCAAAAGAGGGTTTGTTCCGGGGTGTGGATAAAACCCATTTTTTGTTTTTGATCTGAGTTTTAGAGCAGAAAAAATAGAAAATATTTAGTAAAAAAAAATGTGGTGGATGATGAATGAAAATGGCGGCCAATACTGCTCCAAGAAGAGTGATGATATCTGTGCTGGTATTTGTGACCAGGTAATTTCGAACCCATTTTGATGTGTACAAGATTTCGTTAGACTTCTCTTCTTCTTTGTTTACTGATATCCGTTTTTTTTTTTTTAATTCTCGTTATGCCGTTAAATAGATATTATGTTATTGGAATTGGGATTTCATGGATTTTCATTTTCTTTGATTGATGAGTTTTTGAGGTTTTTTATCTTAATCTGGAACTTGTTCGAGGATTTGAAAAAATCAAGGATGAGGTTTTTTTAAGTTTGCGCATCTGAAATCAGACCTTTGTTTTTGTGTTTAATGACTAAGATTATGGAAGCAAATTAAGATGTTGATTAATTTTCAATTTGGGTCTTCTCAAATTTTTCCGTCTGGAAACTCTGATCATGAAATGTCTCCAATTTTTATCTGGTTTTCAAGGATAACTTTTGTGTTTAAGAAGGTAGTAATTATTTAAGATGCGGATTTATTGAGTGATTTTCGTTACATTCTCTCTTCTTTACTGGAATCAAACAGGGCATTACGCTTATAGGAGAAAATATTTATTTATTGATTGATCAGTTTTCTACTAGTGATTGGCTTTGTTTTGTGTTTCTTCTTGAAATCATTTTGACTCATATTGTGAACTCCATTACTTTGCAGGAATCAGGCCGAATTTTGAGCATGTCCAGAATCCGGTGTATTCTTCGTGGCATGGATTTAAAGACATATTTGCTTCTGTTTATACTCGTGCCAACCTGTGTCTATGGTATTTACATGCATGGACAGAAGGTCTCAGCCTTTTTCCGGCCATTATGGGAATCCCCACCAAAAAAGTTCAATGAAATCCCACACTATTATCATGAGAATGTGTCGATGGAGAACCTCTGCAAACTCCATGGTTGGGGAATTCGTGAGTTCCCAAGACGTGTTTATGATGCAGTGTTATTCAATAATGAATTGGACATCCTTGCTTTGCGATGGAAAGAATTGTACCCTTACATTACACAGTTTGTTCTCCTTGAATCTAATTCAACCTTCACTGGGAAAGAAAAGCTTCTCTATTTTGCGACCCATCGAGATCAGTTTAAATTTGTTGAGCCCAGGCTGACCTATGGAACTATCGGAGGGAGGTTTAAGAAAGGAGAGAACCCATTTATCGAAGAGGCATACCAGCGAGTAGCATTGGACCAACTTATCAAAGTAGCAGGGATTTCTGATGATGACTTGCTTATAATGTCAGATGTTGATGAGATACCGAGCAGACACACTATCAATCTCTTGAGGTGGTGTGATGACACTCCTTCAGTTCTTCATCTCCGGCTGAGAAATTATCTTTACTCTTTTGAGTTTCTCAAGGACATTAAAAGTTGGAGAGCTTCAGTCCACAGATATCAGACAGGCAAGACGCGGTATGCACATTATCGCCAGGCAGATGTCGTTTTGGCAGATGCAGGGTGGCACTGCAGCTTTTGTTTCCGCCGTATAAGCGAGTTTGTATTTAAGATGAAAGCTTACAGTCATGTTGATAGAGTCAGGTTCAAACGTTACTTGAACCCTGAAAGAATCCAGAGAGTAATTTGCAAGGGTGCTGATTTATTTGATATGCTTCCTGAGGAGCACACATTCAAGGAAATTATTGGGAAAATGGGACCAATTCCTCACTCCTATTCAGCTGTTCATCTTCCATCATATCTTCTGGAGAACGCTGACAAGTATAAATTTCTCTTGCCTGGGAACTGCTTGAGAGAAAGTGAGTGATTCTCTTGAATACTTCAGTATCTGTTTTTGTAAAGGTTAGGTGGAGATGCAGCTTGTGTAACTCCTTATGAAAGCTTCAACCGAACATTTTCCATCTGTAGCGAGTGACTGATACAGCATGCTAGATGTCAAAACAGAATATGGGAAATGTTTGAAGAGTTGGGTAATTTCTTGAGTTTTCTAAGGTCACATTATGTAAATAGCTTTCTTCCGGAATTTGGGTTTTATTCAACCTGGAGCTTTACTTCACTGGATGGGGAACTTGCTGTGATGGGAACAGCCTATTTGTCACCGGTTTCTTATGTACTTCCTAGCATTCATATAACCTGGCTCTCGATTAATATTTTGAGGTTTTAGTGATTTTCCTGTATTGGGAATTTTTCTTCTAATACATTTTATTTTTTCATGTTTTTAATTTCTTTAGTCATACCATCTCGTTTTATATAGATCACTTATGTGTTGACTCTCTCTCGTCAGATTTTCATGTTTGTTCTTTATGGACAGCTCTTTTTCTTACCTGACCTTTGTGCAATGAATTAAAAATTTCCATCTAGAGCAGTATTACTTTTTTGCGAGTTGCTATCGCATAATAATCTTCAATTACTTCCCACATAACTTTCTGAGTCCTTGGCACGTATTAGCATCAAAAGACGGGCAAGCTGCATGTTTCCGTTTACATATGTATGCTTACCACCTACTGTCATCTTTTATACCTACTGTCATCTTTTAGATATAATCGTTAAGCTGTCGTTTACTTTGTGTTCATGAGACACATAGATACCCTTCACTTTTGTCGGGGTTTGCCTTGTAACATGGACATGTCTAACAATGTTTTTCCAAATCTCGTTGATCTTCGAAAGAAACGACATGCCTGTCTGGCACGGAGGCTGGCGATTCATACCAAGTTATTCCTTCTTCTTTAGATGCTTGATTAATTAATTATTTAGCGGATATACTTATGGGTGCGAATTGCAAGGCCTGATCTTATGTCAACCAACATGGTTGTCTTTGCGTTGCATCTATTTAAACATAAAGAAATAAAAAATAGTTGCGACTCTGCTGGTGTATAATAATCAATATTTTGCTGGACGGCCAATTACATAATTTGGTTTTGGCCTTCTGGCCCCTGGGACTTAACTGCTGTAGGTCAATGACATTGACATATTTCGTAAACTTGAAGAGCCATATTCATTAAAAAAAAAAAAAAACTACATTGGAGGGAGTAGATTGCCTTGAGCAATCCAATAGGATATGTTTGCTTTTTTTTCTTTTTCTTTTTCTTTTTTGTGTTGTGATGAGGTAAAAATATCACAAGTGTTGTGGAGGTAACATCAGTAAAAGAAATTTGGACAATATTATTCCCAACTTCTCTAATATAGCATTTTCTCTAACAAATTCGTATTTGAAAGCTTTTTATTCTTAATGTGATGTTCCTATTGTATGGAGTATCTTTTATTTTATTTTATTATATTCATCTTTTCTTGATTCAATCACAAAATCGACCCTTTCGTTTTTAAAATTTGGAGTTTTTGGTAAAATTCTTTTTGTATATTGTATGTCACGTCATTTTTGCGTATGGATAACATATTTGCGATCAAACTCCATTGCAAATTGTGTTTGCAATTAAAAAACTTTCTTTTTGTGCAAGTTCCCATTAGGAAAAAACATTGAAGGAAGAAAGATGTATGATATAATCAATACCATATACTACCTTGTGTTTCCTATATATTTTCTTAGCTTTAATACCCCTAAAAGGTAAAATCTTGTATCCTCAAATTGGGAATAAAATTGTGAGCGGTGAACTTGCATCAACATCCATTATTTAGACGCGTATATATATTATAACAAAAGCTAAATGATATAGAAAAATCACTATAAATCAATAAAAAAGCTTTTACTTTGAATTGTAATAGTGAATTCATTTTCAATTTCATATCTTTTTACGAGCGGATAAATATTTCTTTGGTTTTTTTTTATAAGGATATTCATTGTTTTTTCAATTTTCAAGTATAGTCAAATAACACTTTTAGCCTCAGAAAAGATTAAAAAAAAACATTTGTCTTTGGAGGTATTTTGGTATTTTTATATAGGTATTTTGTGTAATTAAAGGAACCATGGGGACATTTTAGTACTATTATGATATATTTGTTATTTTTTAATCGAAAAGATGTGTGTACGTGTTTCTCACGCCCCAGCGGGTGGATGGCGCCCACATCATTAAGAAGGCGCGTATGACACTTCCCGATTGTCTAATCTGACCATCCTCCATCTAACTGGATGTGCAATCATGTCTTCTTCCGCATGGTGTGGTGCATGTAGACAAATAACGGTTGGATTACCACCAGCGATCGATTGTCCTTTTTGTTTGTTATTTTTCAAATCTAGCATGGTTACCAGACTCATGCGCCTAGGTCAAAAAATTTAAATTTTTTTAAAGTATGATTGGACTCAAAAAACAAACACTGCCTTATTCAAGCAGGATTTTTCATTCATATGCAATAAAACTTAACTGCAAACTCGTTTTTGTTTGTCTAACTTATTTTATAAATTTGTTATATTCGAAGAGGAAAGAATGGAAAAAAATATTGAGTTCTAAGTGATTTATTTCAAGTCTTCAAAAAAAAACCTCCATTTTTTATATGCATTGTGAATGAAAATATTAATTTTATGTTTCCATCCAAGTGTTGAACAATTTTTTAAAGTATTTATGTTTTTTTAAAAAAATTTAAGATGTTGTTGCATGATCTATGTAACACCCCACCCCACCCACTAATAAGATATTGTTTGCTTTGGCCAACTGGCATCACAGATTTGTTCTTGGCAGCCACACATGACCCTAAAACGCCTCTTATTAGTCAAGGTGAGTATGCTCATATAAGGCCATTTCCCAAGTCATCATCCGTCAATGTGGGATATTACAATCTACCCACCTTAAGGAGCCAGACGACCCCATCGACACCATCGGATAACCAATGAGTTGGGCTCTGATACTAAATGTAACACTTCACCCCACTAGCAAGATATTATCCGCTTTGGCCCATGGGCCTCACAGATTTGTTCTTAATAGCAACGCATGGTCTCAAAACGCGTCTTACTAGTCAAGGTGAGCATGCTCATATAAGGCTCATCCCCCAAGTCTTCATACGTCGATGTGGGATATTACAATCTAATTGTCAAAATTTGTTACAAGGAGAGTTTATTCTACATTATAACTATTAGTATATATGAAAATTTAAAATATATGATCATAAGAGAAAACTTTTGAACTTTTGAATTGATACATTATGTTATAGGAACAGAAAATATTTTATATGTAAAAGACTTATTATCCTTTTGACTATCTTAATTTGTACAATTTTTTAGATGATTTCTTCACTAAGATTAGAGATTAATAAAAAAAATTGAGTGAATTTTAGGGATGTGTGAGGTTAATGTCTCAAAATAAAAGAAAGAAATATAGAAAAGATAAAAAATATAATTGGTTAAAAAGAAAAAGATGAAAATACAAAATAAATATGTTTTTAGAATAATTATAAGTGAATTTCTATATTAAAAAAAAACACATGGGTCTCGCATGGTTGCCAGACCCAAAGCTCGTTGATTTGACGTTGCTGCCAAACCTAAGGTATTTGGGTCTAACAAAGAGTTGAGTAAATGTTTAAAAATTAACTCACTTGGTTAGGTTTAATAACACTATTAAAATATTCTCAATGCGCTTAATATTTTTTTATTTAAAAAAAAAATTGATAATGACCCACTGCGAAGCACGAGCCAATAAACTATAGTGTGCGTGGGTGTGTGTGTGTGTGTGTGTGTGTCTGACATATCATAGTTTGGTATATATTATAATTTAAAAACATGACAAGATATCCATATAAAAAATACAGTAGTTCAAAGGACTTGTTAAAAGGGCTGACTCAAATTAAAACAAAAATGTTTTCTATAGCTTGTTGAACAACATTATGCTACAGGTCAAATTAATTTTCTGTAATGTAAAAAAAATATTCAAGCATTGCTAATATTTTTTATAGTAGAAAAAATATTTAAAGCCACGTGTGGGTTGAGTTAAAGTGTTATGGTTGACATAACGAGTCCAAAAACAACCCAGAAATCAATAACACTATAAAAAAATTTGAAGTCACGTGTGGGTTGACTTAATGTAGTTTGACTAAAAAAATTCAAAACAATATTTTATATATATTGAGATCACAACATAGTAGATCGACCCGGTTCAACTTGAGTTTAACCTGCCAAATTCATGACATGTGTCATGAGACTATGATAACCTCATGTAAATCAAATAAAAACATATTATGAAGCCCAATTCTCAATCAACCTAATATTGAAGGATAAAATTGAAAAACAAATCAATTAAAAATGGGACAAAATAAACAACCAAAATTAACTTGTCAAATTCATGATTTGAGTTATGAGACCAAGATAACCTCGCAAGGAAGTAAATCAAAATAAATTATAAATCTCAATTCTCAATCACCCTAATGTTAAATGATGAAATTGAAAAACAAATTCAATTAAAAAAGGACAATAAAAACAATTTAAGTCAATATGTCAAATCCATAATTTAAGTCATGAGACTAGGATAATACCATAAAAAAGAAATCAAGGAAAATTATGAAGTCCAATTCATAATCAACTCAATTATGAAGGATAAAATTAAAAAAAAAGATAAAAAACCAAGTTTTCCCCGAGTTAAACTACCAGACTCATAATAAGGGTCAAGATATTAGAATAACCCCATAGAAATCAACATAAAAAAAAAAGCCTAAATCACCCTAGGTTACCCTATTTAACTCGCGACTCAGGTCATGAGACTAGAATAACCCTATATAAAGTAAATTGAAACAAATTATGAAGTCAAATTCTGAATCAACCCAATGTTGAATGATGAAATTGAAAAATAATAATTTAAAAAAGAATAAAAAATAAACTGAGTCAACCCAGATTAATCCGCTAAACTTGTGATACAAGTCATGATATCGAGATATCCTTATAGAACTTAAACCAAAAAATGAGTCGAGTTAACCCGATTTACCATGCCTAACTCATAACATAGATCATAAGACTAGGATAACCACATATAAAGCAAATCGAAATAAATTATAAAGTATAATTATCAATCAATCCATTATTGAAGAATGAAATTGAAAAAAAATCAATATAAGAAAGAAAACATTAACACAAATCGAGTCAACTCAGGTTAACCCGCAAAACTCGTGAATTAGATTATAAGACCGAGATAATCTTATAAAAAGTAAATCAAAACAAATCATGAAATTTAAATCATAATCAATCTAATATTAAAATGATGAAATTGAAATAATTTCAATTATAAAATAAAAATAAAAACGAGTCAATCAGGTTAAATCACAAAATGGGTTATGACACTATGATAACTATATAGATAGCAAATTATAACAAATCATGAAAATTAATTATTATTAAATTTAAAATTGAAAAATAAAAAAATATTATTTTAATAAATAATATTTTATGAAGTGATGCAAAGTGAAAACACTATTTTTAGTTTTTATTAATAATTAATTAAATTAAGAATGAATCTCGACAGACACGTGGTATCAAGGGCCAAGGCAACCACGTGGCAAGATGCACACTTGGTGGACAATCACCTAACTAGCCAGGCTAAACTTGCCCAGGACATGACTTATTCAGCCCGCAACGTATCTTGCCCGAGCTCTAGCTGGACAAGCCACCCTAAGGCTCTTAAGAGCCATACCCCAGGTGGGATCTCCCCTAGTCAACCTTTCTTTTCACCACCTAAGGAAATAAATACAGCTCACATCTTTCTCTTAGAATTGACTTAGATTTGTCTCTCGTGTTTCTCAACCGGTTGGATTTTAAAAAAATATATATTCAAAGAAAAATATTTTGAGATTCAAGCTATTTATTCAAATAATAATTAATTTACATAGTATAATTAAAAAAAATTATAACAACAATGAATAAACAAATTCCTAATAAATAAAAAAAGAACATGATAACTCTATAAAAAAAAAAAAATTAAAGCTCAATTTCTAGTATATAAAATGTTGAAGGGAAAAAATTAAAAAATAATAATTTAAAAAGGTCGTAAAAGCTTGATTTGAGCCCACCCGGGTCAAGATGCAAAATAATTGACCCAGTCATGATACTAGGTGACCACGTTCAAAAACAAATTAAATAAAATCATGAAGTTTCATTATCAAACAACATAAAATTGAAGGATAAAACTACAAAAACAATTAAAAAGCAATGGAAAAAAAATATGAGCCAACCTAGGTTAACTTGCAAACCCTGTGATCATAGAAATTGTGAAATCCTTAAATTGGTTTGAATGAAGAATCTTAATTCCTAGTTAATTTAATTTTAAATGATGAAATCATGAAAAAAATCAATTTAAAAAACTTGTAAACTAAAAAAAAATAGTAATAAAAAAAATAAGGATCAAATTTGATAGGAAAAAACTTATGCAGGATAAAATTGTAAAAAAAAAACAATCTAAAAAATAATTAGGATAACCCAATAGAAAGGAAATGAAAAAATACAAGCATGAAGATAATTTGCAATAAATCAAATGTTGAATAATGAAATTGAAACAATTCAATTTAAAAATAAAGGAAAAAAAATCAATTTATGTTAATCTTTAAAAACAGTGACTCTGATCATGAACCTTATATTAATCTCATAGCAATGAAAAAGAATTGAGTAAACCTGGATTAATCTTCAAACCTCGCAATCATGGGTACGGGATCGAGATAACCCAATAGAAAAAAAATATAAAAAGGAGAATTTCAAATAAATTAAATATTTTGGGATAAAATTAAAAAAATCAATTTAAAAAAGGAACCCAAAAAACCAAAAGTCAACCCACGTTAAACTTTTATATTAGTGACTCTTGTAATGAACCCGAGACTAATTTCAAAGACGAAAAACCATAAAAAATAATCAAAGCAAAACTCTAAAAAAATGGTAAAAAAAACATTAGCTTTAAAAAAGAAAAGGAAAGAACCAAGCCAACCCAAACAATCCTCTTAAACCCAGTCTATTGTCTACAACTCGTAATCCATGGAATCCTTGAACCGGGTTCAATCAAAAGGTTAATTTCCAACCAATTTAATTTTGAAGGATGAAGTTATGAAAAAAAAATATCAATTTAAAAAAACTTGTCAAAGAAAAAAAAACGATAACAATAAAAAGAATTATAATCAAATTTGATAGAAAACAACCCTACGAAGTATGAAATTGTGAAAAAAAAAAACAACCTAAAAAATAATCGCAAACAAAATAAACAATAATAAAAAAAAATATGGACCAAATTTGAAAGAAAAAATAAAAGGGGTGAAATTGAAAAAAAAAATATAATTTTATAGCTTATTAAAAATATAAAAAAATTAATCAAAAGAATGGAGATAAAATCGGAAAGACCAAAAAGTAAAAGGGGGTGAAATTGAAGAAGAAAAAATTATAATTCCATGGCTTATTGAAATAAAATAGTAATCAAAATGACATATAACAAATATAAAGAGAAAATAAATTGGAAGGGCGGGTCTAATTTTTTAAAGGGCTAGTAAGAGAGAGAAAAGGAAAAATAACAGAAGAAATAATCATTGATGCTAAACTCAATGCATATTAGAGGCACACGTCGTCTCATTGCATCGGGGTGCCGGGATCTTTCAAGTACCGCTTTGGAAGGCAGTATTTGGTGGCTTGACAGTCATGTAACATCACCCAAATGACATGGGGGCGTCCACAAGCTAACGCGTGTTAAATACACCTCAATAATTTTTTTTAATTATATTTAATTAATATAAATTAAAATAATACCTATAAGTAGCCTTAAAATTTACAATAAAATTAATGAAAAATGATTTAAAAAAAGCCCTTTGTGTGAGAGTTATGTTGGCTTAATTTGTCTTTAAAGACATCAAAGTAATTATACAATTCTAAAAAAAAATTGGAAGGAAAAAAAATTCTTAGTATTATATTATTTTATCTTACATTTAAATTAGTAGTTTTACCAATTAAGTTTTTTTAAATATAGATTAATTTTTTATTTAAATTGTTTTTATATTTGACTTCTATTTCTACATGTGCTAATTAACTCAAGCATCGCATAAAAGAAAACTAATAATTACATTATTTCAAAATTTTAAAAAGAAAAAAAATCCCTCGAGTAATAAGTATTATATTATTTTATTTTAAAATTAAATTAGGAATTATACTATAAAAAAAAATAACCAATATAATCCTATACAATTTATAATAAATAATTATATCACGATAAAAATATCACCTTAATTACTCTCAGTATCTGGTTCAAATGTCTAATAATAATTAAGGGGAAATTTCATTGGTATACTGTAATGAATAATATATATTTTGTCTTTTGGTGAATAGTAATTTTTTATTTAAATTCTTTTTATCTTTGACTTCTATTTCTACATGTGCTAATTAACTCAAGCATCGCATAACTTTCAAGAGACTTGTTTTTGTAGATTTTTCCTGCTCTAAAACACTACCCTTCCATAACTTCCTGTCAAACCCAGCCTCAGGATTCAGACTTTTCCTCGAAGATTTTCTACAACCTCGTCACAAGGCTTCGGATTTTTTATCCATTCCTGAAATGGAAATTATTCGATAGAAAAGGCTGTTGGATATTCCATTTTAAGATTACCACTGCAACTTGCTCTTCAATATATCATTTTCGAGGCATGTACTCGGTACGCTGTCTTGTGACTTGTCCCAAAAGCTTCATTAACCTAGCTTGCTTGTCATACCAGACAAGCCAATTCATCCAGGTTAGGATCGATTGACTATTGACGATGAGTTTGGTAAAGAACCTTTAGCAGAATTGACCACCTGCTTAAATTCATTGAACTAGCTGACCGTTAATTAGAAGCAAGCATGGTAATTGATATACTTCAAGTGATTTGAGCAGCTGAACAAGGGATCGAATAAAGTTGCACCTGGTTTTAGAGGTACCTTTTGCCCCCAATACTGACTCGTGATCTACGTAGTTGATCATATTTATTTCTAGATTCTTTAGCACAAGCTAAATGATGCTAAATGATAGTTTGGCCGAACATTATTACTATTATAAATGCTCGATATGTCACCTCAAGGGTAAGGGCATCGGATTCCAATCTTATCATTAAAGAATAAAAATGGGCTATAAATGTGCGAAAAGATGATACCAGTGATGTACAAGTCGATTAAAGATATATACCTTCAAGATGACACTCACAAACTGCCCTCAACACACCAACCAACACCGTGCCAAACACCATAGAAACAATCACGAGACCATGAATGATCGGTACCAGGATCCAGCAATATTCAACTACAATCGGAACGGCCAAGCTGTCGAGCATGAGAGAGGCGCCCAAGTATGTGTTAAGATTGGTCATTACATGGTTTGTGATGAGAGTGTTGATGAAGTAGCCGAGGAGTTCATCAAGCTAAAGCATAAGAAGTTTGAACTAAGCAAGTCGATGTCTACGAAAGCTGGGTGATTGGCAAAAGGGCTTCTACAGGACCACATTAATTCCCCCATCATCCTCTTCTGGTCCTTACATATATAGTACAATAACCTTGCCAGTTGCTAATCCATGAGGAGGCAGGCATATTTCAATCGAAATGATATCCCATATATATAATATGTATTGTTAATCTTTGATGATTTCTTAAATATACGTTGCCTTTGTGTTTGTGTTTTAGTCACTTGCTCCGATCCTCATGCCTGGTTGAGTTTTGTTTTTGACCTCCACTCTTCACTTCTTTTTACATAGAATTACTAGCTCTTTCTAATAAAAAAAATTAGATACACTTGAGGGTCTAGCCCATTGGTCAACTGCAAGGCTTGTCTTTGCGACTGTTCTGGGTTCGATCCTCAAGAGTACCAGCCTGTCACCTCCGCGGTGCTTTACCTGTCTACTGAGCTTACAGAATGTTCAGTAAGCCCTGGGATTAATTATGGTGCGCGTAAACTAGTCTGGACACTCAGGGTCATAAAAAAAAAAATCACGATTTGATATAGGAGTATGTATGCTTCAATGAGCAATATCCATGGGTTTGTACTGTAACTCGTGTGATTTTACCCAGGTTACGAAGGCAGAAAATTTGTGTAACAAAAAAAAATAATGTATTTGAGGCTAATTTGATATCCTTGTAGTTGGTTTTTTTGCCTCATTCGATACATTCTGATAGATTGCCGTGTGAAAAATAGTTCGGCAATTAACAGATTAGTTTTCAATTTAAAACAAAAAAAAAAAAAAAAAACAAGAGGCCTCGCCGGCAGCTTCTCGGATATATATATCAAGTTATTAAATTATCAGTTTAATTTACGAGTTACACATTCAATTAATTTTAATATAAAATGATATTATTATTTTCTTTTTTTGTAATTTTGATCCATTTACATTAAATTTAAATTTAAATATTATCCAAATTTAACCTAATCATATTCAATATATTTAAATTAAAACTCGATCCAAAGTTAATCCTAGGTTTTCGATCTTTAAATTTTTCAACTTGGGAAAAGTAGCATGAACTGATTTCAACAAGGCATTTTGGCGAATAACTGCATAAGATATGTACGAAATGCTTCAAACCCACTTGATTTATTTTATTTTATTTTTTGTTCTTACAAGTTCTAACAACATGTAAGAAG
Source organism: Populus tremula (assembly GCA_964019445.1). Classification (NCBI taxonomy): domain Eukaryota; kingdom Viridiplantae; phylum Streptophyta; class Magnoliopsida; order Malpighiales; family Salicaceae; genus Populus; species Populus tremula. The sequence continues at coordinate 12,590,148 of CAXHTJ010000018.1, read as the reverse complement.
AATTTTGCTCAAAAGCCAAGCGTGGAGGGGTAAAAAGAATTAAACAAGAAAAACATAAAGTGGTAACAAAATATTCCTCAGAAATTAAATTTAAATTAAAATATTATCCAAATTTAACCTAATCATATTCAATATATTTAAATTAAAACTCGATCCAAAGTTAATCCTAGGTTTTCGATCTTTAAATTTTTCAACTTGGGAAAAGTAGCATGAACTGATTTCAACAAGGCATTTTGGCGAATAACTGCATAAGATATGTACGAAATGCTTCAAACCCACTTGATTTATTTTATTTTATTTTTTGTTCTTACAAGTTCTAACAACATGTAAGAAGAATTTTGCTCAAAAGCCAAGCGTGGAGGGGTAAAAAGAATTAAACAAGAAAAACATAAAGTGGTAACAAAATATTCCTCAGAAATTAACCTAACACTCACGTAAGAAAAATATTTATGAATCCAATAAAATAAGAGATCGACAAAGAGGGCAAGTAGCCTGTTTGTTATCAAACCACTTGTCTAAACAACCTCTGTGGAAGAAATGCTTGCAATGCAGCTCACTCACCTCTTCTTCTGCTTGAAATCCACAGAGACACACACAACATTCCATTGCAGTACTAACCCTAGAGCTTGTGCCATCATGATTCTGCTGCAAGCTCTTGAACTGGGTTATTGACATTCTTCTCTCTCTTGCATTTTCTTGTGGATGTCCATCTGGCTCCTCCTCGTAATCTGGAGGTGTCCAGTTAGCACCGGCCATCACTTGCAGCACTGACCTCGCCGTGTTTTTCAGTAGAGCCACTAATAAGATTGTGTTCATGAGTAACTCCGGTAGCACTCCTGCTGCACCAGGGAAACTTGAGAGCCCCATAGCCCACAAAAGCAAAACAGAAGCACTTCTGTAAATTATGGCGTTCAGTTGGAGCAAGAGGATATTGAGAGTACCAAGCAATTCACCTCCACAGACCAAGCATAGATAAGGACTTGTCGTCCTTAAACTGGGCTGATCCTGGAGATAAATACATAGGTTCATCTTAGACCACCAGTACATGTTAGCCCTGGTTATAGCCATGATGAGCTACACGTGGCGACACGTGTAGGGTTTCTATAAGATACTGATTGATGATTGATTGTATAGAGGGTAATTTTATACATGTAGTCCCTGCAGTTTCAGTGTCTTTTCATACTAGCACCTATATTCGAACGCTTGGGAAACCGGCCATCCATTTTCAGTGTTTGTCTAAAGTCCGGACTGTGAAATTAGTTGAAATGTGTATACATTATTATTTTTTATATTTTACTTGATTTAAACATTAATATCTCCTTTAACTCTTTGACTTTAACCTAAGTTCTATATTTATTATGTCTATAATGTTATATTTAAATGTTATTATTTGTTTCTTCTAGATCTTAATTTAGGGTAATTCTATAATCTCGATTTTAAAATTTAAAAATTAAAAAAAAATTATTTTATTTATTTGTAATTAAACGAGTCATCCAAGATTTAAATTGTTTTTTAGCATGATTTAAACCAATAGCACTAACCTGTTATAAAAAATTTATCTAACAAATAGTAGTCAAGTATTAATCCTAAATTCATTATTTCAGGACCATAGAAAAAATAAGTTCACCACACGAACAATTCTTTAATACCTAAGCGATAAATTTACCGAAATTCAAAACTCGAGGGACCATTTAAGTAAATTAAACCAATATGAGGCATGCAGAGATCGAAAATGGGGGAGGGGGTATTTTTCTCAGGGAGAAAATGGGTCCGTTTCGATGAGTGACACGTGTCTTTAAGCTTTTGTGGAGGGCCAAGAAGGTCTTGCCTGGTGGCAAGTGTAGAGACCTCTGAGTGTTTCTCGGAGTGATGTCTTCCTCCTTCTAGGTCCGGGTACTTGAACTGGGGCCCACGTTGATGCGTGACGGTACATACGATTGAGACTGACTGGATGTTGTCTGGTTATCTCTGTGGACGTTGGAGGTAACTTTGAGGGATATATCATACCAAATTTAAAAAAAAAATGATGGATGACTAAGAAGCAAAAAAACAATTCGGTGTTATATCGTATATTTTTTAGATGTAACATTCTAATAGTGACATTTAAAATTATAATAAAACTTTAAATGATATTATTATTTATAATTGTGATATTATTTAAATTTATTACTAATCGATCGATTACTCTTTAATAGTTATTTAAATTGATAGGTCAGTTTAAAAATAACAAAAATAATTCATAAAAACTATAAAAAAAACAAGGTCTTAAAGAGGATATTTTTTAAATCTAAAGTTGTTATTTCATGTATGGCTACTATAAGAAAAACAACATCTAAAAACTCTTGCAAAAATTAGAACACAATAAAAAATTGTAACTCTTTTAAATCATTATTATAGTTTGGTTGGACCAGATCTTCTCTTGAGCCTAATTATATCTCACTGGTTTATAAATGAATTCACTAAGACATCCATCTAATTTGTTCGAGGCAGATTATTATCTAATTATGTCATATTCACATCTAATTGATTAGAATCTCTCATTATTGTAAGCCTGGCTACATTATTAACACTAATAAAATATAATTGAAAGAAAAAACTGATAAAATTATGGTTTTTGTGTGCAATAATCAATCGGTTCATACAACTAAATCAACTGGTCAACCGATTGAGCTAGAAAATTAATAATAATACTACATGTTAAATTATTGTATTTACGAAACACGACATATTTAAATGTTATTATTCAAAAGGGCAACAATTATCTTGTCAGGCCTAGAAGCACAACAAAATATAAATGAGCTATTTCATCAAAAAAAAAATTCAAATGATATTATCCAGCCGAAGAATTTTATTTACTATATATATATATATATATATATATATATAACCCGACTTTGAGCTGATCGAAAACCTTTTCAAACAACATTACTGCTGCAAGTGAAGTAAAACGATTATAAGCAGCTGGATGTGCACAAAAACTGCCCTCAATACAGACAGCATGGTTCAATCTTGCTGCTCATTTTCTACAGCGTTCAGCATCGCCAAAAACATGAAAGCGAGGTTTCGTTACAGGGTGCCCACTTTTTTGATATTGGCTACAGCCCTTGAAGAGGTGGAAAATTTATGTTGGTGTAGGACCGAAGCCCTTATTAATTCAAAACAGAGGCCCCGCACCTTGACCATGATGGAGAAAACTTAAGAAACATGAAACTAACTTCTTTCTCCTGCACAACTCTACGAGTGTTTACGATGTTTTTAAATTAACAAGTGAAAAATTGCGATTCACTAATAAAAAAAAACCTGTCATACAATGATGAATTCTACAGATTTGTATCAAACCTAATCTGTGTAGTCGTTATGGTAGTGTACACTAAGCTTCTATAATTGCCCTTCTTTAGTGACCGTTAGAAGTGGAAGGACCAAGCCCTGCTGCTCTAAAATATGCATTTTCTGCACTGGTCAGCCGGGTCTGAAACATTGTCCACTCCTTCCTGCACCTCTCCCTTACCTGGGACCAGCAGAAAAGGTTAGCATGTATGATCAAAAGACCAGTTTGCTCTGGTTTTGTAGAGCAAATTTGGGAGACGGAAAGGTGAAAAAAGTACTCTCCGTCCTTTTGCATGATAACAAAATGAAATAAAATAAATTATACTGATAATGAAGAAACACTTTGCATACCCCTTGCCATGGTGCCTTTCCATTTTGTGACTCGCCCTAGAGAAGCAAAATAGTGGGGTAAGTATGTCATTCCAGCATGTATTTGGAGTTTATAGTGGGGTTAAAACAGAGGAAATGAGCTGAGGCCAATCATATTCATTTACCTGGCTCCCAAGAGAGGGAACACTCTGATGAACAATCCACTGGGAATCTACAACTCCAATCTTTTCATGGGCAGGCTGTTTTTGAAAGAGAAATTTTAATTAAGGAGTTTCGTGTTGATGTTGCCAATAACAATTCAAAACAAAGCAGAAATAGATCAATGAGGATGGAGGTAGGTCATCTACCTCTACACATTTTCTAAGAGCAAAATCAAGACCCCAACCATGGACCAAGTCATTCTGCAAATTCCATAACGCAGTCAAACTCTAGTGCCATATGCTATCAGAGAAAGGGTGAAGGAAACGGATTCTTAGAAGTGATAAAGTGAGCAACAGTAGCACAACAAGCAATACCTGAATCATATACCACACACAGCGCCAGGCATCTCGTGAAAACACTGGAGCCATGATTTCAACAAACCTAAATCCAGAAGAGGATAATCTCTTTAAGCTTTTACAGCACAGTCATATAAGGAACAAGAGAAGCAAGGCATAAAATAACAATAAAAAAGCAACAGTTAAAGATGTTCATACGCTGCACATGGTGGCAGGTGTGGGTCAGTGCACCAGCCTGGTTTCTCATCTGTTATTCTAATATAAATTCATTGAAAGAGATAAAAGGGTTAGTTAATAAATCAATCACAACTCCATAACTGTTTTCTAAGATAATATTTGAATCAAATAAAATCAATCCCATAATTCTTTTTTTTTTTTCAAAGAAAACTTTTATGGGGACTTTCCGTCATTCTTACTTGTGAACTTCACGGTCATCTCTTCTCTTTGTCATCTGCCATGTTAATCCTTTGCTAGGTTCCAAACCAGGCTGTGAAATCTCCAATCCATGCTTCTTCACTAGTTTTATATATCTTAGATAGAAGTGTGTACAAGAAACGTGGCAAAGTTTTTAGTATTGTGAACTAGCATAACCATAAAATAACTATTTTATATCCAACACCTACTCTTCTGCATTGAAATGCTCAACTCCCAGGTCTTCGTCCCAGATAAATATGTAGTCATATGGTGCCACAATATCAGGATGTAAAAACCTCTTAGCATACCACCTAAGACAAAATTTCAGAGTTCAAAGTTACAAGCGTGGGTCAAATAAAGACTGAAGTGATGAGTTAAACTGTATTCTCCCCCACAGGATAGTGAAGGGGAACTTTAATCAGTGAGCTTCTGTTTTTAAATAGAACCTTACCATTTAGTCTGTCTCCGGACACTCACGTGAATAGCACGCTTGGACCACTCAAATTCATCCCATTCAGCAATTCGTCCATCATAATGGAATAGAAGGATAGTAAAGTTCTCTGAAAACTGTGAGATAGATAGAGACAAAGTTGTTCACAAACTCATACAGGCTACCATGAGCTCATAAATGAAACACCACACAGGACCAACCTTTTTAACACATGCATCAATATTCATTCTCTGATCATAGCCAACAGTGAAGGTTACAAGATATTTTGGTGTGCTGGTCAAGTCCTGCAAAGGCAACTTGATCATATATATCAAAATTGCAATTCAAGAGTACTACACCACTACTATTGTTATTTCAGGATGATTACTCTGTTATTGTTATGAAACAATGGTGGATGATGTTGTTTCACAAAAGAATGAAGTCAGCAAAAGTAAACAGTAGGCCATCTAGTCATCAACAATATCATTTAATGGGGCAATATTCTAGAGCATGACATTAACTACGTGAAAATAAGAAGAACAAAAAAAAAAAGGAAGATGAGAAGTAGAACACTTCCCTCCCAGGTTTTCTTGAGAAATGGTATGTGTGGTAATAGTCAGCTTGTTGCTTCAATTCAAAGTTACGTATTCACTTGAATAAAGATTTCATAAATTGCTATTCAGAATTTCTAATATCTAACTTGACCTCAGCATATTCTCAAATTCCATTTTTCCATTGAAACTGTCTTAGGCAAGCAAACGATCCAGGGACAGCCTTCATTGGAATCACCCTTTCTTTTCTTTTCCTTTATTTTTTATGGAGCGCAGTTACAATGTAACTATATTAAATGAAACAATTTCCAGCTAACTCCCTTTTCTTGACAATAAAATTAGCATGTACCCTTTTAAAAGTTAACTAAAATTACAATCAACTGAATCACAACTGTTGAGTCATTCAAAACCAAAAGAGCAGCCTGTTCATTCTGCAGCTAGGCCAAGCTGGTATGCTATAGAGAATTGCATGTAGCATATGAGGAAGTTTAAGGTTGAATGTTGCATGTAAGAGTGGTTGTAGAATGCTCACCTCATTGGGATTACCCCACAATCTGCGTAAATACAAGTCTGACTCAGCTGCAACAATTCTTGGTGGTAGTCGCTCAGCACCACGAGGATTTGAAGGGACCCAAATCTGTGAATAGAATAAGGCAAGCACAAGGTAAGAGTGTGAATATATTACTCCTGTTTTTCCATATACAAGGACAGTGTTATTCAAGTTATGCAAACATCATCTTAGACAAAAAATCCATTTAGTAGGCAAAATTGCATATAATGGATCAAAAATAGCATACAACAGTTGTACCTATGTTGCTTGAACTTGGACAGTCAGATACAAGTCCATGTTCACATGGCTAAGTTCAGTTTTTTTTTTTCTGTTTTTTTTTTCAAGTTCTTGCTTATAATTAAAAGATCATACTGAACACTGAAGTATCAGCTCACAGTAATGAGTTTTGTGATAATACATTGTTCCACGGCAAAGGAAGTAAATATAATGCATGTAACCCAGCTACTAATGCTAAATTGAAAATGATCTTTAAACACCATAATATGTGGGTGCCTGTAAGAACCCACGGCATTTAAGTTAAAAGCGCACCCGTTTTGCCCCAACAGAAGTATAGATGTTGGAAACTTAATTACAAACACAAGTAGAAATCACAGATACATTCATTTTTATTTTAAATTCTTCCCATATATCTGAAGGAGTGCAACTAAGCATCCAAGTCCATTTGTGTCCAGCATGAGAATATCACAGTGGCTTGAAAACTCAGGCCATGAAAAGTCAGGGCAACGATGGACAAAATGGTGTAACATGTTTTGTTTGGAGCTAGATGGTGGTTCAATGTTAGTTAAAATTTCAAACAAGGATGGAGCCTTTTTTCCTGATGTGATCATGATGAACTTTGTATAATGGAAGCCTCAAAATGGGATTTTTTGTAGTCTCTTATACAACAATAAATTACAATCTTCATCAACATGAAGTAGATAAAAATATAAGGCTAAATTATGTGTGAGAAAAGTATCAATGAACAAACAAGTTCATCTCTCTTATTTTGAACAAACATACAATTCTCTTATTCATGAAAGTGACATTTAAATTAAACTTTCTTGAGAAACTGAAGGTAAAGATAGACAGCATCTAAGTGCACTGATGTCATTTGTTTTGTTGCAAACAATAATATAGAGGAAGGAAAACTTTAGAACCAAGTGGTGATGTGTTATTAGGGGGACATTCTGATTTCACCAAATGCATCCACGTATCTAAATAGGGGCAGGATTTTTTGGTTACTAAGCAGCGGTTCAAACTCAAGACCTCTTAGGGGAGGGGGGATATTAATGCCAACTGAGCTATGGCTCATTGGCAGGAACAGGGGAGTTTGAGTTGTATTTTTTTCGCCTAACAAAAATTTAAGGTACAGGAGAATTTATCACCAGTACTACAAATTGAAGGGAAAAAAATGAACAGGGTGGATTATATTACTAGTACTACAAATTGAAGGAAATTAAAAATTCCAGAAAACAAGAAAAGGAAAAGGTTTCAAAGACAGATGATGTGAGATATGGAAGACTAATCTTATTTTATTAATTTCTTTGATTAAAAAGGCAATTTCCCTTATTTCTATTTAAACAGGTTTATTCTTTTAGGTTCAAAATTTCCCCGGGTTACCTGCCACCTAATATATAAATTCTTTTTACTACAAATCCTTGAATAATAGTTGGGAAATATTTACTGAGAAGAAAAATAATACAATTTTCTTGATGTCAAACCAAGACAAGAGCTTGGCATACCCTCATGGTTACGTACGGTATGGGTAGAAAATTCAAAGGAAAAATGTTAAGGGGGTAAGATTACGAGTGTAAAAAGATGAGGTATTAAGGATGTCTGGTAAGAGTTGAAAGTAATTGGGAGTAATAATGCATCCCAATAGAAATCATATCAAAATTTAAATTAATTATTAAAATAATATATATTTGTGGTTCAAAGTGAGAAGTGTGAGGAAAAAAATAGTATTAAATCGAAAATAAAAGGCAGGGAAGGCATAAAAAACAAAACTTTTTCCTCCCTACAAATTCCTTACCCTCCCCTTGTAAGGTTAACATTTAACCCTTTTTTAAATTCAATTTCACCTCCTTGATATTTTCATCTACACCACAAATTACAAATTATGTCAAATACAAGGAGGAGAGTTACAAGGTTACAAGGGTAACATTTAGTCCTCTTATAACTTGCTCACCATTTATCCCCATACCAAACATATCCTAAAGTGCAAAGGGTATTGTTTAGAAGGTACTGATTAGGCACTTCCTGGCTCTCCATGTATTTTTTTGGTGTAAGAGAAGCTCTAGCTTTCATGGATCTTGTAGTGAACATGTAGAGAAAGGTCCATTAAGTGCCTTAGTGGCACCAAAACTTCAAGACAACGAAATTCAGTATCTGACAGTTTAACAATGTAAGGATTCAGGAAAGGAAGCATACCTTTGATGTATTGTTCAAATTTGGTGCTTGCATTGAACTACTATTGTTACCCTTAGAAGACCGAGTGTTTTGAGGTGTGAGGCCCTCTTTGTACGAGATATCAATGGAAGGAAGGAAGTTGGGTGAGATATTCAGCTGCCAAAATTTAGAGACAACATAAAATGTTCTATAAAATAACTAAAAGAAAGCATCTAAACTAAATACGATACTCATCCATATCATGTGAACAAAAAAACACACCAAAAAAAAATGGAAACGAAAAGAAAGGAAAAATCATACAGGAAAGAGAAAAAGCACTTCTAAATTAGCATACCTTAGTCAATGACAAGGTCGGAAAAGATACTCCTATCAAGAAACCAAAAGCTACTCCAAGAAAGGTCGTTAAGATTATCTTAATGGTCTCATTTGGTTTTCTACCAGCAGCACTGCAAAAAACAAAATGCAAATATTCCATTGATAAAGCTGTGACAAATCTAGACCCAATAAAGATTTGTCTAAAGGACAGAAAATAAAACACAGGCATGAAAAGAATGAGCTCTTCCTAAAAAACCAAAACTATCAGATATGAACCTGCGCGAAAAGATTCCCATTATATTTACAATTTCTGGACTGTATCGTCGACAAGAAATTAAAATCAAAATGTAGCAAGAGAGGGGTCTGCCAGCTTATGAGGTCAAAGGAATGCCAAACCTGATGTAAATCAAACAACAAAAAACAAAAATCAGTCTACAGCAATAACTTCAAAAATCAAGATGAAAAATTTAAATGATAGCCACAGCACTACTTTTATTTTTATTTTTTCTAAATGCCATCACATGATAATTCTGTCACAAATTAAAAAGCAAAGAGTAAAGAATCGCCAGGAAACAGAACTAAAGAGAACCTTCAACGTCTCCTTCCCAGAAGCAATTCACTCACTGAGGATTTTACTTGTGGATAACCTCACTCATTACATCTCGAGTCAATCCAGACTTGTTGAACTTATAATGCACAACAACTAGCTATGAAAAAAATATTTGATAAACAAACAAACAAATAAATAATTAAAAGCATGTGATCCTCCCCTCTTAAACTGCCTAGAATTTGGTTAACTTACCTCTATTATCGGTAATCCCATTGCCTGTTTTGACTAACAACATCTAAACCTTACTCTTCTTAAAATAAATAACACAATAATTATTTGAATTAAGACAAAAATAACAACAACTGCAGTTGCGTAGATTCAAAGATAGAGAAGGAAACGACCGGAAACATAAACCAAACGTTAAAGTTAGCTGCTCTTAGGAATTTGATTCAATTCAATAAAACATAAATTTACTACAACTTGCTCGATATTATCAATAAAAAAAAATCAGAAAGAAAATCCTCAATCAAAGCTAAATACCTATTTACTTCTTTAAACTGATGCAATAAATAATAAATAATAATTAGAAATTGTGCAGAGAGGAGAAGAGAAGTAAAGAGAGCAAAAACGCACAGGAAAAGAGGTAAGACAGCAGATTGTTAATGGACGAGAGAGAGAGAGAGAGAGATCAACTGAAATGGAAAGTGTAGAAGAAATCACGAGTTCCTCTGAGAATTGAAATGAAGAAAACTCTGTGATCGCCTCCGCTGGCGACCTGCCTTCTCCAGCTCAAGAAACAGACGTAAAACGCCAAGAGAATTCATTAATCCTTAAATAGAATAATTATCAGATTGTTAACAGATAAAAAAAATTACAAAAAAGGAAGAGAGACAGATACGGAGGTCGATAAATACTATGAAAATACGTTTTCTGTCAAGTAAAAAAATATATATGTTTATTTCACACACACTTGAATACCAAGGGGCTGTTAATATTTTTTTCTCTCCCATAGGAAGTCAAAATCAGATTTTATTCCCAAAAAAATAATTATATGTAACATAATTAAACTGGCGTAATAGGGGATTTGCGTTATACTTTTTTCTAATGATAATCCAAATTAATTATATGTCACATTAAATAATAAATAATAAAAACTCTCGTACCATATTAAAAATTACGTTATTTATGATAATATTAGAGGTATTTAAAATGAACAGATGATTAACTGCAAGAATGTGCTTTAAATTTTGGGAAAATATCTTCAAAACATTCTTTTTTATTTCTCAACAAAATAAAAATAAAAATGCAAACTTTGTGCAAGCAATCTAGAAATAGATAAATAAATGGGGATTGAATAAAGGTTGTGATGTCTTATGCTAACAAAAAGACAGCCAAAAGATTGGTTTTGAGGGCTAGGAGTAATTATTTTTTGTTTGGTTTGATTTGGTTTGGTTTTTATCAAAAAAAATAACCAAACCAAAAAATTAAAAAAAAAAAAAACAAAATCAGTTCAAACCAACCGGTTTCGATTCGAATCGATTCGGATTTTTTAGATAAAAACTGGTTCAAACTTGTTTGGCTCGGTTTTTTTTAATTTTTTTGGGTTTGAGTTCGGTTTGGTTTTTTTTATTTCAGGCTTATAAAACTGAAACCGAATCGAATCGATCGATTTTTTTAAAATTTTAATCTGTTTTTTTTCATGATTTGATTTTTTTTGTTATTTTCTGATTTTCTTGATTTAGTTAATTTTTTAGTTTTTTTTTTTGCTTACCTCTATTAAAGACACTCCAGCCATTTGAATATAGAAATTAATTTGAAAAGGCTTAAGCTCAGTTTGATTTTTTTTTTTTTTTTCATTTGTTATTGGCACCATCTTAAGTGATTAATCTAATAATTAAAGAGGTATGGCCCCTCCTTTAATTTATTTAACTCAAACATTAAAGCGAGAATTTATTAAATTATTCATCAGATTTTAAAAAACAAAGTACAGGCACTTTTAATATTTTATTTTTTTAAAGTAAGGTTATCCTCGTTTCAATTATCCAGCTAGGTATATTTCTAGTTGGATTATAAATAAATTATTCATAATTGAATAGATATATTTACAAAGAATTTTATTTTATTTTCTTTGCATATTAGCCCTTGGTTGATATAAAATGATAGTTTGAGTACTCAAATCCCTTCTCGCCGTGCTTTGCAGGAAGTTGTCCCAATATCCCTTTGACTCGTTCTCCCATTCAACATCAGTGTCAAGGAATCAGGATCAGGATTCAGGGCCATGGTCATAACACTCAAAATACGTTAGTTGTTAATATTGTATGGTTTAGTTTAATTGTTTAGTTTTTAAATTTAATTTTTAAAAATTATTAATTTAAATTTTATAAATTTTATAACCACTGAAAATTTACATGATTATTAATTTTAGAATCTATAAAATTAATCGAGGCTCGTACAAGATAAGCAAGATACCCACATTAATCTGAAAAAAATACATAAGTTGTGGAGAAGGATTTATTTTTTATTTTAAATTAATTTTTTAATGTTTTTAAATGATTCTATGTTAAAAATAAATTTTAAAAAATAAAAAATATATTAGTTTAATATATTTTTAAATAAAAAAATATGGTAAAAAATAAAATTTTGAAAACAGCTTTAAAAATACATTTGACCTCTTAAAATATATATAAAATATACAATTTTCGTGAGTTGCGCTTATCACAATCAAACGTCGCTAAAATGTTGAGTTTTTCACCGAGTAAAGACAATTGTGGAAATAGCTAGGTGCCGCCCATCAAGCGAGGACCGGACCCGTTTAAATTAATTCAAGGACTTTGATGTCCCACATGGAACGATGGCTTGCTAATGTGTGGATGTAACATTTAAGTTTTGTGACCTAACGCCAAATTCGGTCAACAAAAAACAACTTATTAATTTTTCAATTTGCCCCATCAACGAAATAAGAGGGTAAACTGTAGGCATCAATGGTATGATGGGCCAAACTAAAACCTAAAATTATGTGCCCGTTTCTCCACGTAGCAATGCCGTGTTTTTGACAATTATTTGACTTGAAAAAATATAAAATATACCTTTTCAAGTCAAACACAATTTTAAAAGTCCAACATTAAAAAACTATTTAGAAACGTATTTGTAATAACACTTTTTTAAAAATTTAAAATTAATATTTTTATATATTTTTATCATTTTGATGAAATAATGTCAAATATAATTTTATAAAAAAAAAATTTAATATATTTTTAAGTTAAAAAATACTCTTAAATACACTTACATGAGATTGTTTTTCTTTAAATATCCTACCCTCTTTTAAGGGTGTTTAAAAATATAATTATAGTTTAAAATTTTTTTATTTAAAAAATATATTAAAATAATTATTTTTTAATATTAATATATTAAAATGATATAAAAACAACAAATTCACTCGTCCAATAACAACTTGTTAATTTTTCAATTTGCCATCAACAAAAGAAGAGAGTAAACTGTTGGCATCAATGGTATGATGGGCAAAACTAAAACCTAAAATTATGTGCCGGTTTCCCCACGTTGCAATACCGTGTTTTAGACAATTATTTGACTTGAAAAAAATATAAAATATATTTTTTCAAGTCAAACACAATTTTAAAAGTCCAACATTAAAAAGCTATTTAGAAACATATTTGTAATAACATTTTTTTAAAAAATTAAAATTAATTTTGTTTATATATTTTTATTGTTTTGATGAAATGATGTCAAATATAATTTTACAAAAATAAAAAAATATATTATTTTAATATATTTTTAAGCTAAAAAATACTCTTAAACACACCTATATGAAATTGTTTTTCTTTAACTATCCTACTCTCTTTTAAGGATGTTTGTAAATATAATTATAGTTATTTTTTAAAATATTTTTTATTTAAAAAATATATTAAAATAATTATTTTTTAATATTAATATATTAAAATGATATAAAAACTACAAATTCACTCATCCAAAAACAACTTGTTAATTTTTCAATTTGCCCCATCAACAAAAAAAGAGGGTAAACTGGAGGCATCAATGGTATGCTGGGCCAAACTAAAACCTAAAATTATGTGCCCGTAAAATATACTTTTTCAAGTCAAACACAATTTTAAAAGTACAACATTAGCATTAAAAGCTATTTAGAAACATATTTGTAACAACACTTTTTAAAAAAATTAAAATTAATTTTTTTATATATTTTTATTATTTTGATGAAATGATGTCAGATATAATTTTAAAAAATAAAAAATATATTATTTTAATTTTGATAACTCAAACAAAGTCTCTATGCATGAAATTGTTTTTCTGTTTTTCTTTATCTATCATGTCCTTTTTTAAAAAGTATTTGATATAATTGCGGTTGTTTTTTAAAATATTTTTTATTTAAAAATATATTAAAATAATTTTTTATTTATTTATTTTTAAAAAAACTTTTAAAATACAAAAACAAATAATTGCAGTCATTCTTTATGGTTACTGTACCTCTTGTTTCTCGTATCCTAAATTAGCCAACAAAAAATAAGCTTCCAGCCCAGTAAAAAGTAAAAACAGAGGCGACAAGCAGCGAATATGTCCTGCTTTTTATCATGCAGGGCTTGGGAATGCCAGGTGGGCTAAGGCTAACTAGGTGACAGGTATGGTTGACTTGGTCTCTAGGTGCAAGGGGCAGATGGAATTTGGCCAAGAAAAATTTGTTGGCTGCGCACAACTGTAATTTAACTGAACGCATTTTTTTTTTTAGGTGTGTGGCCATTAACAAGCACCAGAGTTGTGGGTTCGATCTACCTACCTTTTTCAGACTGGTAGCACGCAAGTTTTTGGATAGCAATGGATCCCTCCACGTGTATAGAATCTATAAATTCTTTTGGTGAATTTACTTTCCAAAAGTTTTTTTTTTTTTCAGACTCAAAGGTATTCTTAAGGTATGCTTATTAAACCAGACCTAACTTTATACATTGATTCAAAAAATTGATAAATTGATTTTAAACTGAATTTTAAGTTGAATTATAAAATAAATTAATTAAATAAAATTTAATTAATTTGATCAAATCAGCCTAAACTTGATCGGTCAGTATTACTTTTTTTTTAAAATAAAATAATATTATTTTGATAAAAATAATTTACTCGAGTTAATCAATGTTCCAATGACTTGAGTTATTTTTGTGGTCAATACTCAAATCATATTTGATAATTATATAAACAATCATAATTTTATTATAAAACAATTTTTAGTATTAATTTGACCTCCAAGTCTTTAAAGATTTTCTATTAAAGATTTTTGTCTAATTTTAATGTTTTTCATCAATATTTCAATCCAAATTGTATTTTATTTTGTTGTTAAACGATGTCATTATGTATATAAAATTAGAAGTGATTATTTTTAATTTGATTTGATTTTTATCAAAAACAACTAACCACACCGAAATTGTTTAATAAAAATGAACCGAAACCAAGTTAATTGATATTCCAGTGACTTGGGCTATTTTTTAGGTCAATATTCAAATCATATTTGATAATTATATCTATAGTTATATAGATAGTTATAATTTTACCATAAAACAATTTTTAGTATTAATTTGACCTTCAAGTCTTTAAAGATTTTCTATTAAAGATTTTTGTTTAATTTTAAAGTTTTTCTTCTGTATTTCAATCCAAATTGTATTTTTATTTTGCTGTTAAAATATGTCATTGTATACATGGAAGATAACGTTTTTCATGTTAAGTGATTCTAACATGAATTATAATTAAGAAATAAAAATGATTTAGATTTGATATAAAAAAATAATTTCAGCTCAAAGTTGATATCAACTCAATAGTTTGAGGGTATATTTGATGTTTGATTTTTTTTTAATTATTTATAAATTACACGTAAACATAAATATGCCATCATAGGGGTATTTTAGACATAACTTATAACCCCATATATATATATATATATATATAAAATTGATACTTTTTTATTTATAGTTTATTAAGCTGCAGAAAAATCCAAACCAAAATTAACTTTTTCGACACGGATCATCTTACTAGCATGTCACGTGTCCTATACTAATCTTTCTTTATCGCCTTATAATCAAAGGAAATGATTACTGAGATGACAAACGGAGCCGCATTGATATAATATGAAGACAATTTCGTACTTTAGCTTATTTGTTTTAACATTTGTCATCCTAATATAGGTTTGTTTGTTTATATAGTCAAACTTCTTTTTTAAAAACAATAAAATTTTAAAAAAAATTTAGATTATTTTAATGTATTGATTTCAAAAATAAATTTAAAAAATATTATTTTAATATATTTTAAAACAAAACACATTTTAAAAAGCTATCACAATTACAATATCAAACACTATATTCACTCTAATATAATTTGTTGTTACCTGCGCATATTTGTTATTATGATACAATAATAATTTTTAAAAGTATTTTTTAATTAAAAATATATTAAAATAATATTTTTTTTATATATATTTTTAACACCACATTAAAATCATCCAAAAAAAACTAAAATATTAATTTAATATTTTTTTTCAAATGAAAAGTAATTTTAAAAACATGTTTAAAAGCAAGAAAAAAAAACACTCACCAAATCAAAATATAACAAGCCAAGAACACACAACAGAGAAATATAGGACCAATCGATACAATAGTTTTATGAAAAACTCTTGTCATATAGTAAAAAAAAAAACCATTTATAAAGTTGATAACAGCCTAGAAAACAAAAAATTATATTTTATAAAATTTAGATTCAGAGATAATCATGTACTTAAAAATCAAAAATAATAAAAAATAACTTAATTTAGAAATAATATTGTATTTAAGAACTCTAAATATACGAATGATATTATAAATTAATCTTCTTTGATGTTTGATTTCTTTTAATTATTTATAAATAACACGTAAGCATATATTTGCCATCATAGGGGTATTTTATACACACGTATAACCAATTATATATATATATATATATATATATATATATATAATTGATACCTTTTGATTTATAGTTTATTAAGCTACAGAAAAATCCAAACCAAAATTAACTTTTTCGACAAGGATAATCTTACTAGCATGTCACGTGTCCTGTACTAATCTTGGTTTATCGCCTTATAATCAAAGGAAATGATTAATGAGATGAAAAATGCAACCGCATTGATGTAATATGAAGACAACTTCGTACTTTAGCTTATTTGTTTTAAGATTTGTCACCCTAATGGGGTTTGTTTGTTTGTTTATGCAGTCAAATTTGTTTTTTTAAAAACATTATATATATATTTTTTATTTATTTTTAAGGTTTTTAGATTATTTTAATGTATTTATGTTAAAAATAAATTTTAAAAAATATATTATTTTAATATATTTCTGAACAAAAAATACTTTAAAAAACAACTAGATTTACAATGTCAAACACTACCTTTACACTAATGTAATTTGTTGTTGACTTGCACATATATATTTTTGTGGTGTAATAATGATTTTTAAAAATATATTAAAATAATATTTTTTTTGTATTTATTTTTTTTTACACCATGTTAAAATCACCCAAAAACAACTAAACTATCAATTTAATATTTTTGTCAAATGAAAAGTAATTTTAAAAACATTTAAAAAAAACTTGTTTAAAAATAAAAAAAAAACTCACTAAATCAAAATATAATAAGATAAGAAAACATAACAGAGAAGCGTAAGAGGGTATACAAAACCAAATCAATACAGTAGTTTTATAAGAAACTCTTGTCACACAGTCAAGAAACCTGCCAACAAAGTAAATAACAACTTAGAAAACCAAAAATTAGGTTTTATAAAATATGGATTTAGAGGTAACCTTATATCTAAGAATCAAAGGTAATGGAAAACGACTTGGACCTAGAAATAACCTTGTATTTAATAACCCTAAATATACAAATGACATCACAAAGCCAATTAATCGTTGATAGGTTAGTGTACAATTTTTATCCCTGCAAAGAAAGATTGTTTTGCTACAAATAAACAAAAAGAAAACTCATGTTTATTCTCCAACTTGCTTCTGAAATTTGAAGCTAAAAAAACATAATATAATCTCCTCTAATTAACCTCAATAGACCTTTTTAAGGTTGCAAGTTATTAGACCTCAATTAGTAATCAACTAATACAAGTCCAATAGTGAAATAAATCACTAAAAAATATCTAATGGGCTAGAACAAACCCAAATTAAAAACATTATTGAAAAATAAATAAATAATTAAAATAGAATAATTAAAACAAAGTCTTCGTGCCAAAATGCCTTCATGTAACTCGAATCTTCAATTTCTGTATATTCTTGCAAATTTTCATTCCTCACTTCAAACACGTTATTCTCTCTCCTGTATATGAATTAATGGGCCTACTATATAAGGTTGGAAAGCTTGAGATGTCTAATTTTCAAACTAACTTGAATGAAGAAAACTTCCGCCTGTAACTCCATATATGTCCCAAACAATACATAAAGTTTTAGTTTGGCGGATTTGACAAAACTTATCTAATGATTTTGACCTCTAAAATAATATGTTCATGAACTCCATTTGAACTGAAAGTTTATCAAAATATAGTTTGGTGTGTCTAGTATCTCCCTATAAAATTTCAACTTGTTATGATGTACTGTTTGAGAGATATGCCAGATCTTGCAAAACCGGTCAACATACATTTTAAAGCTAAATTCGGACCTGACTTGGTTCGTATCATCCTTCCCTTCTTTAAAAAGATTTGATCTCAAATATGTATCATGAAAAACATCTTATAAGGTCAAAAAATTAGTATCAAGCTGAAGAATAGCATCGTCATCGAAACCAAAAAGATCCTCGTTAGAAAATAAGATCCCCTGATATATAAGCTTTCTTTTTCAACCATCTTCTCCTTCAATTTCAGTTGCTTCTCGTATATTTTTTTAGATACCAAAAATACAAGAGTTATAGGTCTTCAATTCATCTCAAATGAATACTTATTTGTTACTCTATCATGCATATCTCTCATATCATGCTATTATGGTCTACCAAGCAACAAGTGACTAGTTTGTATTGGTACAACATCAAATAACACATTATCACAATAATTACTAATAGAAAAAAAACAAGGGCATTTTTTCTGTTTAGATAGTGAATTTTCTAATTTTGAGCCCTTTATTTTTTTCAATTTTTATTTTGTTCTAAAATTTATTTTTATTTATTTTTTAGTCATTGAATTTAAGGGAAGAGAGAGAAGAATATCATTAAAAAACAATGAAAGAGAGAGAGTTGATGGTTAGCTAATTCTGACCATGAAACAAGTTGTTTTCTGTTTTAATGAATTTTATTTGATGAAATAAGTTCTATATAGATATGTTTTACCCCTTAGCTTCCTATAAAAAGCTTAGAGCCACAAATAATAGCCCATTCACGCTCAGAAACTTAACTCTAGGCCTAATTTTTTTTTGGCCTTCAAAATCTCTCCTTCCTTGATTTAATTTAAATTAAAAAAAATTTTATTTTATTTTTAATTCAAAATTGAATGTTTTATTTAAAAATATATTAAGATATTATAATTTTTTTTTCAATTGGATTGTAACGTATTTTTCTAATATTAACAGGAGCTCTTTTGTGCATAATATTATTTTTCATAATCTCTTTTCTATGTGTTTGTTATCATTTAATTAGATAAAAAAAAATGATTGTAAGAAATAAAGTTCTTAAATTCAGGTCCATGATTCATATGACCAGTTTGATGACCAATAAAAAGTATTGTCGTCTTATAATTTTTTTTTTAAATCAAACATCGATGTTTTGGAAATATTTTTAAGTCAAATCAAGTTTTAGATGAAATGATCATGCCATGTTTGAAGTTGCTAGATCAAATAGGTCATATTAGATAAAATTTAATATGATTTAATTATTTTGTTTTGATTGAATTTTAGTTGTTTTCTGAATTTTTTTTTACATATAATTAATATAAAAAATTAAACAACATGATGCTATTTTCGTTTACTTGCATCTATCCATCAAGTTTCTAATGTTAATCAGGCTGGCCCATTACGAATGAACATGGCACTTAAAGAGTTACTACATAGTTTGGGCTTTGCCGTGGACCATGTGCTTAACAGCCAACATTAGAACATCCATCTGGGTTCTAAAAAAAAGCAGCAAAAGCAGCAAAAGCAAGTAGGCTAGCAAAGGCAGATTGTGTTTCCACAATTTGAGCAACTCAAGGGTGTTCCGTTCTATGGCAGGCCATTTTCAGAGGAACTGGTGGATCTGAAAATGAGCCATTAACAATTTGTTGGAATATCCACTTATTAGCTGCCTCGGTGAAGTGCACACCGTCCCAAATTATCCGAACTGATGGATCTTTACATGAATTCGCTATCACCACCTCCGTCCCATTCACAGTGATCTTCGCACCACATCTTCTCTGGCTGTTGTAGTTGTATTTCCCACCGTGACCGCAGCATGCTACAAAAGGCTGCTTGAATCCTGCCCCAAAAATTATGATATTATAACATATTAGTAACTACTGTTAACGTTAATCATGTGAAAACCTCATTAATGAGCCTGGAACTGATGATCAAGCTATATAATTTAATATATTTACCAAATTTTTTGGCTTGGGTGGTTAGAGTATACTTCAGTGAATAGATATCAACATAAGTAATCGCTGCCTGGGGAAGATCTTTCCTGAGTTGAACCACAGCTTCTTTTAATCTATGGTTGAAAAATTGAGATACCTCATTGAATGGGGTGGCGCACCCGTATTTATCTATCTGGGCTGCTGTGATTAGAAACCTGTCCAGCGAGTATGGCAGGCACCCCACCGGGCCAGTGTTATGTATCCAAAACGATCTTCCTCCGACGGCATAGATTTGCTGCACATACATGATCAGATCAAAATGTGTGTAGAAACATGAATTGATTGATGTTTATATATGTATATGTGGAGGAAAAGCCTTGCTTCACCTTGACGGCGTTGGAGAACTGGCCTAACATGTCAGGAACATTTGCCTTGACTTGTTCAGTGGTCAAGTTAAGCTTGTAACCAGCAGTGAGATCATTTTGGCCAATGTCAATGGTGTACAAAGCTTTGGAGAAATAATCTGCCTTTGGCATCAAAGTTTCGAAGATCCCTCCTGTGATTATTCAACAAACTTCATCGGATAGTTTCAAATTTCCGTTCTCCTTTTCTAAATTAATTTATCTAACATCCATCAGAAAAAAAAAATTACATTGATTGTAACAACTAGAAATATGGGATGGGATTGATCACCTTGACGACGAACTACCTGGGATCTTTTCTTGAAATCTGAATACTGAACAGATTGGACGTTTAATGAAATGGGACTGTATCCGCTTTGAGACTGCGTAGTGTTTTGAGGTCTGATGGTTGACCCAGCAGTGGCGAAATTGGCTCCATGGCTGAAGTTTGAACCCACAGAATCTAGATATGCACTTAGATGTGGTACACCCAAGCTTTCCGCTACAAATTCAAGTTTTCAAATTTGAGAATGCTTTTTTCCCTCTTTTTATTAGAATAAACCATAAATTAGTTTTTTTAAATAAATTAAATAATCACTCTAGTTTTAAAATTGATTTAATTCTTTGATTAGTGCTAATCAGGCTGGGCGCCGGGGCCCTGAATGTGCTAGCGATCGGCACATAGGGGGTGGTTGCCCGGGTTTCTCGGCCTGAATCGCGTCAAATCCTTGTTTAAAAAAGAAAATCAGGTGTCCATAATATTTTTTATTATAAAAAAACGTCTTCTCTCTCGTCAATATTTTTGTATTTTTTTAAAAAATAATAAATGAATAAAAAATATAAAATAGACGAAGAAGATAAAAGTCTTCTCTCTCATCGATCTTTTTATATTTTTTTAAAATAATAAATGAACTAAAAAATATAAAATAGAGTCAATAGACGAAGAAGATTAAATCACAGATAAATTTAGAAAATATGAAAATTAATTAATTATTTTTTAAAACTACGATAGAATGTTTAATTCATTTTGCAAAACTATTACAATTAATTTATAATTTATTCTTTTTACAATAAAGTTGAATTAATATAATAATATATAATTTATATTTACACCAAAGCAAAATGAAAAAAAAAGAAAAAAAGAACAGAAATATCATTTCCCCGGCGTCCTTTTCGAAACCGACGCGTATAAAAATTAGGTTTGAACTTTGACGTGGTTTCAATACTTCATCGTTGCGGCACAGGCAATACGACAAAAATAAAAATAGATAATTCTGTAGATGTGTCGTAGGATCTACATACCGATGAAATCGATGATCAATCGGCCATCGGAGTAGCGGCCGGCAGGGTGGTGGAAGTATGTCTCTCCATTGGGAGAAGGTGCCTGTCCGAATGCTGCTGACAGACCACCCGTGTCTGAATTTGAGTCGCCAAAGTTGAATATTGCAGGGAAATCACATGAAGAAGCTGTTGTGAGGATAATGGGACTGAATGGTAGCGATGCCATCCATATAAAGAGGCCCAACGTAACATGTCTTGGAGGGTGTGCTTCCATTGGAATTGGGAATGGGAAGCGATTAGCAACGAGTGGTGGGTTTAGCAGAGGAGACGATACGTCTTCTCACCCCTTTTATTTGAAATGCTCCTCCTCCAAGGAGGAGAGCAGTGAACGTCTATTGAGACAATTAGAATGAGTTTGGGCGTTTGTTTGCCGGGCAAAATGGTTTCTGGATTCATTTTTTAAATTTTTTTGTGTTTAATTTTTATTAAAAACTTTGTATTTATTTCTCTGATTAATAATTTTTAATTAAAAAAAATTTGATTAATTTTAATGAAAATATTTTTCTTTTATTTCAGACATAAAATATTTTTTAGAAGTTAATGAAAAATATATAAATATCATATTATTTACTGATTATATCAAATTTGATCATATATATATATTTATTTTTATTTTTTTTTAATTTCATTACTTAAAATTTAATTTAATTTATTTTTATATTAATTTTTATTTTTATTTTTATAATTGTTATTTGTTTTTTTTCTTATCATTTTTTTAACTAGAATTTTTTATCTATCAAATTTGGTCCTCATTCTTTTATTGTTACTTATTTTATTTGAAATAATTTATAAAATTATTATTATTATTATTATAATTCCATCATCTTTCAATTTTTTTTATTTGCTAGATTTGATCTCCATTATTTTGATTATTATTTATTTTATTTTAGATAATTTATGAAATTAAATTTTATTTCAATTTCATTCTCATTCAACTTTTTAATTTATAAGATTTGTTTCTCATTATTTTAATAAACTTGAAAAAAAATAAAACATTAATAAGCTATTTTCTAGCTCATTTTCCATAACATGATCAAATACTGAAAAATATTTTTCCACTTATTTTCGATGACATTGTCAAACATCGAAAAATAATTCACTTTTCAGGGATTCACTTTCCAAAAAAACCACTTTCCAAAAGAAAAACTACTTTTCAGCAAACAAACGGGATTAAAGGCTTCAAATGTAGAAATGACTGTTTTTTAAAGTATTTTTATTTAAAAATATATTAAAATAATATTTTTAAAAGTTATTTTTTATATTAATATATCAAAATGATATAAAAATACTATAAAAATTTAATTTAAAATAAAAATAAAAAATAAAATAAATATAAAATATTTTTAAAATACAAAAACAATGCGATTAATTACCCTCACTGCTAGTCTGCTAGTCGTGATTAAGAAACAACCGCTGGTGCGATCATTCTTACCAATATCAAATGTGCTCAGAGCACGAGAGAATTCTTTGGCCTTAGGCAACAATTTCTTATGATTGACGTTTTAATTCGTGCTAGTGGTTAAATTAAATAACGCAGAAGGTAGACAAAAATATCACCCCAGATTTGTTTTTTAAAGAGCATATGTACGAGGACACATGACAAATTATTTCAATACTAATACTGTAAATAATAACTCATAGATAGGAGTGTATAAGGATGCGTTTGAGAACTGTATTTTTAAGAAATTTGGATTTTTTTTTAAATCAATTTTTTTATATTTTTAATATTTTTTTAATATATTTTCAAAAATAAAATAAAATTAAACAGAACCTCTATCATACTTGCTTTCAACTAGATGCGTTGGAGCTAATTTACCGATGATAGGTATTTGTCCAAGAAATTGATTATCAATACGAAAGGCATGATACTTTTCATTTCTAAAATGAATGTTACAGTTTATTTTTTAAAATTATTTTTTATCTAAGAAAATATTAAATTCATTTTTTAAGATGTTTTGAAATAATTTTAATAGATGAAAAATAATATATTTTTAATTAAAAAAAATAATTTTAAAAATCGTAGTAAAGACGGAGCCATGGAGCCACTAGCATTCGGGTCATACTGTTGTTGCCTAGGTTAATCATTTAACACATTCAACTCGTCGATATATTTTGTATAGATACGGTAGCAGCCCACAATCCTCTTAATAATAAATGAGTCAGGATTTACAGCATGTTTATTTTATTGTTATTGTAATTATTTTTTAAAATATTTTTTTATTTAAAAATATATTAAAATAATATATATTTTTTAAAAAAATTTATTTTTAATATTAACATATTAAAACGATTTGTAAATATATAAAAAATTGTTTAAAACAAAAAAAATTCAATTTTTTTTTAAATATTTTTAAAACATAAAAATAAATGAGTTTTTGATATTATTTTTAATATTTATATATTAAAACATATTAAGAGAAATGTTAATTTGATTTTTCAGACTGCACGTCGCTTTTAAATCAATAATTTGTTGGAGCTGACATCATTGGTTATAAATATTTGCAACAAATTCTATGTTATATTAGCAATCCATAATTTGTTGGTAATCTGCTGAATACTCAAAAAAAGATTTATTACTCAGCAGACACAAAATGAGAAGAATACATAAAAGGAAAAAAAAATACATCTACAAATATTCTTATATTTTTATTTTTAATAGTTAACTTTACTTTAAAATCTTAAGTAAAAATACGTTTGATATTTTCTGTGTTATGTTCAGATTATTGCGATTTGTTATAATTTTATTGTTTATTAATATCTATATTGTCAGACAGTAGACAACAAGGACTCCATGGCCCAATGGATAAGGTGCTGGTCTACGGAACCAGAGATTCTGGGTTCGATCCCCAGTGGAGTCGTTATTCTAATGAATAATTTTCATATTTTTCCGTACATTATTTTGATTTTGCAATCATAAAATGGAGCTACAGTTCCATCTAGCCGTCTTAGCTCAGAGGTAGAGCGCATGGCTTTTAACCATGTGGTCGTGGGTTCGATCCCCACAGACGGCGATTATTGTATTTTTCATATTAATGTCACCGGTCCAGGATTATGTATATCGTTGCTATATGCTCTACTACTTACCAAAGATGAAACGTTGAAATCAGACTTGCCATGCTTCTTCTTCTTTGCCTCGCTAATATATATATATATATATATATATTGTTGAATAGATGATGTCGATTTCAACGGTGGTACTCCGTCAAACTGGAGGCAGACACCCTTTGCTTCAGTTGCCTGTTAAATTATTGAGCCTCAACACCATGAGATTTCACGCTACCAGTTATTTGGTGTCCATCTCTGAAAGTAGAAATGAGCTGGTTCTCTGGAGGAACCCTTCGAAGTTATTGCAGCGCTTGAGCATTGGATGGGAAGAGAAGTAGGAGGCCAAGGTTGCTTGATTAGCTAAGAGACAGATCAAGATTTCCTTTTCTTTTTTAACACTAAACCCATGATGATCACGAGTCCGAAACTTTTTAGCTCATTTTCAAAAATATTTTTTAAGAGTTTGAATAAAACACTTGAGCCCATAAAAAAGGTTAAGTTTGGGCTAAAACCCGAGCCTAAATATTAGACACGCCCAACACTTTTTATTAAGCTTAGGTGTGCTATCCGAACTCAACCCTTAAAGGATGGATCTTAATTTACTTTTTAAACCCAAAAAAATATGCTGAATTCTTTTTTATTTTATTTTATTTTATTAATGTTTATTAATATTTTTATAAAAAATATTATTTTTATTAATACTTGTATAAGATATATTCAAAGGTATTCATTAAAAAAATTTTAACCTCAGCATCCCGAAAAAAACTAATTAAAAAAAACACTTGATCAATTTATTATTCAACCATTAAAAACTTTTATTCTATAAATACTTCTTATTTTAAAACATTCAATCAATTTATTATTCAATTTATAAGATATATTCAAGCTTGATATATTCTATCAAAATTTTATTCTATCAATTTATTATTCAACCATATAAGATATATTCAATCAATTTATTATTCATCCGAACATCCTTTTATCTACTCCAATTCAAGCTTGAAGCTTCTGAACTTTTGGTATCCATTTAGTTACGTTCTTGCTGCCGTCTGCATGAAGTAAAAACAACCCCATTTTGATCCATTTCGTGGCATTATGCACATTCAAAAGGATGGCGTGGAAACGTCGAATAAAATCTGAAGTTTTATCAGGGAAGAAAAGTGAGAGGAATGATCATGATCACAAATGCAAAGTTGGGAATGAAGAAATGTACATTGCATTATAATGAGGCATTTTGCTCTCGATCACGAAAGGACACACAGCTGATCTAAAAGTCACTTGAACAACCATCAAAAGTCTTCATTTAACATAATATTTTAAAAATAAATAAGATATATTTATTAATTATACTTTATAAAATAAAAATTACTTGTACTTTTTTAAAAAATAACCGGTATATCAATATTGTAAACCTCAAAATGTGTGGGAAAACATGTTAGATTGGAATTGACGATCATCTGGGTGGTTCTATTATGGGCGTAAATGTCAAATTCTCCACAAATCAACCTTCTATTTTACTAACATAGCATGTTAACAACTCCAACTTAATGCAGTCTCATGAAGAGCCACTACAAGGAATATTCCGATGCAAAATCTGACCTGAATCTGGCATACCGGTCGATAGATAGTGCATACACACTCTCAGTGTGACCCACTATAGCCCAAATTGCAACAGCACGTTTGCTATTCAGATGAATCCGGCAGGTGCAGTAGCACCTCAGCAGTCATCAATGATGAACCGGAGGAAGTTCTCTTCATTCTGTTAAGACAACCCTGTCTCTGCCACTCGTTATACAAGGGGTGGTGGAGCACCTATAAAGCATGGACTAGCATTGCAAAATATTAATGGTGGTATAAGTTACCCATCAGCACAAAATGCAGCAAAACAGGTGAAAATGAAGTAATCCCTCAACCACATAGAAAAAAAAAAAAAAAAACTCATCTCTATGCAGTAAAACAGAAGCAATAAAAGAATCAATTGACAGCATAGCAGTTAGCACAAAGCAGCTTCCTGAGCTCAGGCACAACAGAACGATTTAACTTTATAATACTTGGAACTGTCAAAGGACAAGGCGGAAGAAAAACCTATAGGTCCCGAGGTGTTCAAATAAATTGAGTCCTACCAATAACACAGCTTCCTTGCCTCAAAACTGACTAAAAAGGGGTGGAGATTCAGTTTTACTTGGTCTCAAGATGTAACAACAGATCAACCCAATGCTAAAAACTCATTAATCCTTGTTCCATTTCCAGAGCAAAAAACAAGAACATGTAAAATAAAAGGAAAAAAAATACAAGGAATTAGAAAGGAAAAAAGTGGAAATATTATTTGGTTTCTGTTGTCAAAGATGAAGAGAACTCAATGAATCAACACCGCCAGCTTCTCACCATCTATCTTCCGTCCGCGGCCTGTCAAGAAAAATCTTCTTAGCATTCAGGAGGGATTTCATTTTTCCTCTGCTTGGAACCGAGAGGAATGCATATGCCATGCAAAACAATAACATGATTATGGCAAAACAAGCATGGTAGACATTTTTATTTTACCATAACTTGGAGAATAAAACAACCATGAAGAAAAGGTTAGGTTTTAACAAAATTTGATACCTTTTTTATGCATAAATGGTTCCCCTAGTAACATGAGCAGGAAAAATAATACATCAAGCATTTCATCAAAGTACTCTCCTAGGTGATTGCAAGGCACTCGCAAACAGCTGGATCAGTTTAGCCTTTACACTCACAACTGGAGCAATCATGGCATGGTGAGCTATTGTCCAAATGGAGGTTCCAAAGCATTCCTTTGCCTTAAACCACTTCTGATTGTTAACTCTCCGCTAGAAGATGATGCTTGTGGCTCTCGTTACCCTAACTCTTTCATGTTAACTAGATCTCTAGGCTTTTTGAAATAACATGCTCTTTCGACTGATGGTTTCAAAAACTAAAACAAGGTAAAAGGGTTGCACCTAATTTATTGAAAGAAAACCACTACAAAATTCTCAAAGTTTCATACACTGTTCCAACAAAAAGTTCTGTTGATATTATGAGTTCATTCACAAACCTTTTTCTCATGGCCTTCTGGTAAAGTAATTAACTTCCTATATGAAATGGTCAGCTTAAAATTAACCACCGAACCTTTTGGCCATATTAATAGATGCAACCATGGCTGACATTACTTTGAACAACATAAGACCTTAAGGGTCCCACAATGAAAGGGTTAGCAAAAAGCTACTTTTTAGCTAATGCGCCAGGGAAGATCTGAAATACACGAAAGAAACCATTGCTATATCTTTACCTGTCAAAATCTCCGCTACCAAGAAATCCTCTTTCCCTTCCACCTTGAAATGCTCTTCGGTCATCAAAAGGCCTTGTCCAAATATCTGGCTTGCCACGAGATCGAGGCCTATCCATTAACTCCATATTTCTAGACTCGTCAAATGATCCAGATCTAGAAGGAGGTCTCTCTGAAAACCCAGAAGCCCTGCCTGCCCCTGAACCTGGCCTATCAATGGCTTTTGATCCAAATCGAACTTTGTCATCCAAATCACGGACCAACATTTCTAATTCCCTTTCTTTCTCAGATATCATCTCCCTTAAACTGGGTATGTCGTCAGCAGAACCTCGTGGAGGTTCCTGGTTCCCTTTTGTTGTGAGTTCTTTCTCAAGCCCCTTCTTCAAATGCTCTATTTCTTCTTTCAATAATTTTTCCTCTTCAGTTTCAGGCCTGAAACAAATTGGTACCAAGAAGAAAAGTTCACAAGTCAGCATGAGAACTAAGGACACAGTTCACAAAGAGCTGAAAATGAGCACAAGCATAGAAAACATATCATTCTAAAGCATCCATATACAACTAGATTATGCAGACAACAAAAGATGCAAAATTTATGTCTTTCACAAACGGGCATTTCAGGAATTTCAATATTCACTAGAAAATCTGGAAAATTTGTCAAATATTTTTTTTTTCTATTTAGTATTTTATTAGTCCTAAACAGTAATCAACTTTATAAGTTTTTTAGACTGTTAGTATTTTCTTATTTAGGAATCTAATCCCTTGCAAGGCAATCTTGGACTACTAACATGCCTCCTGTCTCAATATATGCATTGAAGTTTATGGACAAAATTTGGACTTTCGATAAATTCTGTAGCTTTACTAATAGAAAAGGATAATATTTTGTTTAAGATTTTTATTATTATTTAAGTAGATTATCAGGATTTGTTATTATTTTTATTAAAAGATAATATTTTTTTTAGGATTTTTTTTTTCTATTAGTTTAGGACACTAGGGTTTCTTGGTGTCTTTGTAAACACCATATCTTCGTCGTAGAATGCTAACAACATTAATTGATGATAAATTGAGACTCGGAATTAAGTATGTTTCCTTTGTTTATTTGAACTCTCTCTTTGGTCTTTTTTCAATTCTTCAATCCTCTTTTATAGGATTTACCCACTACTATAGGATTTCTTTCTTCTTGCTATATTTTTCCCTTATATGGAATTCTACTTCTTTCAAAAATTGAATATTATCCTACATGACATCAAAAGTACAATAAACGAGCAAAATTGAAAAGGAGACAATAGAGACCGAGAGGTGCTTTCACATCTTACTCTGAAATGGATGGGGAGTGGAAAGGTTACATTTTAGGGTATTCCTAGAGACATATCCAACAGAGACAAAGTGGGGCTTATAGCTAAGGATTTGAGCATGTGGCTAATCCCTACTCGACCACAAGTGGCTAAAAAGGGAAGGACCTCTCCCTCGTAGGAAAATCATGATCAAATATGTGAGAAACATATGCATTCATGAGAATTTGGAAGCAACACCTATAGAAAATGAGCTGCTGGAAATCATTTAAGATGTTTTGGTCATGTGCAATGTCGATTTATGCATGCTTCACTAAGAAAAAATTATTGAATTAAAGTTGTAAAGGCGAACAAAAAAAAGTTGGGAAAAAGATAAAAATAAATAGAAACCCTCACTATGTATATACATGTGTGTGCCTATGTGGGTTCTGTTAAACTACCCCTTGTGCCTACTTTTCTATGGACAGAAATTAACCTCGAGTTTAATATTTTCTGAAGGTTATATACATATCAATTAGTTACAAAGGTCTCTACCTCACACACCTCTCCTTTCTTCGTTTCTAATTGACTGTAAACTCTTTTTTTTCATGAAGATCATAAACATTTTAGATCAAACAGACAAGATTATACTCTAACCAGCAAGATTATGCAGATATTTTGGCCCCTAAAGTAGAACATTGAAGCTTATAAACACAGAGGATAACATCTTTGCACTACCCATCTCTTTCTTGTTCCTTCTTTATTTGCAAACATTATGTTAGTGGCATGTCACCAGCTGAATTCAATTCAAAACAAACAAATGTCCTGAGATCAAGAGTAACACAAAAGTCTAGCTAGAATTGACCATGACTATCCATTCAAGAACCTGAACTAGTAAAATTGATTTAACAAGACATTAAAACTTTTAGAGCAATTTTAAAAACAGATAAATGACATGAACGAATTACGAACATTAGTAGATCAGCAAGTTCCTAGTTTCAAAGTGTATTTCCATTTGCATGATGATGGAAAAGATAACATTATAGCATTCAACTAGTGGTTGAGGACATGTAAAGAAGATGTAAAGGAGATAAATAAGATAGGAAAAATTGCCCTAGAAAAACTTTTTTTCTTACAAAAAAAAATATTTCTGTCGAGTAAAAGTGGACACAATGACAACCAGCCCAAATAGTCGGTATGTTAACATATATATAGCAGAGGTATAAAATCTAAAAATAGAAACCATGTATTTTTTTAGTAAAACTCACTCTGTTGCACTCAGATCTATTCCCTAACGAAATTAAAAGAAAGTACCAACCACCTTATGACATGAAAACAAGACAACATCATCCATCAAAGTACAGTGATCTAGTAATGAAATTTGGTAAGGCAAGACTTCTCCATCTTATGCTTGAATCAGCTGTAACAAAAATTTCTCATCATAAAACATGATGAGAAAACTTACTGAAAATATAAGAAAGCTAAAAAAGCAGGCACAAAAACCTGTTTGCACAAAAGGATATTATCTGTGATTCTCAAGAAGTAACTGAGAATCAAATGCTTGCCAACTTTAAGGCCCAATTGTAAAATTAAAAACAATAACTCAACTTGCTTATGCTTGTCAATGGTAGATGCAGATGTTGCAACGCAATCCTCTTCAGTTCAGTCACTTGGCCCAAGAGAAATTACATTAATTAAACAAACTCACTATAATATATATATATATATATATATATATATTCTAGTGACTGAAAATGAATAAAAATAAGAGGCAAAATAGCAGCATTTATATGAGAAACGCAAAAGCTTCAATGACATTAAGGATAAGCCTAGAAACAATGATTGTGAACAAGAAAATTTTAGCTGAACATGGGATAGAACCAGCTTGTCTGATTTAGAGCTCGGCCTATTCAAATTTGAGTCTGGTCAACAGCCTTGGCTTTTCAAACCAACTATATCTTTTACATCACAAATCAAGATTCAGATTCGGAAAGGGACAGTATAAGAAGAAATGTTGGCCCATATCTAGCATCAAAATTCTAGTGCAGTAGGCATGGTTGTCAGACAACATGTTTTGCATAACAACAAGGCACTGATAATATGAGTAAAGCATCAGATCATAGTTGTAATTCAAAATTATCCAGATTCCTCTCCATGTCCTATTATCATTATAAGATAAGCTGATGGCTAGCATGTTGTATACCCCACAACAAATTGAAAACAACAGAAATATCCACAACAAAAAAGAAGCAGTTTGAAGCCAGATAAGATAAACAAAGCACCCTCGTATTGTCAATATGCAAACACCAAAGCAAGCAAACACACAAGAACATTAATTTCTAAGCAATTCCAAGAAAACCACGTGCACAACATACGTTCACAGCAATAATAATGCCACAAGACATACCTATCTACACCACGATGCTCCAAGTCACGGTCAATCTTTCTCCAATCCTGACCTCTTTCCTGCAACAAAAGCTCCCTGGGCTTTGCCTCTCCAAAAGGATTCACTTTCGGCCTTGGCTTCACAGCCACATTCTCAAATCCTTGTTGCTGCAGCCCTGGCCCTTCAGACCTACTCGATTGCGCACTAGATGGTCTGCTAGAATGCGCACTAGATGGCCTGCTAGATTGTAAGCTCATAGTCTTCTTAGCTTCTATTTCCATCTCCCGCTTCTTCCAATCCAATCCTTTCTCTGCCAATACATCTTCTCTCGGCCTCGCTGTTCCAAATGGATTTGGCCTGTCTAATTTCACAGGTTCGTTAACTCCAACTTCACCACTTGGTGAATCGAAAACCAATCTAGGCCTCTCCCTCTCCGGCTCACGGTATCCTCCTCTGCTCCGGCGATCAGGCTCCGGCCCAGAATCACGAAAACCCGAACCAAAAGACGAAGATGGAGTAGGTAACGGCTTTTTACCAACCGCCCAATTATCAACTTCATCAGCTCTAGAACCACCTCCACCACCGCCACCACCGCCTCCGCCGCCGAGTGAACCGTAATGGCTTTGTCGTCCAGAATCATAGGAAGGCAGTGGTTTCTTAGCCATTGCCCAATTATCAACCTCATCAGCACGCGAAGGCTGATCGTAATCAGAAACCCTAGAAGAAGATGGACCTCTTCGTTCATCATCAAAACCGCCACCAAATTGCCTTCTACCACCACCACCACCACCTCCCCAAGATCCATCGCTGTCTTCACGATCACGCATACGTCCAGGCTGCGGGCCAGTTCGACCATAATTGGAAAATCCACCGCCGAGGCGTCCATACTGCATTTCTTCTTCGGAACGCTCTTTTGGACCGGTAGGGAGGCGGAACATCTCGTTCGGGGTCAATCCTCTGGATTCAACACCGCCGCCGATGGACGTGGAGTAGAATTCATTTAGAGACATTTTCTTCTTTTTACTCTTAGCGGTTCCGGCAACTTCTTTCAGATTAGGGGAACTTTGAGAAACGGCTGCTGCAACGGCTGCACGCTCCTCTTCCTCGGCTTGCTCCGCATCGGCTGCCCATGCGCCGATTTTGCTCCTCTGTTTTGACATTGTTTTTTTTTTTTAAATAAAAAAAGATCCGCAAAGGGGAAATGGAAAATGAAAAATTGGTGAGTTCAGAGAGGGATACAGATTCGGGTGGGTAATGAGCTTGGGCTCCGTTAAGGGAACCGGAGCACCGGGAACATGAGTTGATGAAGATGAAGAAAAAGGAGGGAGGTTACAGTCGTTGAGTTTTGGTGCGTCGATGGTTTTTGTTTTTCAAATATTTTTAATTTTTAATATAAACGGGAAGGGATGAAAGAAGGGCTAAGGTGACCCGCGGGTGATGAGATGGGAGTGATCAGACTTGATGAGATCAGAGGAAGAAAGGTTGCAGGGATACTTGGTTGGTGAGTGGGGGGTAGTGGAGAATTGTGTGGCCCACTTGCAAGGGAGGCGTCAATGATTTTCGAATCCGTAAAATTGGACGGTCACGATGCTTTTGGAATCTCCATCTTTATTTTTGGTGGAGAAGGGCACAGCTTTGCCATGCCAGCTGCGCAGACGCATTGACTAGTAGGCTAGGAGCTCACCCAGCTTGTGTAACTTTTCAGGATTTTCTTAACAGGGAAGATTCACTTGGGCTTTAAAGTAAAGTAGTAAACCTTTCCATGTGACTAAGCTTTTTAAAAGTATATTTAATTAGAAAATATATTTTTTATAAAAATAAATTTTTAACATTCATACCATAAGATTATAAAAAATAAAAAATTTAATTTAATACTTTTTAAAATAAAAAACATCATGCCAAACAAAAACTAATTATATTATTTTTAAATTGAGAAATCTTAAAATGTTTAAGTTATAACTAGCAACCCACGTTATTAACCTATGTTAATAATTTTTAAAATATTTAATATTGTAATGCATATTGTTTTTAAAAAATATTATTTAATTAAAATAATTTTTTTTTAATATTAATATATCAAAATTATATATATAAAAAAAACAGCTGAAATATATTATTTTAAATTTTTTTCTAAAAAACATTAAAAATACTTTAAAAAAACATGTTAAAATTCATAAACAAACACACCGGCTCAATCATCACCTCTCCACCCACCATTATCCTTTTCTCTTTCACTTGTAAGTGCATATTTTTTTCGTTTGTTTCTTTCTTTCTCGTTCAAAAAATTCTCTCAACAAACTCCTTGATTTGTTTTCACTTCGTATATTAAAATAGGATTTTATTTAAAAATATATTTAAATAATTTTTTTTATTTTTAATACTTACACATTAAAATCATAAAAAAAACACTAAAAAAATCAATTTAATATTTTTTAAAAAATAAAAAACACTTCTGCAAAACATCTAGAAGCAAAAGCACTCCAACAAACTCCCCCCTCGCTAAGTAAGCACCATCGAAACTATAGCTTTTGTATTCATCTTCATGTATGTTGTGTCATTTTTATACAAGCAAAACTTTTCATCACCTTTTCACCTCAATAAAGCGTGTGCATCACCTCCTGATGCTTTTTAAATGGTTATTTACCAGCATAACCTTCCCAGCGTAGCTGTTAATAAAACAACCCGGATCGGCTTGGGCCGGGTTAATAAAAGATAAAAAAGAATTTACCTGTTAAGTCTGTTGACTTTTAAAAAATATATGTTTTTGTTTTCGGAAAATATTGTTTTGACTTTTTTTAACAATTAAGTTTTTCAGTTTGGAGTTATCCTGCCGACATGTGATTCAGGCTTGTGCTGGATCGGATTTATAAGTATGCTCTCTGCTGTCTAAAAGTCCATCGAAGGATACAAGGAGAGTGGTAAATCAACATGACATTTCTTAGTGTTTGAGATGCGTGTTTCTCTAAAATTTTATTTTTTAAAATTATTTTTTATATCTTTTTGATTGTTTTGAAATGCAATTTTAAAAAAAAATACACACACACACACATAAAAAAAAAAAAAACATTTTAAAAACAGTTATCAAATTCTGGCGGCTCCAACTTAAATGGTACTTAACTTAGTTGCCTTTGACACAACAGCCACCTCTGCTTTTCGCTCAGACAATAACAGAGAGTGAAGAAGAAAAGGAAAAGAAGGGGATGGTAAGGAAACAAACTCTGCCGTGTCGGTTTACACTAGGGGCAGTTGAGGACGAACAATGCACAACCATGCACCTCTACCTCCATTGATATTAAATCTTCTATTTTTCCAAAATCTTTTCCACTCCAAACTTCTCTGCCGTGGCATGATGTCCCATTAAAGTTTCTCCCAGGAAGTGCCTTAGCCATGTCTGATGTCTTCACTGATATTACTGTCCTCACCGAGTTCAGATTGAAAAGTGCGACATAAATTTCTCCTGAGCAAACAGAAAGGCGAAGACATTGATGCATTAAGAGAAGTAGATACATATGCAGTATGCCGTAAGAGTTTTCAGATCAATGACTGTAGGCATGCTAATTATCAATCATAATTCATAAGCATGGTTAGACGCTACCAGAGTGCCATACTAGACAAACAAGTTGGCAGCTAAGAGGAGAAGATCGTTCCTTTTTGAATGAGGGAATTTGGAACTTGTAAAATAAACATATACGCCCAACAACAATAATAAATGAAGGCATGGATATTGATATTGATATTGAGCAGACTATTTTCCACCCCAGATACATGGAAAAACATAACAGTTCGATTTAAATAGCTTCCCTTCACCAAGGGGAACGATCATAATCATCTTGGGGGTAACCAGTAAGCATGTAGCTCAGTGGTACTCTTGCGTAGGCAAGAAGGTTGAGGTCTCTTGTTTGAGTCTCACCTCTGCCAAAACTTCAACAAAAATTGGAACGCGCTCATCAAGAAATGGAAAATCATCCTAGGGATCAAGTTTCTCATTAAACCACAAACTTCTCTGGGTTCTTTTAAAAATACTGCCAAGGAATGGTGACATTGAAACCAAATTTATCGAGAGTTTGGAGGGCATCAAACCTTTTCTTCCAGTGGCGATCCAAGAGCGAACTCCACTGTTACCAACATTAGCTGCATATATATTAACATGGCAAGGAAAAATCATCGAGTGGCCCTTAATGAACATGTAGAAAATCAGCTTGAACTTCTAGCATATTACCATCAATTGAGTTCACAGTTGCACATAGACCAGAATAGCTGCTGATAAGGGATCCATTATTGTTTAACTCCCACATCTGTTGAAATTGAGAGTTTGCTTTCAAGTATCAATCATATAATGATAGTTATAACCATTCTGGCAAAACCATTAATTGAATAATGACATTATAATTTGGAGCTTCAACAATCAGACAGTTATAGTTTCCTGCTTTATGTATTTGTTAATTGTTTACTGTCAATTTATACATGATTCTACAAGAAAGTGACATCTGTCTTCTCTGTTTTCCACTAAAAGTTTACAGGAAATTAGCTCCTGTGCCTTCAAGTATCACTCATATGATGATAATTATAACCATTAATTAAATAATGACATTATAATTTGGAGCTTCAACAATCAGACAGTTATAGTTTCCTACTTTATGTATTTGTTAATTGTTTGCAGTCAATTTATACATGATTCTGCAAGAAAGTGACATTTGTCTTCTCTGTGTTCCACTAAAATTGTACAGGAAACTAGCTCCTGTGCCTTCGTTAGAAATTAGGGAATTCTGAATGAAGAGATACCTGATTGGCATCTGATCTGCAGGGGGAGAAGGAACTGCTCTTTAGTTCTTTTGAAGTACGCTTCTGTCTTGAAGAAGCATCCAAGCAAAACTCCATTCCATCACTGGCTAATAAATGGAGCTCTCCATGATTGTAAATTAACTGTTCATCACTGCATTTCCATTCACAGCATCAGAGGAGGTCATAATAATAGTCTGTTGTTTGGAACAACTAAGGAGGGTAAAAGAGATTACGAAGCCAAAAGAGGTTTTCGCTTGTATAGGCATAAAGGTTTGTGGCTTCGCAAGTTCTCTTTCCAGCATATCTGGTCAAGATCGTCAAGAGATTCAACTACCCATCCATTAACTTTGGGATTATTGCAGCTAGTGAGACCCAGAAACTGTGTACGTGATGCAACTTCCTTCAAACATTTTCTTGATCGTTGGCTGTGAGCCATGGTCTTATGTATAGAACCCTTTGTAGCAGTAACATAAGGAAACTGCATTTGCAATGTGATGATATATCAGGAAAAAAATCAGTTAATATTCCAAAGGCCTCTGAAAAAAACATTGTTTCACATGCCTCCTTATTGTTCGTGCTAAAAGAATTTATTTCCAGAACGAAGGGATTCGTGATCAAACTGTATGTGGTCTCATCAAGCTTTCTAACATCTCCTCCAAACATGAGAGGGGATCTGACCATTGCCCACAAAGTCATCTGCAAAGAAAAAACTTGTATCAAGTCATCAATAAAAAAAGCTTATTTATTAACATTGGACTGACACACATTTAGAGTTGCATATACATACCTGAGTTTTTTGTTCATCTAGATTAAGGTTACACATTCTGTATGGTCCCCTGTTAGAACCTAGGATGCAGAAAAGCAATGTGATTATTCAAATTTTTGTTCTTTTTAGGGGACTTTTTAAACACTCTCAAGTTTCAAGTTAATCATGAATACTCTGCAATTTAAGTTGCAAACCCCTAGACCCAAGGTAAAAACTGGTCCAGATGCATTACATGCATTACTTTTCAATGAAGTTGTTACTAGGATGTGTTTTTGTTACTGTTAGTTAACATGATCAACACTCAAGTGCATGGACCTATGCAAGCTATGCTATTTTGCTACCACCATGTAACAGCAAGCGTTCCATTGCTTCATTTAATACCCAGTTCAGTAATCTATGTTGTAATCAGTTTTCCTCCACTCAGTCTCGCCAACTCTCTACAAAATAAAACTACTTAAAAAGTGCTAGAATTAAAAAGAACAATCTGCTAACTTTTCACCTGGATCTGTAAGCCATCCCAAGGGTAGCATATCTAAGTCAGGCCATGACCTCCCCAGCAAGCCCTCGGCACCAATCTTATTAGCAGCAGCGAAGTCCCTGAGGCAGAAGAACAAGACATCACATCAAAAAAATAGAAGAATAGAAGAAAAACACCAATTAGAGAGGGCAATCTACATGTAATTTGAATTTTAAGCTCTTATTTTGCATGAAAACTTAGATCCACCTTGCAACATCAAAATGAGCTGCAACGTCTCCCCATGTGTCCCAATCATCCCCAGTGACCCTGTACGTGTTTACCAATCCACTTATATCTTTTGCTATGGTTGGTGACGCGCTGGTTCCAGGAGACAAAGAATACAGAATGGGACGATCAAGCTTTTGCAGAACCTAAACAAGTGCTCTTCATATATCACCATCACTATTCAGAAAAGATTGAAGAGGTAAAATTTATGCACCAAAAATGCTGTATACCTCTGACACAAACGTTATTTCATCTACATCCAAGTCATCACCGAATACACAATCATGTTTCACTGCAAATAAAAGAGAAGCAAAGAATATACAAGTTATTAAAATAGAGAGATTGACGTGAAGCCACTCAGAAATCCTAGAGGTATAAATAACAGGAGGGAAGACTGAAATGGACGGAATTCACAATTTTGTAATAAATGCCAGTCAAAACTTTTAATTTCTGACTTGATTTAGATTTTAGGGCAGAAAACCAAGCAAATTGTCCATTACCAGTTCTAAGCTCAACTCCATAAAGATGAACAGATTAACTTGATTTTAAACGTACAAACACATTCAGCACAAACAGGGCAACTAAGCATCCTAAAAATAAAGTTATAGAGGTCAATCTTTTCAGAAATAATTTTTTTTTTTGTAATTTCTTTCCATAATAATCTATATCTATACAGCTATAGGTTTGGTAATAGTTTTGTCAATATGACTTGTGTATCTAGAATTTGTACTTCCATTTCTTTGTTCAGTTAACAACCTTGAGCTCAAGATTAATTTTGGAGGATTTTTTTCAAATAAACCA
This sequence comes from Populus tremula, assembly GCA_964019445.1. NCBI lineage: Eukaryota > Viridiplantae > Streptophyta > Magnoliopsida > Malpighiales > Salicaceae > Populus > Populus tremula. Next base: position 12,551,389 of record CAXHTJ010000018.1, on the reverse strand, counting down.
TAAGAAGCTTGACCTAAGCCTAGTTCAAGCTTAGGATGCTTGAAGAGGTCAAAGCTCTATTGACTCATTGCAATGTTACTATTGGGTCTTTCCAAGACCTTCAACATATATTTCCTACATTATTATAGAACAATACTTCATTCATGCTTCCAACAATGCAAACGGTTCTCGAAAGCTGCAATGCTGCTTTGACAAATTATTTTACCATTCTTAATAAGTGAAGTGAAAGAGAAAATTCATCCTCTAGAGAATGTTGAGACTTGAGATGCACCCTGTTGGATTCATAGACTTGTTAATGTGTTGGAAAAGATGGAAAAATGCAGATTTCAGTTAATTACTAATTACCAAAATCAACACCCCACTCGGCATACTGTTCATAAAGTGACCTCAAGAAGGCTCTTCCTGCTCCCAACTTAGTATTTACACTCATGAAACCATGTGGCATCCAGGCACAAGACCTCTCCTTGATCCCTATATCTTTTGCCCGCCATCGTCGTCTGGACTCTTCATAAGCACCTCCCTAATAGAAATTGAATTTTAGCATTATGTCTTACATTTCACCTTTCACCTGACCAGTCTACTTTTTATGATGATAGATTTTGCAGGACTGTGCAATCTGAGCTTGTGAAGGAAACAAGAAGAAATTTGTTTCCTGAGGGAGGAAAAATAGAAAAGAAAGAAGAGAGAAGAATGAATCCTCATTGATAACAAGGAGCAATACCTTGGCAGTATCCAAAATGAGGGTGTTCACATCATATATTCATATGCCTGTCTACTTAATCCTCTCATAACATGAATCCCAAACTTACCTTGGTAGTATCCAAGATAGGGGTGTTCGCATCATATGCCTGTCTACTTAATCCTCTCATAATGTGAATCCCAAACTTCAAACCCATGCCGTGTACTTTCTTGGCTATTTCTGTGAACCCTCTACCCCCCTTGGATGAGGGCCATCTGACTGGATCAGGGATCAACCTTCCCCATTCATCAATTACATCAAATCCACGAGAATCTGTTGAAGCACCTGGAACATCTCTCCTATACCAGAGGTAATCTATCACTGCATACTACATGAATTTGAACAGATAAAAGACAACCTCCATGTCAGTAAACTTTCCCATTCTCATACTGATCAAGAAATTTAAAAAGTTGATTGTAGTCATCAACCATAGTCATACCTCATACCCATAAGGCTTTAGACGATGAGAGATGATTTCGGCACTTCGCAGGAAGTCTTCTTCAGAAACAATCCAGCAAAAGGAATCATAAGAGTTCCAACCTCGAGGTGGGAAGCTAGCACGCTCAGGTTGAGATGATACCCTAACATTTGTTTTGTATGAACTATTAAGTTCACAGATTTAGTCAAGAAAACCTTCAGAACAGTTGGAACATTTATGAGATAGACAACATGAAACATAATTATGAGTTCTTCAATTCAATATGGACATCTATGTACCAAAATTTAACAATGTAATTGCATTGTTTAGTTAGCAACTTCGAAAGTAATTGCCTTGCTTCCAATAATCAGATGTAAAAAGGGCTTCCTTATTTCAAAACCAGCGAAGGAAGTTTACAACAAACTCTGGAATTCTACCAGAATATCTCCTATGTTAATTATAACAGCAGTGAATAGAAGAAACGTAGAAAGAGAAGCAGCTGTAAAAATAAAAACCGAAGGAACCAAATATGAAGAGAACAGAGATCTCAGCAGTAGGGTCGTCATTGTTTTAGTATACTGAAATCCAAACACAACCCTTCTGCCTAACTATCTAGGACAAGGAGAGAAGGCGTTCACTATATAGTAAACATACCCTGGGCTACAAATGCATCATGGCATCATACCATCTATAGAAATCATTCGTATATACCATAATTAAATACAAATATACGGAAACTAAATACAAAATACAAGGAATTCATCTAGTAAAGTGTGTGTGTGTGTGTGTGTGTGTGTGATTTGGTAACCTCATGAAAAAAAACATCTAGCAAGTACAAGAGAGTTGTCAAAGAGACAACAAATAGTAAATTTAAACTTGGTAAACCAAGCTAGATGGCTGTAATATATCAGAAATTTCAAAGCCAGAAAAGGAAATTTTACTCAAATAAGTTTCTATATAGAATCTGCCAATTCACACAAAGAGTTTAAAAATTTATATAAAGGAAGAAGAGTTTTCAGGTTCTAGGTTGTTCACGATGGTTGATTGATAAGCAATTATGAGAGAGAGAGACAGACAGAAAAGCACCTGTAAAGAGAGAAACAGAAGAAGAAGAAGAGAGACAGAGAGGTGCGTGGTAGGATAGCCATAATCCCGAGTTCTCAGCTCTTCTTGATGATCAATGAAATGCAAATGCACCATCAGGTTTTTCGAAGGACGGTTAGTACTTAATTTTCATAATGGAGGGGAGGATAATCTTTTTTTTTTCTTATTTAATTTGCCGGTGATGGTAGCGTCTTGGGTATCAGGAATTGAAACCTTCCTCAGTCCCTCGGGTCTTTTTCTACTCTACTTGACGGTTGTTTACTTTGAGAAAATAAAAAATTAGACGTCGTTGTCTGGTTTAGTTGATAAGAAGAAACAAGTGAGTGTCAAATTTTGAGTCACTTGCTGTCTGTTTTTAAAATCTGTCGACCTCTTCCTGGTTTTTTTTTTTAAAAAAAAAATTAGGTAATAGTTAATCTTATTAATAGCATTGTTTATATTTTAAAAATATTTAAAAAAAAAATTATTTAAAATTAAATTCTTTATATTTTTATATTATTTCATACACATGTTAAAAATAATTTTTTAAAAATATAAAAATATTATTTTAATATATTTTAAAAATATATATATTTTAACAAACAATCACTATCAAAGACCAACTCAACTCCAAGTGAAAAATTAACATTTCCTATTTCCAAGGGAAAAATTAGAAACAACTAGCCTAACCTTACCTTCCATTGTAGTTTTTACATTTTAAAAATACTTTCAAAAAAATTTAAATTTTTTATTTTTTTACTTTAAATTAATATTTTTTATTGTTTTTATATTATTTTAATTTGTTAATATAAAAATAATTTTAAAAAAATAAAAAATTATTATTTTAATATATTTCTAAAACAAACAGGATAAGTTGCCCCCAGTTGAGCATTCTTCACAGGGATACCAGTACCTTGTCTTCTCTAATTCCTTCGATATTTCCATAAGCATTAGCTATCGACTTCCAAATTTTAACTTGCAATTACAATAAATAAATAGACCAAAAAGAAAAAGAAAAAGAAAAAAACGTCTCCAGTCATTGGCACACCTGCTCATTTTTTTTGTCCTGGAGACTAAACTGCAGAGTGCCTGCAAAAAGGCTGAGTCATCCAACCACATGCCCGATTCCTGGTACAGCTAGCCAGCACCTATTTGTGCAGATCATATTCCTCTAGTTCTTCCCAAATTCTTACCTTTAAGCCGCTTGGTTCAAATTTCTTCGTTCCAGGTAAAATATAGTTCTTAAATTACAGGGTTTTGGCTCTTTCAGGACATGCTCCTGAAAATGAACTCTCCGTGAAGCATCCAAAACGATGTGCAGTCAGGCTCTACACATACAAGGAGTCAGAGGGTTTTCCCAGAGGTCATAATTAGGGAAAGTCTCCTCTGGCAATCCAGTTCGTGTCTGGTGAGTGACAACCACATCCTCTACAAAAGTCGCCCAGCCCATGTACGGGTCTCCAAAAGATTTGGACATTAGCCCCTTGTCTGGTTTTATGGATTTATGACGATGACCCATGTATCTACGGGCCCCAATAATCAATTTAGCAAAGTTGCCTCCATGGGTCATCACAAACACATCAGACTTGAGGCAAACCAGGAAGTCAAGGGCTGCCAAGCTTGTCACATGCTTCCTGAATCCATCCAACTCTTCTTTGGTTGCCAGCTCTTCCTTTGTTACCTGTCAGAAAACCTTGGAGTCATATATGAGGTTAAAACATCAAACTTTTTATAAGAAAATTCACTTTGAAAGGGTCCTCTCACAGGCTAGGCATTTAAAAAAACAACTACAAAAATTAAGCCAACGATCACGGCTACGGGTGCTTTGTTTTCTCAATATCCTAAACATTGAGCATGAAAAACCATTCAGCTTCCCATCCCAATAAAATATGAAATTCTCTTATCCAATGGTAACATACATAGAAATACACTCCTAAGCATTTATATCCATGCAGGCCTGGATATTTCAGTAACTGGAAAACATTGTTCCTTTTTTTATCTCTGGCAAATCAGTGAGGAACCGATGTGAGTGGTTTTGAATCAAGGGCATAATGAGATGGGGTTGCCCATGGCTGCAATATTATACATGTGGAATTTATACACAATTTTCCATCTTAAAAGCATCAATTGGATGTATATGCTGAGGACAAAGTATGAGCAGATAAGAGAGATGGAAATGATTTCATAAAACATGTTTAGTCACTTCATCAATGGAGAAGGGGGAGCAAAGAAACAGAATCAAAGGCCTTACCAGGCTTGGGAACATGTTCTTTAGTGGAGCTATTCGGTTTTGCCCACCATAAACCTGGCCAGAAGCTACATAAATCTGAGTTTCCTTAGGATATCCCATAGCCCGAAGAATCACAGCTACTTCCTCGGGTTCAAGAGGGCACCGTCCTTCCTTCCGTTTTTGCAGGGCCAGTTGCCATAGATGGGAACCATTCTGCATAATAAATCACCAAAAGCTTATGATGCATCCATGTCTGTTTTAGTTTCTGACTAAAACCGGAAAAGCTTATGATGCATGATAACTCACCTTATACCGTCGAGGCCACTCTTTCTTTCTATATTCTGCCATTCTATCTTTCTCATCCCTTGTCCCCACAAAATCACAGAATGATAGACCTACCATCCCCTTTTCAAATCTAAGATGAAGAGCCCTGTATGATAAATAACTTTCAGCACCACTAAACTTCGAATTAACAATGATTGGAAAGAAGCCCAGTCAACTTCAGATTACAATGTCACATACATAAATGGATTTGAAATTCCTGTGCGGTTTCGCATCCTTGATACCAATAAATCAGACATCTCCTCTATCTCAGGAAGAAATTTCAGAGCATGATAATTCACCCTGCACCTTAGCCTGTTGATTTCTAGAGGAACATTATCATATCTACAACATAAACAAATAAGGAAAATAAACAGATTAAAAAAAAAAAAAAAAAAACAATAAAAGAATTATTTTTCCCTTGACGAAAGCAAAATTTTGAGCCTAGTGCCCCAAAGATGCAAGACATCCATGACTTACCCGAGCCGATCAACAAAAGGCTTTAGGGCCATTATCTTCTTTTCCTTGATTCGAGGCAGTACATTGTCTATGTAGAATTGAGCAGGTGCGTATTTTGGAATGTTTTTCACTGTTCGTCTATAACATAAATGGCAATTTGTTTCCAAATAATCAATGTTAGTCACCACAAATTGGACTCCACACATGAATGTACTTAATATGAGAAAATGATAAAGAACACAAAAATCAAACCTTATGCTTGTGAATAACTCTGATTTGTCAGTAAACCACTCGGGTATATCTCGAACAATCCGTACATCATTCTTTAAATAGTCAATGAAATGATCAACATCAAAAATGTCTTCAAATTTCCTGCAGACATTTTGTTAAGAAACAGGTATTTAAGTTTCTAAAATCATAAAAGATGGCTTGTGAACAGAGGATACAACCTAACTCGTTAATATAACCACACATGTGACTAAGTTTAGCAAGAGAAAAGGAAATATAGCGAAACACATACTAGTAATTATGCCAAAGTCAATTGAACCTATTTCAGACAATCATACAGCCACAAAATATACATATTTGTTGAGTGCATATCAGAATCACATCAATTTCCAACTGATTTTTTCTTCTTTTTTCGAAAAACAGCAGGAACAGTTAGTGTGGAAGCTGGAAGACCTTAATAAGGGATATGAGGAGCAACGCTATACTTGAGAAACATTATTTCTTAAGTCTCGGAGTTAAAGATAGAATCAGGAGAAAGAGAAACAAAAACAAACATTTTACATTATAAGAATGTTGCAAGACGTAAGCTCTAGGTATCAATGCTATTATATGCATAAGAATATTGGCTTACGTTTGGTCTTTCCAAATCTGATCCTGCTTCAGAACAGGCAAAATAAGGGTGGCATTCATTATTTTGGCCACTGCTACAGCATTGCATATCTGCATTAAAAACAAGGGTGGCATTGCATATATTCAGTTTAATTCAATCACTTTAAAGCTTGTTGCTTGGGAAGTAAGTGGAAAAAACAAGCATATTTTGTTTATGAAAATCTACTACTGGAAGTTAATTTGATTAAACAAGAAGAGGGGTAAGGAGAAAAAAAAAACTTAATTATCAAACCAGCAAAATTACCAAGATCAAATATTAGCAATTGATTGGCCAAGAAAGGAAGTATCAGAAACCACCTAGTTCAGATATTTTAATTTTTTGACCTACCAAACTAACAAACATTATACTAAGATCAAAGGATTCTACGTGAAGTGATCACTTAGGTTGCGTATGGTTAGTGCCACAAAATAGAAGGAACAGATACAAAAGAGACAAAAATGTGTTTGGTTGAATAGACATGGATATAAAATAAATCTGTAGGTCAGTTTTGGAGTGTGTTTTTGTACTCTGAAAACAAAAGGTATAAAGAATCATGTCTTCTTTGTCTCCACTGTCTCCGTCTCTTTTGTCATGAGACAATAATTAGACGCTACCTTAAAAGTGTCTTAGCAAGGTCAACCTCCTTAAAGTGTACCTTGTGGCATGAATTGGGTCCTGTTAGGTAGATTTCCCCAATTATGAAATAAATGCCCCATATTACAGCTAAATAGGAGCTAACTCTAGTTATTTGGAATTCTATTATCCTTAAGGACATTGTGCGGCATGCCAACTATTCTGTGGCCATGGCCAGCAAGGGAAGACACAATAGTGAATTGCATTAGAAAAGATGGGATTTGGGTACATAAATTACATCACAATCTATAATTAGTTTCCTTTTTTAAAAACAAAAAAAATATATCACTTACAGGGTTAACACTACATATTTAACAACAAAAGTCTTAAGTGATTTGAGATAGGTCGAGCATGACAGAACCATGTGGTTCTGTGACACATTAGGCCATGCAGAGGATGAAGAGATAGATTCTCAAGGTTCATGCAACTCCTTGCTTTGAATGTGGGGGGAGTAAGAAAGGGAAGCAAATGACAATTTCTCAAAGAAAAATATAAAGAACCACAAGACCCGGTCATTTCACAAATTATTTTCTTTTTCCTTCTTGTGGATGGGGGTAGGTGGAGGGGAAGGGTTGCTCTGATATTTCAATTCAAAACCAAAAAACAAAAAAGCAAAGAGAACTTGCATAATTATACTATTTGAGAGAATGAATCCATACAGCAATCCTTTGCTGATTCAAACCACCCTCTGCATGGATAAATATATAACCATTTGTTTCATTTTCAGGAGGCAGATCTGCAAAAATTAGAGAAAAGTCAAAGAGTTAAAACAGACAAAATGAATGGATGAGAAGAAAGAAAGTCGCTTTCACTATTAGATTTAATTCATGCTGATCTTTCCAACAACACGACATCCAACTGCAATTTCCTATATCTGTGGATATGTAAACTGGAAATATAGCATTGAAACATGTTAAACAGCACAAGTTTCTTCAAAATTCCATATGCGAACTGGCTTTTTTTTATTGCCTAGAACATTTCTAATACAGATTACAGAACACTTTTATTCCTGAAGTTGTAAAGGCACAAACGGACAAACAACAGAGGGCTTTTAAATTCCTTTATTGAAAAAAATGGAACAGGTAGTGATAACAAGAAGGTAAAAAACAGCAAAGCTTGCAGGTGATCGTCAAGAATTCAATGGAGTTAGAGGGGCCGTGTGATAGGTGACATCAAGAGCCCAAAGGGGGGCTCGACCTTCATATCTCTGTTAATCAATGCTCACAAACAAAATGGTTGTGAATTGGAACCGAGAATAAAATGAAAGGACGGGATCACACCATGTGGAGATTAGTATTGCTGGGCTAGACTACCAGGTACAGTTGTGTTTAGAACTTAGATTTCACACCCACATCAATTTTGTATATAGTCAACATGAATATCTAGGGCTAAACTACCGAGTTCATGATAAAATCACCTGATATCCCATCATCGCGGCGCTCGGCACAAGGCTTCCAAGAGGTTGTGGCGGAGACTGGATTTTCCCAGAGTGAAGGAGCTTCCTTTACCTAAAATATAGAACCTGTTAAATAAGCTGGCATACTTTAATCAAGAACTGTAAATTGAGGCAAAAAGAGAGAAAATTTCAAGAACTTACATGCGGACAATGAAGAACAATGCCATCTTTCTTACACAGGTATGGAGCATTCTACAAAGACAACAAAAAAATTAGCAGTGAAAGTTAAACAAAAACGCAAAGAAATTTCAAAATCGAAATCCAAAAACTCACCAATCGATTAAAGATGGAGAAAGCGGAGATTAATCCGACAATAACAAAGATAGAAATCAAGATTAAGGAGATCTTGGAGTTTAGGGGAGAAAAAACCCTGGGATCGTCACTGAGAAAAGAACAAAAGGGACGGTCCCGATCTCTGGAAAAGTGATGGCGGTGATCGTCGTCGTGAGTGCTACCGTGGATGAGAGGGGAGGCGTCCTCGTCACGCTTCATTGGGGAGGAAGAGGCTCGAGCTCCAAGCGAGCTCGAGTACCTCAGCTCCACCATCGCTCTCTTTGGACTGTAAGCCAGCTCCGCAGGTGGTGATTGTGAACCGTCTCAAGTTTAGATAATAATCGGGACAATTGCACTATTACTAAAATGAAATTTAAAGATTTATATTTGTTTTCCATTTTTCGGATAAAAAAATATTGAAATTTGAGATTCAAGGTAAAAAATACTTGGACCTTCCGGTCATTTTATATACTACGGGAGAAATTACGTATCATAAAACACATTTTAAAAAGAAAAAAAATTAAAATCAAATAAAAAAATTAAATCCCACTAAAAACAACCTATATTGAATACTTTTTTTAAATAAATCAAATGACATCAGGATCATGGCTATTGATAGTGATAATTTAGCAATTCGAGAGTTTTGTCTCACTTTTTTTATGATTTTTTTCTATTTTCTATAAACATCTAAGGATTGGGATGAAAAAAATAAATTTAAGGATTTAAATGAAAAAATTTTAAAAACAGGCAAAGAATATGAAAAAAGTAAAACTTGAAAGACCTAGATGAACTTTACTACACCGTTTGAACAACGTAAGTGGGAAGAGGTTTTGATTTTGTTTTAAATATCAATCTTAATCCTTGATCTTTCTATTATTCTCTCGAGGGTAAATTAAAATTTAATTTAATTGATTTGGTTTTTAATCTATCATCTGGACATCTGATGATGAATCTGGTGTACGAAGGAATGCAAATAGTAATAAATCCCAACATTAAAAATAATGCTAGCATTACTCGCAGGAATTAAATAAAAAAAGTACATTTAAGTGACAATAGCGTCAAGTGAGAAAACATTCAAGGACCAAGTGAAAATTTGGAAGTGAATGATGACGTGAACTTTGAAATGTGAGAATACAAGCCTAGTTGAAATCTCAGATCTTTTAGTTTCTTTTATAATATAATATAATTATAATAGTGTTTTTTTTTTTAATAATACACAGTGATATGAAAAATGGTGGAATTTTCTGTAAATTTGTTTGCATAATTATAAATCTATTATGTTTGTGTCTAATAAATATGCGTGGTGGCTGGATGTGTGAATGTATCGTCCTGCAAAAAATAATCTATCTATAAAAATGAAAATTTAATATGGATCAATTTAAACAGGTGTATTTAAAAAAAAAGATTTAGAGCCCGTTTGTGTTTGAGTGGGGCAATATTTGTATTTTTTTTAAGAGTCCTGAATAAACCATTTGGTTAATTACTAAATATAATTTATTATTTATGGAACACGAGATAATTTATTTTTAAAATGCAGGGTAACCAGAAGCAAGTTGAACCTCTTCTCTTTTTTTTGTTGTCTCCACTTGAATAGTGAAGAGCATCTTCATTGTTTATGCGTGGATTAGGTTTGACCAAAACCTAAATGCATTGTACCACGTCCAGCCTAGTAAAATAAAATAAAATCTATTTTTTTATTTTTAATTGTAATTTATTCGAAAAACTAGTGTTCATCGTTATTTAATGGCACTATATAATTAAATTAGAAGGAGATCATATGATGACGTAACATTTACAGAATTTGATCACAATCCCAATTTTGTTCTTGATGATATTTTACCCGATGTTGCTACACGCTCGAGAAACCATGAAAACTATAGTCATTGTCAGATGGATTTCGTACTTGATGGAATTGCATATAGTTTAATGGAACAATAAAAAAATATTATATATAAAGTATTATTTATTTTATAATATAATAGTGGTAGCTAAATTTACAATATTTAAATTAAAAACCATCAATATTATATATATATATATATATATTAGTTATTCCATAACCTTAATTATTAAATTATTTTTTGTTCAACCTCAATTTTAATCACAATGATATGAAAAATGATGGAATTTTCTATAAATTTGTTTGCATAATTATAAATCTATTATGTTTTTGTCTAAGAAATATATGTGGTTGGATGTGTTGCACAGGTCCAACCTAGTAAAATAAAATAAAATCTATTTTTTTATTCTTAATTGTGTTTTATTCGAAAAACTAGTGTTCATCGCTATTTAATGGCACTACATAATTAAATTAGAAGGAGATCATATGATGATGTAATATTTGAAGAATTTGATCACAATTCTAATTTTGTTCTTGATGATATTTTATTCGATGCTGCTACACACTCAAGAAACCATGAAAACTATAGTCATTGTCGGATGGATTTCGTACTTGATGAAATTGCATATAATTTAATGGAACAATAAAAAATATTTTATATAAAGTATTATTTATTTTATAATATAATAGTAGTAACTAAATTTACAATATTTAAATTAAAAACTATCAATACATACATATATAAGTGTGTGCACGCGCGCACGCGTATTGATGGTTTTTAATTTAAATATTGTATATATATATATATTAGTTATTCTATAACCTTAATTATTAAATTATTTTTTGTTCAACCTCAATTTCAATCACAATTATATGAAAAATGGTGGAATTTTCTATAAATTTGTTTGCATAATTATAAATTTATTATGTTTGTGTCTAAGAAATATACGTAGCTGGATGTGTGAATGTATCGTCCTAAACAAAAAATCCATCTATAAAGATGAGAATTTAATATGGACCAATTTAAACAAATGTATTTAAAAAAAAAAAAAATTAGAGCCCGTTTGTGTTCGAGTAAGGCAATATTTGTATTTCTTCTAAACATCCTAAATAAATTGTTTGGTCAATTACTAAATATAATTTATTGTTTACGAAACACATGATAATTTATGTTTAAAATGCAGGGTAACCAAAAGCAAGCTGAACATCCTTCTCCTTCCCCTATTGTCTCCACTTAAATAGTGAAGAGCATCTTAATTGTTCATGCGCGGACTGGGTTTGACCAAAACCTAAATGCATTGCACAAGATCCAGCTCGGTAAAATAAAATATATTTTTAATTTTTAATTGTAATTTATTCGAAAAACCAGTGTTCATCGTTATTTTATGGCACTACATAATTAAACTAAAAGGAGATCATATGATGATGTAACATTTGCAGTATTTGATCACAGTCCCAATTTTATTCTTGATGATATTTTACCCGATGTTGTTGTATGCTTGAGAAACCATGAAAACTATAGTCATTGTCGGATGGATTTCGTACTTGATGGAATTGCATATAATTTAATGGAACAATAAAAAATATTTTTTATAAAGTATTATTTATTTTATAATATAATAGTAGCAGCTAAATTTATAATATTTAAATGATAAACCATATATATATATATATATATATATATATATAACCTTAATTATTAAATTACTTTTCATTCGACCTCAATTTCAATCACAACTTTTAATCAAACATATATAAATATCAAACCAACCTCAACAAAAAATACTTTTTTTTTTTTAAATCATGGTCATAAAAGCTATCACAATAACGAACACAATCTTAATCAAAGCTCAACTCGAAAATTTAGCTTGTTTGGCAGTGTGACTGCGGTTGATTTTCAAATAACATTTCGTGCCAAAATGCATGTCAATGATGTTTTTTTATTTTTTAAAAATTATTTTTGACATCAGCACATCAAAATGATTTGAAAACATTAAAAACATATTAATTTAAAGTTAATAAAAGAATAAAAATTTAATTTTTTTCAAAAACACTTTTAAAACGTAGAAACAAATAGTTAAATGTGTGCATCTATGTATACATACATATTGTATTTATAGTTTTTTTCATTTCATATATATATATATATATAAATTCATTTAATGATAATACATGAATTAATATAAAAATAACCATAGAATAGTTATAGATATTCAAATTTTGTTATCAACAAATCATACATGAAGAATAAATATTTATTTGAATGTATAGGAACATGTAAATGATGGCATTTGCTATAATGTTTTTTAAAAACCCTCAAATTTTATATATTTCATTTTAAAATATATACACGTAAATTTGTGATGCTCCAACACTTGACAATAACATATATGTACATGATTTTTATAATTCTTTTATTTAATAATATATGTATATATATACTATAATAACACTTGAATTAGTATAAAATAACCATAGATTAGTTATAGATATTCAAAATTTGTATTTAATGAATAATACATAGTGTATAAATATTTATTTTAAGGCATGGCGACCCATGCTTGTTGTCGTTCGAAGATGATGGCATATGCTGTAAAAATAAAAATAAAAATAAAAATAAAAAAAAAAAAAAAAAAAAACCCTCAAATCTTACGTGTTCCGTTGTACACGCGCACACCCCGACACTTGACAGTCTACTGGTTTCAAACCCCGAAGCCACTAGAAAGAGGGTTTAAAATTGCCGGTCTCGGCAGCCCCGTCCTGCTCGAAACCCCCCCTCTCCCCTCAATCGCTGCAGCGATGGAGACGGCGAGGCTCCGTTTAGTGCTCGACAACGCTTTGAATACGACGACGGAAGGACTTAGAAAGTGCTGGATTCTCTTAAAGCCCCAACACAAAACCATCTCCGATCTCTCCTCCCATATCCTCCACGTTTTTGACCTCCACAATGCATGCCCCCACGGCCTCCTCCTCTCCGTAAGTATTTAATCTCTCCAAAACAGCCTGGAATTTCTCTCACCAGTCCTTAATTTTTTTCCCCTTTTGGTTACAGATGGAAGGGTTTGCATTACCGCCTTTCGAGTCTACTTGTATTTTGAAGGACAAAGATATTATCAGGTTAGTTTTATATATAAAAAAATAGATCTTTTTTTTACAATCATTTTTCCGTGTGCTGTTTATATTACACTGTAATGCCTGTAACAGAGTGAAAAAGAAAGGCAGCACGTCTACTGAAATTATCAAGATAGATGACGGGCTGAATGGTTCTTTGAATGTGGTGGAAATAATTGACATGCCACTGGTAACTAAAGGCACGAATCTGCTTGCAAATGAGGAATTTGAAAGGGAATCTGGTGGCTATGAAACTGAACCAGAGGAGGATGTGGCTGAAGAGGTGGAGGATGTGGAAAATAGTCCAGAGGAGAAAACAGTTTCCAAGAAGAGAAAGGCATCAAAGGATCTTCGCTGCCCAAAGTATGGCTCCCGTGTTCCTCCTCAAAATGGAGTAAAAAATAAGACAATTTTAATATATCTTATGTTCTACAACCCTTATCACCCATTTTGCGCTGGTGGTAGTGTATCCGAGTCAGTCCTTTGGGTTTAGAGACTCTGACTAGTAATTTCACAGTGTCCAAAACAAATTTGAAGATAAATTAGGCAGTCTAGAACGAGTTCTTGTAAAATGTAAGATCATTATATAATGGAATTTTGATGCTGCAGGAGGAGGAAAACCAAATCTGCTAGCGCTGGAAAATGTCTAGAAGTTCCAGAAAATGTAGGGACTAATGTCTGTGCAGAGCAGAATGTAACTTTGAGCATTGTTAACGCTGATGAAAAAATTAACAAGAGTAGAAAATCCACGCCTGACACAAAGAAGTAAGTTATGTAAAATTCTTTTTTTTGCATGATCTTGTTCTTACTTCCTTCACAGGTTCTTAACTATCATTCATCCAATTTTGAGCTCCGTGTTCTTTCGCATCTGAGTTATCAAGTATGCCAATCATTATGACTACTTGGAATGGGAAAGGGGTGTGAAACATCCCAGAACATCATCTAATGGGGCTAAGATTATATACAGCATTGATGGATTGCTTAATTATAAGTCAAATGCAATATGGTAGGGATAAGTAAAGTTTGTTATAAGTGTCCCTAAGTAACATTTGTTGTAAATGTTGCCTTTCCCAAAAACTTGATGCTGTAAGTGAACTCTAGGTGACAAAATCAGTGTTTTAGAGTGCACTATGTTTTGGATCAGTATTCCCGAATCAACTTCACTGAACTAGTTGCCACACTCTTAAAGCATCCTGTATTTTCATTGCCAATTTGCGCCCACAACTTTCCATTTTTGTGTCTATTTTTTGTCATTGGTGAATGGGATGTACCTCAATGATGCTAACAAGGAGCTATTTCTAACCTGAGGATCATGCTATGGAGAGAGAGAGAGATATTTCCAAAAACAAACTCTAGATAAAATGTCCACTGTAGAAAGATTCTTGTTAAGTCACTATAAATATAAAAGAGATTTCTTTTGGTGTCGTTTGCTGAGAAGTGGTCATATATTTTGCAAAGAAGGTGGTCAATTATTGATATTATGTTAGGTTGGAAACTCAAGAAGCATTTACTTCATCAAGAGAAGAAACTTTCTTACTCAATAGCTGAAGCCTGATTTGAACTAGCTTCCCTTCCAAGTCTTCAATGCTGCATGAAAATAAGAGCATTCCCTTTTATAGATGCAATGATGTCCATGTTTGCATTGTTAAGACTATTTCTGCAATGCAAAAGAAAGCTAGCACATGTGGTGTTTAAATCATGCAGTAAAGACAAGGATGAAAAGCGTATCACTGCATGAAACACAGTGATTTTGGTCTTTGAAAAGCTCATATATGATTCCTTATGTGGCACACAACATATTGTTGGATACCATTCAACTAAAAGATAAATTGAAATCTGAAGCATTGCTAGAAGCAGCTTTATGAGCACATTTTACTATTCTATCGGTTGCATATTCTGTGGCCTTTAATGTATCTCAATACCAGTGATGCAGCGTGAGATTTCAGCAAAATTCTGGAAATTTGGTAAAACTTAAAAGATTTCTAAGAATTGGTGTTAGGTGCTAAGGGGCAAATTGCATTTATGTTAATGCTACATACTTTACCCTTTTGCATGTATTCATCCTAAGGAGGTTGAGCTTTGAGTATTACAATTGTTGTAGATGTTCTTCTACTTAGATAAGTAGTTGTCTTATTGCATTTTATCGGTCACATTATTTCCAATATCACAGTAATGTATCAGTAATTTGCAGTGTTTGAGGGAATCTTTATTAGTTGCACAGATGATAATATCATTCACCTATCAGACAATCATTATATATGAAACTTTTCTCACTTCAAGGCATTTATTTAAACTGACAAGCTGTCGTACTTGCTTGGTTATAATAATGCATTTTACAAATAAACTAGAAACCTACCTTTTCACTAGAAGCTTCCCTATCAAATTCACCCTAACACTTGAACAAGAACTGAATAAAATACAATTAGCTGTTATTTGATCATGATCAAACTGATTACATTTATGTTCTGGTTACTGCTTGACTACAAAAATTGTGTGCCTCAATGCTGTTCGAGTGTTGTTTTCTCCCACCAAATTTGTTTCTCAGTAGTTTAATGATGTATGTTTTTCCCTAAAATTTTTCTATCAATTAGCACACCTTATTAACTGTAAGTTTTGTTTATATAAGCGCACTTTTCAGTTTTTACAATTTATCTAAGAATTTTTGGTTTTGCACTCAATTATGGAATTCCTATACTGCAGGAGGAAGAAAAATAAATCTGCTATTGCTGAAAAATGTCTGGAAGTTTCAGAAAATGCAGTGACAAGTGTCTGCACAGGGCAGAATGGCACTTTGACCATTGTGAAATCAGATGAAAGAAGTAGCAAGAGTACAGAAGCTACATGCAATGCAAAGAAGTAGGTTTTGTAAAATCCATATTCACGCATAATCTTGTTTTTCCTCCTTACTAGGTTCTGAAATATAAGATTTTCCAGAAACAAATTCACTATGAGAGATTCCTCATCATCCATCATTGTTTGTGGCACCACTAAATTTTGAGCTATGTATTCTTTTGTGTCCAAGTTACCAAGAATTTCAATCATTATGAACTTGGAATGGGAATGGGAATGGGGAATGACCTGTCCCAGAACATTGTTCAATGGGGCTAGGATTATATACAGCATTGAAGGATTGCCTTAATAGAAGCCAAATGCAGAAGGGAGGCATAAATAAAGTTTGTCATAAGTGTCCCTTTTACCAAAACCTTGATACTAAGTTTTGATCACCAATTCCAAATCAACTTCACCAGACTAGTTGCAAGACTTTCAAGGCATCCTTTCTTTTCATTGCCAATTTGAGCACACAGCCTTCCATAGTCATGTCTATTTTTTGTTGAGTGGTGAATGATATGTACCTTGATGAAGTTAACAAGGATCATTCTGACCTAAGGAACATGCTATCCAGAGAGAAGAAGATTATAGGTCTTGTCTAGTTCCTATACCACAATTTTCAATCGAAAACTCTTTTCATATTTTGAAATTTATGATGGACTCATCTAGAAACTTCAGCACATGATATGATGATTGGTTCCCTCCTATATGACATGACTATGCAAAAATATTGCTTGTTCATGAGGAGATGCATCTTCATAGCTCCTGATGTCGTCAATTCTTTTCCACATTTTCCTTTGGTTTACTGAATATCTCTTTGTCCTGCTTTGTAGGTCTTGCCAACCTGAACAAAATGGCAATGGGAGTGTTGATGCACCACATACACTTTCTGGATCTAAAAAGGTTTTGATCTATCATTTTACTGAATTTATGGCTGCTATTTTTGTGCTTCTAATTCTGAGACGTGCTGTAGTTTTTCATCTACGAATTGTGTGAAACTCAGCATGATATAATGATTTCTGCCACCTGCACCTTTTCATGGCGCAACAAAAGTCTGCTGGTGTCAAATTCAATTTTACTAATATTATAGATGTCATCCCCCCCCCCCCCAGTAAATGTTATTAAAACCTGGCTAAAACCTCCATGCATAGTAGTAAACACGTTCTGTGAATGTATGTTTGTGTAAGAGCAGCTCTCTTTCTGATGGCAAACAGCCATAATTTGCTTGTATTTATGAAAGAGTCTGTGCAGTTAAAATTGTCAGAGTCTAATATGATGGGTGTCCTTTGCTCATAAAAGTCTATAGAAGAAACAATATCTTGTATTCCCTATTCATTGCCCTTTTTTCCATGGAGGACCATGTAAGATCGATGCTAGCATAGCTATGATTCCCTTACAGAAGACAAAGGGACAAATTAGAAAACATGAACTTTAATGGTATTTGGAAAGAACAGGAATAGAGCGTTTGCATAATTGAAAGTTGATTTTTATCATTTAAGAAGCCAGGGGTCTTGCAAGTATGACCAGTGGACCCATGGGCTGAAGTCCAAGGCTATTGGCCTCCCTGTGCAAGCAACCATTTTAGGTGAGTTAGGTAGGTAATGAAATGCAGGATGTTGTACATGACCTTACTTCTATCATGATAAACTCTACCTGTTCATCACTTGAATGTCCAGTGTGTTTTTTAACACTTGCATTCCCCTTTCTTGTTAGTTCCCTAGTAGAAGTGCTAGGCGTAAAAAGGCCAAGAGGCAATGGTTAAAGGAACAACTCAAAGCTGAAAAGAAAGAGGTATATTGATGTTCGTTAGGTTTTCAACTCTGTTATTGTGATTGTGTTATGTGGTTTAGCTGTGTTCGCGTTTGGGCTTGGCTCAAGTGCTGATGGGTACAGTCTTTGAGCAGGTGTTAGGTTAAGAGTTTCACATGTGCATGCACCTGCACAACACACACCCACATCTGTATCGGCACTGTTGGTGGGAAAATTAGTCACCTTCTACACTGTTTATTATTTTGAATTTTACAGCAAAATCAGAGGCAGGTATTTTCAAAAATCAATCAGCAATCATCTAAAAGGGACAATCAGAATGTTGCTGAGAAATCACCTGAATTGGGAAGTCACAAACTTTCAGAAGAACAACTCAGGGAAGACAATCAATTGGGAGAGCAAGATAGTGACTTAGAAGGTGATGTTGTTCCCATAGTGATAAGGCCGGGACATATTCGCTTTGAGCCACTCAAGAAAGGTCTGATTCTACATTTTTATCTTACAGCGGTTCCAAGTGATTAACAATTTTGTGTACTGTAAATACTCCATTCAATCATGTGATGTGCCTACATGTTTGTGTTCAGGGGGTGATGATCAGGCTGTGCTGCAAAATCACATTCCCGCTGTATGTTTCATTTATCCAATTATTTTTTCAATGCATTTCTCTGTGTTATGTTTGAATAAACAATACCTTGAAGATTGATATGTTCCAAAGCATTTGTTTAATCCATTTGAGTTTCATAGTCAAACTTACAAACCATATCTGCAGAGCATTTTAAGCTCTCCCCCATATTCACTTTTGTAAGTTTTAAGCTGTTTGTGCTCAAAATCTCTATAATCTTGGTTTCTTGGCTCGCAAACTCTACAAGTATGTCATACTTTATGAGGGTGAATATAGGGGACTGTTAAATATTCTGCAGAATGGTTTATTATAAATATTCTGGATCTGCTTTGAAATAGAATTTCTATGCATAGTTGTTTTTATAAAATAATCAACAGGTTCTGACTTCCGTGGTTTCAAAATTTTACAATATCTGTACATGCTCCTTGTAAAATAATGCTTACTTGTTCTTAGCTTCAATTGATGTTAAATTTATGTTCTCACGTCTTGCTTCAGGAAATATTTCACTGGAATGGGATAACAAGCAAAAAGATGGGTCAAAAGTGGGGTAAAGAGAAAGCAGTGTCATGTAAAAGAAATGATTATAACAATTTCAGGAAAGAGTCTTCCAGCAGTCTTTCTATTGAAGAACAGACTCCTGTATATGATTGTACCAACTTTGAAGAGCTTCCACTCTATGCTAGCTTGCCAAAGGTTTTTTTTCTTTTAAAACTTCATTGCAATTGCTGTGTTGATCTCTATGACATTCTATTTTAGAAAAACATGACATTGGCAACTGGCTTTCTATGGTCATAGCAACTGCTAGTTTACATAAATTTTGAGACCTACTCTGGGTCAGTTGATTGATCTCTTAAATTCTTATTTGTCTTTATAGCGTCGCTGTATGCAAGAGCATGGTCCACATTTGTTTCTTGTTTGGAGGCTAAAGCATCTATTTGTTCTTGAAATTTGCAGGAAGGTGATGTAATTGCTTATCGTGTAGTTGAGCTGTCATTGTCCTGGACACCCGAGCTCTCATCCTACCGTGTAGGCTTCTTTGTCAATAAATCTGATGCTCAACTTATTATTTACTGGCAGAGCATTAAAGTTATCATGTTCTCTTTGTGCACAGGTTGGAAAGATATCAAAATATGATCTTGAATCCAATATAGTTATGCTGGTCCAAGTACCAGGATATCCAGTAGTTCCTGAGAGGATAGATGATGAGGCATCTGCTGCACTACCGGAAACATCCCCTTATGGGGAAGATGGATCTTTAGAGGTATATTAGCTTCACATTTCTTATATATGAACATTTCCTTTTTTCTTTTGGGTTGGGGGTGGGGCAGTGTTGGTGATGAGGCATCTTCTGTATGTGTGTGCATCTCTCTCTCTATAACCATCGCATAATTTGGATGCGCCTCCCAAAACTTGAGGAATCTGACTAAATTGATTGGGGTATTCTTCTTTAGTTTTGAACTGCTCAAATGAATTCGATTAGGTTTTGCATCTGCATCTTCTATGTTCAGGTTATTAGATCAAGGCTTGGGCATAATTGCGGACAAGTTTGTATTAGTCTGAATTATAGATTTGGTAGCCTTAGGCCAGTCTTCTCTTGTTTGTCTTTCTCAATTAAGAAGGTTGACAAGTAAAGCTCTTCTACAGATAAAGTTTTCAACACTTCATGAGGTTCGCCTTGTCCGCCATGGTAATCTAGAGTCAGCAAAATCAGTTGCTAGTGGATCTAATGAAGTCCATGTCAGGGATCAAGATTCTGGAACAGGTTTTAGTCCCAACAATAACCATGAAGCTAATACTTCCGCTCAAGGTATCAATTCCAAGTTTCCAACTATTTTTACACCAAGGATCAGGTTAATGGTTGAGTGCAAGTAGCAATGATAGCAATATGTTAAATGTAAACAAGCTCACTTGATTTTTCTGTGCTTCAGAAAATGGAAAACGTAATCCATGGGAAGAAATTAACCAGGCTTTGACAGCAAAGAAGGAACTGCTATCTCAGGAGGATGGCTGGAAAAAAACTGAGAGTTCAAGCAGGAGCCCATGGTCCTATAAGGCCTTGAGAGGCAGCTCGGTCGGTCGAACAATTGCTTTATTAAGAGCACAAAACGAAATATGATGAGCACGAGATGAATGGAATATGAAGAGCACAAAACGAATTGAGTAGCATGAACTGTGCATTTGCCATCCACTTAATTTTGCAACCTCAAGGTGGGTGAGCATTTCACTTATGATGCCAAGTTTTGCTTTCGGGATGCAATGAAAACATGTAATGCAAGGGATGTTTATGGCTGAGATTTTATGTATAACTCCTTTCTGTCAGTTGTCTCCTTCATGCAGTGTGAGATCTTCAATCAATCACAACATTCTCAGTGGAGGAAATGTGATTTGTTGTTGAACTAGAAAAGCATGAAAGTCATCACCTTTGTTTATTTCCATAGGTGCTTGCTCTGAAATTGCGATTCTTTTCTTTTATGGGAGGCAAATGAAAGACCCATCTTGGTATCCGGTGTTTGCTTTTTCCTAACATTACGAGGAAAATCTCGAGGTTAGGGATGACAATAGACGTTTTGCATTGCATGCTCCGCAGGTGGAGGTGGAGGCTGTCGGGGTGCAAGATTTTGCTATACAATTTTATGAGTTTTGTCCTGATATGCGTTCTAGTTCTAAATTATTTGCCATGTGTCAAATTTTTTCCTTCTACGCTCGCAAAATTACAGTGGAAAAGTTGGATTAATTTTCGAGAGGTCTCCCATTTTTTTGTCTCTGCTCTTCATTTTTAGGAAGAAAATGCATGGTGCAAGGCTTTGTTGACATTTTTTTTAATAAATTGTTTCTCGGTGAATTTTGAATTACTTTAATTAATTATAAAATAATACCTGTTTTTATTTTATTTAGTTTTTTTTCAAAATTTTCATATGCAATTTTATGAGAATTAGGAGTATATAATTTTGACAGATTGCAATTAATTTAAAGAAATTGGATTTGATGGCAAATACTATAATTCATCAAATATTTTATATAAAGAAATAATCCATTAAAAAAAATAAAACTATTTCTTTAGATAACAATTAATGTCCTGGATTGAAAAGATAGACTTTGTTTGGAGCGGGAAATACTTGATACATGGTATCCTAATTAATCCTTTTAAGCATGAGTTTTGAAAAAGAAGAAATAAAAAAAAATTGCCCTTCATGTAGAGCACGCGAGGTTGTCAACTAGAATTTGGGAAGTTGATCGAATTAAAATCTATTAACTTTTTTTTTATATATATAAATAACTTTGTTTTGGTTTCTTAATAAAAAATTCTGTTAACTCGAGTTAATATATTTAATATATAATTAACAAAATTCTGAAAGACGGTATTTTATTATAACAAATGAAATATTCATTTTACACTTTCAAAACACAACAAAACAACTTTTTATTAAAGTAATTGTGTAATTTTACAAGGGTTCATAAGTCATCACAAAAATTAAAACAGACAATTAAGTAATTTTATATTTTAAATGCACAATAAAATAATTTTTCTATCATTAGATTCATAATTCTTTAGCACTAATGTCCAGCGTACTTCATATCTTCAATTCTTTAAGAATAATAAAATGATTTAAATGACAAAGTGAGATTTTATTTAGCTTACATGCAAGGGTATTTTTGTATATTCATTTAGTGTTTTTTTCAGGATAATTTAAGAGAAATTTTATAATTTAACAAATATAAATATTATTTTTAAAAAATAGATGACATGTTCAATGCACCCATCATCACATGAGCAACCCCCTGCCCTTCATGTAGAGCATGCGAGGTTGTCGGGTGATCAAATATTACCTTTTATAACAACGTTTGAATCATTTCGACATTCTCTCTATGTTAAGGTGCATTATCTGGCATGCATCAATCTAGTTTTGTAGTGACAACCTTTTTTTTAGTCTTACCATTTAATATTGAATTGTTTTTTTTATTCCATTTGCTTTTGTTAATAATTTTTTTATTTTTTTATTGATACATGTAATTGGTGGATTAAATAAGATATTTATTAAAAAAAACAGAATTAGAGTGTACTGTTTATGTTTGAAAAATTAAATATCGACTTAATTAATTAAATAAGTATATAAGCTTCTTTTTATGATTGAGAAATTATTTACATTAAAAAAACACACACATATTTTTAATAATAATAAAAATTATTCGAATTGTGGTGAAATTCGGTCAAATAACTAGTTAGATAATCTCATATTTAATTAGACATTGGACCAGGTTTAACCCTGGTTGGGTTTAATAACTATGCGCGGAAGGTGCTCAGTCTAAATAAAGAAAAAGAGAAAACAAATGTGTCTCAAGCTTCCCTCTTTCGCGTCGCCGCTCTCTCGGTCTCATCTGTCCTGTCCCTCCCCTTCTCATTTCTCCATCGCCGAAACCAGCTAGGGCTCAGATAAAAGAAGCTACTACTTCTACAGCTTCTCTTCAGTTTTCTCCATAGAAAAAAATTACTTCAACTTTCCATTTCTATCTGTTGATGATTCCGTGTCTACACTCTCTCTTCTAGCATTGACAAAGCTCATGAGCTCACCATTCAATCGATTAATATGCATATCTCTCTGACATGTATCAACCTCTGGGCGTACACCGCCTCATATACCGTACTCGCATTGCCAGCTACGTTAAAGCTGGTCTCATTGATTATGCAGTCAAGGTGTTCGACGAAATGACTTTGTCAGAATGTCGTGTTTTTGGCATCGATTATAACCGATTCATTGGCGTTTTGATTCGCCACTCTCGCTTCGATTTAGCCCATCACTACTATTCTAAAATGGCCCCTCTTGGGTTCTCCTTGTCTTCCTTTACTTACTCTCGTTTCATTTCAGGTTTATGCCAGACAAAAGAGTTTACCTTTATTGATAATTTGTTAAAAGACATGGAGAAACTTCATTGCGTGCCTGATATTTGGGCTTTTAATATCTATTTGAATCTTTTGTTTCGCGAGAATAGGGAAGAGTCAGCATTGGAGGTGTTTGGGAGAATGGTTGAGAGAGGGAGAGAGCCTGATGTAGTGACATTTACTATTATTATTGATGGTTTGTGTAAAATGAAGAAATTTGATGCTGCCGTTCAGTTTTGGCTTAATATGTTAGATAAAGGGATTAGGCCGGATAACAAGGCTTGTGTGGCGCTTGCTGTTGGCTTGTGTGATGGGGGGCAAGTGGATTTAGCTTATGAGCTTATAATTGGTGTAATTAGTGGTGGTCTGTCAGAGGTTAGTACATTGGTTTATAATGCACTGATTAGTGGGTTTTGTAGAGCAGGTAGGATTGATAAGGCGTTGGCTATGGTGTCTTTTATGAGTAGGACTGGGTGCAAGCCGGATTTGGTTACATACAACGTGTTGTTGAATTATTGTTGCAACGAGTTTATGTTTGAGGAGGCGGTGAAGTTGTTGAAGAAGATGGAGTGTAGTGCGATAGAACCTGATGTATATAGCTATAATCAACTTCTCAAGGCACATTGTAAAGCTAATCACCCGGATAAAGCTTATCTGTTTATGGTGACGAAGATGGTGCCAAAAGGTTTTTGTGATGTCGTTTCGTACAATACTATTATCAAAGCATTTTGCAGTATTAGTAATAACAGAAGGGCCTATAAGCTGTTTGAGGAAATGGGACGAAAGGGGATTGCCCCAGATGTTGTAACGTTCACAATACTTATAAAAGCTTTTCTTAGAGAAGGTAATTCTGATACATCAAAGAAGCTTCTTGATCTGATGGCAGGAATGGGCCTTTTGCCTGATCGTATATTTTATACGACAATCATTGATCACCACTGCAAGAGTGGGAAAGTTGAGATGGCTCACAGCATTTTTTGTGACATGGTAGAAAAAGGTATTACTCCTGATGTGGTTTCATATAATGCCCTTATAAATGGATTTTGTAAATCTTTGAGAGTAGGTGAAGTTATGCATCTATACGAGGAAATGCTGCAAAGAGGATCCTTTCCTGATGAAGTGACTTATAAGTTGATCATTGGAGCTCTTGTACGGGAAAATAAGCTTTCAGATGCTTGTAGGGTGTGGGATCAGATGATGGAGAGGGGCCTCACTCTTGACAGGGGTATATCTGAAATGCTGATCAATGCCATCCAGTCATGAGAAGTATCATTGAAACGAGAAACGGTTTGTGTATTTTGTAATTTCTATTTCCAGATCCTCTCCATGTGTGTGTTAAATGCATGTTCCAAATCTAAATGTCTTTCCTTCTTTGCTAATGCCGATTATGAATGGCAAGGTTAAGTGGAGTGATTTTACTAGGGCATTGTTTGCAATGACTACAGATGACTGATGACCATTATCCCAAGAAATCCTATTAAACTTGCCATTTCCATGTGCCAGAACTTTACCAAGAAATCCTCGTTTGAATGATGTCTAGAGAGTAGAGAATAAACAGTTTACTGTTTTGCTAGCCATTACTGATTCTTAGGCACTACATTTTCTAGTGCCAATTTTCGATGCCAAGACATTTTTGTGCCGACCAATCAGTTTGTGCCATTTACTGAATTTGAAAACAACTGCATTGTCGGAAGGTGGGTATGAGCATGCAATTGGCCCCTAAAGGATGGAGATGACTTATTGGTTTCAATCGTTATACAAATTCTCATTTTCATCAGGGAATGGTCTGAAATGTTTATAGATTAATGAGCAAGTGCATTGCTTACACATATAATGTTGATTCGAGTTCACTGCTTGACAATAATCTCATACGGCTTATATACATGTGCCTTTTCTGACTAAGCAACTGAACCATAGAATGCCCCTTCATCTAACCGGTATTTCTCTTCACCTCTGCAGTCAATTGCAAGCCCAAGTTTTGGAGTATTTTGTGGTTGGAGTACATCTTAGCATGCCTAAATTGCTGCTACTTCATTGACACTTCATCGGCTTCTTTCACGAATTGCAATAATGAGACACTCAGGTTTGAGTCCCTGCCTTTTCTTGAACTTTTCTTCTTATGCATACATACCTATAATTCTAATATTCTGCTGGTTATTTATGAAATGAAAAAAATGGTATGGAAATGGATATGGGCATAGCAACAATATGATTCCAAGACTATCTTTTTCTTTAATTATTTCTGAGTGGCATATCTCTATTTGGATAATTTCAAATTGGAATGTTGTCAAGGAAACTGACATTTAACTGAAAATATGCAGTGCATGGTGGGGCTGGTGCTTTGAAGTCAGATGCTTCAAAAAAATATGTGGCTTATACTCGTAAGATTTGCCCCCTTCTATTGAAACATTATTATTTCTCCTCATAATGATATCATTGCGACATGTCCATGTTCCTTTTCTTCCATCTTTTCACTTTCAGCTTGAGGATGTATGTTGTATATGAATAATCAGACCCTTTTTCACTTTGACCCTCGGTCATTGGGGGTGATATAACAGAATCACTAACCATTATGTTTTTTTAGTCCACTCTTCGTATTCTTAACAGAAAATGAAGTGCCAAGAAACAGGGATGCCATCTGTCAAAATTTATGAATTTCTATTTGCATTTTAGCTTTTCATTTTCTCCATAGTCTCCCCATACATTCCCGTAAAGCAAAGCTGTAGGATCTTTATATTAAGAATGTCTTCCAATATCTCTCTCACCATCTTAACAAATTATTCATGTTTCTTGAGTGTGATTAGGCTGCTTCAACAGTGTCAGACATCCAGGATCGCTAATGATGGATCTCAAGCTTTAAAATCCAGATGCAGATGTATGGCTTCTCAAATCCTAAATGTATCAAAGGTGACATCCTGGATATCCCATTCTTAGTAATATCATGTTAAATGGAAACAAAACTGAAAGCAGATATTTGATTCGAGATGACTGTTGCTAATTCTTTGCTAGTATTTCTTTGGATCTTGCAGGAGATGAGCTAATTAAAGGGAAAGGTTTCCTCATTTTGTCTGAATATCTGTTAGCTGCCCCTTTTGCCGATCTCAAAATTTTAATAAAACACATCTTATTCTGAGGAGAGCGCAGGGCTGAAATTGTGACTCCAATTGATAGGCCTCCTACAAAGATGACATACAGATGAAGAACTGATTGCTTATTAAGTGAGCCTTCTCTTACGGAACTCAGATTTTTTTTTTCAAACATGAGCTGGTAATTTTAAGTAAAAAATAGAGCCCTGTATAGGAGAAATTGAAAGCATCCAATCTGCTGCCAGTTTTCTTCCTTGCTATAGGACTAGGAGCAGCTAGTTTCTTTGGCACTAAATATTTCCATCTTCTTCTCCACTTCGCTGGCCATTATGCAGTAGAAACAATTTATTATCGTTGTTCCAGTGGGAAGAGAAATGCGAAAGTGGAAATTCCTCTCTTGTATTTTTGCTTCACTGGTGACCAAACTGTTTTGTTGTAGGAAGCAGAAGATGGTTATGCACGTTCAGAATCGCTGTTACAAGCTGCCAATTCTGAGATCAAGACCGTGTTCTTAGGGTGACATATCCACGGCATCAAGAAGCAGCCCACAGTCCAAAGAGTCCCACAAGCACAGTTTTATGGGATGCCAAGACCTGTTCGAACCAACCCATAACATGGTTAGGTGCAGTTTTCTGCACAATTTTTTGCTTCGTAATATTCCTAGGAGGCCTTATTGTCCTTATAGTCTACTGTATTTCGTCCACGTAGTCCACGGTTTAATGTTTCCAGTGCCACCTTAAATACAGCGTCCATCGATGCAGACTCTCTTCTTGACGCCGATCTCTCTGTGCTAGCAAACTAAACCAATCCAAACAGGAAAGTGAGCGTAGACTTCAGTTACCTGATCATCGATCTATACTACGGAAGCACTCTTATTGCTAGTCAAGGCTGAGTCAAGGTTTGGAAATGTTCATATGGTTTCTAGTCAGGTTCGGCTTCCTGTAATGGAAAGCGAACAGCTTCGAAGCAGATTAGCAGAAACGGAGTCCTACTTGATGTGAAGGGAGTCTTCAGGGTGCGATCGAAACTTGGGAGTTTGCTGTGGTATTCGTATAGGCTGTATGGTCATTGCATTATCTTGACAAGTCCTCCCAGTGGTGTCCTTCGAGCTACCAAATGCAGAACAGAACGATGATAGGAGAACCAATCCTGTATACATAACCGGCAAACATTGTTCGATTTTGCACATTGTTAAGAGCATCAGCATTGAAGTGGTTGTTCCCTGGTCTTGTTTTCTACTTCTTTTTCCAGGTTCTGATTTTCGTGGATTTCAGGATTTTAGTTCTTGCCCCGTTTCACGTTCATGTCTATGCATCACTGGAAGTTCCAAAGTGCATTACCTTCAAGTAGATAGAGAGTGCAAGATGGAGAGCGTAAAGTTAAAATATTTTTTTTCATTTTTAACATTAAAATTAATTTATTAAAAAACATTATTTTAAATGTTTTTTCAAATCAAATATATTTTTAAAAACACACCTAAATATAATTGCAAACACAACAACAAACTGCGTTATATTTTTTTCTTTCTTTCATGATTATCATTGAACTCTCTTTATTTTAAAGGGGTGAATTTTTTACTATGTTTTAAGTTTTTATTACAAAATACAGTCTTGAACAAGAAAACGTCTTCTGAGGTGGGGGAAATGGATCGATGCAACTGAGCCAGAGGCTCATGTAGCTATGGCTGTCTGCAGAGAGTTCCAAAAACTTCAACACAGAGTTTGGTTGACATGTTTGAGCCCTCTCTCTACAACGTGTTAATTGTTTTGTTTTGTCTAAAATGTTAGGGCACAATGGCACTTGTGGCTGAATTTATTGAAAGAGAAGGGGCAATAGGTGCAGAAGCTGAGAAGACAGAAAACAAACAGTAGCAGAGTGTGTGAAATCTCTTTCATTGCAACCCCTTTCTTGTGCAAGTTTTGTACGGGAAAATTACAGCATTTGTGTGATAAATTCAAACGTGTTCTTGAGTGTTATCAGATAAGCAATCAAACCACAGCCCGTTAGGAATCAATTGAGCAATTATGAATTTGTACTGGGAGTTAAATGCTCTTATTTATGAAAAAGATAGCTCCTGGATGACTAGTAATAGGAAACCTTACCTCTTTAAATAATTGAACCACAGGAGGCAACAATCAATTAGCCTAACAGGGGCAAATAGTACTGATATGTTTTGTACTCATTGTTGACTTTTAGTCAGTGGTGAGGATAATTAGTCTCAAGGTAGCTCAGACATTCTACATGCTAAACTCTTATGGCTCTCTATGATGTACCTTTATGGCTTCCTCTTATCTTACTTCTGGCACTACTGCTTCTATTTATGAAAAAGATGGAAGTTATGAGACAAAGCGAGCAGCTTCTTCCTCCAAGCCCTCCTAAGCTTCCAATTTTAGGCAACTTGCACCAACTTGGATCACTGCCTCACCAATCTCTGTGGCAACTCTCCAAGAAATATGGCCCTGTCATGCTAATTCGACTTGGTCGAATACCAACCGTCGTAATCTCCTCTGCTGAGGCAGCAAGAGAGGTCTTAAAAGTTCATGATCTTGCCTTTTGCAGTAGACCTCTTTTAGCTGGGGCTGGGAGACTCACGTACAATTATCTAGACATGGCATTTTCACCATATAGTGATTACTGGAGAAACATGAGAAAAATTGTTACTTTGGAGCTCTTCAGCTTGAAAAGGGTGCAGTCTTTCCGGTTCATCAGGGAAGAAGAAGTTGGCTTGCTGGTCAATTTTATCTCTGAGTCATCAGCTTTAGCAGCACCTGTTGATCTTACTCAGAAATTATATGCTCTCGTTGCGAATATAACATTCAGGATTGCTTATGGATTCAATTATCGAGGAACTAGCTTTGATCGAGATAAATTTCATGAAGTTGTTCATGACGCAGAGGCTGTAGTGGGAAGCATCTCAGCAGATGAATCCATCCCGTATTTAGGGTGGATTGTGGATTGGCTTACTGGTCATCGTGCAAGGACTGAGAGAGTTTTCCATGAAGTAGATACTTTCTTTCAGCATGTTATTGATAATCATCTTAAACCTGGAAGGATAAAGGAGCACGATGACATGGTAGATGTTCTGCTGAGAATCGAGAAGGCGCAGACTGAACCTGGTGCATCTCAGTTCACAAAGGATAATATCAAGGCAACCCTCCTGGTATGCTGTTCAACATTGCCATTATCATACATTAAATCCTGAGCTTCAATAGATTACCTTTTGTTATTAAGTGTATATGTAGTGCCTATCATTTCATTGCCGCTAGCATATTTCAGAATTTACCACCAGGCTTTTAGGGAGCACCAAGCCACAGGCCTTTGGTTGTCTGAAACAGGAATCTAGTAATCTAGTTTCACATATACATGTAAAGGGTCCAGCTGATAAGCCGTCAAAGTTAGATAGTTTTTCTTGGGTGCCCAGTGGTAAATATATAAGATGTACAAGTACGTTTTTAGTATAGGCTTTTGGGTTGGCGTCTATCATTATATCTAAGCCCTTGTTTGTGCATTGCCAAAGCTTTTTCAAGTGCTTTTATATCAGAAAATTTTGTTGTGTTTCTTGGCATGGTTGCTATACCATTTAGAAAAACCCCTCAGAGTATAATCTCAAAGCTAAGTTGTTGTGCTTGATACATTTGCATGATTCTTGAGATTCATCTCTGTGCAAGTGTTGGGAATACCAAGAACAACATGCTAAATGAAGCTGACTGCTGTCCAGCAACATCATGCGCTGTAATTTCTGTTGTAAACTAAAGCTATAAAGAAATATTTGCTTGCTGTTATTATGAAATTAATTGCCTACTTTTCTCTATTGTTTCAACAAATTAATTGTCTGATTGGATTCTGATGTTTGTCTATCAGAATGTATTTCTGGGAGGAGTAGACACTGTTTCACTGACAGTGAATTGGGCAATGGCAGAACTTGTTAGGAATCCAAGAGTGATGAAGAAAGTGCAGGATGAAGTTAGGAAATGCGTTGGAAATAAGGGAAGAGTTACTGAAAGCGACATCGATCAACTTGAGTATCTCCGGATGGTAATAAAAGAAACTCTGAGACTGCACCCTCCTGCACCACTACTTCTCCCACGAGAAACCATGTCTCACTGTAAGGTCAGTGGTCATAATATCTACCCGAAGATGCTGGTCCAAATTAATGTCTGGGCAATTGGACGTGACCCCAGGTACTGGAAGGATCCTGAAGAGTTTTTCCCTGAAAGATTCCTTGATAGCTCCTTTGACTATAAAGGACAAACCTTTGAGTATTTGCCATTTGGATCTGGTCGAAGAATTTGTCCTGGGATTCATATGGGATCTATAACAATGGAGATTATACTTGCAAATCTCTTGTATTGTTTTGATTGGGTTTTTCCCGATGGGATGAAGAAGGAAGATATCAACATGGAAGAGAAAGCTGGTGTTAGTCTTACTACCTCTAAGAAGACACCTCTCATCCTTGTACCGGTCAACTACCTTCAGTGACTATCAGAAGATATCGTGATCCCATAAGCATATCTATAGTTTCATGCACTTAAGAATGTATGATTGTGCTTTTCTTTCTTTTTAGCTTTTGTTCCGAAGCATAGGCTCGGATCAGAACACCTCTTTCGAGGTGGGGGACATGGATGCCATTGAGCCAGAGGCTCATGGCACTTAAAAAGTACGATTTGTGCACGATTGTAATATATGCGAGTAATGTGTATGTATGTGCTTGTAGTTATGGCTGTCTGTAGAGAGTTTCAAGAATTTCAACACAAAGAGTTTGGTTGAAATGTTTAAGCCCTCTCTCTTTTTATTCCGTGTCTATCTTAAATGCCTGAGGATGATTGAGTTGGAATTAGTGTTCAATAATGTTAAAGGGTGTCGGTGCTTAATTCAGGCTTCTGTCACTTCATTGTCTAAAAAATGATTAGCAAGTATCCTCCAATAAGGTTCAAGTAATCAACTTGATAGGCCACAATCAGTCCGGTTCAAGTAATCAACTTGATAGGTCACAATCAGTCCATGAAATACTATAGTGCAAATTGTATTATGCTGTGGGGTGAGAATTAATGGCAAGAGTTTTAATTGGAACAAGCTTCACATTACTGATCTTGAAACAGTTTAAATATAATAATAATAATAATTTCTGATTCTGAAATCATATTTCTAAGAATTAGAATAGATGTTATTGACATCAAGTCAATCAGGCATTATTAAAAATCAAATAATTATTTAACCTATTCTTAAGCAACAAAGCTTCGTGGACATGACCAACAACTTAGACCAAGTCTTTGACAAGTGAACCTTCTCCCTCCATGGCTCTTGCACATGAAAAATACATTGATGACAGCTCTTAGTCCAAATATTTCAGGTTCTTCACGAGCATTCTTAAAGATCCTTTTGGTTTATCAATACTTCATCTAGTGATAGAAACCTTGTCCTTAAGATTTATATTGATGAACTTGTCATATAATTCTTGAGTGTTCTCCCATGTAGCATCATCGACTAGAAGTCGTTTTCATTGCCAAGCTTTCTTCAATGAATTTGGATCCTCATTTTACTCAACGTGTATCCAATATAACCTCCGACTCCAGAAGTAAGTCACCATCATCAGCCATTGGAGGTAAGTCAATACTAGCATCAATAATTTCACCCAACCTTTTTTTTAGAAGGGACACATGGAAAATTAGGTGAATACAAGAGTCGGAGGGGGGGGGGGAGCTTGAGTTTATAGGCAACATTTCCAATTTTTTCCTTAATTGGAAATGACCCATAAAATTTGCTTGTAAGCTTTTGATAGGCTCTTTTGAACACAATCTATTTTTGGTAGAGATGTCACTTCAGAAACACCAAATCGTCGATTTGAAATTCAATGTCTCGGTGTTTGGACTTGTTGTTTCATTCAATTATTTATTATATGTAAATTACTTTTTAGATGCCGTAACAAAGCATCTCTAGAAGCCAAGTTTTTGTCAACTTCATGTATAGGACAATACCTTCATGGTAATGAAGGATTGTTGGAGGAGGCCTTCTATATAGAGCTTGGAAGGGAGTCATTCCTGTAAATGCTTGATAGGTAGTATTATACCAAAACTTAGCCCATGAAAGGAAGGAATGCCACTTACGGGGTTGCTGGTAAGTAAAACGATGAATATATTTTTCAATATAATGATTGATGACTTCCGTTTGTCCATTGATTTGCGGATGATAAACAAAGCTTGTCTTTAATTGGGTGCTTGACATTTTGAAGAATTCTTGCCAAAAATGACTAATGAACACTGGGTCTTGATCGTTGATGATGGATTGAGGCATACAATGAAGTTTAACTATTCCAGCAATGACTGTTTCAACCACCAATTTAGCTGTATATGGGTGTGAAAGGGCCAAGAAATGCGTTAATTTGCTCAACTTGTCAACAACAACAAGAATTGAAGTTTTGCTACTGGAAAGGGGAAGACCTTCAATGAAATCCAGCGTGATATCATCCCAAACTTGATATGGGATTGTAAGAGGCTGGAAAAATTCTGTTGGCAATAAAGTCTTATTTTTAGTGTGTTGGCATACATCACAAAAAGCAACGTAATTCTTCATAGCATGGAACATGGATGGCCAACAAAATTGTTGTGTTAGTCTCTTATATGTCCATAATACACTTGAATGTCCACCACTTGGGGAATCATGTAATTCATGTAAAAGTTATGGAATAATGTTGGCATGAGGAGGCACAACTACACGATTCTTGTAGCAACCAACCCGTTACGCTAGTTGTAAGGAACACCTAGATTTTCAATTGCTTTGTTGCTTATTTTCATCATGCAAGGATTAGTGTGAGCTTCTGTTTTAATCGTATCCCATAATGAAGTGTAAGCAACAAACAAGGTATCAAGACTATGACTGTCTGTCACCCATGATAGTGCATCAGCTGTATTATTCTTGTGGCTTGGTTTATAGGTGATCTCATAATCATAGCCAAGCAGTTTAGTTACCCATTTTTATTGTTTAGGTGTTGATATGCGTTGCTCCAAAAAGTACTTGAGGCTCCGCTGATCAATTTGGATATAAAACTTTCGATCCAGCAAAAATGGTCTCCACGTTTGAATTGCATAAATGATGGATAACATTTCTTTGGCATACACAGACCAGGATTGTTTGGTAGTATCCGAGGCTCAACTCATGAATGCAATAAGTTTCCCTTGTTGACTCAAAATTGCCCATATTTCATTGCCGGAAGCATCTCATTCAATAGTAAATGGATCATTGAAATTCAATATTGCAAGTGTTGGTATAGTAGTTATGGCTTTTTTAAAACTCTTAAAAAGCATTTTCAGCTACATCTGGCCATCTAAAATTTCCCTTTTTAAGAGGTTAGTGAGAGGACGTACAATGAGGCTGTAATTGCGAACAAATTTTTGATAATAACATGTAAGTCCTAAAAATCCACGTAACTTATAAACATTAATAGGTCGAGGCCAATTCAACATAGTTTTAATTTTGTTTTGATCCACCTTAACTCTTTAGGGAGTCACAATATGCTCTAAATATTCCAATTCTAGTAAACTGAAGGCACATTTACTAAATTTAACAAAAAACTGATGTTGTCTTAGTATTTCAAAAACCTTTTTAACATGTTCAAGATGCATGATCCAATTGGGGTTATAAATTAAAATGTCATCAAAGAAGACTAGTATGAATTTATAGAGGTAAGGAAGAAATACTGAATTCATAATTGCTTGAAAAGTAGATAGAGCATTACAAAGATCAAATGACATAACTAAGTATTCATAATAACCATTATGAGTATGAAAGACAGTTTTATGAATATATATGGGATGTACTCGTACCTGGTGGTATCTTGATTGTAAATCAAGTTTGGTGAAATAAGTAACTTCATGAAGCTCATAGAGCATGTCATCAACTATAGGAATATGAAATCTATCTTTGATGGCTACAAAATTAAGCGCTTTATAGCCAGTGCAAAACCACTATAAACCATCTTTTTTTTTTTTACCAACAAAACAATTGATGAAAAAGGACTAGTACTATATTTTATTAGCCCCAATTTTAACATGTCATGAACTTGTTTTTCAATTTCAGCTTTTTAAAAATAGACATACCTATATGGTCGCACATTAATGGGCTCTGTTTTCTCTTTCAAATGATGTGATGATCTACTTCTCTTGTGAGGGGAAGTTGCGCTAGCTCTTGGAATAGATCTTTAAATTCCTCAATAGTTGTTTTATCTCAAGATTGCATAATGTGATGTGGGATCAACTAAGGATTGAAGACAAATGGCAAACATAGAGCTCCATTGTCATAAATATTTGGAAATAACTTTCATTGATATGGATTGAATTGATGTGTCCATCCCTTGTAACTTGTGAGTTCCATTACACCACTAGAACTCCATTGCTAACTGCTTCTAATTAAATACCATGGTGCCCAATTGTTCCAACCTATGAACTTCTAAGATCAAATCCAACCCAATTAATGGTAAGGCATATAAAGTGAGGACAAAAAGAATACCTTGGAGTGCAATATAAATATTTTCAAATCTTCCTTGACATTTTAATGGTCCTCCATTCACCACCCTGATATTGAAAGATTCGGTTGGGACTACTGGTAGTTACAACATATTAGCTACCTTTTCACTAATAAAATTATGAGTAAACCTACTATCAATGAGAACAACTACCTCATAGAGCCCAATTTTTGCCAATACCCGTATGGTTTTATATGTTGTCCATCCTGAGAATGCATGAAGTGATATTTTAGATTGGAATTCCATCGAGCTTTTGATATCGTCTCCATTTGGATATTCACAATAACCTTCTAACAGTATAAGTTGTGGCCCCTTATAGCTGTGACCAGGTGTGAATTTCTCTTCACAATTAAAACATGGCCCATGTGTTCTTCTCTTGTGCATTTCATCCTAGGAGAGTCTTTTTATAGGCGAAGCTATCTTGAATCTTGTTCATGAAGGGTAGTCGATAGTAGTTCGATTGACAGATCGTGTGACTTTTCATTGGTGGTTTAGCTGCTCATCTCTCATTCATGCAAGGCTACTAGCTTCTTTCAAGGATTTTGGTTTGAACATTCTTATGCCATCAACTATTTTTGGTTTGAGGCAGCCCATGAATCAAAGTCCTGACATTCAGTAGGACTAAATCTTGCCCATAATTCTTCTTGAAAAGTGCTCCATGTTACCTTCCTACCTTCTTCTTTATAGGATCTTCTTAACCATTGCCACCATTGATTAGCCTCACCTTGTAAGTGGAAAAAAGCTAGAGACACCTTTTGAGATTTAGTGGTGCTTTAAAATTAAAAAAAAATTAATCCACTATTATGAACCATTCAGTAGGGTCATCTCTAGAAAAACGAGGGAACTCTAAACTGGCTAATTTAAAAGAAAATAATGGTCATCCTCTTTCTGAGATATCTTTGTATTCCTCTCTTATGAAACGAGAGCGCCCATTAAGAGAGCTTGCAGTAGGGTCAGAATTGTTGCTAATAGATGCAGTTTGGTTGGAGAGCAGGACTTCAGAGAGCTTGCTAAGATCATCCTCTATTTGGTGACTTATCATTAACACCAATCTTCATGTGACTAAAGCTATTTTGGAATCCACCCAGTCCAGCCTCTAAACTTTCGATCCTTTCTTTATTAGTACCCATGGCTCTGATATCAATGATAGGTCCTAATCAGGCTATGAAATGCTATAGTGCAGATTGTATTCTACTTAGAGTGAGAATTAACCGTAAGAGTTTTAATTAGAATTAATTGGAATAAGCTTGACATTACTGATTTTGAAAGGGTTTAAATGCAAGAATAAAAAATAACAACTACTTCTAATTCTGAGATCATATCTCTAAGAATTATGACATTAATAGCAATTTGCAATAAGCCAATCATGTATTATTGAAAATCAAATAATAACTACTTGACCTATTCTTAAACAAACAAGCTTTATAGACATGGCCAATAACTTAAACCAAGTCTTTGGCAACAAAACCTTCTTCTTACATAGCTCCTGCATATGGAAAATGCATTTACAATGACAGCTCTTAATCTAAATATTTAGGGTTCTTCATGGGCACTTTTAAAGATCTTTTTGGTTTATCACAATTGACCCTGAATTTATTGATAATTTGCCAGCAAAATAGATTTTGTCTCAAGGAATCTTTTGTGAAACATCTAATCCATAAATTTAGGGAAATCATGTATTAGAGTTGCAAATTAATAGTTGAAATTTATTACCTCAATCCGTCCTATGGCTTGTTAAGTACGCTGGACATGCTCAAAACTATCTTTAGTGAGCTTTTGCTTCTAGAAAGAGTTCTTGATTTATTTTCACTCAATAAATAAAGACAAAAATTAATGAAATATCATAGACAATAATTAAGACGGTCCCTAAGTGGTGATGACACACACTAATTGATTTTGTGGACCAAATACAATTTTAAAGGGCTAAAATAATAAAATTTAGTGTGCTAGTGTAGGGCTAAGACTGAGCATGCATGATAGAGAAATGGATTTATGCAACATGTAATCTATAATACTCTCACCTGAGAGTGTACTTAAGTTGAGATACCCAAATCATGTGAACAAGTTTATTCTTATGAGATTTCTTTTATGGTGTATTCTCTTGCTTTTTCCAAGACAAATTCTCGAGTTAAAATACATAATGAGCATCATGGGAATTTGCATAATCCTCTTGCGGGCTGAAATACAACATGAGACATAGCAAAGCCAAAGCTGATTCCAGATATTGCATTATGGGGTCAACTGTTCATGTTCCATTGTTGTTATAGCTAGATTTAAAGTAAAGAGTTATTTGAAATTGATGTTTGCTTTCAGAAGCAGAACCATGCTATTTAAGATTAGTATTGTCATTATATTTTGCATCTTTTACTAAAAATAACAATAAGGCAATGCATGTCAAACTCAACTGGGCATTTGAAAATCAAATAAAACATGTCTAGTTGATTCCATCAAATTACTTGATATCTTAACTCATTCACAATGTAATTATCTCAAGTTAATTAGAACAATATCCTGAAAGAAATAACATCCAATTCCAACCTCCTAGTTGGTTATATCCACCGAAATGCAAACTCAACTGTTTAGATTGCTTCAAGAGTTGTCAAGATTCTGTTTAGTTAATCTTTTATTTTAAGCAATCAATTCATTTCAGGTCAAATAAAACAATACATATATGTTTACTCTCTTTAACTTTCTTCCTACTTTCTTTCTTCACTTAATACTTTCAATTTGTATCAAAGCAATTTTCTTAAGGGACCTATAATGGAAGTTGAAGTAAGTTTTTCTCACATTACTTCTCCTGTCTCTGATGGAGAGAATTATCAATTTTGGGCAGTGAAAATAAAAATTTATTTGGAGGCTTTAGATTTTTGGGAAGCTATTGAAGAGAATTATGATGTCCCTTCATTACTAAATACTCCAACCATGATCTAGATCAAAAGTCACAAAGAGAGAGAAACAAATAAATCAAAAGCAAAAGCATGTTTGTTTGTTGTTGTTTCAACAACCATTTTTATAAGAATCATGTCTTTTAAATCAACAAAAAAAGTCTAGGATTGTTTGAAGGAAAAATATGCAGGAGATGAAAAAACTCGTGGCATACAAAGTCTAAACTTGATACAAGAGTCTGGGCCGCAAAGAATGAAAGAATACGAGACTATAAAGGAAATCTCAGATATGTTGCTTGGTATTGTAAACAAAGTCAGATTGCTAGGAACCACATTCACGAACTCTAGAATTGTAAAAAACTTCAAATGATCTGTAAAATATGAATCTTCAATTACTACATTAAAGAATACAAAAGATCTGTAAAAAATTACATTAACAGAACTTTTAAATGCCTTAAGAGCTCAAGAAGAACGAATACTTATGAGGCAGAATCATTAAAGAGCTTTAAAAGCTAAGTATAAGATTTTGAAAAGGATAAGAAGTTTTTCAAGAAAAAACAAGCTGCAAGTAGCAGTAAGTTTCCTGCAAATCAATTTTAGAACAAAGGAAAAAAAATTTAAAAGAAATTTTCCACCATGTCAACACTGTAATAAGATAGGCCATCCACCATTCAAGTGTTGGAAAAGACCTGATGCAAGGTGTAGTAAATGCAATTAACTTGGATATAAAGCAGTTATTTGCATAACTAAACCTCAGAAACAAGATGAAAATGCTCAAGTTACTAGTTAAGATGATGAAGATCAAATTTCCGTAACTACGTGTTTTTCAGTTAAAGAAGTCTTATCTAACTTATCTGTGATGCTTGAGTTTCAGAATATATTCTTAGGCGGAGTTGACACCGGTGCCATCACTGTCATCTGGGCAACGGCAGAGATTGCTAGAAATCCAATAATAATGAAGAAAGCACAAGAAGAAATTAGGAGCTCTGTTGGACAGAAAGGAAGAGCAACTGAGGAGAGTACAGATGAGCTTCAATATCTCAAGATGGTAATAAAAGAAACTCTGAGATTGCACCCTCCTGCCCCCCTGCTTCAAATCAATGGTTATGACATTTACCTCAAAACACTGATACAAGTTAATGCTTGGGCAATTGGAAGAGATCCTGAGTACTGGAGAGATTCTGAAGAGTTCTTCCCTGAAAGATTTGTTTACAGCCCCATTGACTATAAAGGACAACGTTTCGAGTTTTTGCCATTTGGATCTGGTCGAAGAGTTTGTCCTCGGATACTTGTGGGAGTAACAATGGTGGAGCTTGCACTCGCTAATCTCTTATACTGTTTTGATTGGAAATTACCCAACGCAGTAGCCATCAACATGGAGGAGGCAGCTGGCCTTGCCATCTCTAAGAAGATGCCTCTTTTCCTTGTGCCTATCAACTATCCTCAGCGGGCACAACCAGATAAAATGGGCTGAATATCACTGCTTTCTAAACATACGTGTTCTTAAATGTCTGTATTACTCTGCTAACAGATTGTCTTATGTAAAGATGTCTGTGTGATTTACATGCGGTGGAGGATGTACTGTTGGATGTACACGCACCAAATGAATTATAGAACCCATCTTCTTCAGCCAAAGAAAATAATAATAATTAAAAAAAAAAAAAATCAGTCTCAAAAAGCTTCAAGTGTGTGCGTGAGTAGAACGTATTGTCTTGCACTTTTGTCGACAGGAGTTGAACATTCCTTGTTTTGTTCAGCTGCCTTCTACTAAACTCTGCAACCAGTGTTGAGAACGGATCTTGAGAGTTACCAACAAATCGATTCACTCTGCGATCCTACAGATTGATGTATCCTCCGTGTCCAATGAGATCGATGCCCATCAAAACCTGAAAGAAGAGCTTTAGAACTACCAAAGAACCATAAAAGATGCACACAGGTTACGGAGATAGCAACGGGCAACTTGGAGATCTTTCTTTTGACTCCATATAAAGGGATAGTGGAAGACTTGGCATAAGACCTTAAAAGTTGAATCATAATAATGAGGAGAAGAAAACAGAGATTGAATTGAAGAAATTTGACAAGAAACTGCTCCATCTTGACTGTAAAGTACATCATCATCTTGGGCAATGTTCAGAAGTATACAGCAGAGAGTCAATCATGCATATGCTTGTGCAAATCTTCTTCATTATATGGAAAAAAAAAAAAAAAAAAGCTAACCTTGAAGAATGAAGATGTATTGACTATCATTTCTATAATTTTGAGAGTTCGTGATACATACACAAAAAAGGAAAAAGGAAAAGAGACGATCATAGGAAGGGTTCGGAAAGCTCCATTTCATTTGAACTCTGTAGTTGTGTCTCGGTATTGCGGTAGCCTACAAAGTCCAGCCCAAGCCACTGCCAAGGCCAACATACATATCTAGGCCCATTTCGGCCCCTCAAATCTTCTCGAGTTTCAAGCTCTTCCAGCTGATGGCTGAGCTCCTCTATCCTATCCCTCAGCCTAGACGCCCTCATGTCAGCCAAACTCAATGACTTCTCAGCAGCCTCTCTTGCTGCCATGGCAGCAGCTGCTGTTTCTTCTTTGAATTTTAACTTCTTCTCTGAGTCTAATATGGCTTGCCTTGCCTCTTCAAGTTCTTGTTTAACTGCCGACAGCTGCAAATACATAATGATTAAGCACAAGATCCAACCAGTACTTCTTCGGAAAGTATTTTGAGTATCAAGATACATAGGGTTTTTTTATCTTTGCTTTAAACAGTTCATCAAGCTGCCTCGCACCATATTAATGTAAACATATTAACCCAATTCCATAATTTAAATATTCAAAAAAAAGAAAGAAAAAAAGAAGAACAATTATGCCTCCCATGTTTCAATCTATGAGTAGCACCAGAAAAGAGGAGGATTTGGAATCAACGAGGGCTTTTCAACTATAGCTCTCAAGATATCTCATTAGTCTAAAGCCTCTACTATTCAACAAATGAAACCTTCTCTAGCCAACAATATGATAGAGCAATTATTTCTCACCTACTTTCCTAGAGAATTGCAGTGTCTAACAGAACCTGCTTAATTGTGGTTTTGTAACATATCATTTCTCTGTTGCCTTTAGCTCTAACTAGCTTCTAGTTTAATTCTCATTATTTTAGTTTGCTCAAGCTAAACCGCTCTTGCCAATCAAAGAATCATTATCTCAAAAGTTACTTGCAAAAGCATCTTCTGTTATTATTTGGAAATTCGATGACTAAAGTGATTTGGTTAAATTACGATATCAAGAAAGTGGGTTTCACGAGTTCACACAATCAGCCATCAAATATCAGGTAAAATGTCCAAGCATAAATTTTATGACCATCTGTTCAACATACCTGAGCCACAAACTCTTGTTCAACTGCTCTACCCGCAGCAGCCTCTTGCTCAGCTGCTACTTTCCACCTTGTAATTTCTTCTTCTGCAGCAGCAATGTCTGTCATAAGTCCTTCAACCTACAATGCCAGAGAGGTGAACTTGGTAATCAGAACACCAAAACGCAAAAGATTATTTGTCCTTCTGAAGTGTTCCATGGACAGTGTAGTTAACTGCCTGATGTTGAACTGATCTAAGCAAAACATTAACAGCTTACGCTTTCATTTGCCACTCTCTCCTTCTCTTCAAGCTCCTCTATCCTGCGCAGTCTATGACTTAGTTCCTTGGCTTGAATCTCTATATGCTCTTTAAGTAAACTTGACTCTGCCCTTAATACAGGTAACCACAAAACATAACAGCCTAGTCAGTACAAAAATAGAACATGTTCACTGTCTACATGCAGCCTTACGATTACAGGAATCATTCTAGATACCTTAGTTCCTCCACAGAATGCTGCAGCTCAATGATCTCAAGCTGAGATGCCTTAACGATGTTCTCCAAAGCACCGGCCTGTGTGCAACATACAAGCGCAACAGCAAATCAGGATTTCAAACATACAAACATAAAAAACAGGATTGAACAAATCAACTCTAACAGACACTTACTAGAGTGTATAATTCATCACTCTCTGTTTCCAGTGAGCCGCCTTTATCACCAGATACCTCACCATCACCAAGAACTTTACTGAATTTGAAATCAATCCCAGCCTCTCTTAAACCATTTTCAGCCACTTGAAACAACTCATTTGTTTTAGAGGATGGATCTAATTTCATCCTCTTCGACAAGGCACTCCTAAGTAAAGTACCAATGTGTTCTTTCTCCGTCATTAATCGACCCACTGTTTCATTCAAATTCTTCACTTCATGATTCTTCTCCTCTACTAAATCCCTTGTTTTTTCAGCAACAATTCTACTCAAATCATAAATTGATTCCATCCCTGCTAAAGAAGCACGGATATTCTCCTCCACATCCGTTTGCTGGGGAAGAAACAGCGACTCTGACACCTCGGAATTCAAATGACTACTGTTAACTATCTCAATAGCATCATAAAGCTGGTCATGGATTTTCGCCACCAAATTCAACTGATCAAACAACAAAGGTCTATGCGATTCCATCTTCGACTCCAAATTCCTCAACTTGTCATCATACTCACCAACTAAGTCCCTCATCTCCGAAGCCTCCTTCTCCACCAAATGCATCTTCTCCAACATCTCTCTCTCGATCTCCGACACTTTCCCCTCTTTCTCAACCACACTCTTCTCTAAACCCTCAATCAGAGTCGTTTTCTTGGCAACTTCATCTCTCAATCCACTGATTGCAGCTTCAAGCTGAGAAACCTCAATGGCAATCTCGTAATTCCTCTGCTCTATCTGCTCTCTCGCATCATTTCTAGATTTTGCAGTGACATCAATCTGCCTAACAAGCTCCTCAACAATCTCATTTGTCCTCTTAATAACTCCATAGGCAACCGCCGGTAATCCACTGTATTTCTGCGACCTAGGCAATCCTTCCGCCGCGAAATTCTTGAAATTACTAAGCTTCCCCGATATCTTCTCAATTCCACTCACTAACATATGCCTCGATTTCTCGGTCTCCGATTGCAAATCATCGAATTTTTTCTGAGTCTCCTCTTTCGACCTGTTCACTTGAATCAATTCATTCGATAATTTCTCGTTAGCTTTCAACGCCTCTTCTTTCTCTCTCATGGCTTCGTCTCTCTGCCTCGAGCACTCGTCTCGCTTTTTGATTGCTTCGTGCGCGAGAGCTTTTAATCGATTGAATGACACTTGAATTTCGGATTTCGAAGCCTCTGCTGCCTCCCGTGCGGCTCGCTCTCGATCGAGGAGCTCGCGGAATTTCTCGACGGAAATATCTTCTTGACTCGGACTTTTCATTACGATCGGCACCGGTTCATCCCCTTCCACATCGCTCAACACCGCATCGGCGTCATCGTCAACGGTGTTCGCCATTTCAGAATAATTCAAATCAAAATTCCCAAACCCTACTGTCTTTAATAATTATATATAATTTAGGTTTCTTTTTTAAGCCCTAAAGTAAAGAGTGATGGAGCAAGCAAGGATTACTTGCAATAAACGGATAACAGAAGGGAAGGAGGAGATGGAATTTGTGACGGATTAGGAAACAAAGGGATTGAGGAAGCAAAATTGACGGAAGGAGATGCTATCGTACCTGACGTGGAAGGCGGGGAGAAAGACAATGTGAACAACACAACAGCGAAGCTGCTTTTTTCGTACCAACCGGTCTCTTGTCTGTTTTTTTTTTTTTTTTCAAAAACAAATTTACAACACGAACAGAGAACTTCAGAATTAGTCCTTGGTTATTTGGGATGGTAACGATTAGCCCCTCAATAGTTATAATTTTTAATTAGGTCCAGATTATTAAATAGCATACGTTAT
The DNA here is from genome assembly GCA_964019445.1 of Populus tremula. Classification (NCBI taxonomy): domain Eukaryota; kingdom Viridiplantae; phylum Streptophyta; class Magnoliopsida; order Malpighiales; family Salicaceae; genus Populus; species Populus tremula. The sequence continues at coordinate 12,507,548 of CAXHTJ010000018.1, read as the reverse complement.
CTTTTCTTTGTTGATGTTATTTATACTGTATAAACATGTCTTTATGCATAATATACGGTATATATTCGTTGGTTGTTTTTTTTATTCATTTATTTTAAAACACATATAACTAATCCAAACCATTAATAAAAAACAACATTATATCAACTGCATCATATAATTAGATTATAATTATGTGACAGGTCCATAGATAAAGACTTAGGAGGCCTAAAGAATATATTTATTTGAATTGGTAGAAAGAAAATACAAATACTCTAAAAATATCCCCCATATCCATATCAAGCTCATGCTGAACATGGATATGCATTGGATACGTATTAGATACATAGGGATAAAGCAAAGAAATAATAAGAAATCAATTTAATTTAGAACAAGTGGAGGATACTTGGGAGATATAGCTAGGTCTAAATCATTCAAACGTCATGTACATTGCGGGGTAATTTTTTTTTTAATATAAACAAAATATTCTTTCATTATTACCATATTTTTTAATAAAAAACATTAAATCAAGTGAAGATTGGTTTAATATGTCCTGATTAATTTAGTGGGTCCAAATATAATTTAAATGGGCTTTAAAAATATAATTTGACTCGAAAAATTACAAAATGACACTTGTTTTTTTAAAATATTAAGACGACAATATATTTAATCAACTCGGGTCAATCTAAATTAACTTGTTAAATTCATGATTTGTATTATAAATTATAATAACCTTATATAAAACAAATTATAAAACTTGATTATGAATCAACCCGATGTTAAAAGATAAGATTAAGAAAAAAAAATCGATTTAGTTTGGATTAACTCCAAACCCATGACCAAAATTATGAGACAAAGATAATCTCATAAAAAATAAATCAAAATAAATTATGAAAATCAATCATTAACTTAACATTAAATGATAAATTAAAAAAAAAATAAAAAAACTCAAGCTAACTAAATTAATCTGTCAAATTTGTGATCTAGGTATTATATTGAGATAATCTTAAAAAAAATCAAAATAATTATAAAGTTTAATATCAAATAAATTCAATGCTTAAAAATAAAATAAAATAAATTAATAAAAAAAATCTTTTTTAAAAAAAAAAAGCTTGTGATGAAGGTAAAGACCCCTCCTCCTTTAGTTTGTGGTTAATAAGTGTATGATACGTGTAGGATATAACATTTTAGTGTTAAATTTGTTTTTGAAAAAATATATCCAAATATAGTTTTGAGTTTTGTGACTTAAAAAAAAACCAAACATTTAATACTCTTACTTCAACGTTTTTCAATTAATTATCTATAACTTATAAACTTTTGTTTTTATAATAATGAGAATTAATGCAATATTATGTGATGATATGATCATATTTTATGCAAGAGTTATTTGAAGTGAAAAACGCAAGGATCATAGTTTTATATATATATATTTCATAACAAGACATGACATCATTGTTTTTATCAAAAAAATATTTTTTCCATAAATAAAAAATAAAAAATGAGCAGTAGTAATTGCATTTTAAAAAAATAGTAATGAATTATTATATCATTTCATAATACTTATAATAATTTTCAAGATAATCTAATTTTTAGACATTCAAATTTATTTTTAATTTTAAGAAAAATAAAAAAAATGATATGTATATACTATTCGTTGTATTGATTTTTTAGTGCTGGTTTTTATCTACTTTCCAATTTTTTTTTGTGTATATGATATAAAATAATTTTAAAAATTAAACGTTCCTCACATATTGTTTTAAAATTATCGTATCTTCGTGTCTATATCTTGTATCTATGTCCATGACGTAATATAGATTGGTAGAGATTAACACTTAACTATGTTAAGCGATTTTTTTTTTCTTGTGATTAAATCAAATAATTTTTTAAAAAGAAATAAAAACCATATTTATCATAGATGTTGAAAAACTACCTTTATGGGAAAAAACTGGAATATAGTTTAAATTTACAGGGAAGAAACATTGAAATTTTTAAAACAATTAATCAAATTGATTGTATATTTAGGTTGCGGGAGTCAAGCGTTTTTTCTCCACTGCCCGGTTCCACGACGCTCGTAAGTAGCCGTTATATTTACTTTCCATTTATTATTTATTGTGTATCTATTATTTAATTATTATTTATCATTTAATAAAATATATATATATATATATATTAAATGATAAGATTATAAATACTATATATATCATTTTATAGCAATATTGAGATATGTATATATGTTAAAACAATAATTAAGCACTTTGCAAATATATCTATATAATATAAATATAATCAAATTTAACAATACTCATACTATATTTATTATCTATTGAGTAAAGTAACTTTTTAAAAAATAATCACTCATTTAAATCAAGACAAAATAAGTCTATATCCATTAAATTTGTATATCTACTTAGTTAAATAAAAAAAATGCCATCCACCCTAGAACTATACTATAAAGTGCTTGGGATAATTTAAAGTATTTTACAAAAAGAAATTTCTTACAAAGGTTTTCATTTGAAAAATAACATACTAATATCATTTAAATTAAAGTTTATTGAAAAATAATAATATTATGAATGCATATAAATTCAATAGTAGTAATAGAAATGTCATGATTTAAAAAAAAATTCCTAATAAACATTCTCCACCATTTTAATACTACAGGTGATAGAAAAACTCAAAATATTACCCCTAAAATTACTTAAAAATTATTTTTAAACCAACGTCACTGAAAACTTAACAATAAATGATCAAGTGTTAAAGAATTCACTACGGAGTTCAAACGCACTCCTGCATGCAACAGCGATGCTCTACCCAGCCAGCCTCTTCTAATTATCAAATAGTTTTTTTTTTTTCACGATTTCTTTCTTCGACAGATGATTTTGTTTCTATAAAATTGATTGTCGTAAATTGGTAACTAAGTTAAGAAATCTTTATTGCCTGTTTCATGAAGAAGTATATCCAAACAGAAGCAAATCAAAGTTATTAAACCTAATCTATTTTAAGAATATATTAAAATAATCTATTTTTTATTTTTTTAAAATTTATTATTTATATCATCAAATTAAAACGATTTAATATTATAAAAAATATTAATTTGAAACAAAAATAAATTCAAAAAATTTTAAAAACTTTTTTAAATTAAAAATAAAACATATTTAGATTAATCTCAATCAATTAAAATAATAATATATATATTTTTAATATAAATCAGTTATAAGTTAAGCAGCTGACTCAAGTTGAATTTTTTAAGAACTCAACCTGGACCTGTATCTAGGCCAGGTTGGTATCGTAACTATGCAAGAAATAGACCATGTTTGGTATTGGGTCGAAAAATATTTTTAAAAAATTTAAAATTTTATTATTTTACTTTACTTTAAATTAATATATTTTTTATATTTTTAATTTATTTTAATATAATAATATTAAAATTTATTTTAAATTTCATTATATTAAAATAATTTTAAAACATTAAAAATTCTAATTTGAAGCAAAGAAAATAAAAAAAAACTTAATTTTTTTAAATACTTTTAATATACAAAAACAAACAGATTTTAGTTTAGGCTCCGTTTGTTTGCTGGAAAGTAGTTTCCTTTTTGGAAAGTGAATTCCGATGTTTGGTAGTGTAATGGAAAATGAGTTGGAAAACACTTTCCAGTGTTTGGTTATGTCATGGAAAATTAGCTGCAAAATAACTTATTAATATTTTATTTTTGTCAAGTTTATTAAAATAATAAGGAACAAATCTTACAAATTAAAAGGTTGAATGAAAATGAAATTGAAAAAAAAAATTCATAAATTATCTCAAATAAAATAAATAATAATCAAAATAATAGAGATCAAATCTAAATTTTTTTAAAAAATAAAAGATGAAGAAATTAAAATAATAATAATCAACATTTCATAAATTATTTCAAATAAAATAAGTAACAATCAAAAACATGAGGACCAAATTTGATAGATAAAAAATTTCAATAAAAATATGATAAGAAAAAAGCAAATAACAATTATAAAAATAAGAACCAAAGTTAATATAAAAATAAATTTTTAAGAGATGAAATTGAAAAATAAATATTCAAAACAAAATATATATAGCAATCAAAAGTTTGAGGATCAAATTTGATATAATCAACAAATAATGACATTTCTAAATTTTTCATAACTTCTGGAAAGTGTTTTTCCCCCCAAATTTTTCAGGAAAACACTTTCCTGAAAACCAAGCCAAATTTTCCTTTTATTGGAAAGTATTTTCCATTGACCAACTTTTATACTAGCAAACAAACACAAGAAAGTTTAGAAATTGATTTTCCGGAAATCACTTTCCGGAAAACAAACACATCTGAAAGGAAAACACTTTCCTGAAAACCAAGTCAAATTTTTCTTTGACTAAAATTGACCAGAAAGTGTTTTCCGTTGACCGGAAAGTGTTTTCCGTTGATCAACTTTCCTAATGACAAACAAACACAAGAAAATTTAGAAAATGATTTCCCAAAAACTACTTTTCGGAAAATAAACGTGGCCTTAGTGCTGCAAGTGTCATAATTTTTTTTATTTCTTTATTATACTAATTATTTTACAAGATTTTTTAAATGGATCGAGTAATTAAACAAATAAAATCTTCAAACAGAATTTAAAAAAATTAATTTACATTACTCTTGCTTTAATCCAAGGAAAGTTAAATTGGTGTTGGTTTCACCCTACAATCTATTTTTACTATTTAGACAACAAAAAATCCCCAAAATTATGCTTTTCAAAATATGTTATAATAACAAAATATTCTAAAACCCCATTTTTCCTTGCAAATAATTTATCGCATAAACGCATTTTTCATATGCCATCACGTGTTTCACTACTAGCCGACAATTATCTATTAATAATTTAATATAGGGAATGAGTATTTTGACTATTTTGGCACTTTTGAAGGAAGATTAATAATGGTGGGCAATGAAATAAAATAAAAAAGGTGCAAATAAAGCCTTTCATAGAGCCACTAAAGTGCTTCTAAAATTCTACTCTGCAAGACTGCAACATCATTAATTGTAGAAATTAAGTTATAGCTGCTGCCAGCTGTCTTTCTTTTTTTCCAATGTCCATAGGTAGAACTTTCTTATCTACCCTATTAGTTTCCTGCTTCCTTGGCCTCCATCGGCCCTTTATATATATATATATATATATAAAAGTATGAATATTCAAATATATATATCTTGATTAATCCTATAAATTTTAAAATTAATAATTATTATATTATCAATCACATTACTCGAATTTAAAATCACTAAAAAAATAATTTTTTTAATTTCAAACTTTTATCTTTTAACTATTTACTAGATGATTTCAAAACTTTGATATTGAAATTTGTACATTAAAGAGAGAGAAATTGAGCTCAACAAATGGGTTAGAAATTCCCCTAATTTATTACTTCTTCTGTTGTAATTAAGCCAGACTCACAAAAATATTTTGATATTCTAAAGAATAATAAAAAAAGTAGAAGCTGAAGAGGACCTTTATCTCCTTTGTTTTATTGGTCCAAGAGCCATTTCGAATTGCATTTCAAAATCTTCAAAACTCTTGGCTACTACTGGTGAATGCGTCCTACCTTGTTCTCGAAAAATAGTTTGATTTATCCTCTACTGTCATCTCCCCAGTTTCTCCCCTAAGCAAACGTAGGGATGTGACAGGACTTGCGAGACTGTCCATCTTTTACTCGGTTCCTTCTCCAAGCAACACTTGATGAAGCTCCTGAATTCCTCTGATGCTTCCTCTGAATTCTCCAAAACATAGCACCAATACAAGCTCCGTCCAATTACCATGGACAATCTTGCTGACTCCAAAATCAGCAATTTTCACTTTCATGTCCTTAGTAACTCGAAGATTCGAAAGCTTTATATCTAAGTGGACAATACTGTGTTCATGGAGGCTCTTGAGGCCATCGAGTACTTGGTAGGCAATGTGGGCAAGTGAAGCTTCGGAGAAGGGACCATTAGCTCTAAAAATCCCATCAAGTGTTCCTGCATCCATGTACTCCATGAGTATATAGCTTTTTCACCAGCCCGAGGCTCAAAAACCCCGTGTTCCTGCATCAATTTAAGACAATGCCATGGTTACCACGTCCCAGAACGCAGAGTTTTCACCTATCCCTTGAATCGTAGTGTCAGACATGGGCTTAGGCAAGTATGGACACAGCGTGCTGCATTCACTAATCTCTAATTCTGGAAGGGGAAGAACAAAGCTTCGTTCTCAAGCCCTCTCTTCTCCTTCCTCTCTTTTCCATCTTTTCCTTTTCTTTTCTACAGTTTTTTTAGCACAAAGCCTAACAAATTTGGTATCAGAACCACTTCAGGGCTTTAATTCCACGATTCATTCAATGGATGGAGGAACAGCTTCAGCATCTGCAGAATTCAATGCAAGTTTGATCTATGGAAGGCATTCAGAAGCAATTTGGTGATCAAACTCAGTGAGTTCAACTTCAGATTGAAGCAGAATTCGAGGTTCAAAATGGATCAGAATTACACACGGTATGTCTAAAAAAGTCCACCTTGGAAAAAACTACTTAGAAAAGAAAAGAATTATATAAACAATGGAAAATATAATTTCAATACATTACACGTTATTGATGATCTTGTGATGGTATTTTCTTGGCATGCCACGTGTTTTTTTTAAACAAGATTTTTAGATAATATTAGGATAGATTTGATTAAATCAATTCATAAAATTGTTAACATGCATATATGTGAATTGTCAGTTAAAAAATAAATAAATGCAAAGAGCCAAATTTACCAAAGTAAATAACAAGCAAAGAGGCATGTGAAAATCAATAGGCATTTATGTAAGCTTTTTGCACTTTCAAGCCGTCACTATTTTAAATCCTTTATTTAAAATATTTGAACTTAATATCTCATTAAAAAAAAAAATCAGAAAGCATTCCATCTTTATAATAGCTGTAGACTGGTAGCTCGACTGGTGGCGGTGTTAGAACGCGTGCTGCACTAATTTTTTTTATATATAAAATATGATAAGTAGATGATGATAATGGTTTTTTTAAAAAAAAATATTCAGGAATAGACTTGATTGTATGTAATAAGATTAATTAATTTAATAATAAAAAATACAATAACAGTAGATAAATTGAACAAAAAAATAACAAAATTAATTATAAACAATAAGCTACCAATATCATATTCGAGAGGAGAAAAAAAAATATGTTGAAAACTCACCGTTGCTCCATCATGACTACCATCTCACCACTAAAAAAACTCACTGAGATGATTATAATAACATTATGAAAGGCTACATGATGACACTGAAAGAAGTTGCACATGTTGCCAAAGTAATGATCCAAAAAGCAAACCAAACAAAATATCATAAAATGAGCATTTATCTCATGTTTATATGTAATTAATTAATAAATTTAATTCAAAAACAATTTTTTATTATATAAAAAGCTAAATTTAACGAAGAGGATAAATAAAAAGACTTGAGATAACCCGATTCATTTTTAAAATTATTGAAAAATCATATAGAAAGAAAATAAAAAAATAATAGAGCCCGATATTCAATTAAATAATTAAATGCTAAAAGATAAAACTAAAAAAACATGACTTTAAAAAAAGAAAAACCAATCAAACCTAGGTCAATCTTCCAAACTCGCAACCTATGAAATCCTAGACTTGGGTTCAGTCAAGAGGTTTAATTCTCAATTAATTTAATATTGAATGATAAAATTAAAAAAACAATATCAATTTGAAAGATTTTCCAAAGAAAAAAAATAACAATCAAAATAATAATGATCAAATCTAATAAAAAAACTGATGGAGGATGGAATTTTAAAAAAAATATCTAAAAAAACAAGTAAAAAAAAATAGAGACTAAATCTGACAAATAAAAAATTAAAAGAGGGTTAAATTATATATATAAAAAATCTAATTTTATAAATTATTCCAAATAAAATAAATAACAATAAAAAAAACATAGACCAAATATGAAGGAAAAACAAATTTAAGGGATGCTTTGAAAATTTAAAAGGTCAAATTTGAAAGATCAGGCATAGAAATCAAAAGAGAGAGAAAATATCGTCAACATCAAACTCAAAGTCAGTAAGCTACATATAATGCCTAGGGAGGGAAGGTTTGCCAAAACAATTACAGAACACATAAAGGGAGGCCTTCTTTGGCCCCTTTAAATCTACGCATATACCACCTAAATATGACAAAGTAGTGTACAATGCATACACAAACTAGTTTTAATTTTTAAATTATATTTTATATTTATTAACATACTAAATTTTTTTTCATTCAACTTGATTGTAACTATAAAACTAAGATGAAAAGACAAAAAAAAAAAAAATCCACGGACACCACTTAAATAAAATTTTCTTACAAGAGTAATTTAATTATGCTTTAAAAATATAAAAAACCAAGTTGTTTTCGATCAATTTGATAATGATTTATAGACCTTATGAAAAGACTGATTTACCCTAACATCCAATTCATTGATTATTTTTTAAAAGTATAAATTTGTAATTACAATGTTGCAATTCACGGTATAATTAAGTTACTTCTACAATGAGTTTTTGATCTCCTTAAAATTTTTAGTTATACTATCTCCTATTTATCAGTGCTAACTATAAGAAAAACTAAAAAATATGAGGAAAGCTCTATAGCTTTCCTTACAAAACATTATAGAGTGCTACATTGTTTCTCCACATTATTTTTTTTTCCTGAACACATTATTTTTTTTCCTTTCCTTTTTGTTATAATTTTTTTCAAAATTGTTTTTGTCGATTTTATTTTTTAATATTAAAATGCTTAAAAATTTAACTTTGTAATTTTTTTTCTTTTTATTTTGTATTTCTATGAGATTAGCGTGGTTTATGGGTTTATCAAGGTAACCCAGCTGCCACAATTTATGGATTTCATTGTGGGTTTTTTTTTAATGAGCTTGAATTTTTTTTATAGTTTATTTTTTTCTCATATTATTAAAAAAATGGAAACCACTATTCACCCACACACATTGCACTATGAATGACAATATCAATGTTTTACTTTTTTTTTTGTTGATTTCATCTCTTAAAATTGGAATAGTTGAGAATTTGATTTCATAATTTGTTTATCTTTTATTTTACCTTTCTATAAGGTTGGTATGGTTTGCAGATTTGCTAGGGTAACCCAGGTTGTTCTGATTTACGATCTTTTTTTTAATTGAACTCAACTTTTTTATCATCTATTGTTTCTCATAGTTAAAAAATAGTTTTAGAACAAAGTTATGTTATTAAACTTTATAAAGTTGAGAGACCTATTCATATATTTTGGTTTGTTGACTTGGTTCGCGAGTATGACAAATTTAACTATTTTAAATTAGTTTTTTTTCATCCTTAGATGCTAAGTTAATTGGAAATTTTGTTTCTCCTTTTATGAGGTTATCGCGATCTAAAACATTTTTCTCAGTATTGAGTTGGTATTTGATTTCGTAATCATTTATTTTTGTTATTATATAATTAAATAAAAAATAGTTTTTTAAAAAATTACAATCTCAATTAAGTTTATAACCAAGTTTACAAGTTTGGCGTATTAGCCTGGCTTACCTGATTCACAGGTTTGATGAATTTATCCACTGATAGAATTTTTTTTGGTCTTTTAATTATTTTTAATTTATTCTTTTTCGATTTAATCATTTAATATTATATTGGTTGAGAAATTGATTGCATTATTGATTTTTGTTTGTTTTCTAGAGATGATTGTCTTAAATAAGTGTCTATTTGTAGGTTGGTACTCAATTTTGTGAGCATCTATTTTTATCATATATTTAAATAAAAAAATTATAAAAAAAGTTATTAAACTCAATGGAGTCCATGATTTGGGTCACGGGGGGTCAAGGCTAATCCAATCTATTATTATCTCAATATTTTTCTAAAAACAATTATCATCTTGAAGTTTTTTTTTAAAGTAAATCATATTTTTATTGATCATTAATATTGCATTTAAACATATGAAATCAATTGATTTAAATCGAAGTAACTCTCACACGGTTTAATTAAAAACTTAAATTAGGTAAAAATTAAGTCGGGAAATTTTAAAATTAATCCACTTGGTTATATTTAATAACATTATTAAAAACTTCTTTATACTTTTACTAATTTTTTATATTTTTATAAATAATCCAATTGACAATAAAGCATGGGCTTATTTATTGGACAATCAATTACTGCATGCCATATTGTTGTAAGATTCTAAAAACGATAAAATAAAAAACAAGAAAAAGAAAGAAAAGGCATGCGAAACCAAAAAGAGGCTAATGCTCCGTTTGTTTGCAGGAAAGTAAATTCCTTTTGGAAAGTGAATTCCTGGAAAGTGAATTCCGGAAAAGTATTTTCCAATGTTTGGTAGTGTTATGGAAAATGAGTTGGAAAACACTTTCTAGTGTTTGTTATGTCATGGAAAATGAGCTGGAAAATAACTTATTAATATTTTATTTTTTTCAAGTTTATTAAAATAATGAGGAACAAATCTTACAAATTAAAAAGTTGAATGAGAATGAAATTGAAAAAAAAATATAATTTCATAAATTATCTCAAATAAAACAAATAATAATCAAAATAATAGGGATCAAATCTAAAAAATTAAAAAAAATTAAAAATGAAGAAATTAAAATAATAATAATCAACATTTCATAAATTATTTCAAATAAAATAAGTAACAATCAAAAGAATGAGGATCAAATTTGATAAATAAAAATTTCAATAAAAAAATGATAAGAAAAAAGCAAATAGCAATTATAAAAATAAGGACCAAAGTTTAATATAAAAATAAAATTTTAAGAGATGAAATTGAAAAATAAATATTCAAAACAAAATATATATAGCAATCAAAAGTTTGAGGATCAAATTTGATATAATCAGCAAATAATGACATTTCTAAATTTTTCACAACTTCCGGAAAGTGTTTTCCCCTCAAATTTTTCAGGAAAACACTTTCCTGAAAACCAAGCCAAATTTTCCTTTTACTGGAAAGTGTTTTCCATTGACCAACTTTCCTACTGGCAAACAAACACAAGAAAGTTTGGAAAGTGCTTTCCCGGAAACCACTTTCCGGAAAACAAACACAGCTAAAAGAAAAACACTTTCTTGAAAACCAAGTCAATTGTTTTTTTTTTTACTAAAATTGACCGGAAAGTGTTTTCCGTTGACTAGAAAGTGTTTTTCGCTGACCGGAAATTGTTTTCCGTTGATCAACTTTCGTAATGACAAACAAACACAAAAAAATTTAGAAAATAATTTCCCGAAAACTACTTTCCGGAAAACAAACAAGGCCTAAATTGGGAAGTCGATCGTGCTTTCCAATTGAAGAGCGGTACGTGTGTGTGCCTTTAGTAGTTGACACGTCACTGTCTCTTTTCCTTGTGACACTCTTTTTTACACGTGCTAGGTAGACGGGAAACCTTTGGATAGAAATTGGAACCTTGAACAAATTGACCCGTTGACTCAATGGAGCCATTGCTATCGTATATCAAGTTACCAACTTTTTCTGCACTTAAATTCTGAGGACATGACACTTTTAATAATTGCAGTTTTGCTTCTTCTTCTCTGTTTATTTTTTCCTTGTAACTTTAAATTTTGAATAACCAACCGGTAAAAAAAAATAAAATCTGAGAGCATGATAAAAATTATATTTTAAAATATTTTTTGTTATAAAATATATTAAAATATATATTTTTTATTTTATAAAATTTATTTTTAATTTTAATATATCAAAACAATCTAAAAATATCATAAAAAATAATTTTAAATAAAATAATTTAAATTTTAGATGAGCATTATTTTAGCCGCACTACTGAGCGCCTCCAAAAAAGTGTTATTTTTTTTTACCAATGAATTCACTTTTTCAAAAAGTTTAGACTCTTTTTTTTTTTTACAAATGTAATTTCAAATATCAAAGTAGCTTTTTTCTCGTTAAAAACATATTAAAATAAAATTAAACTATAGGTATAAAAACACACAAAGTCATTTAATCCAATCCAATAAAACTAAAAAACACACAAAATCATATATTTACAAACTCATCCTAGTCGATTTAAGATTTATATTACGAATTTGATGAGTTAATATGTTTTAAACACATAAAATTATATATTTACGAAACTTATCCTAATCCAAGACTCGTTTTAAAATTTATGTTACGAGTTTGGTGAGTTAATATGTGTTAATTTAAGTTGATTCTAATTATTTTTTTTTAAAAATAAAATATCAAATTGAATCTCACTTGAGTTTTGATTCAGTTTCCGGATTGTGAATTGACTTATCAACTCATTAAGGTTGATAGGGTTAACTTCCAACCTGGTTTGATATAAAAAAAACTCAATTCGGGTTAAATTATATAGATTAACAAATGGACTCCCCGAGTTTAATAAGAAAGAAATTATTGAACTCAAGAAACCCATGGACAAAATTATGTTGGTCTAAGCTTGTTTGATAATATGATTGCGGTTGCTTTTCAAATAATTTTTCGTGCTAAAATACATGCCAATAATTTTTTTATTTTTTAAAAATTATTTTTAATATTAGTATATTAAAATGATTTGAAAACACTAAAAATATATTAATTTAAAATAAATAAAAAAATAAAAAATTTTCAAATTATTTTAAAAATATTTTTAAAAGACAAAATTAACTACTCCCAGCATATCAGAGATGTTTAAATACATCGAGAGCATGACTTGACATCTCAAATTTAAACATGTAGGGCTGATTCTTCGGACAAGCCCCTTACTTTACTCGTGACTTCGTATTCAATTTTATCGTTGTATTTGACCAATTGGACCTTGCGTGTCTACTTTTATCCAACTCAATCTATTTTAAAATATTATTACGAATACATCTATCTAAGGATAGATAACCTTTTTAAAATTCATAAAAAATGACAAAATCTCGATGAAGAAAAAACTTATCTATACCTTATATGGAATATCTACCCAACCACACCACTTTTCTTGAATATTAAGGCATGTTTGTTTATGTATTTTAAAAGTATTTTTTAATTTTTTTATTAATTTTAAATTAATATATTTTTAAATTATTTTGATATGCTAATATTAAAAATAATTTTTAAAAATAAAAAAATCATTGATATATATTTTAATACGAAAAGTTATTTGAAAAACAACCACAATTACAATGTCAAACAAACTAAACTTTCATTATAATTAGTATAATAATTATTATCTATAATCTAATACGGGGGTGTTTACTGAGAAGTTGTCAATAAATATAAAGGTTTTATTTTTAAATAATAATTTTAATATGTGGAGTTTGAATAATGTGTTTTTTTTTTTTATTTAATTAATTTAATTTGTATTTGTATTTTATTTATTGTTTGCTTGAATAAAAAAAAGTTACTTTAATTAATAAATAAATTTAGCAAATGCAACTAGGTAAATGTCTTGGCGTGTGAGGTTAAATATTTTGATTTATAAATATTTTTATTTTTTTTATTTTTAGTGATTATTTATATTTATATTTATTTATTAATGTATATAGTTATTAATTTATTTGATTATATGTATGTATATATTTTTTATTTTCACTTAAAAGTTCTTTAACTAAAAAAAAAGATGAAAAAACCTATTTATAAGTTTTTTTTATTTTTAAAAAATATCCAATCCACATATAAGCATTAGAAATATAACTCTAATCACAAGATAAAATTAAAAGTAGTTGACAAATAAATTTTATAACAGGATTGGGTTATGTTTTGAGTTGAATTGAAAAGATAGATACAACAAATATATATATATATAATATATATATTTATATAGTTTATATTTTGAAAATATAAAAATTTACTTTAAAATTATATTAAAAAATTTATTATATATATATATATCTTTTTAACCAAAATATTTTTATTTTTTTTAGTTTAACATATTAAATAGAACTAGAGTGTTTGATGTTTTTATTTTGATAAGACCGTAAATATTTGAGAGTATGATAACTTATATTTTTAGTGTTTTTTAAAGGTAAATTTTAATTAAAAAATATTAAATAGATATTTTCCACATGTTTTTCAATATATTAATATTAAAAACAAAAAAAATTCAAAAAATTATTTTAAAATAAAAAATAATCTAAAAAAACACGAAACTCAATACCAAACGCAAACTACAACCCCCCCACCCCCGGCAGCTAAAAGATTGCGTGTACTCTGCCTGCTGTATATATATTTTTTTATTTCAATCAATTGCGTTTTCACTAATCAAAATTCAAAACCCACTTGGCATCGATGCTTTGTTTCTTCTCTCTTCCTTTGGGTGCTTAATCGTGGAAACTTACAGATGAGATGAGTGAACAAGCTTTCTCTTTGCAACCAAAACATTTGTATAGTCTGAGCTGATCACGTCGGTGGTGCCCTGTTCTGTCTTGGAATTGGTCTCCTTTTAAATTTCCTGTCTCTGTTTCGTACTACTTTTAGCCCTTTTGCTTTTCAACTCGGAAACTTCCTTTTAACTCACTTCTTCTTCACCATCTCCAACTCTGATACCCCATAATTAAAAAAACATTCTGCAATTTTTATTTTATTTTTGCATTCCCCAATCTGTAGTTTCTGTGTTAGAGTTTAGTTTCAAGCTTTAAGGTATGATCAACATGTTAAGAAATACTATATATACTGTGATACTGTTTTCTTGAGTTGACTTAATTTTATTTGCAGCTGGAAAGGAGAGATTTTGTTCTGTTTGGAATCAATTAGCTTGCTGATGGGAGGTAAAAGCTCAAAAGGGTCAAGACGGAGAGATTATTCTTCTTATGGTTCAGCCAATTCTTCATCTTCATGGAATCGATATGGATATCCTCCATCATCATCATATCCATCTCCTCAACATAATCCCTATTGGGCACAACAACATCACCATGCACCTGCTCCTAATCCATCTTATTCTTATGAATCACAAGTGCCCCCCCAACAATCACACAAGAGGTTGGACAGGAAATACTCGAGAATAGCTGATAATTACCAGACTTTGGATCAGGTTGGTTGGACCATCAATTTATTTAATTACTCGTAATTTTATTTATTTATTTATTTTTGGCGTCTATGTGATAAGACTTTTAAGGGTGGTAGTGACAAAGTGAAAAAGTAGACGAACGTTGAATGGTACAGACAAAAAAAACCTTCTGACACAACTTCAGCTGCTAAGGCCTGTTTTTAAGATATTTTGAGGACCCTTGAGATAAATTTGATCAACGCCTAGTGGGAAATTCTGTTGAAATTGGTGAAGGATAGAGAAAGAAGTTGAGCCGATGGCTACCATAGAATGGATCCAGGTTTATGATCATTTGTTATAGCTTCTATTTAGGATAAGTCTGAAGAATGTTGTTGACAATGATGTGAACAAGCATGTGGACTTCGACATGACAGCTTGAAATATAACACAGGATACAGTTTAAGTGTATAATAAGACTCGGCCAAAATCACCGAATGCTTACGCTTTACTGGGAGTTTCATTATCTGTAATCATAAACATGTGGTGAATTCTTGTGTTTGAACTATTGGTGATAAAGTGTGCTTAGTATTGTAGTGTAGGGTGCTTTTCTAAAGTGTTATTTTACTTAAATACATTCAATTTTTTTTTTTTAATTTTGATATCAGCATATCAAAATAATCGGAAAGCACTAAAAAAAGGCATCAATTTGATGTTATTTCATGTCAAATGCATTTTTAAAACGCAGGTTGAAACGCAATGCCAACCAGCCTCAAAATAGTCCCTTGTTATCTAATGAGGATTTCCGTGGGGACATTCCTATGAGGGCAGCTGGCATTGACACTTCCATCTTTATGGTCAGGGACTGGGAAAGGATTAGTGGATGGATACTATAAGTTGGTCCTATATCTTCAAACCTCTTTCTAAATCATTTGCTTACTTATTTCTATCTATATTTGATGATTTGCTGTAAAATTTGTAGATGGTCAAATGCAAATTTGTAAGATAATTTTAAGTATTCAACATGCTTCTAAGTACTAAACAAAGTCACTGTCCACAGGTGACTGCTGCTCTTGCTCAAGCTGGTTTAGAGTCTTCTAATCTCATTGTTGGAATTGACTTCACAAAAAGCAATGAGTGGACAGGTTTAGTCGTTTCCTGGTTTGTTTAACGTGTGGTAACATTTATGATTCAATCATAAAAGGTATGCTTAACCTTTTCTCAAAATCATATCAGGTGCAAGATCATTCAATCGAAGAAGCTTACATGATATTGGAAATGGTCAAAATCCGTATGAACAAGCAATATCAATTATTGGCAGGACTTTGTCTGCATTCGATGAGGATAACTTAATTCCATGTTTTGGATTTGGAGATGGTAATTTCATGTTAAGCTTCTTTTTTCTTTTTTTTTAGTTTATGAAGAATTCTCTTGAATTATTCTCTGTAGAATTATTTTTTTCATGAGGAAGATGATTTTCACGTTACTTTTTGCAGCATCTACACATGATCAAGATGTCTTTAGTTTCTTTCCTGAAGAGAGATTCTGTAATGGATTTGAGGAAGTGCTGACACGATACAAAGAAATTGTTCCCAACCTTCGGCTCGCTGGTCAGGTTCTTTACATTGTTTAAAAACAGCATCTTATTCAAAATATTTTATCAGGTGGTCCTAAGGCACACTTCGTTTATGTTTTGTTATCGTAGGACATCTTTTGCACCTGTTATTGAAATGGCCATTACTATTGTTGAGCAAGGTGGTGGGCAATACCATGTTTTGCTGATAATTGCTGATGGACAGGTATTCACGTTTTTTCTTTTCTTTTGAATTCACAATTTATTATCGTTGAAAGGCAGGTATTTTTTGTTGCTCCGCCTTTAGCAATTCATTTTAAAGGTTTTGAGTGCCAGGCAATACTAATCCTTTGAAAAGTTTGACATTAAAGCATTAAAATTGCAACTAATATTTATTATATAAGCACGGTATGGATCCATTCCTGAAGAAGTAAAACTGGTCAGAAGAATTTTCACCTGTTCAAAACTCAAGGAAAAGAAACATTTGCAGATCGTATATGCCCTATTTTGCAGAAAGTCTGCCTTCCAAGCAGGTCTCTTGGTGAAATATTTTACTCAGTAAGAGGCAGAAGTGAATTGCCTGTTTCCAATCATTCCATGAAGCTGCAGTTGCTTGTGATGGTCATGACATTTGATTGGTGCATGGAAAATGCAAAACAGAAGGATATGTATTTTTTTTTTTTAATGATATTCCTGCTGCACAAAATCCACAGTTTTTCTATATACTTGGCTTGTCAATGCTTTCACTGTACCACTTCCGCTTACAAGAAAACTTTTAATCAATGAAAGGTGACTAGAAGTGTTGACACGCATCATGGCCAGCTCAGTCCACAAGAGAGAAGGACAATCGATGCAATTGTAAAGGCAAGGTAACACAGTTTAGCTAAGTGGGTCTGTGGGAGGGGGGGAGGTAGATGTATATGATATTACATTTTCAATAGCTAGTTTTAGATTTTCCTGATCAATTGCTTACGTGCTTGACAATATCAGTGAATACCCTCTATCAATCATTTTAGTTGGAGTCGGTGATGGACCTTGGGAGATGATGAGGGAGTTTGATGACAACATCCCTGCTCGAGCCTTTGACAATTTCCAGGTAACCAGTAGTTCTGTCATGTAGTTGTTCAGACATAGCAGCTCTGCATCTACATATATACTGACTAGAACTATTTCTTTTCTCTGTCTTGTTAGTTTGTGAATTTTACAGAAATAATGTCCAAAAATGTGAGTCAGTCCAGAAAAGAGGCAGAATTTGCTCTTGCAGCATTGATGGAAATACCTTCTCAATACAAAGCAACTATTGAGCTTGGCTTATTGGGGTAAAAACAAAGTCTCCAGTGCAGTGCTTTTCATTGATACACTTAAATTCCCAAGTCATGTAAATTTTTATAAATCTCATTTGTATGCTTCCATGGATAAAGCAGTCACCACACAGGGAATGCACCAGAGAGGGTTCCTTTGCCCCCACCACTTTACGGTCAAACTTCTTCAAGCAAATCGAAAGCTTCCCGTTCAAGCAGCTTCCAGCAGCGTGTACCTTCTTACTCTGCATATGATACACCAGTTAGTGGATATGAAACAACAGCAGAGAGGGCTTCATCTTCATATGATACACCAGTTAGTGGATATGAAACAACAACAGAGAGGGCTTCATCTTCTAGCTCTGTGTATGATAATCAGGTGTAAAAATTGTTCCAGATACAGTTCATTTTATTGATCAGTATTTTTTCTTCTGTTACATTACTATTAAATCAGCCTTTCGTCCTTGATATGGGCATTAACAAGTAAATAAATAACTCTTGCTTTCAATGTTCATATCCATACCATCACATTTAGTCTCCCATTGCAATTAACACTTTTTTTATGAACTTTGACAGGTTTGCCCCATTTGTCTCACTAGTCCAAAGAACATGGCCTTCGGTTGTGGGCATCAGGTGAACCATGATCCTTTTTCTATCTATTTATTTAAAGCAGGAACCATACTCTATATATGATATTTTGTCATGACAATGTGATCATAACCACAAGTACTTTATTGCCACCTCTTCCTATTCTGCAGACTTGTTGTGATTGTGGTGAAGACCTCGAAGTGTGCCCCATATGTCGAGGCCCAATACAGGCTAGAATCAGGCTCTATTAGTAAATCTCAATGCGTTCTCTGAGATCATCTCTGCTCCCTGCATGTTTGGTTCGGTGGGAGCTGAATCAAATGCTCATTATTCTGAATAGCCATTCAACAGTGTTTCTTCGGAAAGCAGGGAAAATAAATGGTTTATAAATAACCTTCATGAACCAGTTTTAAGATTGTGCAGAGTTGATTTGTTTCTTGGTGGATGTATTTTTCGGCGAGGACAAACGGGAAACTAGTTAGATTTATGCAATCTTGTATATATCATGGCTGAGAACTCTGCCAAAGACGTGTGTTTCATAAGTTGGTTTTGCAAAAAGGAGTTAATGAACTACACTTGGATTAGGATGAGGTAGGTTTTTCTGAGCTGTTGATGAACAAAAACTAAAATCCAATTTTTTTTTTACTATGTATATAGCTGTGGTGTTATTTCTGGTTTTGGACAAGGATATTTGTATATTTTTTTTATTACAGTAATAATAATAAAAAAAAAACTAAAAGAGGATAGGGTTTTACTGTATTTTTTTCATATAATATTATTTATCGGAATAACTTTTTTTTCTATTTTTTTCATTTTTAATTGCATCTTTTAATATTAGATATGTTAAAGGATATTTTTTTTTAATTTATTTTTTATGAGGTTATCCCGGATTCATAACTCGAATCGTGAATTTGTCGGGTTAACTTGATTGACTCGAGGTTTTTTTATTTATTTTTTAATTAACTATCTTTTCTCAATTTTATCTTTTAAAATTTAGTTAATTAAAAATAAGCATTCGTAATTTGTTTTGATTTATTTTCAATGAAATTATGTTATATGTTTAACAGATTAATTCTAGTTGACTTGAATTATCTTTCATATTTTTTTAAATTTATTTTGTTTTCAACATTAGATTGATTGATAATTAGATTTCATAATTTTTTTTTAATTTACTTTCTATCGAGTTATTTTAGTTTCATAATCTAGATCGCGGGTTTGACTTAAATTATTTTTTTAGTTATTTTTTAATTGATTTCTTTAACTTCATTATTTAATATTAGATTTATTGAATATTGATCTTCATAATTTATTTTGATTTATTTTATATTGGGTTATCATACTTTCATGATGTGAATTAGCAAGTTGATTCAAGTTAACTTGAATTTATCCATTATATTATTGTCTTAATATTTATTAAAAATTTCATTTAATATTTATTAAAAATTTCATTTTATATATTTATTATGAATCAAACAATGTTTACCGGTCATTAAAATTGTCTTATATAAGTTTAATTTTTTTTACTAAAAAAATATTAGCAACACTTATCTGGTATTGGCCACTTTTATTAAAAATGAATAATATAATCTTTGTACTAATGTTGAATTAAAGGTGAATTATTGAGTCAGTAATATTGGATTGGATTTTATGTATTGCGGAGATGCATTTGAGCCCCGTTATCTGGTGTAATTATGCAAACCGGAAAATTAATCAATATATCCTTATAATAAGAAAAATCAAATTAATTCAAACTTGTATTTTGTTGAAGTCTCCAATAGGTCCTTCCATTAGTGATGATTGTATATTAATTAAGCATCCAAAATGCCTTGGCCCACTTTAATTAATGACAAAAAAACCTTTGAAATTATAATGAAAAGTTAAAAAAAAGAAAAAGAAAAAGCGTGATTAATTCCAAAAATAACAATAAAAACAAATAAAAAGGAAAAGGGGATGACCTGGTACGACTTATAAAATAAATAAAAAAACTTATTTGATTTTTTTAAAAAAAATTGTTTATTCATTTTAATTAGACACCTATTGACGACTACCTTTCTAATCTAAGGACGTGCTGATTAATTTTTCCCAAGAAAAGCATTATAAAAGAAATGTCAGAAAAGAAAATCTGGTATTGGCCACTTTAATTTTCAAGGAAAAAAGAGCTTAACTTCAATGCAAGAATTAAAAAAAAAAAAAAAACCAGCCGTAACAAGTTATCTAGATAGTGAAATTAGCAAAAAAAACACAAAATCATTGTGATATGAGCACCCCTAGTCGACGCAAGGACCACGTCATCTAATAACATTACACAAAAAATTTCTATAAATGGCGTTCAATATCAAATATCACAATTCGCATCAACGCAATACATCGTTGCTATTATAAGAAACAACAATCGGCAAAAGGTGTGATACTTCCACTCTTTTTTTTCCAGCAACCTGCATTCGCCAAGGCAGAGTTGTGAGGGGATACAGCAGCTCTCATATAAAAACATGAAGGACATTTTACCTAATTTCTCCATCCAAACACATTCACACTCTAAGTGTCAAATTCGGGTCAAATTTCTAATTGCATTTTAACTCCAAGAAGGTACAGATCAATCTTATGAAATTGCGGATTCCGACTGGGATCTTAAGTGCAGGTGTTCTACCCTTGGGAGGATAGAATTTCCCCTACCACTAAGAAATACAGCCTTGATGGACATCCCTTGTTTCAGATGGATTTATCTACCAAATCACACTTTTTGTTGGGGGTTAAGGCCAAGCAGCATAGTGAGTTGATTGAGTAGGGATATCACTCAGGGTATAAATATGTTAAATGTTCTCAAGATGATAAATCAGCATCAATGCAAGGTGGGGGGCTTTCGCATTGGCTATCTGGGGGTTCCAATATATTCGTTCTGTTTATACAGCGATTGATTATCTTCTGATTAATTGAGTACCTAAACTACATTTATACTCATGAAGCAAAATAGAAGATTAATATGATAACTCTGCATTCTATATTATTTATGCAAAAGAGAGCATTTGAGAAAATAAGGATTTTATTTTAAGATCAAATAATTTTTTCTAATTGCATGCTTTCTTAAGAAAAAGATTCCCACCCCCATGATAGATAACATCATATCTCTATTAATCTCAGAAGATCCAATAGATTGATTGTTTTCTAACAAAATTCATTGCAACAAAAACAGACAGCAATTGAAAAGTAGAATCCATTAATAATTTGTTCTTGATAACCAAATAATTTAACCTCAATTAAATGCCACAAAAAATTATTAAAATGATAAATGGGCCACCAACATAAAGTTCAAGTAACTAGGTACTGGCATGGTGGCTAATTATTACTTATTGTGAAGGCTTATTGACATCTATTATAGTTGCCTTGAGCTGTATTTAGACCATACAATTGCATCCATGAAATATAAAAGAACCACCAACAATCTTATTTCTATGCGACATTGATGATAGTAAAAAATTTCAACAACAATTAAAACTGTTAAAAATGTGTGTACAGACAGATATGCGTGAAAGAGACAAATACCTGGAGGTCATTTGATAGAAGTATGCTTGATTGAATTAATCTTTAGCAGTAATAACTAAAACTTTCTTGTCCCTGTTGATAGATTGAAATTATTGATGTGTTAATACCACATTACAGAAAAAATGAAGACATGGAATTAGAGATAATATGGATTAGGAAAGCAGATGTTAAATTGAAGTGTTAAGTAGAAAGAACACAGCTAACTATAAGAAAGTAGACTAATTGTTAATTGGCCGAGAAATGCCATCCTACCTTGTTAACTTAATAGCATGTCAGTCAATAGTAGTAACCTCTACTTGGTTCTGACTCGGGTACCATGACACTAGATAGCAATTGACCCTGCAAGCTCCTTCCTTCAGGCTCCTGGCGGAACTTATTGTCCTCTATGTAAGACTGAATTTCTAGAATTATTGGATTTAGTTCTGAATCCTCCCGTTCTCTCAATGCATTTAGAAAGTCATTTAAGATTATGTGGAGCATCTTCGTAAACTGAGATTTGTATTTTCTGAAGAGAACAAATCCTGCTGTCTGTGGAAACATAGAATTTTCTCAGCTCCATGGGTCCTTTTCTAAATACCACTATACCAAGTACATCAAAAAATTCTACCAACTTACTTGCAGGAAGGCATTCAATGCAACAGCAGTATACATATTGGCAGGGAGAACATTTAAGAACCTTGCAAGCCATGCCCAACCTTCTTTTGGACCATGAATGTTTGGGACACCCTGCACTTCTGTCTGCAAAGTTACAAGTGACCTGGGTCAGCTACCACTGATAATGTATGAAGAGGTTAAAATGAGAGCCAAGACATTAATCCTCAATGAGAATGGCCAGGCTGTCATCCTAATAATGCAGACGAAAACTCTTTTTTTATTATTAAGAAAAGAGAGTGGCAAACCTGAACCAGAGCCCCATACAGTTTCATGTAAGATTCTAACCGTTTCAAATAATCCTTCACACTCTCAAGCTTCCCACCATCTTCTCGATGTCCAATGTCTTTATAGTAAGCCTCTTTTGATTCAAAGGTTGACTGAAAATGGAGAGAGAGAAAAAAGCAACAATAAATAATGGGAGTCGCAACAAAAACAAAGGAAGAAATGCCACAAGTAAATCCTGTTCTTTCATCTTTTACCACTTATAGACCACTACCTGATTATTAGCCTTTTTACTTCTAAGTTAGATTTCTATCAGAGTGGCAAGAGTGGAAAAGATAATCATTTAAAATTGCTGATAAAAGATTTTTCTGGAACTGTATTTCTGTGAATTTGAAGAACACAGTAGGTAGAACAAGGATTTTTAAAGGATGCTGACGGAAATTGAGGTGAGATTCAAGTAACACTCATGACATACACATAGGAATGGAGGTCCCTTTTCAACACTTTACCAACTAAAATCCGATGTTAGTCAAACAGGTTCAAAGGTAATGAAGAAGCAAATATAGATAAAAGAAAATTGTAGAGCTTTTCCCTATGGTGACAAATGATTATTGCCACAAGTGATGGGTTGCGACTTGGAAGAAACTTCAGAAAACATTTACTTTGACATAGATTTAACTTTAGGCTCTTCCCAATTGACAATCTCAAGTGTACATAGCTAGCCACTTTCAGGACACTTTTCAAGATTGAAACTAGAACAGGGATATTTGATAGGTTATCTGAGTAAATCATTTATATAACAGGAACACCTTCATATGTACTGCTATTTGTTAATCAAGATGAGATGTTTGAGAGATAAAAATATGACTTCATAAGGTCATCCTTTGATCTACTGATGCATGGCAGATTAGAATTCTTTGACGTTAACAAGTAAAGAGCACTGAGAATGTTGATAAATAGACTCTGTATCAGCCCAGTAGAGTTTTAAGTTAAGGAACTCTTTCCTCCAGTTCCCAGTCTCTCTGATCTTGCCTTCTGTATTCTATATCATTCACAAATGCATGTACCATATACAGGTTAAGCAAGATTCTTTTGATTTTATTTTAATGTATTATTTTAACACATTTGTGGAAAGCTCAAGGGATTAAATGAGTCACCTTTGAGTACACTATGTGCTTTGGGACAGTGTAGATGCAAGCTCTATGGAACTCAGCAAGAAGAAGATCCATTGCTTGTGGGACCTGATTCACAAATAATTAACATGCATGAGAGAACAGAAGATACCCAAGCATAAGGGCATACCTTCTGCTGAAATACGATTAAAACATTCCCTAATCTTCCTTGGAAGGCATAACCCCAACCCCCTAGCCTATGCTTATGTGAAAAATCCTCTACAGACCAATAGGGCCACATCTTCTCATTTTAGAATCAAATGGTGCGTTGCAAAGTCACCCAGGTAAACAGCTGCAGTTTGCACGTCTTATTTTCCTTTTCACCATTAGCATCTTCAAACAATCTTCAAACTTACAGAGCATGATAACAACTTAATTTCTCTCACAAAACCCACCCTGTTTGAACAAGACAGAAAATAAGAAAAAACAGAAGAGAAGAGAACAAGTTAAATTGAAAAGCTTTACCTGTGAAGTAACAAGAACAATGACGTGTCCACACGCGAAAACAGCATTATCAGGACTTTCACAATGGGAAACAACCTATGGAATCATAGACACCAAATCAGGGAAACATATTAGTGTGTCCTTTACTTCCACATTCCGTGATTGAACAAATTACCAAGTAAAATACTGCATACAGACAATAGCTGCAATAAGAGGGCGAAGAACCTATATGGACTAAATAAATTTTGCACCACAGAGCTTCTTAGCAATATAAATAGAGAAAAGCTTATGTTTTCGAAGCTTGTAATTCACAAGGAGAATGCAAACTATAATCAGATGTATGCACACTTTATCTTTAGCTTTCTTAATTACACATGCTAATCAAAGTGCAGAAATAAATTGCACGTTTTTGTTTTTGTCTTACTCTATAATTACATAAAAAATGTGGAATGCATTCCATCACAATGGATCTATAATGATGTTTTAGGACCCGCTTCCTGAACTTTCTCACCACTAGATTCTCCCAATTACCTTATAAAAACAACAAACAAGACTAACAATCCAGATTACCTTCTTTGCAAATGCCGCAACACTGATTGACTGAGGACAGGAAGGATTCTTTAAAATCTTAACAAGCTCACTTGCCTTTACTCTGTAACAAAATTAATAGAACATTTAAAATATTTTAGGATATATAAGGTCTCTTAAAGTAATCATTTGTTTCTCTAAGTAACTAGAACAATGAACAGAATACTCAAAACACAAAAGGGTATCCACCTTACCTAACGTTCTGTTATCCCCCTTATTTGTCTGATCAGCCTAGAAATATGCCTCTCATGGTTGCTAAAATCCTAATGAAAATGACACCAGAAAACAAGTCAGAGTATCAAATACAAGATTTAAAAGTTATGAGATCCCTTAAAATCAGATAAGGACCACATTGAAAAACTGGAACATAAATAAAAATCCAAGAATGACCAAAGGAAAAGATGTATGTACCCAATATGAAGGAACTACAATAACAAATAACAAATTTTAAAAATTGAGTAATTATAAGATCAGTGCCAGAAATTGTAAATCACAATGACAAGCATTTTTTTTAATGAAGGTAACAGAACATGAGATTTGAAAACTTAACATAACATATTCTAGCATATACCATATTGGAAGTCATTATCAATGTCCGGTTTGCTTCTTCAAGCTCTTTAAGCTTTAGCAATCTTCCCTGCTCTAAAGTCAGAGCAGTTTGTGCAGCCCTCACAACATCACCTGCAAAAATTGTCTAATTCAATAAAGTGCACAAAATACTGATGATGGGTATTATGAAATGTAAATAGTGAAGCTTCCTTTCTGGAACTTGGCATCATGGTAACATATAAAGTTTTTAAGAGAGAAAATAAACAAACAAAGAGACGAAGAGCCAGGATTGAGCCCTGAGGAAGTTGAAAAGGATAGCCAACTGCAAAATGATGGGCATTCTTATATAGAAAAATAGAGGGAAGCAGAGAAGGGATGGAGATCATAAGGTTTTAGGCTACCAGCAATATATTTTCCTTTTATCACTACCAAAATAATATTCTGACACTGGCCTTACATTTTCCACTTAAAAATTTCACACAAAAGAAATATGTGAGAGAAAAATAGAGAAGAATTGGAGAGGTAGGAACAGGGAGGGAGGGAGGATAAAATGTTTTAAAGAAAAGTTCAACATAAAATCAAAATGGACCACAAGCATATCTATTTGAGACCCAAATTTCTTTTTGGGCTCTGAAACCTTTCATAATTCAAAGCACTAGAAATTTGAGTGCTTGCATAGGAATAAAAACAGAATACCTGTTGTTTGTGATTTCTTAGTTCTATTAGATCCAGACCCCTGGGGTTGAAGGTTCATATTTGAAGAGTCAGCATTTAGTTGGGGTTTGGCAGCCTCCTGTTGCGAGGCTACAGCAGCTATCCTTTTTGAGGCTTCAGTAGCTTCCTTTTCAGCTGCTTCCTTTGCTGCTCTCCTCTCTGCTTCTAAAGCAGCCATTTTTGCTTCCTCAAATCTAAGTTTGGCCTGCATTCAGAACTGTAATCAATATGCCGACAAATAATATCTAACAAGAAAGTTATGATAGATATACCACAATAAATTTAATCAAGGTTGGAGTTAAAAAGTTTGATCAAGAATGGTTAACCAATATCATTACAGAATTCCCAAACATGCAATACAGGTATTTCTTAGAAAACAACACAACACATGCAAACAGCTTGGAAAAATAACTTGCAGGCAATGATACTTATACAGACATGGTGGAATTAAAGAAATGCCAGGTCTCTCAATGAAGCAGGACTCGCAGAAAATGCAATTCAAAAGCCCTAAACTTCAGGCATGAAGGGAGAGGCAACGAGCTCATAAGCCAAGAAAGGAATGCAGCAAACATTGAACATATATTCAGAAAAAGCATTTAAATTACATGATCACAAATACCATGCCCAGAATTACACAGAAAAATATTAAAAACCCAGGACAAATCAACAAACCTCTGCTTCTGCTCTAGCTCTTTCTTGCCATAATCTTTCCTCGTGAAAAGCCCTTTCTTTTCTCTTGGCCTCTTCATGAGCTGCATCACTTCTTATTCTCCTTTCTTCTATTTGTGATTTTAGTTCATGATCTCGCTGAATGGCAGTTAAATGATTGTCAAGTGCCTCTGCACTACAACATCATAAAGAAATGTCATAAATCATTTCAGGTTTCTCTAGATGAATTGTCCCCAGCCCCCAGGCAAACTGGTGTGCAATTCACTTTAGACCTTATATATTGTGCATTCACGTTGTGCTAAGCCAAGCCACTGGTGTGCAATCAATTCAATTTAGATACACACATCACAACAGAGGAGTAATTGCATACACAAGGTTAGCATGCACTTACTTTGAACATGTCATCATGCCCAGTCCTCAAAATTAGAATCCCCTTTGACACATGACTTATACTTTTGTACACTAGTTTTTACTAAATTAAGATTATAACTTAAACGTAATTTCAACAGGAGTTGATACTTTAATCAACCACCACTTGTATTTCCTGCCATTGTCTAGTAGGAATGTACTTAAATAAAACAATAGCAAACAACCAAACATTTAAAACCTCTAGAATTTCATGACACTTAGATCCCTAATTCATTGGTTCCTTCTAGCATATCAACTCCTTTCTTTCTCGGTTTCTGTCTCCATTGAAAATTTCAAATTCCTTCTATCAGAATTATGCATTGAGAAGGAACAATATGAATTTTGGAAAGCAGGGAGATTGCATCCACTATGGTCACTAATAATGCATTAAGCTGTCAGCAGCTAGTTTTTTCATTGTAGGTCGATCACACGGTATTAACAAGAAATCGACAGAGATGACTGTAAGGCGTGGGCCAAATAAGAACAGTATCATGACTCCATTATTTCTTATGCAATTCAAAATACAATACAATAGAACAGAATAATGGGCCAGAAATCTAATCATTGAAACAGGATTTTCTAACTATCAACTTACATAGGAGTATAAAGAAATAAAAGAACAAGAAGATGCAGTCTTACATTTTGCGTTGATAGTGAGTATCAAGTTTTCTTTCCAGTTCCTTCCTTGCTTCCCTATACTTCTCAATTCGAGCAAATGCAGATGCAGATTTTTCCTGCTCGGTCATTAATTCTGTCTCTATTGCTGAAAGTTGGTTCCTGATATCCTCCTGCTAATCAAGCGCTTTACCAATGTTAAACACCCAAAAAAAAGCCTCAATAAACCTCAACGCAAAAAAATAATGATAAAAAATAACTAAATAAAAAATCTTGGGCCTCCCTACTTCTCTGACAACTCAACATGGCTGTTATGTATTTATGTAATAAAGACAACATAAGGCACATAGCAACACACAAGAAATGACTGCAATTTAGATCCACACACCTGCACTTGAAGATGATGCTCGTGACTTCGCTCAAAAAGAGCACTTTCAACTAACCCTACTTCATCCATCAAGTAGGACTGAGCATCGAAAGCTAACTCATAATCAGAACTGTCACTGTCATGTCACTGAAAGACAAGCAAAACACAGCAAAAAAATTGAACCCAGAAATCCAAAATAGCAGATTTACAGTAAGTAGAAAGCAAAGAAACAATTACTTAAATTAAATACTAAACAAATAATCATCCAAATATAATTCATGTAATCAACATTTAGAGACCCTTGTAGTTTAATATCACACCTCATATAAAGATCATTGCAATTGAACCGTTTTGCAGTCACCATACTTAGATCATGATCCTCCTCCCTCTCGCTTTCCGAAAGCTCAGTCTCTTCATTGGACAAGCTCATGACAAAGGCCATGGGACTTCTCTTCACACCCTTCCTGTTCCAAAACTCTCTAAAAAGAATCAAAACATTGGATTCAAGCGAGAATTCAAATAGTAAATGTACACAATAATATACAGATGCAACTAAGAGAAACCATAACAAATGGAAAAAAAAACAGAGTACCGAGATTGAACTTTGGTGAAAGGCACAGGAACTGAACATGAGTCATGGAGCTTCTTTTCAAGTGAATGGAGCTCTGATGAAAGAGACTCGAAACTCCAATTGGGTTCAGGGTCAACTACAATGTCGTGCACTTTCTGTGGACAGCGTGGTGCCAATTTAAAAGCTCCCCTGAAAAATTATCAATCAACACAAAGAGAGAAAGAAATTCAAATCTTTGAAGCACAGAATCAAGATATTGTTAACTAAGAAAAAGAAGCTGGTACTTACATTTCTTTTAATCCTGCACAAGCTGCTTCAAAATTTTGAGGTTGTGAGATTGAATTGGATAGTCCTCAATTGGGGATAATGATGCCCTAGGATGCAAGACTGTAGCCACTCCAGGGGGGGGTAATAGCTATACTCTGATTGATGTACACATTGAATATTCAAGCAGTTCCCTCTGGACAAAAAGGACAAATTTAACATAAGTACATAGATAGAATTAAGAAATTCAATCTAACTGCAAAGTTAAATCAATCACATGCATAACTAGCCTAGGAGTAAGAATTCGGCTTTTTGGTGTGGTTTTTGGCATCTTTTATTTATTTTTTCATAAACTGAAATTCAACCAAATCAAAACCAAATTTTATGAACCAAAATGGTTTGGTTCAGTTTGGTTGATTCAGTTTTTTCTTCCTGAATCAATTAGTAATCAAATATTTCAATTGCAAAAATCTAAGTATAGTTAAGAAAAGGGTTCCTGGTCACCACAGGTTGAACCCTTATAATTTTTTTGGGAAAACTAAATGGAATTTTGAATCATTAAAAAAAGAAATGATATTTAGGAAAGGTAAGCGATTATTTCCTCTTTAAATTTTCCTTTTAATTTAAACTATCTGAAGCTTGAAAAAATAATTTAGAAGACTGTCAACTTAGGTTGGAGGGCATGCCAACCTTCCTGCTAACCTTAACAAACAACTATAGACAAGGATCAGCTTTTAGGGAAAATATGCATTTTCTTCTTTGAGAAATGATTTTGACCAATAGTAAAATTCTATCAAAATCAAGACATCTCTTGTAAAGTTGTATCGACATAAACCTTAGTTTTGATGCATTAATTGTGAAAAGGTAGGGAGCGCAAGCTATTCAAGTATGTAAGATACAGGGAGCAGAAAACAGGAGTTAACCTTGCATGTTGGGTAATGCTCTTTGAGATGATTAAAAAAATGATCTACGCAAGCCTTGTCAGCCTCTGTAACAAAACCCACCTGCAATTTAGAAATAAAGTGAAAATTTATTGGTGGATATGTGCATACGTATATGCATATATTCAAGTTTGTTGAACTATATTTACGCATCGTTTTGTTGATTGAAATATGCCTGCCGATTGAAGAAAAATAATCATGCATGAGAAAACCCTAGATTTGGAAATCTGCATATAAAGCTCAAAATAAGTATGATAAAGTACGAAGCTAAATTTCATCACATTTCTGATTCCTAGCCATACGAAGCCATAAAATGATGGATAGGCAACTTAAATAAGTGTTTAGGTATCTCCTTTTGTTGCTAATTTTTTTTTTTTTTTTTAAAAAAATAATCGACATTAGCTTCACTGTCCTAAAATTAAACAGGATTTTGAAATTAGGGCTTTGTAATTTATTTATTTTTACTAGTTAACAAATAAACAGATTGTGTCCACCGAATTGCTTCGGTTCAGTTAAGATACTCCAATAATTTCAAGTTACGGCAAAAACTAGTACTGAATATCGGTATTCAAAAGAAGGAGAGAGACACTCACATGCAAGGAGAAGAAAACGTCCCAGCTTCACTGAGAGGAAATATGAAAGACCTTCCTCTAGCAGTAATCTCAGAGCCGATTCCTTGACACACGCACAGGAAAAGAGGAAGTGAGGCGGTGAAAGAGTGTGGAAGAGGACGAGACCGTGATTCGAAAGTGCCGGGGACCCGGGATGGCAATTTACAATGTGGCACGTGCTATGTGGCGGTTTGTTTTTTAAACAATTTTTATTTAAAAATATATTAAAATAATTTTATTTTTAAAAATTATTTTTATCAACAATTCATTAAGATAATTTTAAAATATAAAAAATTAATTTTTTAAAACATTTATTTGAAACGCAAATATACATTAACCGTTTTCTAATTAAAAATTCAATGAATATTAACTGATTCAATCTTAATTAATAGATATTTTTAAAATAACTATTTTATCTAAAAAATAAAATTTAATATAAATATTATAAAACTCACTAAAACATAACTTCAAATATACATTTATATATATATATATATAACATTTAATTTTTTTAATATAATGATATATATAAATATACGTGTATATATATATTATTTATTATTTAATAAATATACATATATTATATATATACTTCAAATATATATTATTAATTATTTTATTTTTTATTAAATAATAATATAAAGTGGATACTCATACTAATATTCAAAATCCAATATATAATTTAATAATATCTAAATTTTGACCAGCGAGCGCACGTTGCCATCTTTATTTGGGCTCTTATTTATTTTTATTTTTTACTCGTTTTATGGCACATGCTGTGATGCAATTTTGTTTGTGTGATATTCAATTATCAATTTTATTTGCCCCTGTATTTATGGGATGTTTCAATATTATCCTTTGGTTTGGGTTGTATCAATTAACCCCCTAGGCCCTAACCTCTTACTTCCCTTTTTTTTTTTTTCTATCTTTCCATTCCAGTCCACAAAATAATGGAATTGTTGATTTGAACTCACTTTATTTCTCAGTTAACACGTTAGGTTTGATGTTCGAAAAAAGTCTCAATTGAGCCCTCTTATTTATAATTATGATTTTTATACTCGGAAACTCAATCACAAAACCTCTTATATACGTACTTACTTTCACACTCAAAGAAAACCTCTTATATAATTATTCTTATTGCAATAATTATATATCCTGATATGATTATAATTTATTTTACTTTACAAATTTAATAGACATGCACCAACCATTGGGTTATATTCTGTAAAACGGTGTCGGGGAGGAAAGTTATCTTTGAAATTTCCGCCTCCTTTACCAGTGTTTGGTATAAGTTTGAGGGGGGGATTCAAAGAGGTTGATATTAACTCCAAAAATAGAGATAAAATGCTAACTTCACCGGGGAGGACGTGAAGATTTGTGCTCTTTCCATTATTTTTTTTTTTCAATTTATCATTATTCAGTCCCCTTTTTCCACTCACGTATAAAATCACAGACACATGTCAATTAATTTTGCACAAGGATAGTTACCAAAAACCCCTTGTAAAAAATATTCTTAACACTTAGGATACGTTTGGGAACGCGGTGCAAATCGCGTTTTTTTGAAATTTGAAATTTTTTTTTGTTAAAATTAAGTGTGGTTTGTATTTTTTAAATCGTTTTGATATGCTGATGTCAAAAATGATTTTAAAAAAATGAAAAAACATCATTTACATGCATTTCGGTACGAAAAGTTATCTAAAAAGCAACCGCTACCACACTACCAAACACGCTCTTAGTATTTTAAACCATTATTACATTTTCATGTTTGGCAATGAGTAATAGGGTATTTTTTAAAAGTATTTTTCAATTAAAAATACATTAAAATTATATTTATTAAATTTTTTAATTTTAATATCAACACGTAAAAACTTTTAAAAGAAAAAAATTAAAAATATATTTAATATTGTTTCATAGAAAACAATTGGAAAAGTTTGTTATATATTTAATATATACATTGTTAATGCTATATCAGAGTGTATGGAAGGTGAAGTTTTAAAAAGGTGGGACCTAACACTGGTCTGATCAAAAGAACAATGCAAAATGAGTGAAATTTGTAGTGCTAAAGGATGACTTTTATTTTTAAATTATTTTTTAATGGATTATAAATATATTTTGATAATTTTAATGTGTCAATAAAAAAATATATAAATTTTTTTAATATATTTTAATTATAAAATATTATACATCACATTACTAATAAAAAATTCAAATGACTAAAAAAAAAAAACAATTCCCACAGATCTTCTCTCCTGGCACTTTGTAACCCTACTCCTAGGATAACACTTAATTCCATTTATAAAAATAATCATCAAAAACTGATTACATCAGTAAAATAAAATAACCGCGCTCGGGTTAGTACTAAATAAAAAAATAATTAAAAAGTACATTAATTTTTAATTAGTATTTAATATTTTGATAATAAAAAAATTTTATTTGAAAATATATTAAAATAATATATTTTTTTATTTTTTAAAATTATTATAATATTAATATATTAAAAAAAATATTAAAAAAAAACACAGCTATACCTCTAAAATAAATGGGCTCATAATACATTTCATACAAGAAAACAAATAACTATGAAAGCAAGCAACATGTATCCTATGCGATCGATAGCCCATGAAGATTTTCAAGTCCACCAAAAACGTTCTTAAGATTTCGATCGTTTCAGCCCATTATTGCCAGTGGCTTCATTGTTTTCGAATACAAGTCTTGAATTCGCTTCCAACAGACCACGTGTTAACTTGTTAATAAATCTTTATTATAAAAATTTTAAAGGGTATAGCTAAATCAATTAAATTTTAAATTTATATTTTAAAAATAATTAATATTAGTTTGAATCTCATAAATTTCTTAATTATTAAAAACTTACTTCGTTAATTTCAGAACCCATAAGATTAACCAAGATACATACAAGTTAATTTGAACATCCATATTAATCTAACAAAAAAAAACAAATAATCTAATCTTAACAGGCCAATAACACAGGCCAATAACACGCACGTTTTCTAATGTTTATTGTAGACATCAAATGATCTCGGAATCAAAATTAAATTTAGTTGGAAATTTTTTTATGGCGCCTTTTTAAACTAACAAATTAATATTTCGAACATTAAAACTTTACCTCCGTAAATTTGTAAATTCATAACGATGTTTGAAAGTATCAAAACCTTATTTTAGGAATTAAGTTTTTTTTGTTAACTAATAATATATATCCACCACGTGTATAATATATATATATATATATATATATATATATATATATATATATATATTGTTTATTTTCTAGGAAACCAGAGAGGGGAATATTGTTTTTTAAAATTGATGAGAATGAATAACAATTGCTTTTTTAAATATTTTTTATTTTTTAAAAAATATATTTAACATCAAAATAATTCAAGAACATAAAAATAATAATTTTAAATAAAAAAAATCAAAATTTTTAAAAAATAAAAATTACACCGCACAGCCATACGCACATCCAGTTGAAAAATAGAAAAGGCAAGCAAGGTGCATGTTAAAATTGACAAGGAAAAAAACAGAGAAAAAGAAGTGAACCCCATCCAAAAAGAAGAAGAAAAAGCGAATCATAAATCAATGCACTGCCTTGCAAGTCTTTCAAGGATGACGAAGCGGCCACCGCAATCATGCCTTGCTCCTGAAGTGAAAGGGCGGTTGTCGATTTTCTTCGTATGTGTCGTTTTCTCTCTGTCACGGGTCTCGCCACATTTAGATTGCTTAGCGTGTTCCCAACTACAAAGACCAACAATACTACTATTTGTTTGAAACATGGTTGTAATTTATGTCTTGCTTCAAGCAACTGACCACTTATTATTATTATTATTATTATTATTATATAAGTCTCAAGTAGCACTAAGATTTATAAAACTCAAATATATAATCATGAGAAAGTAAATATACAATCTGATCAGTTAATTTATATCCCTTAAAATTAAAAAAGTGTTTAGTTTGGAGTTGGCTTTGGCTTCTTTTTTATTCTAATGAGATCCGTACAAAAAACATGTATTTTTAGCTCTTGAAGATGTGATTTGTGTTTTAAAAAGATTGTACATTTGAAAAAAAATCACCACACCTCTAAACCAAACACTCACTAGCTGAATAACTACTGCGTATTGAGTTAATCTTACATGTGTTATTAGATAAAAAAATGTGATAACTTTTTTTAATTATTATTATTAGATTGAATTATCTGTTTTTATTAAAATACTATTATTTTTTTTTTTATTTTTTTTTATTAATGTTGAGTCGATCAAGTTTAAATTGAGTTTTATTAATTGAGATATTAAAAACTAGATTGGATCGATTAAATTTAATTAGATTAATATTTTATTTTATTTAATTAAAAAACTAGTCAAGTGAAAATTATTTGTAAGTGCAAGTTTAACCAATATGGTTTTGAATGGTGTGGGACAAGATGAAACAATTTTCCTTCCATGTTGGATAGGATAATTTGAAGCTGCTTTAAAATGTGTAGCTTGCACTCTTAGGAAAAAGAAAAAGAAAAAAACGTGTAGCTTATTTTTTTGTGAGCGTAGCTTGTCATGTGTTTTTAAAATTTTTTATTTAAAATAATTTTTTAATTATTTTAATATATTGATATCAAAAATAAATTTTTAATAAAAAAATATTATTTAAATATATTTAAAATATAAAAAACAACTGTTACCACCATACTAAATACACTCTAAAAAAATTTATACAAAACTATATTTTTTTACTAGTAATTACAATTTACTAGTTATTATAACGTGATTTTAATAATTTTAGTATTTATCAGTAGAGAGCCATCCCAGTTATCTGAAATAGAGTGACAAAAGAAATTATTTGAAATCCTAATTTTATAAATGGAGTTTAATTTAGAATTTTGTTGTGAAATGACATCAAACAATTATTTCACTACATGTTCTTTATCATATCTCTGCATTAATAAATAAACTTTCGAATATGCTTGTGCCTCGTTTCCCTTTTCTACCCTGGTCCCGGCAAGGAGAAAAGAATTATTTATTTGTTTGAAATATAATTATGGTTATTTTTAAATTTTTTATTTAGAAAATATTAAAATTATATTTTTTAAAAAATTATTTTTGATATCAACATCAAAATGATATAAAAATATAAAAAAATATTAATTTAAAACAAAAAAAATAAAAAAATTTTTTTAAAAACACTTTTAAAACACAAAAACAAACAAGCGTAGTTACCAACAACAATATAACTAGCCCATCAAATATTAGAATATATCAAAACTCAAACATCTATCTACAAAGTGTCTATATAATTTGTTTTAGATTGTGATAAGTATTTTTTAAAATATTTTTTATTTTAAAATATTTATTTTATTATTTTTTAAATTTTATTTTTAATATTAGTATGTCAAAATAATTTAAAAATATTAAAAATTAATTAAAAATAAAAAAATTAATTTTTTTAAAAATACGTTAAATCACACAAACAAACAAAATCGTAGTTGTTCGAACAGTATGAGTTAAGAAACGAAAAATCTTGGGTGGTAAATAAATAAAATACAATTAATGGATAAAGAAGTAATTCCTTGAAAATCTTCATCAAAAGCTAACTTGGTAAAGAAGAGAATGGTTGCGGCATAGGAAAGTCTCTTTCTTTTGTTGTTTTGCTCTTGTTTCTATTTTAAACTTGACACACAAGATTATTTTAAAAAAATAATTATTATACATATTTAAAAAAAATACTGTATTTCTATAGAAATAACATAATTATAAATTTTGTTATTATTTTTTATTATAGCGGTATGTAGTGATGAAAAAATTATAATTTTCAGGGATTTTTTTATTTTAGAAAACAAGTATTTCTTATATTTTTTATTTTTTATTGATATTTTTATCATTTTAAACTTGTCCCGTTTATTAGCATTTTTTTATTCTTATCTTCATTTTTTATGTTATTTTAGTTTTTCCTCTTTTTTTTTCTTTTCACTTTTTTTTTAAATAATTTTTTTTTTTTTTTTTTACTCTTTGAATATTTATCACTCTACACTTGTTTTATCTATACTATTTTTTTTGTTCTTATCTTCATGTAGAAATGCCACAATTGTAAATTTTGCTAATTTTTCATAGGTTTATCATGATCTCAAAAGAAAATTTATAATGTTTTTTTTTTTTTATCGTTTTGATATGCTAATATAAAAAATAATTTTTTAAAAAAATATTTTTTTAATACATTTTCAAACCAAAAATACTTTAAAATTTAACCTTTATCATACTACCAAACAGGCTATTAATGAGTTAAATTCTATAAAATCTTATTTGCATTATATCAATAATTTAATATAAAAATACCATAAAATTTGAAAAATCTTTAAATTAGGTTTTGAAGGGTATTGTTTCAGATAATTTTGTTTTTTTTTTTTTGGTTTTTTAACTTAATTTTAGATTTTATATTGATTCTATTTATGATTATGATTCTTTTTTCCTTATAAATTTTGGTTTCTAAACTATTTAGAGAATTGTAAAATTTCTTAAGAAAATAGATAAAGTTTTATATAATTATTCAGAAATAAAATGCAAATTGAAATTCTTGTATGAATGTTGAGTTTTATATTTTTCTTATTGTTTTTTTTCCCTGTTTGCATCCTTAATAGCAATGTTTCCAAGTACCAGGGAAGTGTGTGCTTAGTGGTATTAGGACAAAAAAAAAAAAAAACTCACTTAATTATTATAAGCCACAAGCTTTTTTGTTATGAAAAAAAAATATGGTTTATTTTAAATTAAATTATATTTTTTATAAATTATCTAAAATATTTTTAACTCATCAAATTAATTGGATCTTAACAATTTTCATGGGTTAGTTTTAAACAATAACTAAATAAAAAATTATATAAAAAAATTAAAATATCTAATTTAATAATAATATCAAATAATTTATTAGAACCTAATAGTTTGAAAGCTGTCAAGTTTAGTTTTTTTTTGTAAAAGATTTTAGATAAGGATTTATTGTGAATTTAAAATTATCATTAAAATTTATTTTTATTTTTAATATTAAAACATCAAAATTATATTTTTTTAAAATAAATTAATTCAGTGTTTTTTATAAAACTTTTAAAAAGTATTTTAAAACTATTTCAAACTCACTTACTAACACTCCCTAATTAAATTATTATAAACCTATCCGGATTAATTAAATTAATATCTTATATAATTTAACTAAAATCCCAATCCGAATTATGTTTTATAAAAAAACAACTAAGTTCATGACTTAAAAGAAATACGTGCATTCCCTCGGATATAAATAAGGACATCGAGCTCGACACACGGAAAACCTCCAAGTCAGAACAAACCACCAATGGATAGGATAGTTTTCTTCTCTGTTCTTTCCATCTTCTCTTTTCTTGTAACATTCTCTGATGTGATGATACCACAAAAGCATGTCACGGCACTCCCTCTGTCTACTAACTCACGGTGGATCGTGGACGAAAACGGGCAAAGAGTGAAGCTCGCATGCGTGAATTGGGTATCACATCTCGAGGTCATGGTAGCCGAGGGGCTTAGCGAGCAGCCCATGGATGCTATCGCCAAGCGGATTGTGTCCATGGGGTTCAACTGTGTTAGGCTCACCTGGCCAGTTTTCCTGGTAACCAATGACACTCTGGGTTCTCTCACTGTAAGACAATCTCTCCGAAGCCTTGGTCTGCTCGAATCAATCTCTGGTATCCAGGCCAACAACCCCTCCATCATTGATCGCCCCCTCCTTAACGTTTACCAGGTAATAGCTTTCTCTGCTTTGAAATTAACATTACCTAAAAAAGATTAAAATGAAACAAGATCATGAAAATGTTTAAGCAAGTGGCAGTAGCTACAAGATAATTTACATAATGTTGATTGTCAATTTTTTTTTTTAATTTAAGCACTAAGTCATCCTTTAAAAAAATGCTTAGAGTTTTCTGTGCTTACGAGGGTTTGAGATAAGAACAAGGTAACTGAGAGAAGAAGTCGGGATGACGATAGATGGATGGTGACCGACGGCGACAACGATGTATTTAAAGTCCTATATTCTGTAATTTACATTATGACCCTTATCATGATGCTAAATTTCGTTAGTTTAGCAAGGCTTTAAACAACATTATTACATTGGTTTACAAAAAAAAAGGCAACATAAGCTGAAATAGTTAATGGTTGCATGTTCAATAATTCTTATTATGTTATAAAAAATTATCTCTGTTGTATAGCCCAAAACTTAACGGGATTTCAAATAAATCAATAAAAAAGGTTAAATGATTCAAAACTATCCTTAAATTTAGGTGAAAATGAACTTGTTTCTCTCAAACTTTTTTTTGAGTATTATAAGCTATTTTTTTTGGAAAAAAAAGAACACTGTTGCACTATTAGTTTAATTTAATTTCCTTCTAAGAAATAGAGAT
This sequence comes from Populus tremula, assembly GCA_964019445.1. NCBI lineage: Eukaryota > Viridiplantae > Streptophyta > Magnoliopsida > Malpighiales > Salicaceae > Populus > Populus tremula. The sequence goes on along the minus strand of CAXHTJ010000018.1, from coordinate 12,468,401 downwards.
TAATGGTGTTTCAGGCAGTGGTGTCTAGCCTTGGGGATAATAATGTGATGGTGATATTGGACAATCACATAAGCAAGCCTGGTTGGTGTTGCAGTAGTTCTGACGGCAATGGTTTCTTCGGTGACCAATACTTCGATCCCGATCTATGGATCACAGGCCTAACTAGAATGGCGAGCATGTTTAATGGTGTGCCTAATGTGGTTGGCATGAGCTTGAGGAATGAGCTTCGAGGCTCCAAGCAGAACGTCAATGATTGGTACAGGTAATTTGTCCTCGGTGAATTTTTTTGAAAAAAGAAATATTATTCCTGAATCAATTGTTGTCTTCCTAAATCGAATGATTTGTTAACATGGTAATGACATGAGCCAGGTACATGCAAAAAGGAGCTGAAGCAGTGCACTCTGCGAACCCCGATGTTATTGTCATTCTATCGGGCCTGAATTATGACAAAGACTTGTCTTTCCTGCGCAATCGACCTGTGAATCTAACATTCAGTCGTAAAATAGTGTTTGAAGTGCATTGGTATGGTTTTACAGATGGGCAGGCATGGAAAAATGGCAACCCGAACCAGGTGTGTGGAAGAGTGGTGGATAATATGATGAGGATATCTGGATTTTTGTTGGAGCAAGGTTGGCCGTTGTTCATGAGTGAGTTTGGGGTGGATCAAAGAGGGACAAATGTTAATGATAACAGATACTTGGGATGCTTCCTTGGTGTTGCAGCTGAACTTGACTTTGATTGGGCTTTGTGGACGCTAGTTGGAAGTTATTATTTGAGGCAAGGTGTTGTAGGGATGAATGAGTACTATGGGGTGTTGAATTCTAACTGGAGTGAGACTAGGAATTCAACCTTTTTGCAGCAAATATCTGCCCTCCAATCTCCTTTTCGAGGTATGGCGTTTATGGCCTCGTATAAGTTCCTTAAATCTGCATCTTGTGCTCTTGATACGTTAACTGTTTTTTTTTTTTTTATAGCTAACCTTAAGGTTGTGTTTGTGGAACTCAGGGCCAGGTGTATCAGAAGTTCATCTACATAAAGTGATCTTCCACCCATCAACAGGTCTTTGTGTGTTGAGGAAATCAATGCTCGAGCCACTGAGGTTAGGTCCTTGCACTAAATCTGAAGCCTGGAACTACACGCCACAGAAGATACTGTCAGTGAAGGGGACATACTTCTGCTTACAAACAGATGAACTGGCTAAACCAGCAAAGCTTGGTATAATATGCACAGATTCTAATTCAAAATGGGAAACTATCTCAGATTCTAAAATGCACTTGTCATCCAAGGCCCCCAATGGCACGCCCGTTTGCTTGGATATAGGTTCCAACAACACCATTGTTACAAGTACTTGCAAATGTTTGAGTAAAGATAACACATGCGATCCAGAAAGCCAATGGTTTAAATTAGTTAATAGCACAACAAGAAGTTCGACCATGACAAAACCATCTACCATGACAAAACCATCGTCACTGATCAGTTCAATCCTCAATTTCCCAGCGAAGGATTTCTTATGGAAGTTCTTAGGCTCAGTATAAACTTGTATAGCAGAAGCTGCCTACGGAGCAATCTTACAAGGTGCTACTTTGGACAATCTAGAAGTTCAGGTTGAATTTATGTCTGACACATTACTTATCTCTACACAGGCTGTTCTATCATACAAGTCCAGTCAAAACATTCTCTCTTCTGTCCATTCCTTGGTCAAATTTAGCTGCAATTTAGTGCAGGTTTGCTATTTGTATATCTGCATATTGCAGATACTAGCAGATGGATCCAGGCGCAAGAATGTCTGCTATCTAGTAATATTGTAACCAACAGATTGTAGGCTCAAGATTTGAGCACAGCCACTATGAAAATATATGAAAAGAATACAACAGCTTCTGGATTTTCCAAATCCATGCTTTTCTTTTTCTATCCTTTTTTCCCCTTAAAAAAAGAAAAAGAAATTCATAAGCATTTCAGAAAATGAAAGACAAGAACCAGCGGATTACCTATCCTGTTCTGAAAGATCAACTTCTAATACCATGAAGAATATAAATAGTCTAAACCATCGCATCTACTCCACTTTTTTCCACCCTTACTCTTAAAGGAGTGATCTTTATTGATATAAGCTCAGCAATCATGACAAAATCATCGTGTCAGACCATCAAGATACAACCTTTTGCGGGGAAAAGACAAAAAGAAAGTAGGTTAAGATCTTGCCAAATGCTAGTCCTGTCAAGTGAAATGATTTAACTTAATTACTCCATCTTTATGACATGCAGCTGTCATTCAAAGATTTACTGCTTCTTAAGAAATATAAGCCCCCTGCAACTGTACAGAGAAATTTTGAGCAGCATGTTCACCATTCTCAAACATTATAATGGCTTGGTTCCTAAGACTCCCACCACAGGACCAGGCAACCATGGCTCAAAGTTGGGGGAGCAAGAACATATTATAACCATTTTCATTTTTTTTTCTTTTTAAAAGATCACTAAACCAATTTCATAATTAACAATACCAGTTTTAAATATCCAGCATGTTATTACCAGAGAACAAGCAACTTCAATTGCGCAGGGACAAAAATTGGTTCCAGAGCACAAAATTGCTATGGATGAATTCACTAACCCTTCTCAAACACTGATATATATATATATATATATATATATATATATATATAATTCTAGTTTATTGCTCACGCTTTGGTTGCCAGTTATATCTAAATATTTTGAAATGTCAAAAAAAAATAATATGAAGACCGTCAAAAACTTTTTGGCTTTATCATCATTCATCTGAGATTTCTTCGTGAAGAAAGGTAGAATTTGAGATGAGAATTGTAAAAATGATGTAATGAAGGTGACAGGAACTGAAAGATGGAAGGCCTTGCCAGGAATTGTATAACAATTTTGAGACTGAAGTTGGTTCTGGGGAACGAGAGGGAGACTTCTGTTTGACATTACTTTTGACAAGTATTTTTTTAAAAAATTAATTTTATTTTTATTTTTTTATTTTAAATTAATATTTTTTCTGATATTTTTAGATTATTTTGATGTGCTAATATTAATTTTTTTAAAAATATATTATTTTAATATATTTTAAAATAAAAAATACTTTGAAAAATAATCACTATCACATTTATAAATACACACTTAAACAATAAACTGATCGGTTCAATTAAAAACCCAATACTCTAGCATTAATGCTTGCTATCAATAAAACCCAGTAGGTCAAATCAATGGGTGGAACATTGATTCATTTCTATTTTTATTAAAAATAATTTATAACTCATTACTCTTGAACTTTGCACTTTCACGTTCTAAAATTATGTTCTTATCAATTTATTATTATTATTTCTTGTTCATGCTTCATACATTACAAAATATATTTATAAGTTGAACCAATTAGCTAATAGCTTACAGTAAAATAAACTTGGAGCAAAAAGAAAACAGGTATATCATATAGTGACAAAATTGGTTTAATGACACTTTTAACATTCTACAATGAAGCTGCTAACTTGGCTATTAAGTTCCTATGAGTCCACTTCAATATATATATATATAAAATATATTTTTTTGATTTTGTAATTAATTTATGCAAAAATTTAAATGAATTATAGTGTAATGAGTTTTTACTTAATACTTTTTTCAGTTTTTTTTCTTCTTTATTGGGATGCCACGAGAATAACTAATTACATAATAATTGTAACCATTGCTTATTACAAGTAATTATTAAATTTATTAGTAGTTGTACTTCTACCTCTCATCACTACCAGAAACTCGCTAAATATTAACGGAATCACCGACGAAATATTTCTGTCGGTATTTATCGGTTGAAATTACCGACGGAAAGTCAGAATTATTGAAAAAAGGGCGGGTACCTAAGGCGGAGGTTTTCGCGGGTGATTTTTCCGACAGAATCACCGACGGATTCAAAACCTGGGACCCGTACGGGTGACGTGACCGGTTCACCGGCAAAAATACCGACGGACTCACCAACGGATTTGAATGCCAGATCCGTACGGGTGACGTGACAGGTGCACCGTAAAAAAATACCGACGAAATTACCGAGGGATTTGAAAAAGCAGGTCCGTGCGGTGACGTGTCGATTCCCCATCACAATTAGCGATGGAGTCACCGACGGAGTTATTCCATCGGTGAGTCCGTCGGAAAAAGTGAATATATGGCCGCCCTGCCGACACTCTCCTCCCTCATTTTTCCTTTTTCTTCCTAATCCTAAGTCTCCCCATCTGCAAATAACCATCCCCCCCTCGCCCCCAAACAAAAATCTTTCTCATCTCAACAGTTGTATTTCTTGAAGTTTTGTGGTCACAACATCCGTGTTTTGATTTACTGACGGATTTTATCAATTTTTGTAAGTAATTCTATCTGTTTAAATTTTAACATTTAAATGTCAATTTTATTGTTTTTTTAGTATATGTATTTTTATTAGTAGATGTACATGTTTTATTGTTATTTCTCAAACAAACTTGTAGTTTATGAATGCATAATTTTATACATGTTATGGTTTGTTTTAGATTTTGTAAGATTGTATTTGTTTGTAAACTGTTAAAACTTTGTGGAATTATCGAATTACATATTATGTTTTGAAATAATTAATAGCTTGCTTAATGAGTCATTTTTAAGTTTTATCGATGGTATTGCAGAATAGTAATTTCTGTTAATTTATATATATATATATATATATATATATTAATTTGTATGGACGTTGGTAGATGATAATGAATATTTAATATTTATGAGAAGTTGTGATTGGTTTGTTGGATAATCTCGAGGTAAAGTAATATATTTACAAGTTTATTTACCTAACTTAGTTAATTAATATATACATGATGTCATCATAATTTTATAGAGGTTCGATAGAAGTCATGGATGATCGTTCATGGATGTATCTAGATTCACCCCAAGGATTGTGGAGGATGGATTATTGTAACAGGGTTCAGGGTTTTATTAATTTTGCAACATCTATTCCCAAAAATTTTACTGGAGGCGGTATTAAGTGTCTATGCAGGAAGTGTCAAAATAAAAAGTATCTGCATCCAGATGTTGTAATGATGCATCTTCTACACAAAGGGTTTGTGGAGGATTACCAGTGTTGGTATGCACATGGAGAGGTATTTGTTAGTAATAAGAGAATGAGAGAAATGGTGGTTGGGTCAACTTCTAGTGCTAGCAACGTGCATGAAGCGGAAAATAAAAACACTAATCCTTACAGAAACATGGTTATGGATGCAATGAGAATGAATCAAGGTAATGTCAGTCAATGTCCAATCGTAGAAGAAGAACCTAATGCAGAGGCAGTTAGGTTTTTTGATTTGTTGAAAGATTCTGACGAACCATTATAGGATGGCTGCACAAACCACAGTAAATTGTCGGCCGTGGCACAGGTGTTTACCATCAAGTCAGATCACGGGCTGAGTGAGGCCGGGTATGACAAAATTATTGATTGGGCAAGAAGCATTTTACCTGAAGGGAACAGGCTAAAAGAGAACTTCTATGCTGCGAAGTCCATGATGAAACCCCTCGGTTTAGGATACCAGAAAATTGACATGTGCCCTAACTTCTGCATGTTATACTACCTTGAAACTGCTGAGATGACCGAGTGCATGACATGCGAGCATTCTCGTTACAAACCCAGAACTGGCAGGGGAAAGACTCTAGTGGTGTATAAAAAACTTAGATATTTCCTGATCACACCTAGACTGCAGAGGTTATTCATGTCACGAAGGACTGCTGAGCACATGACATGACACCAAACACATGATGCGGTTGATGGTGCATCCTTCTGACGGCGAAGCGTGGAAACACTTTAACAGTGTGCATCCTGACTTTTCAGCTGAATCAAGGAATGTCCGTCTTGGGTTGTGTACAGACGGATTCAACCCATTTGGGTCATTTGCTGCTCTCTATTCTTGTTGGCCGGTCATACTCACAGTTTATAACTTGCCACCGGGAATGTGTATGAGGCCGGAGTTCATGTTTTTATCTACTGTCATACCCGGTCCAAGCGGTCCGGGGCGGAATATAGATGTTTGTCTTCAACCGTTGATTGATGAGCTGGCGCAGTTGTGGTCCTTCGGAGCTCTGACTTATGATATATCGAGGAAACAAAATTTCCTTATGAGGGCGGATTTGATGTGGACTATCAATGATTTTCCAGCTTATGGAATGCTTTCTGGTTGGAGCACACATGGGAAACTCGCGTTTCCATACTGCATGGAAAACAACAAGGCATTCACGCTAGCAAGTGTGTGTTGTCCGTTTTAAAAACGAAACCGCGAGGTCGTGTCGAGGTTGTTCAGGATGAGAATGAAGAAACAAGTGTGCGGGATGAAGTCTTTCAAGTTAGTGAGTTGGTTGAACCATATCGAGTTGCTCCTTCGATTGAATTGGAATAAAATTCAAATTTTTATGTTTCCGATGATAGTCTTGTTGATGTTGACGTAGAGGAGTTAAACGTTGATTTGAGCTCTAGCGGACAAGCAAATATCGATGAAGAAGATGATATCCATATTGAAGATTGCGATGAAGGTGATGGCTATTCAATTGATGACGAAGAAGAAGAAGAAAAAGATAATTCTGACTAATTCTGTTTAAAACCCTTTTCTTAATGTAATTTACATTATGGATGATATATTTTGAAACATGAAATATATATTTATCGTTTAAGCACTGTTGCTATTGTTTTATGCGATGGACAGTTTGTCATTTAATTTTTTGCAGGAAGGTAAATAGAAAATACAAACACAACACCAATGTACATTGAAAATCACCGACGTCCATACCGACGGACCACTGTCCGTCGGCATCTCACAGAGAGTTGGAAAATAATTACATTGAAATGCCACAATCACCGACGGACTACAGTCCGTCGACATCTCACAGAGAGTTCGAAAATAATTACACAAAAATGCCACAATCACCGACGTCTTTACCGACAAACTGTTGTCCGTTGTCATCTCACAGAGAGTTCGAAAATAATTACACAGAAATGCCACAATCACCGACGTCGTCCGTCGGCATCTCACAGAGAGTTGGAAAATAATTACACAGAAATGCCACAATCACCGATGTCAATACCGACGACTTTAGTGACATATATACCGATGAAATGTGTCCGTCTGTAAGTTGTCGGTGGGCAAATTTTACCGACAAAAATACCGACGCAATGCGCGAATTCCAAAGAGTGCGAATTGAATGCACCTCTGACCGTGTCATATTACTGACAGAATCACCGACGGACCGCGAAAAATTTGGAGGGTAATTAAAAAATTTAGTGCGAAATTCAAAAAATTAATAATATTTTTTAATATCCGTCGGTAAATCTGCCATATAACTTCCAGCCCTGCCGCTTCGCTTCATTTTTTCTTCTCCTCCGTTTTTCTTCTCCTCCGCTGCCCTCGACATTTGATTTTTTTGCTCTCAATCTTTCAAGGCTCTCACCTTCAATCTCTAGCAAGATTAGTTGTTGTTTTCATCATATTAAAAGGTATGTGATTTTTTCTATTTTAGTTTATTTTCTTTTATTTTAGTTTTAATTGTTTTTATTTTTGTTATTTTGTTGTTTTGGTGTATTTTTTTGTAATGGATGTAAAGTTTTGAACTAGACACATTATTAAGGTATGTATATTTCGTTCCTTTTCTTGATGTAGTTTTTTTTTTGAAGTTTTTGAATATTTTTTATTGTGTGTTGTCATAATTGGTATTAGATAATTTATTAGATAATTGTTGTTAAAATTGAATTTAATTTAGAATTAGTAATTGACTATGTTAGAATAATTAGTAATTGTTAGTCAATATTTTTTTTTAATTTATTGAATATAAGTTATTGTTGTATTGCCATATATAATTGTTGATTAATTTGTTAAATTATTATTGTTAATGTTGAATTTACCTTAGAATTAGTAATTGTATTTGTTGGAATAATTAGTAATTGCATATGTTTTTAATAGTTAGTTTATATATATTTTTTAATTTATTGAATAAATTTTATTGTTGTCTTGCCATAATGAATATTTAATAATTTTTTGAATTAATATTGTTAATGTAGAATTTACCTTAGGATTAGTAATTGAATATGTTGGAATAGTTAGTATATATTGGGTCAATTGGTTGTGGATATTGTTAATATTTGCAGGTTTGTGGATTTGGGTAGTATCCAAGTATAGGGGAGGTGCTGCCGAATTTCTTTTAACATTTCAATTGCATTATATAATTATTTATATAAAATTGGTTAGATAATGCAGAGAATGAAAACCAGAGCTTCACGTACGGTCGCACCTAGTTCGTCTAGCAGCGACGAAGACATTTCCTTAGGTGCCTCTCAAGAAGAGGCACCTATACCACTTGCGCCGTCGGTTGATGCTGCCTCTTCCAGTGATGTTTCACATCGCAGAAACGACATGCCTTCACAGCGGAATCGATGAACCCGCAAGTACGAGGCACAATGGAAGGACGATCTCTCAATGTAAGTTTGTTAAGGTTTTAATTTTTTTTTTTTAAAACAAATTTATGAAGTCACTATTTAATTAATTTCAATTCTTTTCAGGTTCACAAACATTGAGGCCGCCCGAGTAATATCATCGGCTTTTAAAGCGTCGATGGAGATTCCATTGTTTCAATGGAGTCAGATATCCAGACATCCTGAATGGATACCTCAAATCAATGCATGATTTTCTAGATTTAAGGTTCGTGTTAATATATAGTTTTCATCTTATTTCTAATAAATTCTTAATATAATTGTAAATAAATTATTAACATTTTTAAAAATTATTTTTTATACACAGAATCGATTCTGCAGGAACGACGAACATAACAGTGTTGTGAGGAGGGTGTGAGAAAATCACGCGGCAACTAGGTAACATCGAAAACAATACAAATTTTTTTTACAAAAAAAATTTATGTTTCGAAATGTAATTTTTTATTGCGTTAAGTAGGTTGCGTGATTTTTGGTACGAAGCCCAAAAAAAGGCAAAAAAACTGCGAGGGATAGGGGGTTCCAAGGCTGGAACGATGTTGCGGTTTGGAGGGATTTCAAACCGATATGCATCCCGGAGGATATATGGCAGCACTATCTTGAGCACGTGACGTCTGAGCGGTTCACACGACGCTCACAGTTCGGTGCTGGCAACCGGAATCGGCCCATTCATGGCTCAGTGACAACGCACACCGGCGGCTCCGTTCCGTTTGCTGCACATGCAAAACGGATGGTAAGATTAATTTAAATGAAATATATCGTTCAATTAATTTGTTGTTAATAAATTTTTTTCATTATAGGCTACGTCTCTTGGACGTGAGCCGAGCCCTATGGAGCTGTTTGTGGAGACGCACGTGCGGAGTCAAGACCGCCAAAAGGGGGTGCAACAGTTCGTTGACAGCCGCGCCTAACATTTTGTGGTATGTTTATTCATCCATTTTATTTTGTAAGTTATTATTATGTTTATTGAATTGAATATGATTATTTTTTATTTATTTTCAGGAGACCTATAATAATCGGTTGAGGGAGACATACGGGGACGATCCTTCGACCCATCCGGAATTTGACCCAGATTTGTGGATGGAGGCTGGATCGTTAGGTGGACCCGATAAGAATCGGGTTTACGGGCTCTCCAACACCAGGGCCGACAACTTGCGGACGACCCGTACTGCTTCAACCGTCGGGAGCTCCCAATCAATATCGAGCTCCCAATCTAAGGAGTACATGGCCTTGCAGCAAAGGTGTGACCATATATCAGAGGCGTACACACAACTCAAAGAACAATACACAACAGAATCTGCACAACAAAGAGCGGCCTATGAAGAGCTTCGTCAAATGGTCATAAACATGTCACAAGGTGGAACATGTGCACCCAATCCAAGTTGGCCGCATAACAGTCAGCCTCCTCCTCCTCCTGATCCTCCTCAACCTTCTTTATATTAATTTTTGATAAACATTATTTACATTTAAAATTTCATTTAATGTTTTTTTGAACAATTTCATTTTGTAATGAATATTATTTATCTTACATTTTTTGTTTTTGATGCTTAATATAAATTTTATTTGCATAATTGGTTTTTATTACCATTAATTTATATCATTTTAAATTATGTATTCTAAATAATTATAAAAAAAAACAATTACAAAGGGATTTACCGACGGAATAAATCCGTCGGCATTAGACAGTATCCGCGACCATCACCGACAAATTTCCAGACGGATAAATCCGGTCGGTGTTTTCATGACTCACCAACAGATTTACCGACAGATTAATTTTGTCGGTATTATATACCGACGAATTAATTCCGTCGGTATTATATATTACCGACGGATTCATAGACGGTATATTCTGTCGGTATGTCAACAATTCACCGACTAAGTTACCGACGGAAATTACCCATCGGTATCACCGACGGAATAACAATCCGTCGGTATTATTGAAGCGGGAAATTGTTTTTTTTTTTTGCAAGCAAATTCTGTCTGTAAAACCGTCGATAAATGGTTTTTTTGTTTTGCCGACCGATATAGCGACGGAATGGGGAATCACCAACGAAAGGTAAGCCGACGGACGTATTCCGTCGGGAATTTAGTCGGTAAATATTTTACCGACATACTATCAATCACATACCGACGGAATATTTCCGTCGGTAAAACTGTGAATTCTTGTTGTGCATAAAAATATAAAATCTATTATAAAAATATTTTATGAGTCCCATCTTTATATATACACACACCGAATAATTGCTTTGCTTGTTACATTACTACTGCATTAGCTTCACCAAGACTCAAATCTTATTTCATTGAAAAAACCTTTTGATTACATAATTATAAGCTAAGTTTTCCTTTTATAAATTTTTTTTATGTTTTTATATCTCATTTTAATATGTTGGTGTCAAAAATATTTTTTTAAAATAAAAATATTATTTTGATATATTTTTAAAATCAACAACTGTAGCACTTTCTCAATTCATTGTCAAAACCAATAATTATTATTCCCATACGGGCAATGCATGAAATGTCTAATATTAAATACGAACTCTACTCCTTTGTCTCCTTAATGTGAAGATTTGATATCCTTCTATTAACTAGCTTGATGGCTCTAAAAGACATTGTGATGTAATAGTGTTTTTTTTTTAAATTTTTTTTTGAATATTTTTATCTAATAATTTAATTTTTTAATAAATAAAAAATATTTTAAAAAAAATTACTGACACATACACACCTGCATATGATTTTGGTGGGGAAAAAACATGATTTTTGCCACAGCAATAATTCTAGACTAGGTCCATCCATCTGAATTTTGGCCAGTGAGTTTCATTTACACCTGCAATAATGAGTTGTTGGCTAATAAATAAAATGAATTAAACTCCGGAAGTTACATCGCTACCTCCACGGATCGATAGCCGCCGTGCATCAACATTATTACTCAGAGCTGCAAATCACCCATTATCCAATGTACAACACAAATGTGCACGGACATTTTACAGAGAAATTGTACATGGAGAGTTCTTGGCTCAAGAGGAAAGACCAAAGACTTCATATTGGATGTTGAAATGGATGTCCAATATTCAAGATAGTACTTTGTGTCGGAACGCTAAACAATCGGAAAACATAGAGGTTGTCTGACAAACAAAACATTCTTAGAGGCTACAGCGTACGTCCGGTAGGCTGGAGTTTCATAGCTTAACTGATAAAGCTATGGAACAACATTCATCGTGTAAATTTAGCACCATTATGAAGCAGTAGTGTTCGCCGATCGAGGCATCAGAGTGACCAAAAGTCCTTTTTTTTTTTTTTTATGACCCTGGGTGTCCGGGTTAGCTTACGCGCACCACAACTAATCTCAGGGCATACTGAACATCCTGCAAGCTCGGTAGGCAGGTAAGGCACCGTGGGGGTGACAGGCTGGTACTCTTAGGATCGAACCCAGGATATTCGCAAAGGCAAGCCTTGTAGTTGACCAATGGGCTAGACCCTCAAGTGTACCAAAAGTCCATTTTTTTTTTTGATGACCCTGGGTGTTCGGGCCAGCTTACGCGCACTACAACTAATCCCAGGGCTTACTGAACATCCTGCAAGCCTAGTAGGCAGATAAAGCACTGCGGGGGTGACATGCTGGTATTCTTGAGGATCGAACCCAGGACATTCATAAAAGTAAGTCTTGTAGTTGACTAATGAGCTAGACCCTCAAGTGTACCAAAAAAAAAATCCTTTTTTTTTCTTTTTTACATGTAGAGAGTGGTGGTCATTTTTGGAACAGCATCATGGCCTTCAACTACCTTAACTGAATATCTCAACAGGATTGAAGCTGCCACCATTTTCATCTGCAAGTATGCAAACTTCTTCACACTTTGGAACAGCAAAATGGTTCCAGAGCACAAAATTGCTACGGATTAATTCACACACACACAAATATATATATATATATATATATATATATATATATATATATATAAAATGTAATACACACTTGGGGTCTAACTTATTGGTCAACTGCAAGGCTTGCCTTTGCGAATGTCCTGGGTTCGATCCTCAAGAGTACCAGCTTGTCACCCCTGCGGTGCCTTACCTGCCTACTGGGCTTGCAGGATGTTCGGTAGGCCCTGAGATTAGTTGTGGTGCGTGTAAGCTGGTCCGAACACCTAGGATCATAAAAAAAAAATGTAATACTAGTTTATTGCTCACGCTTTGGTTGCCAGTTATATCTAAATATTTTGAAATGTAAAAATAACAATATGAAGACTGTCAAAAACTTTTTGACATTATCGTCATTCATCTAAGATTTCTTCGTGAAGAAAGGTAGAATTTGAGATAGAATTGTAAAAATGATGTAATGAAGTTGACAGGAACTGAAAGATGGAAGGCCTTGCCATGAATTGTTTAACAATTTTGAGACTGAAGTTGGTTAAGAGGAACGAGAGGGGGACTTAAACAATGGATCGATCAGTTCAATTAAACCCAATACTAAAGCCTTAATGCTTGCTATCAATAAAACCCAGTCGGTCAAATCAATGGATCGAACATCGATCCGTTTCTTTTTTTTATTAAAAATAATTTTGTATTTCATGACTCTTTAACTTTGCATTTTCACGTTCTAAAATTATGTTCTTATCAATTTATTATTATTATTTCTTGTTCATGCTTCATACATTACAAAATATATTTATAAGTTTAACCAATTAGCTAATAGGTTGATCGGGTCCATGTCAGTACCCGATCGAATAACATTGCTTACGGTGACATAAACTTAGAGCAAAAAGAAAACAGGTATATCATATAGTGACAAATTTGGTTTAATGACACTTTTAAACATTCTACAATGAAGCTTCTAACTTGGCTATTAAGTTCCTATGAGTCCACTGCAAAAAAAAATTATTTTTTTAAATATTGAAAGCTATAATATAATTAATCAAAATTTTTAATTTATTTTTTAGATGTGATCAATTTAAGTTTTATAAATCTCAAAACTATTGAAGACTTATATGATCATTAACTTTAAGACCTGTGAGATTAGTCGAGGTACATGCAAGCTAACATAGACATCCTCGTTAATAAAAAAGTATTTTTAATTTTCTAATCAATTTATGCTAAAATTTAAATGAATTATAGTATAATGAGTTTTTCACTTAATACTTTTCAGTTTTTTTTTCTTTATTGGGATGCCATGAGAATAACTAATTACATAATAATAGTAACCATTGCTTATTACAAGTAATTATTAAATTTATTAGTAGTTGTACTTCTACCTCTCATAAAAATATAAAATCTATTATAAAAATATTTTACGAGTCCCATCTTTATACACACACACTGAATAATTGCTTTGCTTGTTACATTACTACTACATTAGCTTCACCAAGACTGAAATCTTATTTCATTAAAAAAACCTTTTGATTACATAACTATAAGCTAAGTTTGTTTGTGTTTTTAAACTCTGTGGGTTATCGTGTCCAAAGAAATTGAATCCATTTGTTTTTATTTTTAAAATATTTTTTTAAAAAATTAAATTAAATTTTATATTGTTTTGATGTATTATTGTCAAAAAAATAATTTTTTAAAAATAAAAAATATTATTTTAATATATTTTTTAAAAATAATAATTTAAAAATCAACCAACCACTGCAACAAGCTTAATTTCATTGTCAAAATCAATAATTATTATTCCCATATGGGCAATGCACGAAATGTGTAATAATAAATACGAACTCTACTCCTTTGTCTCCTTACTTAATGTGAAGATTTGATATCCTCCTATTAACGAGCTTCATGGCTCTGAAAGACATTGTGACGTAATCGTGTTTTTTTAATTTTGAATTTTTTTATCTAATAATTTAATTTTTTAATAAATAAAAAATATTTTAAAAAAATTTACGGACACATACACACCTGCATATCAGCTATTTTGGTGGGGAAAAAACATGATTTTGGCCACAGCAATAATTCTAGACTTGGTCCATCCATCTGAATTTTGGCCAGTGAGTTTCATTTATACCTGCAATAATGAGTAGTTGGCTAATAAATAAAATGAATTAAACTCCGGAAGTTACACCGCTGCCACCACGGACCGACAGCCGCCGTGCATCAACATTTTTACTCAGAGCTACAAATCACCCACTATCCAATGTTGTTATTATACATTGGAAGAATCCGTTTTGTTATTGTAGAAAAGGGAAAAGGAATAACTGAAAGAAAGGAAATCAATTAGTACAACACTAAACGTGCACGGAGAGTTTTAGGCTCAAGAGGAAAGACCAAAGACTTCATGTTGGATGTTGAAATGGATGTCCAATATTCATCAAGATAGATAGTACTTTGTGTCGAAACGCTAAACAATCAGAAAACATGGAGGTTGTATGAAAAACAAAACATTCCCGTAGGTTTCATAGCTTAGCTGATAAAGCTACTGCAAAATAACACAGTAAAGCTTTGGAACAACATTCATCGTGTAAATTTAGCACCATTATGAAGCACTAGTGTTCGCCGATCGAGGCATCAGAGTGACCAGAAGTCCGTTCTTCATGTAGAGAGTGGTGGTCATTTTTGGAACAGCATCATGGCCTTCAACTACCTTAACTGAATATCTCAACAGGATTGAAGCTGCCACCATTTTCATCTGCAAGTATGCAAACTTCTTCCCCAGGCACAGCCGTGGACCGGCGTTGAACACTGCATATTTGAACTGGTTCTCACTAGCAAACCTTCCATCCTTAATCCACCTCTCTGGCTTAAACTCCAAGCAGTTCTCTCCCCATATAGAACCCATCCTGCCCATTGCGAATGTGCAGTAGAAAACTCGAGCGCCCTTCTTCACCATGGAACCATCAGGGAGAACGTCATCTTGTACAACTTCTTTCACCTCGATAGGCACAGATGGATACAACCTCAGGGATTCGGACAACGCTGCTTGAAGATACACCATCTTGTTCAGTTCTTCCATTGTGAAAATGACCTCGTTTTTTGTCTGTGTCTCACGAAGGGACAAAATGTCATTGATCTCGCATAGTATTCTGTTTTCTACTTGTGGATTGCTGTGTACTAACCAGAAAAACCATGCCAATGCCACTGATGTGGTGTCTCGCCCTGCTAGGATAAAATTCACACACAAATCTCTAAAATACTTGTCTGGGAATTGCAGCTTCTTGCGTCGTCCAGTATATTCAGTCTCAATAAGCCTGGACAAGAGATCAGATTGATGGCATAAGCTACCATGCTTCCTGATCTCATCTCTTCTACCCTTCACTGTCTTCTCAGCAAATTCATGCACAATTCCAACCGCCTCCTTCAGCGTCTTCTCGTACCCTATTCCAAAGAACTTCATGGTCTTCCAAATGAAAGGCGGAATCAGGAATCTGAAGAGAATCAATTCTGTTGCTTTTTCAAAAGCTTTTGCGAAGGGAACGTCAGGGATATCTAGGGCTAAGCACCCAGGATCAACCCCAAAAGCTGCACTACAAATGTTATCAAATGTAAACCGGAGAAGCACTTCTTGGAGATCAAAACTATCTCCTGACCTTACCAGATCATCTGTCAGCTTCAACAGCTTCTGGTGCACCAGATCTTGCATGGTTTGGAGCGAGTGCTCAATGAATCGGCTTGAATGCATCTCTGCTTTCACTGCCTGCCTTTGTTCCCTCCATAATTCATCGTCAGCATTGAAAATACCATCCCCTAGCAAATCCTGAAACCTCTCTCTGAAGTATTTCCCTTTCGGGAAGTTCTTGAAGTTCGTTTTAAGCATATACTCGATATTGGAAGGATCAGCGGTCACGATTCCATATGCGCCTCCCATCCACATTCCTTTATGGCGGAAGGTCCCCCCTGCTTTGCTTAAAGCTCTCGTGACGAAATTGTTCATGTCGTTGACGTGAAGGAACATGGTCGGTATGATCCCCAATACAGGCCATAGCATAGGGCCTTTGTTAGTGAGCCTATCGTTTATGCACTGGAAAACAAAGAGTCCTAACAACGCAATCGATACATCCCAAAATGACGAGTGAGTGTAAATCCATTGCGTTGCAGAGGACACCATATTTTCTGCCATAGGAGGCTCTCTTCTCATGTCAGAAATGGCAGTTTTTGAATGATTTAAAACTTTCAACTCTGCGTATTCTTAATTTTAGAGGTTGAAGTAGGGCCATTTACATTTATGTTACTAACTGCTTAAAGGTACTTTAGCTGCTGTTAAGAGTTAAAAGATTGATTTTTTTTTTCTCAAGGTGCTCACCCGTAAACTTTTGATTAAAATGCCATTAATCCATACGCAAAAAATTTCGATGTAATATTTTTCCTATAAACTCTACCTGTTCTCAAACACAAAACATATATTTTTCTACATTTTATTATTAAAGAAATAAAAAAACTCTCTCAAACATAAAGAACATGCAAATGATGAATCATACTCTCTGATAACAAGATAAAATAAATATTACAAAGTAGCTCGCCACACTCTTGTAAAGAAATATTAATATTTTTACTTATCACTCTAAGATACAAAACTAAAAATATACATGTATAAATAACTTACTAATCTAATAATATAAATTAAATCTTTGCTTTTTTGGATTTGAAGAAACCTTATCTCCCGGAAAGCGTGCTTTATGGGACTAAGTGAGTGAGTAAAACCCTGGCTGTCCCAGGCTTTTACGATAGGTGTATGCCCTGACTCGACTCGAGACCTGGTGTGTAGATTTCAAGTCCTTTGCCATTACGCTATACCCCTTAAGAATAATATATAAATTAAACCGCCACTTTATAAATATAGAATTGAAAAATAAGTTTACTGAAAAACATAAAACTTGATAGGTTGTAAAAAAAAATCAAGTAAAAAACTTTCAATTTAAATTTTGTTAAATAAATAACTTTAAAGAAGAAAAATATTATATAGCTCATGTTTTTTAATTCTTAGAAACACAAACAGATACTTTCATTTGTTCTGATAAACACGCACTTACATCAATTACGCTGTAAATACAGGACAAGAGCAGGTATTTGTCTGGACAGTCTAGTCCAATCCTAACTATTTTTATTTGTTCTGGTATGTCCAAAATACTCTTACAACATTACACACAGCTTTATATATACTATTTTTTAAGTTTTTATTTACATTATTAATTACATCAGAAAACACTGAAGCAAACTTAATAATATACTCTTATACCATAAACGACAAGCTAATATAATACTTCTATTAACTGATAATAAGAGATTCTAATCTAATAAGTTATCCTGATCACGGAGTTTAGACTTGTAGGCCAGCACATAATCATTGTATGAAATCATTTCCATCTCATATGGTATAGTCTTTGGCTTTCATGCCCCGGTTTATATATTGGGAGCTAATAATGGCTTGCACTTCACGAACTACACTTCTGTGCTTCGATTGACAATGTGACAATCCTTTCTATATATATTTGCTGGTAATAGATTGCAGAGATGTAGAACATCACAGTACTGGTGGTAATAGATTGAAGTAATAATGTTTCCATTTGTATTGGAAATATAGTTTACCATTTTTTTGCTGACTATGCATATGGTCGATATGATAATGGTTTAACGCTGGTACTATTTTATGTGGTCACGTAAAAAAACTATAGTTATCAAATCTGATTTAGAAGTTGATCTCTAAGAGATCGGGTCTCAGGTTTAATGGGTCAACGCGGGTTAATTTGAATCAACCTGGAAAATTTTAAAAAAATAATTTAAAATTTTAATATTTTATATCGACCACAAAAAATATCTTATAATATAAATCTTTTTTTTTTCTTATCACAAAAAGTAATATTGAAATTGATTGTACGTTTTATGGTTTGGTTTAAGTAATTGAAAATACTCCTCTCATGGGAACTCTTTAACTCTTATTAAAGAAAGAGATGAGTTTAGAGTGTATTTATGTGTGGTAAAAATTATTTTTTAAAATATTTTTTTAATTTGTTTTTAACATCAACATATCAAAATTATAAAATAACACTAAAAAAGTTCAGATTTTAATGAAAAGTATGTTGAAACTCAAAATTATAAAATAACACTAATCGATTTTGTCAATCCATCCCCAACGTTACTTTCCTTTTTTTTATTATTTGTTGCTTCTTTTCGGGGTTTTCAATGAAAACAAACCATTACCTTCCCAACCATCCATTTTAAATAATAACAAATCTTTCAATTTCAAATATCCTTTTTTGACTACCAAGTGAAACATTGCACTTTAACTTTTTATTTCATTCTTCTCTTCATAACATATATCAATGTCATAATAATATGACAATAAGTAAGCAACAATTCAATTAAAAAAAAAAACATACAAAGGCTTTAAAATAAAGAGGGTGTGGAGCACTTACCTTTTACTCACGAGGATCTTGGTCCTCTTGCAATAGATCTCGCTTCAAAAATCTTCTATGCCATAACATGTTTTACAAATTGTTATTATCATATTAATATCATATTAATTTAACCTATAAACCATATCCCGGTTCTATTTTACACATATTTCACAATTTCTAAATATAGCTATTTTATATCTCATTCACATACATAACACATTCATATTTGAAAAATATATTTCCCATGTTTATCCAGTTATTCCAAAAAAATTTAGCCGGACCTACAACTTATTTCCACTCATCCATAACAAATTTAACATTTAAAACTCATGATTCTAAACAATGTTGTTACTATGATAACGTCTTTACGCATTAGCATAATATCTTTTTACTCCGCTCTTTTTCATGTGTTACATCACTATATGACGCATTAACATTTAGTAATTACCATAATTTTACTTAGTTCGACAACCTATTTCCTTTATTTTCTTCATGTGTTTTCGATAAAGAAAAAGGGTAATCACCCCTTTTCGTTTCTTTCCTCTTCAAACACTTTTCTAAGGCCATTACATTTGGTTTTAAAGCCTCAATTATCAATTAAAACACATCTATTTATCTACATTATCTTGTTTTCATCTTTCTTTTTATTGACCTGAAAAATAAACAAATCCATAATTATGGAATTCTCTTTAGTATTTCATCACACACAAGTTCTTTGAGCTACTTTTAAACCATTAATTAACAATACACAATTCAATCCTACCCCCCATCTTAAACTCCCATTTGGTCGAATGGCCTTTCATAATTTTCCTTGGATTTTCTCAATTCAAATCAACATTTTAGACCTTCATTCGGATTTAATGTATATTAGTTTTTTATTTTTTTTCAAGCTCTTCACATCTCTACTCTTGGTTGAATTTGACCCATCCACACACATGGAATTTCTTTTTAATTTCTTTACAATAATTCATCACAGTCAAGTGTATTCAACCCATATTCAAATAACCAATATATTTATAAAAATAAATCACAATTATGTAGAAATTTACATCAACTACTCAACTTCCTTAGGCAACCACACATGGCCGATCCTACTCCCATCAAGAACACAAAGTTTTTTTTTCTTTCATTTATTTAATATTTTGAGTTATTCCTACTCTATTCCATCATAATTACATTAATCCATATCAATTTCATATCCCCCCCCAATTCTCATCAAAGAACCCTAAACCAAAATTTACAAATTTTGATAGAATTTAAGTTAATTCTCACTCCAACTTGTTTAATCAAGTTTAAAACACCTTACATGGTGAAATTATGAGCTTCGAATACTCCCATGTTGAATTTTTATCAATCCTCCTCCTTCATGTTTCAATTTCCTTGCTTTCCCTCTCTAAACCCTTACTCTCTTTTTTTCACATGATTCTCTCCCTCAGATGCTTAGTTTAGGTGTAATTTCTTCTTTGAACTACCCATTCTACACAACTCTTTTAAATTTTTAGAGAATCCCACTTTTTTTCCAAGAGAAAAGGACAAAAAATAAATCTCTTCCTGACGAAATGAACAGTAACCAGGAAGGAAGAATGTCTACTTATTGACCATAACACCATTACTATAAGTCTGTGACCAATTTCTGTATTTTTACCCAAAAATTTGTACAGTCAGAAGAATCTTTAAAAGTCTAATTGACCTGCGAGTTTAACCCGAGGTATAAAATTATGTTAGGAGACTCATAGTAAAATATCAGCTCAATCTAATGATTAGATTGAGAGTTATACATAATAGCGTAAAACTGATCAGTAGGTCATTTTACTTAAAAAATCCAAATCTTCTTGTTCAATGCTTGCATGGATTGTATTGATGACCACAAAATCCTAGGAATCATTTTTTCATTTCAAAACATATTTATTTTGAATTCTTTTTTATTTTTTTATCTACAAAAACTCATTACTGATTTCGCCAACGTTATAAATTTTAACCCAAAATTCATAAATCTCTTTTCAACTTCCTTGATATCTTTAAATTTATTTTTGGAGATCATCCTCTCCATTACCCATCATATTTATTTATTATTATTATTATTTTCCTCTTCACCCCGAGTCTCCTTTAATTGTTCGGCCTGGTGTTCATGTGGGGGTTTAAAGTGCTAGAGTCATAAAAGGTAAGCTAGCACAAGGGATATATACAAGAATATTTACAAACAAAAAATAAAATAATTAAAAAAGCAAATAACATAGCAATAAACTAGGTAGGACTCTATTTGTTAAACCATAAAAGAATACCTTCATAACGTCTAAACAAATTCAAACCCGTGTATTTAAATTTTTATCCATAGTATTCAATCAAAGTACCAGATGATGAAAAAGTTGTTTCTTAGTAGAGATATGATTTTATGATCTATTTATAGATCTTGTAAATTTCTAAGAAGACATACTTCATTACTTTTATTTTTTTTTAAAAAAATTAAATTTAAAATTTACATCTGTAATTTTTTTTGCTCATTAAAATTACTATGCTTTCTATGTTGTTGTTGTTGTCCTTAGCTTCCATCTATATCATATTTATTTTTATTTCAATCAAACTTCATAATTAGTTTTAAATTTGTTATGAATTCAATCACATCAATGAAAACCTAGTAATGCATACATGAGAAGCACAAGTTGCTTTTTCATTTTAGAATAAATTGTTAACGTATGTATTGTCTCAATCTCATTAAAAAAAAAAAACTTCAAAGTTAATCAAAGTAGGTTTTCATTGTGTGGAACCTATTTACATTATTTAATAAATTTTGTTTGGTTGCTTTTATTGTCTCTCTTATCCAATATCTCTCATGACAGACATACAATGAGTTAATTACCTGTTGATTTAAGTTGTTGAGGTTGATAAATAATGCAGCATTCCTGCATCATATGACAGGAAAGAACTTAAATTTTTGCCTTGAAAGAGATTCTAATAATAGATCTCAAGTTGATGTAAAACAGGAAATATAATTAAGAAAGAAGCTGAGGTATATTACGAGAGTCGTTCAGTACGCAGCAATGAGCACAGATAGCAGTCACCATCCTATCTCTTCATACATATATATATATATATATATGTATGTATTGTAAATGAAGTAAATATACAATTTGGACAGCATTCACGTTGATCTATAAAAGCTGACGCCCTTCATTTATAGTCCTCTTGAACCCCATTTGCAGTTAAATGAAGTGATTATACAATTTGTTTGCCCAGAGAGGCAGTAAGGAGCTCCATCGGTGATACTGAGATATAACTTCCCCAATTAGCCATGGAGTCAACAACATTGGGGTGCCTATGGCTAGATAGAAATCCATTGCGCGTAAGCTCTGATAGGCTCATGAGAATTAATCACACTTTTCAGAGCTGTGATTGAGAGAGAAACTTGGAATAAATATTTATTAATTATTATAGACGTCTAGATATTTTTTTCAATTATTATAGATGTTGAAAAAGATCACTAGTTATCCATGAACCTATAGCCCAATTAGTCCTCGATCGGACGATTTTAGTCAGCTTCTGCCATTGATTCGAGCCCTTTCCATGTGAAAAAAATTAATTGTTAGTAGCAGGCTGAGAAAGTTCCCAGATGATGATTATTGAGTGGGGTTAATTTGATTCCAAGTTCCACATTTCTCAGGAGATATGTCCAGCAATGCACTAAATTATGTTGAAGGCTCAATATCACATTTAACTAGTAAAACTTGAAATTTATAACAAATCTCTGTCATATCCCATTAATTTGTTTATATATTATAGAAAATGAAATGAATTTTAGTTTAGAAAATCAACATTTGAATGGAGATTTTTAATTTTAATTCATATCTAAAACAAAATAAAACCATCTTGCCCGATGGATGAACAAATTAAAGAAAAACATTAGTGCAAGGTTCAAGCCAATTTCATCACGTTCTTACCTTCGGAAGTTTAATTTATTGTCCTGATTGAGATGTTCGAGCGAAATTCTTCCAAGCTTCAAGGGCATTATTCTGGCTAAATATAACACATCATCCTTAATTTTCATATATTTCAACTCTTAAAGTTCATTTTCTTTTACATTTTGGTCCTTGCTATAGAGAGATCATCCAACGGAGAAGAGAAGAGAGAGAAATGTGCAATATCTTTTCCAGCAAGAATTCAAGCAAAAGGATCATTGAGTTGCCCCAAATGATATTAATGTCATAACATGCTCATTTGTCATTGATAAATGAAAATACAAGGCAGAAGGAAACTTGGTTTCAAAACTTTGATTTAGTATTTAGGTCGATAAATGAAGATCCCATGAAAAAGGGCATCATTGTGATGCCCCCAAATTATTGTCATAACATGCTCATTTGTCGTTGATAAATGAAGATGTACACAAGACAAAAAAAAAAAAATTGGTTTCAAATCTTTGATCTAGTATTTAGGTGTTTAGGGACAATTTTAAGGGAATATAAAGTTAGAAATTAATGGGTTTAAGAAAGCAGTGGGGACGGTGTTCATGTGTAAGGGAGAAAAAAAGGTCGTTAAAGTGGTGATAGACAAGACGTGCAACGTGCATATGGTAAAAAATTCTAAAAATTAGTTGAGTATTTTTAAAAAAAAAAAATTCAAATATTTTTACATGTTTTAAAGAAAATATTGCATGAATTTTATAATAAATTTATAAGATTTTAAAGGATTTTGGCCTATATTTAAAAAATATTATTCACTTTTAATATAAAGATAAAAAACTTAAAAATAGTTAATATTTAAAATATTATTATTGATAATAAATGTTATTTACTTTTAATATAAAAATAAAAAACCTAAAAGGGGTTAATATTTAAAATATTATTATGGATAATAATTTTATTACTCATTTTAGTATAAGGATAAAACACTTGTTTAAGGTCAATAACTAAAATATTAATTATTGTAAATAATACAACTTATTTACTTCTAATGTAAGGATAAAGAAGCTTCAACAATAATAAAGATATTTTATCTTTACATACCAAGTTCTTGAACTAGAAAATCAGGGTTTGTTCATCGTAATAAATCCATCATAGTAGGACGGTATAAATAGATATCATCAAACCATAGCAAATAAAAAAAAAATGCAGCTTACTTTAAGTAATGTGTGGTAGGGGTCCAAATATTCTATTTATGCAACCAATTACTTGTCTAGAATCCATGAAAAAAACAATTAGGATTCCTAGTAAGTGTAATATAGGTGGTGACTCTCCAGCCAACTAAAAGACCTTCCAAAGCCTTGGTCGGGAAGGGTCATAACGATGTCATGCTCTTGCAATCGAAATTACGACATATGTTGTAAGAATTTAATTAAGGATCCATTAACTTTTAACATGAAAACATTAGCATTATAGTTTTTACATATTTTTTTAATGGAGAGTGATATAAAACCATTCTTGTGGCTCATTTAATAGTTTAACCTTTATTTTATTTAATCAAATTAATAAAATTAAGTATATGTAGTGATATGTCTATGCAAGTTTCATGTTTAAAAGAATTTTAATGGAGATGATGTGTTTGAGAGTGATATAAAATTATTTTTAAACCTCACATATTAATTTAAAATTTTGGATTAAAGATAGTTATTTAGATATTAAATTTGAGATAAATGTGATATTTATAGAAAGTCCTTGTGACTTGTTCCAACTTTCATTTTACTTCAAATCTAGAGAATAGAAGGTATCTCCCTTTTCCTTTCCCTTCTTTAGCTTTGATTTTGGTCCCCATGTCATTATTCGTATGGAACTTCCTAAAGTAGGGGATAGATTTTGAAGTTTGGAGAAGATAAAAAAATAATAAAATAAATCATCCGGAGTGATGTGATTGGGTCATTTTCAAAATCTTCGGAACAATTTAGTTACATACACCAATAATGATTGGGTCATTGTGTAATGCCTTCAGCATTTTAGTCAATTACAAAAAGAAGACGATTTAAATGCTATGCGGGAACACTCACTTGATCCGATTTTTTATGCTATAGTTTCATCATTGTGTTTTTTTTTTTTTCATGAGTTGACATATTTGTTATTATATATATATATATATATATATATATATGAAAAAACAGACATGAAAGACAAGACAGAAAAAAACTGAAATAAAATTGTGTTTAAAAATAATATATAAAATAAAATAACTGTTTTTATACTTTATTTAGTTATAATAAACAAAATAAAACAAAATATAAAAAATCTATTTTACTTTTAAAATATTATGGTTAAACTTATATTTTTTATAAAAAAAATTATATATATATTTTACTTTGTCCATAAGTATGTTTGACTTGGTGAATATTAAATGAATTTTATTTATCATAACTTATCGTTTTGACTCATTAGAAACCCAAGGGAAAAATGAAGAATTTAAGAAGAGAGAAAGAGAAAAGAAATTACAGAGAGAATTTTGACATGACAAAATGAGAGGGATAAATTAGGTAATTAGTACAATAATTTTTTTTGAATGAAATAACATACTTTCATTTTATTACACTTTAAAAATACAATATTTGTTAAATGTTATTAGTCCAAAGCACAACAAAATAGTTGTTGTGATTCCGAATAGCAAAATTTAGAAAATATCACGTTTTTAAAGTGCAACAAGGTGAAACTTTAATTATCTTATTCAACCGATTGATCGGTTCGTAATGATTAGTGAAATTGGTCGAGCGATTTAAAAAAAAAAATCTCAAAACTGCCAACACCAGAGGGTTTCAGCAAGAGTTTTGATATCTAAATATTTGATGATCTGCGTAGTGATGCAATGACTACTATATGAAAAAAGACTTTTAAAAACTCCTGTAAAACTTTGAGTGTGATTCAACGATTGGATAAACAATTATGGTTTTTTTGAGCTATTATTTTGGTATGGCGTGACTAGACCTCTTTCTGAGCCTAAACATGTCATATTGATCCATAAATACATCTGATAAGCCAACCACTTAATTTATTTGGGGCATATTTTCATTTGGTTATGATAGATCCATACTTGATTGCTTAGAATTACATGTTATCACATGTTTGACTACATTATCGACATTGAAAAGTTGAGGACAACTACTATATGAATAATAATTTTTTAAGATTTTAATTGAAGTCTATTTTTTAGTTTACAAGTTGGATAAAAATATATATATTTACTCATAAAACATATTTGAAAGAAAAACTTCATAAAATTATAGTTTTTTATTGAAATGATGGACCAATTAATACAATTAGATCCAACCGATCGACCGGTTAAGC
Organism: Populus tremula; assembly: GCA_964019445.1. NCBI lineage: Eukaryota > Viridiplantae > Streptophyta > Magnoliopsida > Malpighiales > Salicaceae > Populus > Populus tremula. The sequence continues at coordinate 12,442,363 of CAXHTJ010000018.1, read as the reverse complement.
CAAATGATTAGAGTTTCACCTTGTCACGTTTATCACGCCTAAAAATAACGACATTTAGTAAATGTCATGCTTTCGAAGTGCGGCAAAGTAAAAATATGTTATTTCACTTAATGTTTCTCAAATAGTATTATTCCACCAATATTTAACATTTCTTGTGCTAATTTAACAAAAAAACCAAAATTAGTTCATATATAAGGTTGAATTTTGTATTTTATATTATAAAGATGTTTACTCTCTTTTTTAATTATACTGAAAATAACTTCATTTTTATCTTATATTTCATCTCATTTCCTCTTTATTTCTCTAGCTCGTTTCTTTTATTTTTAGGACATAAATCAAATGCCATGAAACGGAGAGAGAAATCCTAGTTTGGAAGTTGAGTATGTTTATTTTTGTGTTTAAAATATGTTTTTAAATTTTTTTTATTTTTTTTGTTTTGAAATAATTTTTTTCATGATTTCGTATTATTTTAATATATTAATGTAAAAAGTAAATTTTAAAAAAATATTATTTAAATACATTTAAAAAACAATCACTCTGCAATTTAAAAGAATATCTTAAACTTGTATTCAGAGTTCATATTTTATTTTCTTTCCTCTTTACTTGGCAAAGGATTCCCATACGTGAAGTAAGGAAATTAAAGGGGATGCATTAATGATTGAAGGTTTTTTTGAAAACTGACAAGACGATCAACATTTATCAGTACCAGCTTTAACTTTAGTAAGGCGAGTTGCTTTAAGCTATACGTCCAATATTCTGGGTTCCTTTTAGTGCAGGATTATGGAAGGGTTTCAGCCCTCGAATATCTCAAAAGGCACAGCAGCAAGGGCACTGCTGCTCAAAATCTGAGTTAACCGGAAAGTATGGATAATATATCCTGTGACCTTTCAACATCAACAGATAACACAAGATTAAAGTTCAATCAACATAACCAACGTTTGAATCTTCAACTGAGGTTTTTAACAATTTAATCATTCAAATGATAGACACGTCCTTATCCAAAATTACAAAATCTCTCTTGTGTTGTCACTGTAAAGCTTAAACCCAGCATAAAGCAAGGTATTAGCTCTAGCATCATTTCTTTTTGTGAGACTGTTGGTTATTGAGTTATGCCTGGTCCGCCCATGATGGATGAGCCTGATTCAAGTTATTAGAGAAGTTACTAAAAAAAGTAACCGCGTTCTCTAATCATATATTAAGGGACATAATCCATATGGAATGATAACTTTTCATTATTGAAAGAACATAGTTCTCTTTTTCTCTTCTCTCATCTTGACCCTCTGTATTAACTTGACAAGATTTACAAAGACGTTTGTACTGTGGAATATCACTTTAGTTCTAGTAATTAAAGTGGCACTGAAGTAATTGATCCAGGAATAAGAAAGCGAATTGTCACAAGTAAGTTTTCCTTTCCGATCTACATTGGTATCAAAGCCATGGTTTTTAATATTGCTTTTATGCAGTATATCTATTATTACATGAACGATAGATGTAAATTTTGTGTTAAAAGAATACTTTCATTGAGAACTTTGAATTTACAAAATTTAATGAAATAATTTAGTTATGAGTTTGTCTTTTATATAATTAATTAGAAAAGATTTTTTGCATGGTAGTTGTATAATTTTATTATCAATTCATGTGTAAATTGATGACAAAAATAGAGATTGGAACGTTTCCATTTCCATTTCCAATTGACTACAATTACGGTAGTCAATTGGAGTCATTTGGCAGTTAATTAACTACCATTTGATAGTTAATAAAAGAAAAATAACTGCCTTTCGGCAGTTGAGAGAATAGTAAAAAACAAAAACGTTACCACACATTGTAACTGCCATTTGGCAGTTGTAAACAAAAATGGAAGAACACATCTCTTGATGTGTAACTGCCATTCGGTGGGTTATAAAATAATATTAAGATAATTAATATTTTTTGTTAATATAAATTGTCAAATTATGGAGTAATTTATTTATTGTTAAAATAAATTGCTTAATTTCCATATTTGTTTTTTAACATTTATGATGATACATGCCTTAATTAAATATTAAGTATAATATTTATGTGCTTTTGGAATATTTTGTTGTAGTGGATAGGCAACAACAAATCGATCAACATTAGTATCATTTGTTGGATTATACCTTTAATCTTGTTCATAAAATTTAAGAGCGCATTGATTATATGTATTATTGGATGAGTAGACTAACTATGAGTGGTGTTTACGAATTCTACATGGAACATCAAATGTTAATCATTCTCAATTCTCTACCTGAGGAATGGATGTTGGTGCGACTATCGTTGGAATATAGGTTGGAATCCTTAGATTTCAACAATTCGCAGATGAAATGTTGCTTAAGAGGAAACGTCGGTATGCTGAAAAGGGTATACGACGCACTGGAAGAAACGCAGGTCGTTTGGATGCTACTGTTAAATTCATTCCATGGTTTGAGCAGAATGAACTTGGTGGAGATGACTTTGATGAAGTGGATGACGTAATTGGAGACCCTACTTATGTGCCTAAAATATAAAATAATTCTAAAATGTATTATTCTTAATATTGTATTTTTTTAAGTGATTAGTTGTTTAATTGTGAACTGAATATTTTATGTAATTTAAGTTTAATTACATTATATGCATATATATGATAATATCTGCAACCATTTAAATTTTCAATAATAGTTAGACTATACAAATAGAAATTGATTAAGTGTTTAACATTCTTTTCATTTCTATTGTATGTGTTAGATTATTATTTGTTTAATTTACAATGGAGTGGCAAAATAGATCAATTAAATTGTACTAGATATTAATATTTGTAATTGTTGTCACTAGCATTTAATATGGCTGCATCCAAGAGTATTATTGCTGATTTGAACCATGGAGACAAACTAAGTGAAAAGAATTACAATGTTTGGCATTGTAAGATTGAGTATCTCCTGGAAGAGCAAGAAATGCTGGAAACAATCACACAACCGATGGTTGAACCTGAGCAAGGAAACACTGCTCAGCACAAGTTTGATATAGACGCATATCAAACTTATAAACGCAAAGATCGAGTAGCTCGTATTTTGATGTTGAGCAGCATGAAAAATGATATTATGCTGCGTTTTGAAATGCATCGTTTAGCTCAATCTGTTTGGGATGCAATAAAGATTCAGTATGGAAGAACCTCCACTACTAAACTTCGTCAATTAACCCTCAAATTCGATGGTTATAAGAAGCGCCAAAATCAAATGATGAGGCGGCATCTTACAATCATGTCTAACATGATCAGTGAATTAAAGGGTGATGGGCATGAGATGACTGATGAACAACAAGTCCAAGCAGTTATCTGCTCTTTGCCAAGTAATTGGAAAAACATATGTGTTAACCTTACCCACAATGACAACATTAAGACATTTGACGATGTTGCTCATCATGTCGAGCTTGAAGAAGATTGACTTCACGCTAAAAAGCCTATTAATGAGGCTTTTATATCTAAGACAAAGATGCGTGGAGCATATGGCTCTAAATATAAAAGGGGTAAGGCTAAAGGTCCCAAATATAGCAAGAGAGGAATAGAAGCAAGTACCAGTGGACATAAGCGCAAGCAAGGGAAACGTGACGGTAAGAAAGGCAAGAACATGAATTGTTTCAATTATGGTAAACCTGGTCACTTTGCTCGTGATTGTACTGAGCCAAAGGTAATGTTTAACCACAATCATCCCTCTAACTTATACGTTAGCAGTTGTTTAATGTTTACTAAATCAGTTCCTTTTTAGATTGTAGACTTGGGAGCAACCAACCACATAGCAAGGGATCAAACTGCCTTTGTGGAATTTCGTTGAATTTCAAAGGGAAGCAGATACATATATATGGGGAATAATGCTTTCGTTGTTATGCTTGGGATTGGTACCTGCAAACTAGATTTGCGGGGCGGTCGCACATTTTGTCTTTAAGATGTACTCTACGCTCCAAAAGTTTGATAAAATCTTGTGTCTGTTCTTGCTTTACTCCAATTGGGCTTTAATCTTGTGTTTGTTGGTTGTTGTGTAAAAATACATCTGGATAATATTTTTTATAGTTTTATGGTGTTAGACATCGCTAATATATCTATTAATAATGATGCTTCAATTTATGTTATTCAAAATTCAAGCATTATTAATGATAGTAATATCATAACTTGGCATGCTAAATTAGGACACATTGGGCAAGATCGATTACATAGATTAGCAAGAGCTGGTTTTTTAGGATCACTTACCAAAGAGGAATTGCCCGTTTGTGAGCATTGCCTTGTTGGAAAAGCAACTAGATTACCATTTGGCAAAGCTAAAAGAGCTAGTAGTCCATTACAGCTTATTCATTCAGACATTTGTAGCCCAATAAATGTGAGAGCAAGACATGGAGGAAATTATTTCATTAGATTTATAGATGATTTTACACAATTTGGTCATGTTTATTTGATCTCACATAAGTCTGAAGAATTGGATTGCTTCATTCGATACACCAATTTGGTGGAGAGTAAACTAAGTATCAAGATCAAAGCTTTAAAAACTGATCGAGGACATGAATATCTATCTGAACAATTTAAAAAAAATTGTGATGAAAAGGGTATAGCTAGACAGATAACTATTCCTTATGCTCCACAACAAAATGGTGTAGCGGAAAGAAGGAATAGAACCCTATTTGACATGGTTAGGTCAATGATGGTGCAAGCAAACTTACCAATTTCCTTTTGGGGAGATGCATTGTTAACTGTTGCTTACATACTTAATCGTGTGCCCTCTAAATTTGTCTCATCCACCCCATATGAACTATAGAATGATGTCAAACCTAATCTAGGTTATTTCCATCCATGGGGGTGTGCAGCTTATATTCACAATACTTCTTATGAACATGGGAAACTTGGTCCTAGGGGGAAGAAGTGTATCTTTATACGATATTCTGAATATTCCAAAGGATTTGTATTTATTGGTGAAAAAACTGATAGAAGAGTAACAGAGATTGAATCGCGTGATGTTGTATTCTTAGAAAAGGTTTTTCCAAAGACAGGTGATGTTGAAAAAGATTTTCAATTATATGAAATGGAAAATCTAGATTATGGCAAAACAAGCCATTCAGTAGAGGACTTAGATGAAACTTTTAATCCTTCTAGAAACAGTGGGAGTGATATTTTATCTATTCATACTCTCATGGAGCAAGATCATGAGCAATCTCAACCTCGAAGAAGCATTCGTGAACCAATTCCTCGTTGTTGATTTGAGATTGAGGGGGAAGCGTTCATGATTGCTCCACAAGATGATGAAGAACCTAAAACATTCAGTCATGCTCTATCTGGTCCTAAAGCAAGTGAATGGATTAAAGCTATGAAAGAAGAAATGGAGTCAATGAAAATTAATCAAGTCTGGGACTTGGTTGATTTATCGTTAAGACGAAGATCCATTGGAAATAAATGGGTTCTTAAAATTAAATGTAAGGTGGACGAGTCAATAGAACATTATAAGGCTCGACTAGTAATGAAAGGCTACACTCATGAAGAGGGAATTGATTATAAAGATACATTCTCACCAGTTGTAAGGATTACTTCAGTTCGCCTCATTTTAGCTATAGTCGCACATATGGACCTAAAGTTATATCAAATGGATGTTAGAATTGTTTTTCTCAATGAAGAACTAAATGAGGAGATCTATATGGATCAGCCTTTAGGATTTGAGACTAAAGGACAAGAGCGCAAAGTTTGCAAGCTTAAAAGATCCATATATGGTCTTAAGCAAGCCTCTAGACCAATGGAACGTCAAGTTTCATCAAGCTATCCTTAAGGATGGTTTTACAATGATGGAAGAAGATCATTGTGTGTATTTAAAATGTTCTAACAATAGTTTTATAATATTGTCCTTATATGTTGATGACATCTTAATAGCTGGAAATAGCAAAGAGATGATTGATAGTACTAAAAAATGGTTATCATCAAACTTTAAAATGAAAGACATGGGTGAGGCCAGCTATGTACTTGGTGTGAAAATCATAAGAGATCGCGCTAAAAGGCTTTTGGGTTTAACTCAAGAGACTTACATAAAAAAGATGTTAGAGCGCTATCACATGCAAGATAGCAAACCAATGGACACCCCCCTTTTGATAAAAGTTTGAGCCTAAGTTATGATATGTGTCCCAAGACTCTAGAAGAAAAGGAGAAAATGTCCAGAGTACCTCATGCTAGTGTTGTCGGTAGTTTAATGTATGCAATGATATGCACACATCCTAATATATGTTATGACGTTGGATTGGTTAACCGATATCAATCAAACCCTGGTCAGAAACATTGGATGGCAGTCAAAAGGATTCTACGATGTCTCAAAGGAACTTCAAATTACATGTTATGTTACCAAGGAAAGAAAGATTTATGATTGATTGGTTTTTCTAATGCTGATTGAGGAGGAGATGTCGACCAATCCAAATCAACTTCAGGATGTGCTTTCTTGTTTAATGATAGTGCAATATTATGGGGGAGCGAGAAACAATCATGTATAACCTTATCTACCATGGAGGCTGAGTATGTAGCTTGTTCTGCAGCAACACAAGATGCTGTTTGGTTAAAAAATTTCTTGTATCATTTGAAAATTGTCAAATCAGCATCAGACCCAATGATAATTTACTGTGATAACACTGCTACAATAGTTATATGGCCAAAGATCCAAAATACCATGGAAAGATCAAACACATCAAGATGAGATATCACTACATTAAAGAAGCAATTACTGAACAAGATGTGATCCTAAAACACATTTCTACAAATTCTATGGTTGCAGATCCACTCACAAAACCAATAGCAAGGGATGCATTTGTTAGACATGTGAGATCCCTTGGCTTATGTAGAATGTAATTAGTAATATAATTAGTTTTAAGGATCATACGAAAGCTTACAGTGATTGAGTAATGAATAAATGTTATTAAAATGTCATTTAATTCATTATTTGTTTTATGGATTATATTAAGTATCGTATAGTACCATTTGTTGAAGTATGTCGATATACTTAGATTGGCTTACTCACATGAGCAATCACCTCGAACACTTGTAAGGCGAGTAGAGATGAAACTATTTGAGTTTTAATGCTCAATAAGCGACTTGGGGCATAATGGGAGCAATTTTAACTCAAAATGATTATTAAAAAGTCACCTTGGCTGGGACCAAGATGAGGTTCTTAAATAAAAGAATCGGCATGAATGAATTCCCGCATTCATGTGTCCTATTATGATTGAAGCCGAGTATGAAATTATTCATCTGCCACTAATGAAAAATGAGCAATGAGAATTTCTGATTTGAAGTCTATGTTTTTAGCAACAAGACTAAGACTCATAATGTATTTTCTCTAACAAGGAGAGCAACGACACACTCTTTGTCTTAAGAAAAGAAAAGAGTAAGCTCCACTATAGCATGTATTTCATACTACATGTGCTAGCGACCATTACAAGAATAAAGAATGGATCCCTGCTTCTTTATTATGTGAGTCCTGAAGATCATATCTAAGATCTCAAAATCTTACCCTTTGTGACTTTTGACTATATCATGAGGTGATGTATTAATGATCGCTACTTTAGGAGTATATCCTATGGTCATGGAATGATTTGACTTAAAGGAATACTCTTAGGAAAGCGAGTTAATTCAGATTTGATTGATATGAGAGCGAAAAAAAAAGTAATTTTAGTTCTACACCTGTTACTTGTATTCACCGGCCGGGATCATATCATTTGAATAAGATTTGATATGATTTAGAATACTTGTAATTGTAAGGATGGATTGAAATGAAATTCTTGAGGGATTGAATTATATTCAGTCATGTGTAACTAAAAATGCTTGGGGTATATTAGTACACTTTAAGGAATAATTAATTATGAGGTTGATGTCTCTTATATGGCTTGTAATAGGTTTATATATTAGAGCTCCTTTAACTGTGTGCTTCAGGTAGCACGGTCCGTTCGTCAAGTATAAAATTCTTGTGCAAGTTTGAAGTATAATGTATTAGAGAGATTCAGTCCTTCATGGGCGAGTGAGAGATGTTGGTTATTGGGTTAGGCCTGGTCCGCCCATGATAGATGGGCCTGGTCGAAGTTATTAGATACTAAAGGAAGTAACTGCCTTCTCTAATCATATATAAAAGGACATAACCCATATGGAACGGTAACTTTTCATTATTGAAAGAACATAGTTCTCTCTTTCTCTTCTCTCATCTTGACCCTCTATATTAACTTGACAAGTTTTACAAAGACGTTCGTATTGTGGAATATCACTTTGGTTCTAGTAATTAAAGTGTCACTGAAGTAATTGATCCAGGAATAAAAAAACAAATTCTCACAAGTATGTTTTCCTTTCCAATCTACATTGGTATCAAAGCCCTAGGACATCTCAAAAGGCACAACAGCAAGGGCATGGCTGCTCAAAAACTGAGTTAACTGCAAAGTATGGATAATGTATCCTGTGGCCTTTCAGCATCAACAGATAACACAAGATTAAAGTTCAATCAGCATAACCAGCATTCGAATCTTTGACTGAGGTTTTCAACAATTTAATCATTCACATGATAGACACGTCCTTATCCAAAATTACAAAATCTCTCGTGTTGTCACTATAAGGCTTAAACCCTGCATGAAGCAAGGTATCAGCTCTAGCATCATTTCTTTTTGTGAGACCTATATAAGCCTCGGAGCTAAGCAAATCCATGCCAGTACAAGTTCTCTTTAGTACGATCTTATCACTTAATCCCTTTAGAATTTGAATCTATATAGTTTACTTTGACCTCGATGGCAGGAGTACGTACTCAAAAGACGAGGGGTGAACGCAACGTGTTTGCAGCATCTGATGAAAATGTAATGATGAAGCAAATTCAGGCCACTCATGCTCCTGATGGCCGTGAATTTTCTGTGAAGCTTCTTCTTCATATTGTTGAGGAAATTTTCCACCGTGCCACCCCTGCCCCGGGCATAACCGACGTTGTTCAGCATCAGGTATATAACCAGTACTGTTTCTTGGACGCTGTTGTGCCTATTTTATTGATATAAAGTTTGTTTAAGTTGTTCTACTTTTACTAGTTCCGATGACCTTTATTTTAGGGATCCCATCAAGCAGAACTTTATGAATTGGAAGAGAAGGTTCTTCAAAATGGCTTTAATGAAATGATCGATATGCTATCTTACACAATCAGCAAGATTTCCTGCGAGGTAATGAAGCCTTGTTTCAACTTGGTAGCAGAAAAGATCTTGTAGTACGCACCTGGTAACAAAGGCACTGTGCCACTGTGATTGAAGTGTGAACTGATCTCAGCATTTATAAGTTTATGCTGTCTCGTTGCTTCTTTTTTTTTTTTTTTTTAATCAAGATACACATGAATATGCATGCTGCATAATTCCAACAGATGTCCTGCAAGTGTTCTGGAGGTGGAGATGCACATGCAACAACTTCAGCAATATTCAACCTGGTATCGAACTACTCATGGGATGCAAAGGTGGTGCTAGCTTTAGCTGCATTCGCCTTGAACTATGGCGAGTTTTGGCTTGTCTCCCAGCTTTTCCTTACAAACCCACTAGCTAAAGCTGTTGCACTTCTGAAGCAATTGCCGGAAATAATTGAACAAACTGAGGCTTTGAAACCCAAGTTCGAGGCAATTACAAACCTTATCAGGGCCATGACGGATGTGGCCAAATGCATTGTTGAGTTCAAGGAGCTTCCATCTCAATACATCACGGCTGACACTCCTGAAATATTAACTGCCACAGCGCATATCCCCACTGCTGTTTACTGGACCATCAGGAGTATCGTGGCTTGCACATCACAGATTGTAGGCCTTACTAGCATGGGTCATGAGTATGTGTTTCCTTCTTTAATTTCTCCATAATCTCAAATGAATTTCTAATATTAATCAGAATTGTGTTTGCACCAAAATAACATATTGGGCAAGCTCAGTCTGCTCTTGCAAAAGAAAGTTTTTTAGATAGCTATGAAAACAAGTTTGCACATGCAAGGCATCCATATTAAAAGTAGAATGCAAAAGGTGTCAAAACTTTCTTTTGCATCTCATCATCTGCTCTCAGGTACATAGCATCCACAACAGAGGCTTGGGAGCTATCAGGCTTGGCCCACAAGGTCAGCAATATTCACAGCCATCTCAAGAAGCAGCTCACTCTTTGTTTTCAACACATAGGTGAGTCCGTGTCCTGCCCACTCAAATGACTGCAATCAATTATCAAACAATATATGCTGGATGGTGGTGACTAGTGATCTTTTTGTGAATCAGATGAGAAAAAACATCATGAGGCGTATCTAACACTTGTGCGCCTGTTGGAATCTGTCCACATTGACAATATGAAGATTCTTAAGGCCTTAATTTATGCCAAGGACGATCAACTACCACTCTTTGATGGTTCAACCAAGAAAAGGGTTCGGTTATTCTTCTCTTCTTTCAGTCTATTCTATTCAGATTATATTGATGTTAATCCAATAAAAATGTTAGTTAAAGATCATCCTGTACGAGGTTTTCCCACTGTTATTACAGGCCAGCCTTGATCTGCTGAGGAAGAGGAGTGTGCTGTTACTAATTTCTGACCTTGAACCCTCCCATGAAGAGTTTTCGATGCTGCAACAAATGTACAGTGAGGCGCGGGAGCAACCAGGAAGAGCAGAGAGTCAATATGAGATCGTTTGGCTCCCAGTTATGGACAGATCCACCCCATTGAATGAAACAGAGAAAAAGCAGTTCGAGGATTTTCAATCGTCTATGCCATGGTACTCTGTTTATCACCCTTCATTGCTAGATGTTGCAGTCATCAGGTACATTAAAGAGGTGTGGCACTTCAACAAGAAGCCCTTGCTTGTGGTCTTGGATCCACAAGGGAAAGTAGTCAACCCCAATGCAATCCACATGATGTGGATTTGGGGAAGACTGGCTTTCCCTTTCACTAGCTTAAGGGAGGAAGGACTCTGGAAAGAAGAAACCTGGAAAATCGATTTACTGGCAGATAACATCGATCCAGCTATCTCGTCTTGGGTATAGCTTTGCTCTCTTTACATGTATATATTATAAAACTAAAATACAGTCTTCATCTCAGTTCTCTACCGACATCATCTACTTCATACATTTGTCTGTACACTTGATGCAGGTTTATAAACTAAACAACAACCTGAAAGTTGTATAGGAATCCCATACACGCATTACTCACGCTTTTTCAACTAATTAATTCCTAATGCAGATAGCGCAAGGGAAGTTCATATGCTTGTATGGTGGGGAGGATATCGAGTGGATCCGTAAATTCACCGCGGCTGCAAAAGAAGTTGCGAAAGATGCCGGAATACAGTTAGAAATGCTCTATGTAGGGAAGAGCAACCCCAAGGAGAAAGCCCGAAAGATTAATGATGTTATTGTAAACGAGAACCTTAGCCATGTATTGCCATACCTTACTTTGATCTGGTTCTTCTGGGTGAGGCTGGAGAGCATGTGGCACTCCAAGGTGCAACACGAGAGGACTGCAGATAATGATCCCATCATGCAAGAGATAATGACAATGCTCAGCTTTGATGGAAGTGATAAAGGATGGGCTGTGATAAGTAAGGGATCGGATGGAATGGCCAAGGCAAAGGGAGATACCATGTTGGAGAGCTTTGTTGACTTTGAATCATGGAAGCAAAGTGCAGAAGTAAAGGGTTTTCTGCCTGCACTGAATGATCACCTCCATGAACTCCATAGCCCATTCCATTGCAACCGTCTCATACTTCCAGGGGCTACCGGAAGCATTCCAGAGAAGATTGTTTGTGCTGAATGTCGCCGTCCCATGGAGAAGTTCATCATGTATCGTTGCTGTAACGATTAAGCTTTAATTTTAAGTAATAATGGTGTGTGTGCTATCTAATCATATTGTATCTCAGCTAAGACTAAAATCCTGCCACAACCCATCCTATGGCCGCCACTGCTGCTGATACTATCTAAGGTGATTGCTTAATTTAGTTCCGGTGTGAAATTTGTCAAGGCTTTCCAAGTACTAATCGGTGTGTGTATTGTTAAGGTGCTTGTTATTAATGAATACATGTATTGTTTGCAGTTACATGGCAGTCTGGTTTCTAAATTTCCATTTGCTTGCCAATGTTGTCACCACTCATTAGAGGAGCATTAGAAATCAAACCGTGGCCTAGCTGAAAACGCATTTGAAACAGGATTCAAATCCCTTCAAAATTATAATGTGGGTTTTAACAGCAACTACTAATCAAGACTTTTTATTGCTGAATTTAGACTTCCAATATATTAAACAAGTAAATCAATAAAAAGTGTTACTCTGATAAGCATGATAAGGATTGTTGTTAACCATTTTTTACCCCACAAAAAAAATCAAGAAAAACAAAATAAAAAAATACAAGAGAATAAACATGAAGAATGCCTAGAAGATCATCCAAATTGGTGGTAAAGTACTAAAATGAAAAGTGTAAAAGTTGAAAGACCAGAATGTACAAGATTGAAAAAATTGACAATCCAATTCTGATTGACAAAAAATCAATTTGGTGAAAATATTTTTATTTGGAGTAAAGAAATACAAATTTGGATGAGTAAGGATTTAATGAGGATTTTGAAAGGCTTAATTAATTTTATTGAGGACTTAATTGCAAGGAAAATCAGTTTCTTGAAGTCAATTTGGGTGTTAATTAGAAAAAATTAAAGTTTAGAGACTGAAATCGGACGTTGAAAAGTTTAATTGGTCAAATCACAAACTTAATTATGAAAAAACATAAAGTTTGATAGCCAATCAGGGGTTTAATTAAAGAAATTCAGAACTAAGAACCAAATCGTAAAATGCACGAGACTTCAAGGGTTGAAATTGACCAGATCAAGGGCCAAATTTAGAAAATTTAAAAGTTTGATGTTTAATTAAGGATCCAAATGCGCAAATCAAAAACCAAGAACCATGATGAAAACCACACTAAACTTTGGGGTTGATGATTGAGTTTAACATGGGTGAAATTGCATGAAATTAAAAGTTTTGGAAGCAATTCAAGCTGCAACTAAAAGCAATTAGAAGAATTTGAACTAAAATGAAATCTGTCAAATCCCAAATTAAAAACTTTAATTCAAAGAATTTTAACCTAGACAATGCGTTGTTCACCCACTGTTCGTCTTTTTCCTTGATAGCTTTGGATGATTGAGTCGGCAACTTCTAGGAGCTCGTTATGGAGTTCTAGACCTCCAAATGGCTCGAGGTTTTTTACAAATGGAAGAATAGCATCCCCTCTACAACCATATTTTCATAAAATTAAACATTTACATCCCAAATCTTCCATAGAAATCTCCAAAATCCCTTGATCAGCCATCACTGCATTTTCATATTCTAGGCTGATCGAGTTACCACCTTCAAGCAAATAAATATGGAGCTCTAAACCTTCAAATTGAACAATGATAGATCCAAATGAAAGGTGTGTATCACCTCTACAAAGTTCAGGTAATCTTCGAAGACATTTACATCAGAGTATCTCCTGTAAAGCCTTAAAAGTGGCCAACTCAGTTAACCTCGACTAAGATACATATATGTACAGAACCACCTAACTTTTTCTTGTGTTTATATTTAAAAACTCCTAGATGATTTTTATCAAGGGCTATAAATCTTTCATATGAGATCAGAAGGTGAGAAATGCTTGTTTTTGTCTCTGAGAAAAAAAAAACCACCTAGGCAAAACCATTATCCCCAAAAACCATTGAAAGACAAAGGTCAGTTGTTCACATTTGTCCAAAACACTCTTATTTTGATTAAAGGACTGAGCTTTGATCAATCTTTGAGTGAATCCACCAAAAAAGCCTAGAAAAACCCTAGAAATATCCCTAAAAATCAAAGAAAGAAAAAAAGAGAGAGGAGAGAAAAACATAAGGATATACTCTATAAAAAGATCTTATTGTGAATGTCGCACCCGACATCGTAGCGGCCTTAAAAATTAATTTATCATGAAAAGAATAGATTTTTGGCATCCTGTTCTTTAATGGGAAATGATCTTGTTTAAGGAGTCGCCACCTAGTATTATGGTCACTAGAAACCCTAACTGATCAACAAAGATTATATGGTTCGGGACTGGTTACATAAAAGGGAAGATATTATCACCCTTTAAACGTTTTGCCTGAAGCAGACTGCATTGCTGGTTTTGTCTTACATTGCTAAATATTTATTGGTTTATGCTCTAATGGTTTACTTGCAATATTCCTGACTCTAGCACCGGTGAATATTCAACTATGAATAATTCCAACTCTGGTGTTGGTAAATATTACGTAGCTATAAAATAAATTTTGATCGATATTTTTATTCCTGACTCTAGCGTCAGTACATAAATAAATAAAAATAAATTTATTTTTACGCATGTACATATTTTTTATTTTTCTAGCTAAATAAAACAAAATACAATGAATAAAAATAATATAAATTTAAACCGGTATTTTTATTCCGGACTCTGGCGTTAGTGAATAAACCAATAAATTTATATTATTTTTATTTGTGAATACATATTTTTTATTTTTTTTACCTTTTTTATGTTTCTGTTTTTTTTATTTTTAAAAAATTTTGGGATGGGGCTGGACCCAGCTGACTCGGTTGGGTGACTGGTCTAGACCAGTGACCCGGCTGGACGCATGCCTGCCGAATGAATTACAATTCACTTGCTACAGTAGCAAGTGAATTATAATTCACTGCTACTGTAGCAGTGAATTAAAATACATAGGAGAGAAGAGAAGACTTACCAGTAGTCTGCTGCTCCTGAAGATGCTGCTCCTAAAGGTGAAGACGAAGTTGAGGGCGGTCGGTGCTATTCCTCTTTTATGTTCCCCTTGTTGTGTTCTGTTCTCCATGCGTTTACTCCCTTGTTCTTCTTCGTGTCCGTCTACTCGGAGTGGGGAGAAGGTGGTGCCATCAGAGACGAGGCTAACACTGGTCTGGACAATGACGAAGATATATGAAGGTGTGGTGGCTGGCCAAAACTTCTCCTCCACCTCTGTTTCGTTCCTCCGTATTCGTCTGTATTTGTTTTTTTTGCTGCTCTGTTCGTGTTCTCTGTTTTTCTTCGTGTTCGTTCTTTTTTCTGCGTCCCTCCTGTTTTTTCTCTGGTTCTTGGCCTTCCTTCGGTTTGTTCGGTTCTTTCCTAGCTGGTTTCCTCTGCTCGTTCCTCTGCCCCTCTCTGGTTTTCTCATTCAAAAATCCCCCATTTTCCGTGGCCTTCTCTGGCTTTTATAAAGCCAGAGAATGGCTTCTGTTCGTGCATTCGTGCCTCACCATCGTGGGCACGTTCATCTCTGTTTTTTCAGAAGAAACAAAGGAGCATCAGTCTTGTAATCCCTTCGTGGCCCCGGAAAATAGCAACATGGGGATCGTGGGCAGGAGATGTATTTTGATTCACTTCCTGTTGAAATGGTCCCTGGCCACAAAGTGGCAAAAATAATCAATAATGGTAAAAAAAAAAAAAAAAAACAACACCATTTATATCTGGAATGGCTATTTTTAACTTGGCCCTAAACTTTGACAATTAACAATTGGGTCCCTGATTTCATTAACTAAACATTTCCAATTTAATTAAATCCCAAAACTTTCAATTTATGTTGTCTTGGCCCAAATTTCAATTTATTTCTCATTTTTATCATTTCAAAAAATAGAAAAAGTCAAAAATTAGGTTATGACAGTGAAGGTTCAAAGACCTAATATAGAATATCTAGCAAGTTTTAGAAAGAATATAAAGTGAACGGGAATGAAGGAAGAAAAAGAGAAGGGAAGTAACATCTTGGATAAAGTATAACCATGTGAAAACTTAAGGGTGAAGTCTGTGTAACTTTCCCATTCATGCTTTTTTCAATATTTACTAAATTTTTTTAATCTTTTTGGCATTATTTAGTGTTTTAGCATTTATGTTGATTGATGAATGAAAATATTGTTTTGAAGATGTTGTAAAGGCTGTTGAGATGTTTAAAAGATGTTTGTGTGTTTGGTTTTGATGAAGTATAGTAGTTTTAGAATTTGTCACAGATAGCAGTCGATGTTTAATGGCTATTTCTAGGTTGCTAATGCATGTTCTTTATTTCTAAGTTTAGTTTGGGACTTATGTGTTTAAAGAGTTAGTTTTAGAGTGACTTTTGATGTGTTTTTTTGCTGATAATAGGGCTACAGATTTGAAAGTTGAAATTTTATACATGTTCTTAATGGTTCGATGATATTTGTTAGTGTTTTTTATTCGAGCATATTTTTTTATGATAATATAGTTTATTAAGGCTAAGAGAGCTTGGCTTGAAGGCCTAAAATGTATTTTCTAGGCTTGACAGTGTATGTTTGGTTTTTTCGGACAACTTGAGTTCATGTTCTTCATGTTCATCAAAAGAACATTGTCTTGAGTGCTAGTTTCAGATTTTATTTTGTTTTTTACAAGTTTGTATATCATCATATTAAATAATCTAGGGTTTTCATACTTTAATAACATGTTTTTATGGGTTTTAACCTTAGAGTTTTTATTTTGAACTGAAACTTGTTTTTGACACAAAAATCATGATATTTAAGTAATGATCGAAGCAAATGGATACTTAATTCTTGATCTATGCTTAATTGTGAACAAGACTTTGCTTTTATTGCTTGAAATCTGGTCTGCAAATCATATTATTTGGAGTGCACTGGAGCCTGCCTTTAGTAGATTATTTCTCTACTAGTTGGGGTTCTTATTATTTTGGACATAGCATGTGGCAATTACTCTCCTCATTGATAAATTTCTCATAATAATGGTCACACTACTGATCGCTACCCTGATTGTTATACCAAGGTTGCTGACTCCTTTGCAAACATTGTTGAATTTTTCTCTCAATATTCTTTGACAAATACATTAGTTGATTGGTACATAAAAAATGGAGCATCTGCCTATATGACTCCTTATTCCTTTCAGCTAGACAAGGTTGATGCTTATAATGGTAATGATTGTGTAATAGTTGGCAATGAATACTCTATCGATTACTCATGTTGATATTTTCTCCCTATCTCCAAACATCAAACTTTTGGATGTTTTAGTTGTCCTTTAACTTTTAAAAAAATTTGTTATCTATTAGTAAATTAACTTAATATTACCCTCTTTTTATTACTTTCACTGATAAGTTGTTTACCATACAAAACCGCAACACAGGAAAGGTGGTGGCACCTAGTCGTTATGAAGATGATATTTATATACATGAACATAGTCATTCATCATTTGTTTTTGTTCTTAAAAATAATTCTTTGCGTGCCTCTTATGATGTTTCAACCCGATTGACTTATTCAAAGGAGATAAATTGATAATACATTTTTTTAAGTAGTATAAATATAATTTTTTAATATGCATTACAATGGTAAAAATAATAATTTAGAAAAGTTGTATTTTAATATGTTTGATACACAACTATTTTAACAATTCAATATAACTCGGTTGACTTGACTGGTTTAAAGACAACCCAAATGATTTCTAGTTAATCAAATATTAAAAGATAAAATTAAAAAAAAATCAATTAAAAGGAGATAAAAAAAACTTCAGTCGGCTCTATTAAACTCGTCAAACTCATTACATGGATCATAAGACTAAATTAATCTCATAAAAAAAACAAATATGAAAAACATAGGTTTTATTAAAAAAAAACAAAATAAAAAATAATCAATAAAAAAAATTATTTCAAATGAATAGTAATTTGTAAGGTTTTGATATTTTTGCAAGATATATAGGAATAATATTTTTATAAGAGAAATGATATTTTAGCATTTTTTTTTAGTATTTTTTTTTTTAGAGTATGTAAAACAAGCACCTAAAAACTAAATTAATATATTTTTTTATTTTTAACTTTCTATTTAGCAAATTCCATGAAGATGCCTCTAGAAAAAATAATGGGCGTACGTTCATCTTTAGAAACATGAAGTATAAGATTATTAGTCTAATAAATGCTTTTTAGTTTTTCTTTTGTTAATTTCTATCACTTTATAAATAACTACTAGTAAGAATGTTTGATATCTTTTCTTTGAAGAGAAAAACAGGCTTCTTCTTTTTTCATACAACACACGTAAATAATTATTTTAATTCAAAAAGTTATCTTATCTCTTTTATTTAAAAGTAAAGCTAGTTTGATTATATAATGACAATAAATTTAATCATATATATATATATATATATATATATATATATATAATAATGTAATCGTAAATTAGGTTGTGATTTTATATATTGATTAATGTTTATAATTAAACTCTAAAAAAATAAGACTTGATAGAACATTGAATCTTATGTACTCGTATTTGTATTCAATATTATAAAATTTAAATATCCTAACCTATCAAAGTCACGATTATATTACAATAGCAGTGAGCTAATTTTATTAAAAGGTTTTTTTTTGTTCTTTGGCATATTGAATTTGATAATTGAGTTTAATATGAGTTTATTCCATTCTAAAGAATTAAACTTTATGATAGGCGATCCGTTATCAAATTTTTGTTGGATGTGTTATAGTTTCTTAATGCCTTCCCTCACTTGTAGCTCTCTTTTTTTTTTTTTTTCCCGGTAGCCTGCGCTCCAAGATTTTTGCTGGGTTTTTAAACTAGAATGATATATTACCATATTAAATATAATAATTTAGTCTAGATTCTATTTAAATGACTCTTAAGTCTTGTGTTAGGTGGTCTATTCTTAACTTTATATTATATAATATATTAAAAGAACTCAATATTTCTGTTACTGTTTACCTAGACATAAATCACTGTGAATTAAAACAGTGTAATGATAAAATTATCCTTGCCATAAAAACTTACAAAGCTCATAGTAGGGGGGGTTGTTTTTTTTTATGGGATGCATTTAGCATTAAAAAAAATAATTGGGGATAAAATTATTATTTTGAATTTTGATGGGGCAAGGTAAGGTTGTAGGCACTGAGTGCCGGGGCATAAGATGGCTGCCAGACACCTGGCGTTGGGGTTGTCATGTCCTAGGAGCTAGGGTCAAACCCACACCCCAGACAAGTTTATTATTATTATTATTATTATTATTATTATTAAAAAATATTATTACTATAAAAAAAATTAATTTGATTTAAAGGGTAAAATCAATTGTTGTTGTTGTTGTTAACTTTGGTTTAACGTCCCCTTCCAGACCCAAAAAACTTGGGGCTGAAAAGGGATACCTAACCCAAACGCTTTGAGTGTGGCAATCATGCGTGGTAGCTAGATCTAACTAGCTTGGGTCTAGCGTGGTTGCCAGAACCAAGTACTTGGATCTGGCAACCCATGCCAGACCCAAGCAAATAACAAACAAATAGGTGACAAAATGATGTATTTTAACTATTTAATAGTGTGTGAAAGATCAAAAAATCTCCTAGACAAAAGGTCTTCATTTTGTTAACCTTAGGGATATAATAGTATTTTTATTATGAAAATAATTGTCGAAAGACTATCATACCCCCGCTGAAACGTTTAATTCCAATGAGTCTATAAGAAATATTGAAATACGCCCACAACTAGGGCTTCATCATTTTCACCAATGGGCAAAATAAAAATTTAAGTTTATGTGAAAAGATAACAATAGACTCATCTCAAGTCTTCAAAACTTAAAAAATCCACAGTGAAAGTCTATAGTAGATTGTGTCTTAATCCACAGTACATGTGCATAGGGGTTGTCAACCCCATAAAGCTTAGGTCTGGCAATCTTGCCAAACCCGTACCTGGATCTAGAACCAAACATGGCTACTAGATCCAAGGCTCTTGGGCCTAGCGTAGCAACCAGACCTAAGTAACTTAGGCTTGGGTCTACAACAGGTGTCAGACCCAAGGACCTTGAGTCTAGCGTGTTTGTCAAACCCAAGGTGTTAGGGTTTGGCAACTCATGCCAGACCCAAGCAAACAACAAATAAATAAAGGACAATTATACATTTTAGTTGTCAAGAGGGAGAAAAAATACAAACAATTGATCACTAACGGCAATCTAACCATGATATGTATACACACGCCCCACCATGTGGAAGAGGGCATGTCTGCGCAACTATATATATAGTGGATAGCCAGATTTGACCACCGAGAAGTGTCTCACGCGCCTTCTTAATAGCGCGAGCGCCACTCACTCGCTGGAACATGTGAAATATACAACAACAGCTTTTCAATTAAAAAATAAAAAATATAACATAAAAATACAAAAACACCTCCATAATCCTCTTAATTATCCTCTTAATCTATGTTTATAGCTATGGTAAAATCTCCACATCATTTAGCTTTCTTTATAATAATATAATGATCTTTGACGGTTTTGTATATGTTTTATCATTGTATTTAGGATTAATTTACTCATAAAAAAGATAATTAGCAGAACCCTATCAAGATTACTCATTTTTCAAGAAAAGACATGCACCCACCCTTCTGCAACACGTGCTCAAAATCGTGTTCCATTTCCATATACAGCCGCTATCATCACAGCTAATATTCGTCCCCTTCTACGAAACAGGTCGAGTAAGGAACGTGGTTTTCATGTTGACTGCAGGATGGACACGAGATGATGAAGCATCACTCCAAAAATAGACGCTTAACCTCCAAAAAGTATATCATCTTTCCGCTTACACTTTGAGTAAAGCTCGAGTACATCCAAAATATATAACGTAAGCATCCAACGTTTTTCTTGATGTTCTATATAAAACCAAATGATTATCAATCAAAAGGCTAGCTCTTCAAGATCATTAATGTCTCTGCCAACTCTTTCAGTACTTGATGCCAAGAAGATGATTGTCACATATAGCTATTTCCTTCGTAACCCTTTCCCCCCAAATTTGGGTTAAGGTTCCGAGAAGCAACAAGCCCATCTGAGCCCACTGGGAATATATATACAAGGATGTACTTCTTGCCATTCCCAAATCAAATCAAACAACCTTTTCTCTCACAGTTCAAAAGCTAGGTAGAATTTGATTTCTTCAGTGAATATTTACATCAAGATAATATCATAGCCATTTTGCTAATCTATAGAATCTGAGCCCGTTGTTATGGATACGAGGAAAGTCATCCTGGCTGTATTTTCAGTGGTTCTGGTTTTTAGGCTGGCTGAGAGTTTTGACTACACTGAAGAGGACTTGGCATCAGAGGAGAGATCGATCCTATGGGACTTGTATGAGAGATGGAGGAGCCGTCACACTGTTTCTCGCAGCCTCGCTGAAAAACAAGAGCGTTTCAATGTATTCAAGGAAAATTTAAAACATATTCACAAGGTGAACCACAAGGACAAGCCTTATAAGTTGAAACTGAATAGCTTTGCTGATATGACCAACCATGAGTTCTTGCAACACTATGGAGGCTCAAAGGTTAGCCACTACAGGATGCTCCGTGGACAAAGACAGGGAACCGGGTCCCTGCATGAGGATACAAGTAAGCTTCCTTCTTCTGTTGACTGGAGGAAGAATGGAGCAGTAACCGGTATAAAGGACCAAGGCAAATGTGGTAAGTCTCTGATCACTGGATTTTCTACTTGGCAAATATATATGACTGTATAGATATTGATTAATTTGGACAGTATTTATTTACTCAAAAATTCCCGATGTTATTGGAGGTAGCTGCTGGGCATTTTCAACTGTAGCTGCAGTGGAAGGTATAAACAAAATAAAAACGGGAGAGCTGATCTCTCTATCTGAGCAAGAGCTAGTTGATTGCGATTCTGATAACCATGGCTGCAATGGAGGATTGATGGAAGACGCATTCAATTTTATTAAGCAAATTGGTGGATTAACATCAGAGAATACGTATCCATACAGAGCTAAAGATGAGTCATGTGACTCAAACAAGGTGAAGATGACTTGTAGCGTCAACAATAATTCTAATTTCTACATTAACTGTATGTCTCTGATGCACATGGACCGTAACTCCTCGTGGTGTTGCAGATGAATTCTCCAGTTGTGAATATCGATGGGTACGAAATGGTGCCTGAAAATGATGAGAATGCATTGATGAAAGCTGCTGCAAACCAACCTGTAGCAATTGCAATGGATGCTGGTGGCAAGGATCTCCAGTTCTATTCGGAGGCAAGTTTCGGACTCGGTTACGAAAGTGATCATTCGTGGTGTGTGTGTGTTTCAGAAAGTTAGAATTTGGAAATTATCTAGCTCGTTTAGATAATTTTAAAAACATCGACTGAATTATAGGAAGCCAGCAATTTCAAATATCTAGCTGTTATCGATAAATCTGGAATTTGGGTGCATGAATTGGGGAGAGAAGGGTTACATAAGAATGCAACGTGGGATTGATGCAGAAGAAGGATTGTGCGGCAGAACAATGGAGGCCTCCTACCCAGTCAAGTTGCGCTCAGACAACAAGAAAGCACCATCTCGCAAGGATGAACTCTAGCTGATCGGTGTGGCCAGATAAAGAGTAGATCGCCTCACCCAAAATCATATATGTTTTCACAGATGTAATGTTCTCTGCTATAGCTTGGATGGAAATAAAAGCTGTTTGATCCCAAGTAAGATCGATTATTTTATAATATTATTGTATTGTCGATTTTAGTTACAAGTCAAATTCGAGGAAAATTTTATGCCTTTTTATCACTCTTTTTTTCAAAGTTTTTTATTTTAATTAACAAAACCTGATTGAAGAGGGAAAAACACGGTTTCAATGTGAGAGGAGGATTCACTTTTCATTAGAACAATGTATTTATATTTTTATCCTTTCTAAAAAAATCAATGAGTTAGTATTGGGGTAAATATGATTTTTCTTCTATAAGTTTGATTATTTACTATCAAATTGATTAAAGACAAGAAGATTTTTTACCATCTTAAAAACACGGTAAAATAACTGAATTATCCTTCAAAGTAAATTTTTATTTAACAGGCATTTAGTTTTTTTTTGTTTTCGCTCTGGTTTTTTAATTCTATTTAAGTTGGCTAAAAAGCAATTTAGTATTTAATATATATAAATATAATTAAAAAAATATATGTTGATGCATACATCACACACAGTAAAATGTTTACCGCTTCATCATATTTAAGTGACATATAAAACAAATTTGTTTGAATGTCTTGACACTAAAAACTTCATCAAACTCATAATTGTAACTACCTTGTCTTGACTTAAAAGGTGTTTGATTTTATGGATACGATTAGGATTGGGTTGAAATAAGCATCAGAGAGGTTTTCATATATGAATTTTATATGTGATGGAATTACAAATAATTTGATGAAACAATAAAAAAATCTATTATCCAGGGGTTATTCATTTCATTGTATATATATGTGTGTGTGTGTGTGTGTTTGTTTGTTTGTTTTTGAAATATTGTAGTTCGCAACCAAACCTCAATATAAAAAACATATTAACCAAAAACATTAAATTATTTTTTGTTCAACCATAATTTTAATCAATTATTTAAATTTATTAAATGAACCTCAACTAAAAATGATTTTTATGAAACTCTTTTTATAAACCACAATCACTAAAGTAACCACAATGTAAAACAAAACTCTTGAAAGTTGTGATTTGCTCTCCTAAAAGTAATTTAGAGAAAGATATCTTATTTTAGAAAATTTTAATGATGTTGATTTTTCAAAAACAAGTTAAACATTTGTATTTATACATTCAAAATCCTTTATAAAAATAGAATTTTTAATTAAAACTTGCATAACTAAAAGAATCTATAGTAAAATATTAATTAAATTAAAAATCTAAATCTAAATAGAAATCCAAATACAATAAGATAAATTAAAATAATCTCCCAAATTAACTTTCAATCTTTTTTAAAAGTGTTTCTAATATTTAATCATCATGAAATTTTAACACAACAAGAAATAGGGTTTCTAAAATCTTATATTAAAATTTTAGCTCAAAACAACTATAAAATAAAAAATTATATTTAATTGACCAAACTATTTCTTAAATTTTTATTAAACTACTCAAAAACCTAAAAGTCTTAACGAGGAAATAAATAATACCGTAAACATTATTAAGCAAGAATAATAAATAAAGTGTCCACCCGAGCTTGTTAGACGTCTGTCGTTTATCTTCTATAACGCAAGGGAGTCTGGTTTATCCTTTTCTATAGTTAAACACGTATGAATGGAATTAGCGGAAGCACGAGTTACCCCACCCTGGTCAAAGTAAATCTGATAAAAAGTCAATAATACTCAACAAGCCATGTGAAATTGCCATCGTTGTTGTATATCAATGTTTTCTAGTAAACCAAACAGTGATAAGATTTCTGTCAGGACAATTTGCAGGAGAGGATTCTCGATGTGACTGCCTAACCTCCAAGTAAATACATTCATCTTGATTCTTGGGCAATCGTTTATGTTTTCTTGGATTGGATTTTTCTCGCTCTGCAGTACAGGTAGATAACGCTAGCTCTCTTTTGTTTGGGAGTGCTGTCAAATTGCGTTTATCTAAATTTTAAAAAATAGTTTTTGATTATCATAATTGAAACCCTCTTCCACAGACTCATACCGCAGATCCATGATAGAGATATGTGAGGCTGGCGCGTAAAAACATTCAATTCTGAGAAAAGAAAGCAAAATATCCTTTTCAAATAAGAA
The DNA here is from genome assembly GCA_964019445.1 of Populus tremula. NCBI lineage: Eukaryota > Viridiplantae > Streptophyta > Magnoliopsida > Malpighiales > Salicaceae > Populus > Populus tremula. The sequence continues at coordinate 12,417,857 of CAXHTJ010000018.1, read as the reverse complement.
TTAAAGGGCGAATTAAGGAGATTAATCGACAAACCGGAGGAGCTGAGAGTACGTTCATCAGCTTGAATAAAGCTGTTATCTTGACGAGATTCCAAAATAAATTGCAATCGCTCTGCTTGGATATGTTCATACTCTGCTGTTTGAGTTTCTGGCGTTCAGATTCTATCTCTTCACACTTTTGTCTTATTTCTTTTATGCGTTCTTGTCCCTCGCCGATCTCTTCCATGTCAGTTTTCAACTCTTCCACTAATCTTTCCCTCCTCCCTCTGTTCTTGTTGATATTTTTCTCTCTTTTCTGCGGGGCAGGCCGGCGCCCGTGCATATGAAATATGTTAGTTCATAATCGGTAACGTAGAAAATAATTATTATTATCATAATTAATTTCTGGGGTTGGTAACATGAGATATCGGAACAATAAAAAAAAAAAAAAAAAAAAACATAGAATTGGAGATTTGTGGGTACCCATTGTCTCCTGCGTTTTGTCTTGGATACATCTCGGCTCGGGGATGGATACTTCAAATCCATGAAATCTCTAATTTTATAAAATCTGAAAGTTTTTTAAAAATATATAAATTAAAAATTTCTGTTTCTACTACTTCAAAATCATTTATAGAAAAAGAATTTTTAATTAGAATTTTCCTAATTAAAAGAAATTTTCTAGTATTAAAATTTATAAATAATAAAATACTAATTAAATTAAAAACTCTAATCTAAATAGAAAAAAAAATTAAATACAATAATATAAATAAAAATAATTTTATAGGATAACTTAATTAAAGATTTTTTTAATGTCCTATTGTAAAACCCCGGATAATATTATTGATAGTAAAAAAAGTCAGAATTGTAAAAAAATGAGAAAAATAGATAAATTGAATTATCATGCATTGATTGATCCTGGGGCTACACATTCATTTGTGGCTAATAAAATTGTGGGGAAAATAGAAAAAAGACCTAGCAGGGTAGATAGAGGATTTATGATAAGTACTCCTTTAGGTGAAGTTGTGGTCATTGATGTAGTCTACAAGGGAATTGGGATTAGTATAGATGGGCTCGAGTTGGGAGTAGATTTAATTCCCTTGGAATTATAGGATTTTGAAGTAATACTAGGTATGGATTGTTTAAGTGTATATAAGGCTCAAATGGACTGCTTTGCAAAAACAGTGACTCTCTAGGGACCGAATAGAATGAGAGTGATTTTTAGAGGGGAAAAGAACATTATACCGAATTGCATCATCTCGGTTATGACTGCAAGGAAGATGGTTAAAAAGGGATGTGAAGCTTACCTTGCTTACGTGTTAGATTCGAAAGAAAAAACTAGAGAATTGACAAACATCCCTATAGTGAGAGAATTTACAGATGTGTTCCCAGATGAATTACCGGGGTTACCACCAGATAGGGAAGTGGAAGTTTCCATTGATGTACTACCCGGGACCACACCTGTTGCTCAACCACCATATAGAATGGCGCCTGCGGAATTAGCCGAATTGAAAATTCAGCTACAAGAATTACTGGATAAAGGATTTATCCGTCCAAGTAATTCCCCCTGGGGAGCTCCAGTATTATTTGTAAAGAAGAAAGATGGGACCCTTAGACTCTGTATTGATTACAGACAATTAAATAGAGTAACAGTAAAAAATAAATATCCACTCCCGCGAATAGATGATTTGTTTGATCAACTTAAGGAGCGAAGGTGTTTTCGAAGATAGATCTCAGATCCGGGTATTATCAATTAAGAATAAAAGAACAAGATGTGGTAAAGACTGCATTTAGGACTCGGTATGGACATTATGAGTTTCTAGTAATGCCATTTGGGTTAACAAATGCACCGACAGTGTTTATGGACTTAATGAATCGGGTTTTTCGACCTTATCTGGATAAGTTTGTGGTAGTATTCATAGATGACATTTTGGTCTATTCCAATTCATATTTGGAACATGAACACCATTTGAGACAAGTGTTATCAACCTTAAGGGAGCATCAATTGTATGCCAAAGTAAGTAAGTGTGAGTTTTGGTTGAAAGAAGTAGTTTTTCTAGGACATGTTATATCAGCTCAAGGAATACTAGTAGATCCTAGAAAGGTTGAAGCAGTGTTGAAATGGGAGAGGCCTACGAATGTGATTGAGATTCGTAGTTTTCTTGGATTAGCAGGATATTACAGGAGATTCATTGAAGGGTTCTCCTATAGCTATCCGATGACTCGACTGACACGAAGGAGACAAAATGGAATGGACCGATGAGTGTGAACAAAGTTTCCAGGAGCTGAAAAAGAGGCTAACAACCGCACCCGTGTTAACACTTCCATCTGGGTGAAGGATTTGTAGTTTACAGTGATGCTTCAGGGAAAGGATTGGGTTGTGTTTTGATGCAGCACGGTAAAGTGATTGCCTATGCCTCAAGACAATTAAAAACTCATGAGATTAATTATCCGGTGCATGATTTAGAATTGGCAGCTGTTGTATTTGCTCTCAGAGTATGAAGGCATTTTTTGTATGGATCCCGAGTTCAAATATTTACCGATCATAAGAGTTTGAGGTATCTAATGACGCAAAAGGAATTGAATATGCGGCAAAGACGTTGGGTGGAGTTAATTAAGGATTATGATTGTGTAATAGAGTATCATCCGGGGAAAGCAAATGTGGTTGCAGATGCCCTTAGCCGAAAAAATAAGATGATAGATGTTGTTTTAGATGACAATGATGAAAGAGAATTGCTTGAGTTAAGGAAGTTAAATACTAAGGTAGAAGTTGGACCTAGAGGTTCTTTAATTGCCCAATTGCGAGTAAGGTCGATACTCCAGGATAAAGTATTAGAAGCACAACAAAATGATGACAAAGTCGGCAAAATAAAGGACAGTGTGAAGTCAGGAGTTGGGACTTCCTTCCAAATCCTGGAGGATGGAATGATAGCATTTGGAAAACGAATGTATTTACCTGATGATGAAGCACTAAAAAGAGAAGTGTTGCAAGAAGCACATGATTCTAGATTTGCAACTCATCCTGGGAGTACTAAAATGTATCAAGATTTAAAAGAATGTTATTGGTGGCCGAATACAAAGAAAGATGTAGCTGAATATGTAGTTAAGTGTGGTGTATGTCAGCAAGTAAAGGTGGAGCACCAGAAGCCTGCAGGGCCTTTACAGCCATTATTGATACCTCAATGGAAGTGGGAAGACATTTCTATGGACTTTGTATCAGGTCTGCCTAAAGGGAAAAGAGGCAATAATGTTATTTGGGTCATAGTGGATAGATTGACCAAGTCTGCTCTCTTCTTGGCTATGAGAAAGACAGATTCGATTGATAAACGGGCACAATTATATGTAAATGAGGTAATAAGATTGCATGGAGTGCCAGTGTCTATAGTATCAGATCGGGATCCTAGATTCACATCTCGATTATGGCCAAGCATACAACGGGCTTTGGGACAAGATTGAATTTAAGTACAGCATTTCACCCTCAAACTGATGGGCAGACAGAAAGAACAATTCAAACCCTGGAAGATTTGTTGAGGGCTTGCATATTAGAATTTGGGGCAATTGGGAGGATCATCTACCATTGGTAGAGTTTACTTATAATAACAACTACCAGGCAACTGTGGGGATGGCACCGTATGAAGCCTTGTATGGAAGAAAATGTCGAACGCCATTATGTTGGGAAGAGGTAGGGGATAGAAAGTTAAATGGACCTGAGATGGTTCAAATCACCACAGAAAAAGTGAAAATCATAAAAGACCGAATGAAAGCGTCAAGATAGACAAAAGAGCTATGCAGATGTTCGAAGAAGACCTCTTGAGTTTAATGTGGGTGATCGAGTATACTTGAAGGTCGCTCCCTGGAAACACATGTTAAGATTTGAAATGAAAGGGAAATTGGCCGAGGTATATTGGTCCCTATGAAGTCCTTGAAAGGATTGGATCGGTGGCTTACAAATTGGCCTTGCCCTCACATCTAAATAAGATCCATGATGTATTCCATGTTTCGATGTTAAGAAAGGCTGAAGTAGATCCATCTCGAGTCCTACCACAAGTTCCTTTGGAGATTGCAGAAGACCTGACTCTGGAAGTGAAACCAGTGAAGGTGCTCGATTATAGTGAAAAAGAACTGAGGAATAAAAAAATTCCTATGATTAAGGTGTTATGGAGAAGTTCACAAATCGAAGAAGTAACGTGGGAAAGAGAGTCCGAAATGAGAAGGAAGTATCCTGAGTTATTCATAAATACTGGTAAGAATCTAATTTTGAGGACAAAATTTATATAAGGAGGGGAGGATGTAAAACTCCGGATAATATTATTGATAGTAAGAAAAGTCAAGATTATAAAAAAATGAAGAAAATGGATAAATTGAATTATCATGTCTTTACTATCTGTTTTGAATATATAAATATTGGGGCTGTTACACCTATCATCATGAAATTTTAACCCAACGCAAACAAAACTTTCATTATTTTTCATCAAACTCTTGCTCGATACAATAGTTAAATTTAAAATTACATTTAATTTATCAAATTATTTTAATTGTTAAGAGATTGGTGATGTTAAGAGATTGGTGATGAAGGTGCAGGAAATTTTATGGTGGTAGTGATCTGAGTTTTTAGAAGATTAGAGTTGAGAAATTTTTGGAGTGGTTGAAAAACAGTAGGAATATATTAACTTAAAAATTAAATTGAAAATAAAATTATTAGTGGAATTTTAAAAAAAATATTATGAATTATATACATCGCACATATAATACAATAACGTTGTAATAATAAATAATATTTAAAGAATGTATAAAAAAAATATCAAAATCCTCAAAAGCTCCAAAATAGAAGTACGGAACTAATTTTTACATTTAAGTTTAGAGGTGAGATACATGTGATTTCCACATTTAAATTTGCATTACGAAAAAAGCCAGCACATCATAGGTAATCGAGCAATATAAATATTGGGTGGCAATTTCAATTAGAATTTGGAACTTTATTTCTTAAAGCTCGGATAAAAAAGGACCCGTGGGGTCTTCCAAGAAAAGAAAAAAAAAAAACCCTCATGTCTAGCTTTTCTTTTAGCTAATAGTCTATTCAGTCTACTAGCATCACCTTGAAACTAAATCGGTATATGGAAGTGTAATAATTTATATTTTTTTATGTTTAAAAAATATGTTTGACGTGGAAAAAAATTGGATTGATATTTTTTTTTATTTTTTTAAAATGATTTTAGTGTTTTAATAATAAAAATAAAAAAAAATCTAAAAAATATTTTAATATATTTTTAAATAAAAAATATTTTTAAAAAGCATCTTACACCAAAATTGATTATGGTGCAATATGCTTTTTTAAAATGTTTTTTTTTTAAATACATTAAAATAATATATATTTTTTTATTTTTTATATTAACACATTAAAATATCAAAAAAAAACAAATCTATTTTTGTCCTTCAACATTTATTTTGCTAGAAATTAAATTTTGATTTTTTTTTCTATAGCATTATATTCTCATTTAATTTTTATTTTGTTATCAAGTATGATTATAGAGTTTTTTTTTTAAGAATATTGGGATGGTATACTTTCATGATATTAACAATTTCAATTTTTATGATTGATTATTGCTAATTTTTTATTAGCTTTATTTATTATTTTATTTTTTTATTATATTATTAAATTAATCAAACTTATTAAAATTAATCAAGCTGATGATCTGAGTTTTAGATGTTTTTTACTTCCTTAAAAATGCTACAATTTCCTTTTTCTTTTTTTTAATAGGGGGCTTTTATATCTTTTTCTTTTATTTTTCTCTAATTTTTTTTTACTTATCAATTATTTTGATTTATTTGTGCATGTGATTTGTACATGTATTTTAACGAATTTATTAACAATAGTTTGAGGGGCTTTTATACGAATTGTTTGTTTGTTAAAATTATTTTGATTTTTGTTACTGTGCGCGTGATTTTCATGTATTTATTTAAAGAATTCATTAATGAGGCCGAATAAAAAGTGTATAAATAAAATGAGAAATAGTTCAATTTTTTTTAAAAAAAAAAACTTTAAAAAACATGTAAATAAAAACTAAAATGGTGGTAAAATAAAGTCTTCTGCAGGAAAATAAAGCATCACAGCTAAAATAGTGGTCTTTGGAAATAAAAGCGCCACCCATAAGAAGACAAGCAGCCGTACGTATTGGTCTTTCCGAAGTTTTTTTTTTTTTATCAAGCGTGTCAGTATCGACTATATGATATGTAGCCATTTTGTTCTCTTTTTTCTGTTTTTGGTTTCTTTCAAAGAAAGATAGACGAGTTAAAATAGACGGATCCAAGTGGCGAACCGTGTGCCCTTGATTAGCTCAAAAAAATGTACTTGCCACGCACGCGTACTCTTTGAATAGTCTCATGATGTCGAGCCACCGGCAGGCTGACAGGACGGCCAAAATGGTGGCAAGCAGACAGTCTACAATGCCACTGGATTGGGTGGGGATGGGGAGGGCGGTTCTTAAGAGGTTCGATTGAGTACTATATATTTACCCAGATATTTTAAAAACATAAAAAAAAAATTATAATAAAATTTAAAATTTTTAAAAACTCAAGTTAAAATATTATAATAAATACCCTAGCCTAGAAGAGAAAAGTCACAGAAATCATGTGTGCAAAAAACAATTCAAAATAAAACTCATTGAATTATTGGTTCCATGTGTTTTTTTTTTTTTAACGGGATGCCAGGGTAACCCACGGACGTGACAGAGGCCGCGTGACCCACGTGTCGAACCCCCAATAAATCTAGAAAATTGGCGGCATGGATGAAGATACACACACAGATTGAGGGGTGGACACGTACGATGACTGTGACAGAGAAGGAGCAGTAGACGACAGAGAGCATTAAAATGGGCATTGAAGAAGTGGCAAGAAAAGACAGAGGACTGCAAATGCATGGCCAGGCCAGCAAGCGTCCAGCACATGATACAAAAGGTGAACAGAGCCACGTGTAATGTACGACCTGTAAACTGTGCGGATTAAACTAGATTAATTTATAAAATAATTTTAAAATAACATTGTTTAAAAAAAAAAAAAAAAAAAGAGTTAACTGGGAATTAACCAACTACATTAATGTCAAATTAACTAAAATCAGATGGAAGATTTTTTTTTATTTTATTCATTCAATTTAATATATATTTATTTTTAGTATCGTTTAATTAAATAAAAAAATATTTTAATAAATAAATTTAGTAGATACAACAATAGGATTATTTATCGTTAAATTAAATATTTTGATTTATATTTGTTTTTTAATTTTTTAATTTTATTTTTAGTTATTATTCAAGGGTTTTTTATTTAATTATCAATATAGAAAATTCTTGATTTATTTAATTACATGTATACATAAATTTTTTTATTTTTAATTATAAATTTTTTAACTATAAAAATATGTTGAAAAAAACTTGTATATATAATTTTTTATTAAAAAAAATTAAATCACTCCAACACAAGTTAAGTATTTAATTACGTAAATTTCCAGTAATGTTTTTAACACCAAACTCTAATCAATGGACGGGTCCTTCAGGGATAGAGCTTGTAAAATTTTAGAGAAAACTTTTAAGTATTTTTTATTTGAAAATTTATAAAATTAATTTATTCTAATATTTAAAATTATTACATCAAAATATCTGGAAAGAAACTAATTTTTTAAAAAAAAAAAAACGTTTTTTTTTCAAAAGCACAATTATTGTGAATGGTTGGGGTGATGAGAGTTAAAGGATCGGCTTTTGTCAGCCTACAGGGTTTCTGTATCAATCATTTGAGAGTAGTTGTGCATTCCGTCCTGTTTACATTTGTCTGCGTGTGAAATTTTGAATTGAATCCTATTTATTCCAATCAAATCCATGGTCAAACCTTGATGCCCATGCTTTTTGCAGACACAGACATGGCGTCCGTAGCCGTTAAATGATTTTCAAAAATCTAGGATATATACCATAGCTCTAGGTTCTTAAATATTTCATATTACTTCACATAAAACAACTCAGTTTCTGAAATATAAATAAGGGATATTATATTTCAGAAACTTATAACTTATCATATTCTAAATCTATTTCTTTATAAATTAATAATTCAAGTTTTATAAATTTTAAAATCACTAAAAACTTATATAATTATTAATTTTAGAGCTTGTAATATTAATTAAAGTACACGCAAACTGACCCAGATATCTACGTTTATATATATATATATATATCATGTTCTACTTATTTGTATAGTTAAATTTAGTTTATTTATAAAATTTTAAATTCCGTGGGGATCTAATTTTTTAAGAGAATAAAAACAAATATTTCACTTAAGAACATATTATAAAAAATCTCATACTTGATAAGTTTAATTTTCCTGTACCTTTTTTTTTTATTTGTTTGGGTGTTTTGAGTTAGCAAACCTAGATGTATTTCATGCTATATAAACTATACGTAAATCTAACCATTTTGAATGTACTCGGAATTGAGTTTTTTTATATTATATTTTTCTATATTCATATTCAATGTGTATTTTGTCATGCTAGATGTGTTTGATATCATTGTCTAAAGGATTTTTTCAAAAAAAAAATTATATATATTAAATTGATATTTTTAATTTTAAAAAAATAATTTTAACACTGTCGTTTTAAAATAATTTTAACACTGGCGAGAGCGAGTGTCTCAGATTCTCTACGTACTTAGTAGCAAGGGTACACTTTTTTTTAGCATATCATTATTTACTAGTTTCTATATATATTTAAAACATCACAAAATTAAACAAACACCTACAAATTAGAGTATCAGCTTAGTTCTGCTCATTTGCCGCCGATTGAGACAGGGGTTTAGCTTAGTTGGAAAATATTTTAAAAAAAAATTAAAATTTTTTATTTTTTTTATTTTAAATTAATATATTTTTTATGTTTTCAAATTATTTTGATACGGTGATATCAAAAATATTTTTTAAAAAAATAAAATAAAAATTATTTTAATGTGTTTTAGAATGAAAAACACTTTAAAAAATAATCGTTATCATACTCCCAAACATCTTGTATAAAATACTTTTAAATTTTTTGTATTTTTTTATTTTAAATTAATATATTTTTATGTTTTTAAATCATTTTAATATGTTAATATCAAAAATAATTTTTAAAAAATAAAAAAATATATTATTTTAATGTGATTTGAAATGAAAAACACCTTGAAAAACAACTGTTATCATACTTCCAAACACCCTGTTTAAAGTGTTTTTTTAAAATAAAAAATTAAATTTTTTTCATTTTAATTAAAAAAAATTTATGTTTTTAGAATATTTTAATATTATATATTAAAAATAATTTTAAGAAAATAAAAAAAATATTATTTTAATATATTTTAAAATAAAAAATATTATAAAAAATAATATTATGAGATTCTTATCCGATTTCAAGGGCCATGGCCTCCTTTTAGGGCTGCTTGTGTCAGCGCCTGTGGTATATTGTACGGCCAAGGTCAAAGGCTCCTGAGCCACAAGCAATGCCACGTATGCTAGCTTAGTAACCTTGCATTGGATTCTGAGAAGTTGTTGGAGAGTGAGAATGAATATTTTTTAAAATATTTTTATTTTTAATTTTAATATTAACACATTAAAATATCTAATTATATTAAAAAATATTAATTTAAAATAAAAAATAAAAAAATAATTATTTTCAAAATCACATATAAAAACAAAACTTGTCAGCAAGATCACATGGGTTCTCCCTTGTCTTCCATGTCTCCTTTCGACAAATTACACAAATTAGCAGGAATTGTCACCATTACATATTTTCATATAATAACATATTTGAAAAGGTTGTTTTTTAAAAAGTATTTTTATTTTTAAAACATATTAAAATAATATTTTTTATATATTTAATATAAATGCATCAAAATAATACCAAAATATTAAAAATATAATTTAAAATTTAAAATATATTAAAAAAAATTGAAAACACAGTTAAGCCTTGTGTAGCCGAGCCTACCACATTCCTCTTGCATATATAGAACTCTCCTTTTCCATAATAAAAGCGTGATTTGATGCACATTCATGATTCCAGCTATGGGTTTGGGTTAGCAAGTTTGTAGTTTTGTACAATATAATCATTCTAGGTCAACGAGGTGAGGAAAAGGGTGAGGAAAAGGGTGAGGCACATGTAAAGGGTTGTAAATCAAATCATCTGTGTGTATATTAAAAGTAGATATCCAGATAAATTTATGTCCCTTAAACGAATTTCACGATATTTTAAAATTAATACTCAGGTAAATTTATAATAATTATAAAATTTATGATACTCGAACTAGTAATTTATACTCCTCAAAGTTAATCATCCATGTATACTTAGATTAACAAGTAATGTTTAATTTATTAGAACATAAGCATATATATATATATGAGATTTGGAGTTTATATATGTCTAAAACTATAAATATATAAAAATAAAATTTAAAATATAATAAAATAATACTAGTATGCATGCTAAGTTTATATTTAATCCTACAATTGAGATAAAATCAAAGTCTTTGAATGCATATTAATAATAAAATAATTATGATTAAATTAAAACAAATAATGATATTTATTTGTTGAAATACTTTAAAATAATAAAATTTTTGTTGTTATAAATGATGAATTCTTTGACCTTATAACTTTATTGCCTCACTTATACAAGTAGTATTTTATAATATGTCTCTTAAAATTCAAAAAACACCACCTTGATTTGGATGTATTTCCAAACTAAGATCTCTGAACCAAAATAAAAGGACTTAATTATCTCTTAAAAAAATGAACCTAAACTCTAGATGATTTTTTTAGGAAGAAAACCAAAGCATAAATAAATAAATAAAACATTAAAAATAAGAGGAGGAAGAGTATGTACAAATCTGAAGAAGAAAAAAATCAACTCTTCCCTAACCCTTCTTTAATAGTGAATTTTAGAAGTTAAAAAATTAATTTCAGAATTATTTTTCATCATTCAACATTTAATTAGCCACCATAAAATAATAATTAGATTTGAATATTGTGGTCATAAATATGAATTTTAGCTTTAAAAACTACTCAAATTTGTTTGAAAAACGTTTTTGGAAGAGACTGTTAAAATTTATGGGATAGACTGGATAAGCCACTGGCCAAAATAAATAATTCTTCATGAACAAGGTCTAAGTTCAATTTTTAATTAGTAAAAAAATCATTTTTATGACGTAAAATATTATTTTATAATAAATTCAAAATTATACTTGGACCTGGCTGAGCGAGCCAGGCTGGGTGGGATAGACACGCTCGAGTTTAAGTTTAGAATCCATTTTGCCTAGGACTTTTCTTATCTAAAAATTTGAGTGTCTTTTGAAATCAATTTTAACTTTTCAACTATTTATTTTAGAAACAATAAAAAAGTTTTTGGTTTCACCAAAATATAACAATCAAAAGTTATTTGAAATGAATTTCTCATTTACTTATAATTTATTTAAATCATATTAATATTATATTTTAAAAAGCTTATATTAAAAATTAAATTTCAACAAACTTTTAATCATAAAAGTAAGTAGATAGCATTTTTAATTTCACCACAAATATATCAATTAACCGTGTTATTTAAATAAATTTTCAATAAAGGCTACTATTAACCATGATATATCCTAGTTACCGTGACAACACTATGTTACAAGTAATAATCAAAACTAATTTTTGACGTGAAAAAAGAAAGCATTTTATTTTATGATATCATAAAATTTGTTATTTAAATAATGAAAAGAGATGCATACACTTAATATAATGAATTTAGAAATATATAAACTCATGATCATTATTATAAATCAAGTTATTAAATATTTTAAAGAAATTTTAAACTGCTTGTTATAAATAAAAATATAACATTACTAATAATGAACCAAAATCACTTACAAGATTATTATTTTGACAAACGTTGGGTACAATAGATCATGTGAACCAATGGGCTATCAATATGTAAGGGTATATTTCAACCAATTCTTAAAAGATATAAATTTATATTAAATTAAAACCGGTAATTAATCTCATCACTAAAATATCAAAAAAACTCATATAAACAAAAAAAAAATCTAAAATAATATTGATTATGAGATATATAACTATCATTATAAACAAAAATTAAAATTTCAAATGCAGTAATTAACACTAACAAAATATAAGTAAATGGATCAAAAATTTGTGAAAGATAATATTTTTCAAAAAAAAAGAAAAAGAAAAAGAAAGTCTGAGCCCAGTTTCAATCTGTTTTTAATTAAAATTAATTTTAATTATTTTTAATTATTTTTTTTAAAATTTTATTAAATCATTTTAATATACAAATATTAAAAATAAAAAAATATTTTAAAAAACAACATCATTAAACTCTCACGAGACCTCTAAAATCCCTGCTGCTTTCTTTCCGCGTGGACATCCTCCCTTCAAGAGGTAAGACGCTGGGTTTTTCTTGTTTGAAAAGTGGAGGAACCGGTCAACGTTAAATCTCTGCAATAATCACACTTTTCGTTTCTCTCTCAAAATTCGATCTTAGCCAAGCGACAAAGGAATAAGGTTTTTTCAGATGACAATCTTCACATGAACTAGTCAGATCATGTGATTCTTTTCTCCAAAAAGCTTATGACTTTTCAAATTTGTTCACTTCTCTCAAATTTTCGAGTTTGTGTGTTTGGTTATCAAGGCAAATAGCCATAAAGTTGCGTCATTACTATTCACCCAGTTTCTTATATTTGATACGAAAAAAATAATAATGTCTTTAAAGAGTAAAGTCTAGCAGGTGGTTTGTTTTTGTGTTTAAAAAAAAAAATTAAAATTATTTTATTTTATTTTTAATTAATATTATTTTTTATGTTTTTAGATCATTTTAATATCTTTTTAAGCGATAAATTCTTTTGACTTCAAATTAATATTATTTTTAATGTTTTCAGATATTTTAATATATTTTCAAGTAAAAAATACTTTAAAAAATAATTGTTGTAACAATTTTAAACACTCCGGAGGGAGATAACTTGGGTTAAATATTAGATAATACTTTTAGAATCCAGAATGGTGTATTTCAAGTATTTATGATAAAAAATAATTTGATTTTTAATTGAAATTGCAATTAATCATTATCTTTTAATTTTATATCAAACTTTTTGAGCATTTACCATTTGTTATATCATTAAAACTTCACCTCAAATCTTTTTTTATCTCCTGTCAAAGTTAACCTTAACAAAGAAGAAAATGGCTTTATCATGTAATTCAAAACAAAATTGTTGAATAACAACATAAAATAAGACTCCTTAAACATTCATAGAAGACAATCCTCCTTCCTCCTAGTCATTTCCACCCCCAGACATATTTAATTTCCCATTCACTAAAATGATAATAATTTTTTTTTTGTTTTGTTTTAGGTCATCATCGAAACAAGGTTACAACCTTGAAAAAGCAAACTTCATTAACTCTAGCCTTGCATATGACCTAATTAAAAACTCGGATTACAGGTAGATTGACTAACGTTGATCGAAATTATAAATATTTAAAATAAAATAAAAAGTTAATATTTGATAATTTTATTATATATTTCACATTCAACTCGTGTAGAGTTTATATAACCATACAACAAAACATATAAAGAAATATAGTAAAGCAAATTATAAAAAAAGCTTGATCATTCATGTTAATTTTTTTTTAATTGCCTTGATTTGTTAAATTTTTTAATCTTGATTATTTCCTTAACACTCCTCCTCAAATGCATGATAATTTTAGTTTTCATGTGTTTGGCATACATTAATACATGCCTACTCATAAGTATTTTTCTTCTCTAGTGATTTTTGTTACATTTCTTTAATCAAACATTTCTTTTTCAAGATTTAGCCTTCTCAAATAGCTTATGGAAAATCTCAATTTTCTTATTAGGTTCTTTCATCTTGCACCTCCATTTCTTTTTCTTTTATGTGCTTGCTCATCCACTCTCTTTTGGAATTTTTTTTTTCTATACACATACTTTAATCTCTCTAAACACCAACTAGATCAAACTAACTTTGATATCATATAAAAATTTAGAATAAAAGAGAATTATATTATTTTATAATTTTATTATATGTTTTACATTACTTGGAGTTTATATAACCATGCAACAAGGGACATATAACAATATAGAATAAAACAGATTGTACAAAGATGATGCTTGTTCATCCTTTCTAATTAGAAGATAGAAATAATTTATTTTGTTACCTTGATTTGTTCAATTCTTATTCTAATCTTGATTATTTTCTAAACAGAGATATTGATGGTTTAATTTTTTAAAGAAAATTAAAATATTTTTTTCAAAAAATCAAAATATATTCTAATCAAGTTATAAATTAATTATTTTAAGTCTACTAAGAGTGCGTTTGTTTTCTCCTAGCTTTCATGTTAGCGGTGAAATAGCTAGCGGGAAAACAAGCACAGTAATATGTTTGGTAACAAACCAAACTGCATTTTATACTAAAAAAATTGAGTTTGAAACATAAGTTTTGTGCATCAGTTTTTACATGCTTTTCTAACTGATTTTCGTAAATCTTTTCCGAGAGTGTTTGGGAGTGTAGTTATTTTTCAAAGTGTTTTTCACTCGAAAATGCATCAAAATAATATTTTTTATTTTAAAAAAATATTTTTGACATTAACATATCAAAATAATCTAAAAATACCAAAAAAAAAAAAATTCAAAACAAATATATTTTTTTAAATCACTACCACATAGTTATGACAAAAATTAACTTAAAAACAAACACACAAGAAAATTGAAAGTTGATTTTTTTTAATCTCAACCGAACTAGAGACCGGGTCCAATCAGTTACAGGTCCACCCAAGTTTTATGACCACGCTTTCTTCTGCATGAGATGATGCTAAAGTGCGCCAGGGAAGCAAAGACAGACCTTTGGAGTGAAAATGACAGCAGAAGCATTGATAATAGTAGAAGAGAATGACGTGCACTTACAAGTGATTGGTAGCCCATCTGCACTGCCCTGAACAGCTGAAGAAGAATGAACGCTTCCTTTTATCCATTGGTTTTTCCCTCTCTTTCCTTTGAACGTTCAACGTAAACCCTAAAATATTTTTATTTTATTCCCTCCCTCCAATCGAAGAAAATGAAATACAAAACTGCTTTTTCCAATGTGTTTATACTTACTTAATAATAATAATAATAATCTATTCTTAATTTTAAATAAAAAAATAAAATCATAACCAATCATGAAAAACTTTCAAGTAAATCTAAGGAAGAACAGAATATATATGCTACAACACTACAATTTACATGGATTTTTTTTTTAAGTTAGCACAATATACTTAAAGTTTGGGCAAAATAACATTTTTAAATTTTTTTTTGGTAAAATATAATATTTTAATCTTTTCTCTTTCAAAATTACGATATCAATTAAAATTTAAACTTCCCTATATTAAAAAGCACATACATCAGATGTGCTTTCTACCTTCAAACCAACCAATGCCATCACCATCTTTTTAAAAAACCCACTAAATACTTTTATTTTGCCCTTAAAACAACCATAAATAAAACTTATTAAAGTCTCTAGTCATCCTTGGATATTTTTGTGTTCAAAATCCATCGCTGCTACTGCATCAATCCTTTTTCTAGTTCTATAAGTAAGGTAAACATTCTACATTGCTATGAATTTATGTTTTGTTTAGTTTATGATGAATTTAGGGTTTGTTAATTAATAATAAATTAGTTAAAAATATCATCAATTAGAGTTGATTTGATATACTTGAACATAAAAATAAGTTGAATTAATTATTTTAATTAATTATGTGTTGCGTTTAATTTTGTTTAAGTTTCTGAATTAGTGATTTTGTGTGTATTGCTAGAATAAGCTAATAATATAACTAACCACGCTTAATGATTTCATGCAAGAGAGCATGAATGCTATAGTTTTGAAACCCGACCTGACCCGATGGGTTGACCCAGGACCCGGTTGACCCGTGGCTGG
Organism: Populus tremula; assembly: GCA_964019445.1. Lineage (NCBI taxonomy): Eukaryota > Viridiplantae > Streptophyta > Magnoliopsida > Malpighiales > Salicaceae > Populus > Populus tremula. The sequence goes on along the minus strand of CAXHTJ010000018.1, from coordinate 12,401,910 downwards.
AACCGGGCCGGATTGAAGAAAAAACAAAGAAAGGAAAAACCCGGTGTGACCTGGTCAAGACACCTCCTCAAACCCGTTGACTTTTATTTTTTTGTTTTTTCCTACTAAAACGACGTCATTTTGATTTTTTTTTAAATTTGACTTGGCCGACCCGACAACCCGGTCAAGACCCGGTGACCCGGTCAAAACCAGGAACCCAGGCCTTGGATCGGGCCGGGTATTAAAAATATGATAAATGCGATTGAATTATGATGAATTACATGTTCCATTGAATCGTTGATAAGTTGATGAATTTGATATTTTCTTAGAATTATATTAATTTACTGTGAAATTGGGTTTGATTTATGCAATTGAGTATGGAAATATCAGTTAGATTTCATATAATGAATTATGTTTGATTTTTGGTGAAGTTTGCTTTAACGTTGAGTTTTGGGATTTTTATTGATTTTCCTATGATTTTTTTCAATTATGGTTGAGGTAATGCAATTTAGTTAAAATTATGTCTAATTAACTAGAATCTGATTTTTTTTAATATAATGTCTTATACCATATTTATGTTATGTTATTATTATAGAGGCACTATTGTTCATGATGTGAACAGTGGTATGACATACAATGGTTGTAGTAGTTTGTTTTTAAATGATAATTTATGCATGTCATTTGTAGAAATGAAAGAATTCATTTGTCGTGAGCTTGAGTGGAATTATAATGATATTGATGTTGAAATAACTTGAAGATGTCATATTAGTGAACATTAGTTTTATCCTATATTGATTATGTATGATGACAATTTTAAAACAATAATTGATTATTTCATCTAAAATAGTTTGAACATGATAATATAGTATATGAATAACCGACCAAAACATGTATGTGTCCTAACTTCTGTTGGTCCTTCAAATTCAATTAGTGAAGGTAAATATAATTTATTATCAGATGATTTGCTACAAAGAATATATGATATTATGTTCGACAATTTATTTGATGATCAACATAGATTTGACTATTATAAGCCTAGTGACAATGAATATGATGATACATTAGAGCCGAATGTGATAGTAAATGTTGATGGTGATGTTAATGATGAAATCATACCTCCTGTTCTTGAATTTGAAGATGCTTTTGGGTCTAAATTTATTGTTTATAATGACTAAGCACCTAGTCATAGACGTATGCCAGGAGGGTTTGGTTTGGAGGTTGGACAAACATTCAATAATAAAAATGAATTGATTAATGCAATTAAATGGTGTTACACATTTGCTTGAATATCGATTCCAACAATCGAACTCTACATTTGTTCAATTACAATGTGTGCAAGTATATGAATATAAATGACATTGGCGTGAGGGATATCATAAAAGATCAGATTTATTTGAGATAACAAAGTTAAAAAGATCATGCACATGTGTTTCGACCTTTGTAAAAAAAGATTATCATCAGCTTCATGCAAATTTTATTGTTAATGTTATATCAATCCTTGTTATGAATAAGTTTTCAATGACGATTACAATCATACAATATGAAATAAAATTGCACTACAAGTATAAAATATTTAGTTTAATATTAGTGTTTTATTAATATTAGGTTGGCTTCGTGCTACGATAGGGTCATAAGGGCATATCAATGCTTCGTAATTTGATAATAATAAAAAAACAAACAAAAGTTTGCCACACTGGACTTTAAACATTTGGAGAGATGTTAACTCTTGATAATAACATGATAGAGAACAAGGTCACTCTGGTAGGTGTTGGAGTAGGATCCAGTGATGCTATTAATAAGTCCGGATCATCTAGTAAACAACGTAGATGTGGATATATTGGTTACATGTTCATATATTTTGAGATTTTGAGATTTTAAATTACTTGAATGTTGTATTTTTTAAGTATTTTATATGTTTTTTTTATTTTTGCATTTGAAGGGCTACTTGTGATTTTTTAAAAAATATAAGAATTTATTGAGTTTGATTATTGTTATTTTTTGTATATTTTTTTTAAACGAGATAAAATTTTGATTATAGCTGATATATAAGAGAAATTTTGTTTAAATTTTATTAAAATTGTAAAAAATTTAACTCTCTAAAATTATTAACTAAATTGAAAGTCGGATTAATAAATTAAATAATAAATCTTATAAAAAAAAATATTTTTTTGTTCGAGTTAGATGTTGAGGAAATTTGTAGTTGTCAGTAACCAGTTTGATTCAATTATTTGAGCTGATGTACTAATTATCACAAAGACCGAATTTTTTTATTGACATATAAAATATATTTAGAAAAAAAAATTCATAAAAAATCATAGTCTAGCTCAAATAATTGAATCAACCTGGTTAACAACTAATATATATATATATATATATATATATATAAACCATAATTTTCATTAAATATCACGGTTTTAAACCATTACATAAAATCATTAAAATATGTTATTTCACAAAAAACAATAATAATAATGTGTTAATTCACAATTTATTTGCATTTTATATACTAATTGCCCGATTTGTCCAATTTTCATTAACAGAAAAGAGAGCGCTTCTACAATACAATCTCTTTTTTTAAAAGAAAAAAATGCTAAAATACACCAGAGGGAGAGTAAATGGAGGTGATGGTGGTGTGGTCAGGTCAGGTCATATACAGGTAGCTAGCCTGAGTGAGTGAGGACAGATAAAAGCTAAGCCTTAGGCTTGTTATGTGACCATGGGCTTTAATATGTAGGAGAGTGGAGGGGTCGGAGCTCAACAAGCATCTCATTGGGTGGTGCAGCTTAAGCTGTTTTTAGTAGCAGGCATGTAATGGAAACAGCATCGTTGGTTTCGCGGGTGGATGTATGATACTCAAATCTTCTCAGTTATCCAAAGAGAATCAATCGCGGAGCTCCCTCTCAACTTTAATTAGAAAGCCACCGTGCTAACTGCTGCCACTACTACTGTCTTTATCATCATCACCAGTATCGCCGCCATTTTGGCTGCTGCTGCTGCTGCTGCACTTGAGCTGGTTTTCTCCTTCTTGGTCAGCGTCACCAAATAATTTGTTGGAGGTCTTGAGGCTTTCATTCACACCGTCTATCTCATGGTGGGTGCATGCGATGGAGTCACCAAGAATAATATTGATGGGCTGTTGGTTGTGCTTGTGGCCAATAATGGGAAGAGGCTCCGTCTGTTGCCTCCCGTCTCGAGGAGGAGAGAAAACAACTGGCAGATGGTGGTCCATCTCGCATGGGAACTTTGAGTTCTTAAAGTGCTCCTTCAACGCTTCCAATCCCTTTCATCATTTGTACGAATTTTATTTTTTTTGGAACCATAATATAATACAATTAGGACAAAGCAAAACACACTCCAATATTGCTCAAGCTTAGAGATTTTGAAAGAGAAAATAGGAAATACCTGAACTCTAGCATAAGTCACTGCACAGATTTTCCTAGAGCTGAAGACCTCCCAATGTTGATTATGAAAGGCCTTGTAGAGCCTCCATGCTGCCTGCGGGGATGTCATGTTCACGAACCCATATCCCACATTGCATTTGTTGCTGTTTTCACAAACAAAAATATTCAGCAATGGTACAACACCAGTACCTGAGTATATGAAACTCAACTGTCCTGAGCATTTGCTTTTACTTGAATGCCAAAGAACCCTAACCTCGCACAATTGAAGAATGAAAGAAAGGAAATAAATGAGGGTTAACGTAAAAGGGAATCACTTGAAGTCAATTGGAAGATATAAAAAATCATAAGAAGACAAGGGCTGGTCATCCCCGTTGGCAATCTGCTCGTTGCAGTGAATGCAGTGATTGTCCAGCATATTCAACAACAGCTTCTGACTGCAATAATTCATTAATAAAAAATTCATGAATCACCTCTCTCTATATAAATACTCCTAATTAAAAGATCTTAGTAAAAAAATCTCTCAAAGTCTCAAAATATATAGTAATGAAAACGAGCTCCAACATTATTAGTTTATTGATTATTTGAATAGTGTAGTAGAAAAGAAAACTAACCTGTACTTATTGGGTATGTTCTTGATCATGACAGTGGTCCTGGAATCACTACCGCTAGTTTCCACCATGGATTCATCACTTATAAGAAAACGACTATCAAGCTTCTTCGCTTGCCTTGATCCCTTCCAAGACTTAGCACTCTTCTGCTGCTGCTTTGTAGATGTAAAAGACTGGCTCTTTTTTAAACTTCTCTTTGGAGGGCCACGATAAGCAACCTTCCCTACAATTACGTCTCCACCCATTGACAAACACCCCAAAGAAGCTTCAATTGAAGCCTCAATAGGGTTTCCCTCGCTAGGATCACCAGACGGTTTCTTTCCAGCTGAGGATTGAGTTTCCGACAGAAAGGAGTGAGGGGAAACATTTGGAGGCGAGCAGCCGGAGGAGAATCTATGAAGCAATGGTGGAGGTTGCGGAGACACAAAGGCTGCAACTTTGGAATGGCGAAGGTTTGTTGTGGAGTCAAAGACAGGAGTAGTAAAGGAGTTTTTGGAAGTGGTCCTGGGCCTGGCATTAAAAAACCTCTTCCCATGCCCACCAGGGCGACTAAATTCAATATCAACTTGTTTTCCATAAATTTCCTTTCCATTCATCTCTCTAAGGGCCTTGGCTGCATCTCTAACATCGTAAAACTCTACAAACCTTTGGTGCTTCTTCAAAGGTGTCTCTCTCACCTCCTTGACAGCACCTGCCAAACGGGAAATTAACCAAAAAAAATCAGCTTGCTAGCTATAAAAAATAATCCAGGAAAGTGACCCATCACATTTAACATACTGACTTGAAACATGACCAGAGGAGAGGAAAAATCTCTGTTTTATTTTGGAAAACAGAAGAAGACAAATAATTTACCAAAAGCTTGGAAAATTTCTTTAAGGCTTCTGGTAGAAACATTGGGGTCCAAATTGAAGACCACAAGGGTCCCTTGATTCTGTCCATCAGGCACCTCGTTACACGACGGAATAATAAACTGAGCCCAAACCACACAACCAGCAATTACACCACGCGCCGGCGGTGGTGGTGTTGGTGCAATATTGAAGCTAATGCTCTCAGAATTTTGAATAAAGAAGTTCCTTAGCCTGGCTTGATGCAGCATGTGCTGCTCTCGTATCTCCCTCAAGGCTCTCTCTGCATGTCTTAGATCGTAGAAATGAACGGTCACAGTCCCATAACCAACTCTTTCCATCTGGACCCCTCTAACCTCTCCAAAAACCTCCAATTCTCTCTTAATCAATGACTCGTTCACTTCGCTCGGCACCGAACTCAGTACCAGTGTCCGAGTTGGCGCCCCAGTAGGAGGAAGAGGGGGAGAAGATTCCACCCTAACGTACGCCGGAGGTATATGATGATCATACTGAGCGAAACCTACAAAGTCGCTAAACGGCAACACTTGGGGGGTGTAGGGGTAGTAGACTTGGTGCGGAAGCTGACTTGGTGGTGGTGGTGGTGGTGGTGGCGGCAGCGGCGGAGGCGGCGGGCCGAAAGGAAGAAACTTTGGGGAGAAATTGTGAAGGTTATCACGTCTAGGCCTGAACTCTTGTGCTCTTGGGTCTAGGTTTCCCGGAAACTGAACAGAACCGTTTTCTTCCATGGTGATTTTCCGATGATTTAAGAGCGGTTAGCTTAAGGAAAACAACGGGAAAGACTGGTTTCCCGGCGATGCAACTGCTAGAAAAACACAGGGGGTAGTACACTAGTAGCAATGCATTTGCTGCCTCTCTCTCTGGTCTGTTTTGTCTCTCAGAGTCTTTCTTTCTTGGTTGAAATAAAAAGACCAAATAAAGGACACTTTCCTTCATCTCTCCTTCCTAAAGTTGCTAAGAATGTCCTTTGCCTGCGTTTTTCTGCGTAATGACGACAATACCCTTGCAGGCTTACGGTGGTAATGGGATGAGTTTATTGATGATTTGGGTCAGTGTGCCTGGAAAGTGCTAGAAGTTAAGGTTGGGTTTAGCTATAAGGATTTGTTACGCATTGTGATTAACTATTTTTAAAAAAAAAAAAATTAGTTTTAAATTGTTTTTTATGTGTTTTTTATTATTTGGATATGTTAATATTAAAAATATATATATATAATTTTAAATAAAAAATATTTCAAAAAATAATTTCTAATATATTCTCAAACAGGCTTTAAATTAACTATTCACGAACATGACACATAAAAAAGTTATTTCTAGTTTTTAGCACATTTAAAAAATAAAAATTGGTCCATACAGTATTAAATGGACATGAGAAAAAGAGAAAGATATATATATATATATATATATATATATTCCAATGCCAACATCATTTATAAAATTGTAATAAGACGAATTTAACGATACAAATTTACACTTGTTTCCTAAATATAAAGGGTGACTCACTTATTTTTACCGGCAAGTATAACTCATTAAAGTCATCATTGATGACTTTTTTTATGCTGTTGGATTAATCTTATCGATAATTTTTTATGATAATAATGATATTATAGTTGAAGTTTTGGTGTGCCTTTAATATTATTTTTCTTTCTTTCTCGTCTCTCATAACCTTTCAATATTTTTTGAAAGGATGTTATTATTTTTTAAATATAAATGTATAAATTGTGTTATTTTACCATTTTATTTTAATTATACTATTTAATATTTTTAATTAAGTATGCTATTTTTTTAAGGAAAAAAACCCACAAAGGCTAGTTTTTTCATAAATTTTTCGGTTCCCTGCACGAACTCTAACCTTTACAACAATTCAAAGCACACTTAGTTACTCTTACTTACTATTTACTAAATTAATGGGAATGATTTATTTATATTTTTTTAATTAACGTAGTTGTTCGGACGAGCTTGTTCATACTTCAACTAATCTCAAAACTCTTAAAGTTTAAGATTAATTTATTAATGATTCTGAGATTTATAAAATTAAAGTAGGTGATTTCTATGAAAAAAATTTACAGTCTGATTAATTTAACCATACCTCCGAAAATTAATTTATATATATTTTTTATCAAAAATTTATATGATTTTTTATTTACATTGGAAGGAGTGTACACGTGGCGATGGAACGAATGTGTGTGATCGTGGAGAGATGATCAATTGACGAGGATGACGTGTTGTTTGGAAATGTTATTAAACTCGGCACATTTGTCTGGTTGTGTCCTGGGTTACTAGCTAGCGCTAAGGTGTAAGTTTTTTTTTATTAAAAAGCTCATAAAACCAAAAAAATAATCTAAGGACATGGATTTAAAACAAAAAATAACATGATGATATATTATTTTTATTTGAGTTAATTTTGATTGATTTTTTAAAAGTAAATTAAACTAACTAATTATATAGAAACCAAAATAAAATCTATAATGAATGCTAATTCAAAATATTTTTTTAAAAAATATTAAAATGATAATTTATTGAATTAAATTTTTCAACTCTCCAAACTCGTAACTCGGATCATTAATTCTATTGAGTTAAATAATTTTATTTTTTTCACATTTATTTTTTACCAGAATATATGATAAAAAGAACAGAGAAAAAATAAAATATAGAATTTGAACAAAAAAAAAATAACAACATATTTGATCGATCTAGATTTTGTAGCTTAATATGTCTAATCTGCGATCCGAGTTAAGGATTCTTTAAGTTTAATAAAAAAAAAAAAACACTAGCTAAATACATGACAACAAAGATAAAAAATTTTTTACAAATAAGGGTTAGGAATGTAATTGGAAGAAAAAAAAATTAAAGGATAAAAAAATATATTTACGGCCAGGCCTAGACTGGGTGACCCAGCATGCTTGGGAGGCCTTAAAACAAGACCTAGGCATGTGGGCCTCTAGCCCAGGCCCACATGCACGAGCTTATTTTATTTTATTTTTTTTAAAGTGGCTTTCCTTTTGAGAAAAGAAACAAACAACATATTGTCTATTGTTACCCTAGTTCTAGGCATGGAAAATCTTGGATTGTTTTTTGGATTAAAAACATATTCTTGCTTACATAACACCCTTTAATATTTAGAAGCTAATTTATGAAGTTAGAAAACCTTAAAAATAACTCAATAACACAAAATCAAACGAGGTAAATTTTTTTTTAAAGCAACATTGAGATTCAAACAACTATCTTAAAACTATTTTTATCGAAAGGAACTTTTTGATACTTGAATTGATCTTTTTAGTGTTGAAACTGATGACAACCAATAATTTTATCTTTCTTCACTAGAATTTAATAACATTCTCTTTTTTTTGTTAAACTCATGAACTAAAAAAGTAAAATAAAAAATAGATTAAAATTAAATTTTTGAAAATTATAGGGATTGTGAAGGTTGAAAAGAGAAAGTAAGAGGGTAAAAATGAATTTTGAATAAAAACTAAGATTGGTAATGAGATTCCTTTGTTTGCTTACACTTTGATCCCCTATTTTTTTAATTTGTCCTAAAGTTAACAAATTATACCTCGATCTGGGAATAGAAAGATGCTATAAAAAATTCAAAGTCGGAAACAAAAGAGTTATGGTGATTGTTCCAGGCATTTAGTACATATTATGATACCAATTTGATCTATTGTTAAAAAAAACATTAACTTAAAGTTGCCAAATTCAATTTAACCTTTTTATAGAAATTTCTAAACTCGATGTTGTTCTGTCTCTTTCCTTTAAATTGAAATGACATTATTCTAACTGATTTGAACTTTTTAATCTATAAGCCCCATTTATTTTTACATTTTAAAATACTTTTTAAAAAATTAATTTTTATTTTATTTTTTTACTTTAAATTAATATTTTTTTAGTATTTTCAAATCATTTTGATATATTAATATTAAAAATAATTTTAAAAAATATTATTTTAATCAATTTCAAAATAAAAAATACTTAAAAAAACAATCATAATTATATTTCCATTTATTTCACGTGAGTCTTGAATTTAGCAAGGTTTAATTACTAATGACTATACAGTGGATTCATGTTACACTGGTGGCTGGCTCAAATTTTTAACAATATGTAAGGAGAAGATAGTGAGAAAGTACAAGATAGCAACCAAAAAAAAAAAAGCCGAAAGGTTTTTGCCAAAAAAGCAAAAACTGGAAGCGATAATAATGGCATGACCTGATGCATCTATATGTATACGATGTTTGATATTGTTGTTAGAAAATATTTTTTAAAAAATTTAAAATATTTTACTTTATATTTTAAATTAATATATTTTTGATAAATTTAAATTATTTTAATGTATTGATATAAAAAATAATTTTTAAAAAATAAAAATATATTATTTTAATGTGTTTTAAAATAAAAAACATTTTGAAAAACAAACATTACCACACCTGCAAACATTTTTTATGTTGTGATTTTTATTTTTATTTTTTAGAAGATATTTTTTTTATTTTTTTTAAATAACATGGTTACATAAAAAATTTAGAAAAATAAAAATTATTTTTTTAAAAAATACAATACGAGCACAATTGCATTTTTAACGTGGTTGTGTATAAAATTCATATATTATTTTCTGAAAACTTTCACTAAATGATGTTAGAATGGTAAAAGACACTTGTACGTGCGCCCCCTAATTTAATTCTTTGCCTGACTCCTCGATACTCTTTTCTATTTAATTTTGTTCTTCTCTCCATTAATACTCCGGTGCCCTGCGTTTACAAAAATCAAATAAATTATGCAGTAATTGTGCTGTAATTCCATGTACCGTGATAGCTGTAATTCATCAATGCTGGGAATCTGAAAAGGGGAGAACTACAAATGCCTCTGATTTCTCCCCAAGATTTCCTCCGGTTAACATGATCGCCAGTCATCGGCGAGGAAATTATTTGTAAAACACCTCGGTAACTGGTAGAATGCAGTGTCCATCAATGCTGTGGGCGGGAATCCTAGGATAAAGTTGCAATCTACACCGCTTGGACTCCCTCATTCTGGCATTGATAGCTGCTTTCGAACTTCAAGATTCTCGCCGGGAAACCAAATTTAACTCTCCTCCTCCTCCTCTCTCTCTCTCTTCATATATCCACAGGGAGAGAGAGAGAGAGAGAGAGTTTCATTAATAATTCTGAAGGGTAAATTTCTGATCAAATCTTGGGTTAATTTTTTAATAATTATGAGTTTGAATGTTTTTAAAATTATTAAAAATTTATATAATTATTAATTTTAATATTTATAAGATAAATTAAAATACACGTGAATTGACCAACACATTCACATTGATAATAATATAATAATAATAATAAATAGTTTTTCATACATTTTGTTTGTTATTTTGAGGAACTACAAAGCCAGGGAATGTAATGTATTGTCAATCCTATGGAAGATTATTTTATAGATAATTAGATCAGAGTTAATTGATGGTTGAAACATAATATTTCTAACTTTCATGCCAATATAAAATATGTTTCTCTAATAGGGGTTGCTTTGATAATCATCTAGCAGTGGTAAATTAAGTTAAAAACTCTAAATTAAACAACAAAATAATAAAACTATACAATAAGTAGGTTTTTCTTGAAAAAATCATGCTCAATCCAACACTCAAGTTAAAAATTATACTCTTTTTTATTAAATAAATTATTTAACATGACTAAATCTCTTTTTAAGCTTAGAATCGCTCATCTGATTAAAAAAGTATACATACGCTAGACTTTTCACACAATTTAAATATAATAAATTCATATCTAATTTACAATTACCTCAAAATCTCAAAGGTTACGTAATCAATTAAATCACGCTACTCTCACAACCAATAAAAAAATTATACTTGCATTACTCTTAACGTTAATATATGCTATTTCTATTTTGTTATTTTTTCTTCGTGCTACTGGATTTATTTAAAAATGTAATTATTGTTATTTTTAAAAATATTTTTATTTTTTAAAAAATATTTTTTATATCAACGCATCAAAATAATCTGAAATTTTTTTAAAAAATATTAATTTAAAATAAATAAAAAATTTTAAATTTTAAAATACAAAAATAAATAATAATAATAATAATAAAAAAGAGTCAAAATTTATGGGGACAATTTATGCTGTCACGTACATAGGATCACTAGCTTATAGGTTATGTTGTTGTTCTCTCTATTTTGTCCGCATGTGAATTCATGGGTCACGGCCACGACGCCCTCCTCTCTTATATCTCTTTTCTTGCTTTAAACGAGTTTTTTTTTTCCTTTCTAAATCATGTTATTCATAAGATAATCAATGTGGATTAATCTAGTTGAGCCCTATTAACTAAATAAAAAATAAAACTTTGCTGATAATTACATGCTTTATATAAAAACAATGGAGCTCAAGATTTTATTTTTAAAAAATAAATATTAAATTACTTGAATTAACTATTATTAGTTATTAAACGAGTATTTGAAAATGTATAGTATAGTTTTTAAAATAATTTTTTATTTAAAAATATATTAAAATAATTTATTTTTTTATTTTTAATATCAACAAATAAAAATTATTAGAAATTATTTAACTTAAAAATACTTTTAAAAAACATGAATATAAAAACTGTATCAAATACATTCCACATGTGTACCCGACGGCCTTTTTCAGGGGAAAAAAGCCATTGAAAAGGACAGGCACCAACCATCTTAAAGCAGCTTACTATCATAGGTCCTCGAGGCACTGGGCAGTCTGCGTGTCTTGCACATACCAATGAGGCCCACCCTTGCCTTTCTAAAACTTTACAGAGGGGATAAATATGAACTTGTATCAAAACAGTGAAAAGAAATGCTATTCTTATCCATAGGGAAAAATAAATAAATAAATCATACCTGAACTTTTAGGTGCCAAAAAGAGCAGCCCTGCAGCTGAAGATCGATTATTAAAGTTATTTTTTAAATTATTTTTTATTTAAAAATATATTAAAATAATATATATTTTTATTTTTTAAAAATAATTTTTAATATCAACTCATCAAAATAATTTAAAAACATCAAAAATATTAATTTAAAGTAAAAAAAATAAAAAAAGTTAAAATATTTTAAAAATATTTTAAAATATAAAAATAAATATACCCTACTATTCTGCGAGGTCACAGGCTCCCAAAGGCATGTCAAACTATACAAGGAAACAAAAAGTGTGTGCATATATAATGTGGAAAAAAAAATGGGATACTTGTAGAAATAAAAAATTATCTAGGTTAAATTATTAAATTTAAACCTAACAAATTATTTTCATTTATTTAATTTAAATTCAATATTGTGATCGTTGTTATGAAATTTAGCCTAACCCACTGACATAAAATCTTAATCATGGGTTATGTGGGTCAACTGAAGAGTTAATAGGTTGTCCCAAATTAATATATTTTTTTAATATTATAAAAAAAACTAAAATGATGATATTTTAAAAAGGTTGATGGACTCTCAACCGGATTTTGACAAAGTCACAGGTTAACTTAGCCATGTCAATGAAGTTGTCCTAATCAACTACGTGAACAATCTAAATAAAAACCCGACTCAATATCAAGCCCTGAAGTAACCTGTCGGGCTGAGCTATAAAATAGTGATGATGAAGTTATTATCAACACTCCAATACAACCAAATATATGATGTTTTGAAGCAACATAATCCTACAATGATTGGCTAAAGTTTTGTGCATGCGTAGGAATTAAATGTTGTTACAAAACGCATGTCAGGTAATATAGGCAGGGACAAGGGCTACAGGGGACCATCCTCATTTGCTCCCCTGGTTACCAGGAATGCTGCCGGCTCCTCCATCCTCTACTGTTTTTGCCCTAAAAAGTGGCTGCCGCTTTTACCATTTATTTACCTGCTCCTAACTAGCTTTCAACAAGGTGTGCGAACCATGTTCAATCCTGGTCTTGGGACATGCGTGCGTGACGCGGACCCCGTCGTGTCTTGCTACTGTGGCGAATCGTTTTGCTGTTCCAACATGTTAGAGGAGTGGCTAGAGTGTGCATGTGTGCTTTTAATTTCTTTATAATTTGTTGTGGTTGTAAGGCAACTATTTTATATTCACATCAACACTGCCACCAAGAATGTTCAGTATAAGAATATTCAGTCAATGTTGTAATAAAACAGCGTCCCTGCCTCCCAGATTTCCTCTTGGGACTCTGCTATTGTGTTTCCCAGGTTCAAGAGTTGCAGGTTCCCATTCCCACGTAGGAGTTTCAGACAGTCATGGCTATCAGAACACGATTCAGAACTGCACTTGATCATGGAGTAACAGGTTTCACCGCAGCAACCAATCCTGCTCCCTTATGTTTCGTGCATCTTTATCACTTGTAGATTGTAAGAGATCGAGGAAGCAAGAAGAATTTCATGTCAGTTTCCCATGCTGTGAGTAAATTATTTAAAACATGCCCTGCAATTGTATGGGGCCTTTTCTGGACCCATTTATTCAATATATTATAAAATAACAATGCGGCAGTAACTCTGAAATATCAGTGCGCTTAATAGCTCCTGCTTCGGATTCGAATCCTGAGAGCTGTGATAGGCGCATGATTACTTCTGATTGACGGGAGGGAAGAACACAGAATGGCTCCTTTTCCTTCAAAGTTTGCAGCAAATGTTGAATTGTTTTTCATGGATCAACATATTTTATGCTCGAAAGGCGTATGAATAGAAAGGGTTGAGAGAAAAATGATCCCCGAAGCTAAAATAAAAGTCAAAATCCATATTAAAAAAAAAGATCAAGCCTATTTTCAATTTTTAATTTTTTTAGGCTCAATTATATACTAAGTTTAAGTAAATATGAGTCTAATAAGATAACAAGCCTAAGTTGACAATAAAAATTAAATTGTTTTTCATGAATCAACATATTTTATGCTTGAAAAGTGTATGAGTAGAGAGGGTTGAGAGAAGAATGACCCACATCATACATAAAAGCTCAAATGGAAGTCAAAATCCATGAGAAAAAAAATCAATTCTGTTTATGAGCTTTAATTTTTAAGGCTCAGCTACACACTAAATTTAAATTTAAGTAAGTATGAGTCTAATAAAATGACAAGCCTATATTTTTTTAGGTTCAATTACTCTTTAAGTCCAAATGCTTTTAGGCTAAAAAAAATGTGAAATTCAATATCTTTATAACTATAGTTATTTCAAATCCTGACATACAATATGAGAATTTAAGATAATTATTACTCTAAATCCTAGCTAGATGAAAATTATCTAAACACCGACGATATATCAATCAAATATTAATAATGATTATAAGAGTTATTTCCCTCAACATTGATGTTGTTTATGAGATAACATAAGAAAGCTTCTCGTAGAAACGTGATATTCTAATCAACTTTAATGTCATGTAAAAAGACCTTAATGAGACTCTCTTTCCCACTTGAATATGAAAAAGAAAAAGATTTTTGACCTCTCAAGTAAAAAAAAGAAGGTTCAAGGTACAAAAATTATAAATACTCTCTAAATTACTCAAATAAAGAGTTCATCATCTTTGTTCTCTTATAATATATTCTCATAGCATTTATTACACATAAACCAAGAACAGACATTATTATTCATAGAATTTAGTGTTTTTTTTTGTTACAATTTCTCATTATAAAGTCATCAATTTAATAATAAAAAAGTCCTTAAATTTCACCAAAAATAAATATTTTGTGGGAATAAGATCTTTATCATTAACTAAAATTAAAAAAATTAATTATCCAAACACTCAAAATGTCCAAGTCACGGCACACAATATCCAACCCTATTTGAAGAAAAGATTGGAATCAAGGTACATAGTTCATGAAGAAGAGAGAAGATGCAGTGACATGCACTATAGCAACGAAAAATCTTTTGCACAATTTGCATTTAAGATTTACGAAGTTGATGGAATGCAACTTTTACAGAGGATAATCCATCCCTGAGCATAGCACCCCTGTGCTAAACCAAACATGCCTAGAGAAGAGTTGTTAAACCTGGCTTAGAATTTGACTTGGAAAAAGGACTCGAGTCATCAGGTTAACCCACGAGTCATCGGGTCAATTCAATGGATTCTCTTGTCTGCAATAAAGCTCCGACGATCAACAGCAATAGTTATAAAACTCAATCCGTGGGAGTGGTAACACAAAATCATTCAGAACCCTAGTCAGGTCAATTGAAGGCTGTAATAGAAACTGGGACATAACCTAAACACAGTGCTCCACTTCCCAAACCGATGGCTGCCGTACCAGTGCCAGCGTCTACAACCAACTCTACCTGTCTGTCTTTTCCAAGTTAACGATTCCGGCACAGATACTGCACGAGGGGAATGGCACCTATGAGAAAGAAATCACATTCAATAAGCCATTGTTGGAACTTAGAAGCACAAGTAGCTGCATCAATGGCAAGTTGCAACTTAATCATTAAGAAATAAAAAAGAAGTTTATTCTTAATCAAAGGCCTATGCTCTCTTAAATCGATAAACAAGTAAATGAGATGAACATTGTAAATCCTTGGAATTCAATAATTGCTTTCATAATTTTAATTGATTTAAAATGTTAAATATTTCATCTTTTTTTAAGAGTGATGTCGTGGGTTATGTTTGTTTTGTAAATTACAGCAATATAAGTTGGTGGAGATGAAACTTCTTGCCCAGCAAAGGGATCTTCAGGTACCCTTTCGTCTTCTTTGAATTGTAACTGCAGAAAACTAGAGTTTTATTAACAGGGGAGTCGCGACTCGCTGTTATTTGTATTGAACTTAAACTCAATCTAGAAAATCAAGGAAGGCAACCACCGCTCAGCCAGCTATCATCGACCAACTGCCTCCACATCTGCTGTCGCCAGCCGCCTTCACACATGAAGGTTGAATTTTCTTATTTTGATTTCATGTATAAATAGAGTGGTCAACTTATGTTATTCTGTGTGGAGAGAATAGAAAGAAACATTAGAGAGAAAGAGAGGGCGTGTATTGTAAGATTTTGTGTTAATTGTAAGCTTGTATTTTTGTAATAAAACTTTATATTTTATCCCCTCTGAGTGTTTCAAAGTCACCATCAATAGTTTCTCCCACCAACACTTTGGACACCTTATGGACATTAATGTCAAGTGCTTGAACTTTCAAAACTTAAAATTTGGAAAGTAGTAGAATCTGATTGTAAGCCGGGTCTTATATTTCTTGAATTTTGAGGTATTCATTGATAGTTGTAATTTAAAGTATTTTTTTATTGAAAATATATTTAAATAATATTTTTTTAATTTTAAAAATTATTTTTGATAGTGACAAATTAATCAAAATATTAAAAACATAAAAAAATTAATTTTAAATAAAAAATAATTTTATATTTTTTAAAACATAATTGTAACTGGATTTCAAATACTGCTTAAAAAGATTGAGTTTCTAATAAAAAAGTTTTTAGCTTTTGAGTTCTCAAGAAGCTTTGCATGGCAGGACTGAATTACTGCGTTTTAGAATTTGGCATCATATGTGACTGTTTGGTAATATGATGAAGTTTGTTTTTAAAAATATTTATCTTTAAAAATATATTAAAATAATATATTTTTTATTTGTTAAAATTTATTTTTTACACTAATATAATAAAATGAAAAAAATATTATATTTTAAAAAAAATTAAAAGTATAATTGTACCATAATACCAAACACCATTACCTTTTCCCCCTATGGTTTTGGCTGGAGATAATTAACTCCAAATCTACTATCTCAGATGTAGCATTTTTTATATTATACAGCTGAATGTTGAATATCATAGTCTTAAACTATAAGTTATTCTAATACCCGAGGGATGCTTTTTATGTAACAAAAATAATTTTTAAGTTAAAGTTAAAATAGCTAAAATTATTCATTCAATTCATTTTATTTTTACCAGTATTTCAAATAATATAATTAAATTTAATCATGTAAATATTATAAATTAAATTTAAATCTGCTTGAAAATTAAATTTAATTCAACATATAATTTGTTCCAAATAAACTCTTAAAAACGGATTTTCAATTTATCCAGTGATGCTACAACATCCCCTGCAACTTCATAGACAATTAGGATCTTTCTGGGATGATTCTCACTGTCTTGGATCTGGTTGGGTCTGAATCAACCAAAACACACATCTCACTAAGCCATGCACGATCTCATATTACTTACTCTCAAAGTGAAAAGTCCACAAAAACTCTGGCAAGTTTCCAAGAGCGATCGACTGCAGCAAAAGATCACCTTCCAACAGCTGCTGCATCTGCTGCATTTGCACTTGGACAGCCAGTCATTAACATGACTGAACTGCAAAACCAGCTGCTCCATAAGAAATATGCAGAGATCAACAAGGAAGACGGCTTCGTCTCTCTATCAATCTAGATTGCATATTCTCTTGTATAGAAAGAAAAGCCATTAGCAGCACCCACGCACAAAACTCACAATAAAGCTCGGCAACCCAACTTCCTGAAGAACAATGGAAGCAACAAATCATCCATTACAACATAGGAGAAAGGATCTTCACTGCCTTTCTTCATATCGAGTCATCACCAAAATATAGTTTGGTATTGTTCAGCAAGGCAAAGTTAACAGATTGGCAATCCCTATCTCGCCCTCGCAATGGAGACAGCTTTATTTGGTGAATTTCAGTGTCTGGGATGAGCAAAATCCATCTTCTATTAAGCAACCTTGACATTAACTCTTCACCACTCAGTTTGACTTTAGAAAGACCCTGCAAATGAATGGAAAAACATAATCTTTATATGATTGACACACCTCTTAATGCTTTACTTTAGCAAGGGAAAAGAAGAAGAAAAAAACCAACACCACTAAGTAACAATACCAAGTCTTTACTCATTGATCACTTTGGGTAGCTATAACATATGAAAAGATTTTTTTTTATTGGAGTATATATAATAACAAAAAAAACATATTTATACAATTAAAAAAAATCCATTTTATTAATTTAATTTTTCAAAATAGCATTTTCCCTTAAAGATACTCTTGGAAGCAAAAATTAAAGCATTACTAGTAGAATTATTTTTTCATTTTTTTTTAAATATACGGTAAAATAACTATAATACTTTTGAATTACAATTATCTTTGCTTTAGGTCAAGGGAATTTTTTTGTCTTTTCACTTAATTTTTTATATAATTATTTAGTTTGATCATATGCAGTTTAGTATTTAGACATGTATAAAATATTAATTAATTTTAAAAAATTGATTATGAGTGACACTCAGGCGGAGATGTATAATTGCTCTCACACTCTTAGGACAACACATACAAAGTCACCAAATCGCCAAAGTTGAGCTTTCACAACTGTGTTTTAATACTTACGATGTCACCTCTATTTATGAGCGACATGTGTGACAAAAAAATGTTGTGTTTCTTTTAATGATCAATTTTTTTTCTTTTTTTTTTTACTCCTCTCCTTGATTTGTTATGATTGTTGTTTTGTGTTGATGGTCAATTTCAGAGCCTTCCTTACACATTTTCAAAGCTGTCCATTTATATTTTTCTTCTTTCAAATTTAGTTCTTATTCTTTTTATTATTATTTATTTTATTTTAAATAATCTATAATTTTTTTTTTCAATTTAACCCTCATTCAATTTTTTTACCTTTCAAATTTGGTCCCCTTTTTATTATTTTTTTTATTAACTCTCTTAATTAAATTATCTTTTCAATTGACATCCCTTGATGTTTTAGTTCATTTTATTTTATATGAGATTTAATCTATATTCTTTTAATTGATATTTGTTTTGTTTTTAATCATTTTTTATTAAAATATTTTTTTTTTATCAATATTTTATTAATCATGATTTTGTTAACCTTTTGAGTCACGGGTTTAAAGATTGGATCAGGTTAGCTTAAATATTTTTTTCATGTCCATTTTTACAATTAATTCTTTCTGATTCCATTCTTTTGTGGTTCTATTTTAATCTTATATATCAAGTAACAAGTTTTGTATTTTAACTTAACTTGACCCAATCCAATATATTTTTTTATTATATTATCAAATCAATTAAGATTTCACCAAACTCTCATATTTCTACTTCTTTCAAAACACTACCACCACCTAAATATTTTCTTTCACATTGAATTTTTTTGTTTGATGCATGTCACGAGCCATCAATCTAGCCAATCAATATAGTTTAACCAAACCAATTACTTACTCCTCTAGGTTTGACAAAACATACATTTAATCCCTATATTTTAAAAAATTTATAATCAATTTCGTATTATTTTTCAAATGAGTAAATACAATAAGCCTGAGTTATTGTAAAATTACATAACCACCCTCTTATATCCAAAACACCCTTATTTTTTATTTTAAAAATTGAATCATTAAATTAAAAAAATAAAAATTAAAGAAGAATAATCATATTTAATTTTGGCAGATGAAAAATATTAATTTCATTTTGAGTTCTTTGAATATCTTTCTATATTTAATTTTCTTATCTATCCTTTTTAAATAGTAATCACGGATTTTTTTATACAAGGAGGTTTGTAGTTTTCTCTTAAATATAAAAGGGTTTGTTAACAAATACTCAAACTTTTAAATGCTGACTGTAATTTTCTAATACAACTGAAAGATTATTGTAATTTATAATTTCTAATTTATTTCATGTTATAGTTCTTAGAAAAGTATAATAAAGAAAAAAGTAAGAAGGTAAATGGAGATATTTGATGAGGAAAGAAGCCATTGTTGAAAAAATAAAACTATTTAATAATTTCTGAGATCATAATGACTAATTAATTAATTAATTATAATAAACAATAGGGATTAAGTTAAAATTAACTCAGCTTCAGCCTTCAGTCTCATAATGGGAGAAAAAAATGCCATTAGGATGCTACGGTGTCGTATCATGCACCGGCTATATATATATCGCTAAAAATTAACAGAGACTAGGGTTTTAGCAGGGGTTTTTTTTTTATCAATCTTAAAAATGTCGATGGCGGATTCCTTGTCGGCGTCGGGGCGGAGCTCGGAGAAGCTGAGCCTTCAATCTCTCCAATCCAAAATGAAAATTGACCCAGAAGGTTACGAAACGGAGCTCGGCTTGGTTTACAACCAATTTAAGTCGGCTTTGGATCTTTTTCAACAGCAAGCAGCTCTCAGTTTCGCCTCCTCCTCCGGTGTCTGCGCTGACCCCACTATTTACAAGGACCTCAGTGACCGCGCCACTTTTTTGTCTCATGTTACACCTTTTTACCCGAAGCAGCTTGCTGAGTTCCCAGCTCAACTCGCTGAGTTTCTCAAATCGTCTGCTCGGACTCTGCCTTCGGGACTTCGGTGTCATGTTACTCAAGCGCTTATTCTACTGATTAATCGAGATGTATGATTTTTTTTCTTTTTTGAATTGCCCATTAATTTGTGATAATTATTTTCTAGTTTTGTGGATTTGATTTGGTATAATTTGTCGTTAGATGGTTGATATTAGTGAAACTCTAGCATTGTTCATGGAGCTTCAAACACTGGGAGATAGGACATTGAGGAATTTGGCTTTTACTCATGTTATTCATAGCATTAGGAGGATGAATAAGAAGCATAAAAATGAGGCCAAGAATCGGGCCCTTCAAAATATCCTCTTTTCCTTGCTACAGGTTTGTAATCTTTTGCTTGCTAATATTATCATCTATCTTTGTGCATTTGTTGGTTTGCATTATCGTATTATTTTTTAATGTTCACTTAGCAAGATGATGAAGCACGAGCGAAGAGAGCACTCATCACACTATGTGAGCTTCATCGAAGGAAGGTGTGGTTCGATGATAGAACTGCAAATTCAATTTGTATGGCATGTTTTCATTCATCATCAAGGTTAGCTTTCCGTCTTTTATTTTTTTGAGGTGGTTGCTGTGGAACTTCTGCTTTCCAATTTTTGAAATTTGATTGCCTTTGTCAGAATCATGATTGCTGCTCTGTCTTTTCTACTCGATTATGAGAAGATTGAAGATAATGACAATGATGATAGTGATGCTTCAAGTGGTGAAGACGATCCAAATCCTCGAACAGCTCAAGTTGTCATTAGTAAAGAGTCTATTTATAAGGTCAGATGCACCTTATATTTTGTTTTTTTGTTTTTTTTTAATTCTAGAGGCAGCCATTCTACAGTAACTAACAACAGCCACTATCATAAGAGTCCACATGGTTAGTAACTTATTGCCAACTGGTTAAACAGTTAGTTTGTCTAGCAGAAAATAGCAGAAAAAACTGAGCCACTAAGATGAACTTGAATCCCCAAGTTAACCCCTGACTTTGGTCATCCTACTCAATCTCACTATCTACCAAGAAAGAATAGCAAAATCAACTATCCAGTAGCCAAACATCACATGAAACCAACACCAAATCAGCCTTAACTTGTTTACAATCTTGGAATTCCAGTGTATCTAGATGTCTTCAGGTTCCAATCTACACAATCAATTTAAACGGGTATGTTACACAACCTCACCCCTTCTTGGCAGAACTGGCGTTGATACATCGAAGGAGGTGCCATATAATTCATCAATGACAGTTGAACAAATATGGTTAATTTACAGTATTTTGTTACTGTTTTGTCAAAACCTCAGGCACACAATAAAGGTACTGTAGCTAGCAAGAAGAAAAAGAAAGCAAAACTGCAGCGTGCCATACGTAGCATGAAAAGGCAGCAAAGATTGTCATCAGAAAACAACAATTCAAATTATTATTCACCATTCAACCATCTTAAAGACGCTCAGGTTTTCCTCTTTTCCTATAATTTACTGAGTGTAGCTTTACAGATTCTGAGCATTTGTATGTGGGATAAAGAGATTTTAGGATTTTATTTTGCTTGCAGGGGTTTGCTGAGAGGCTATTTTCTCGCCTTCAGACTTGCAATGAACGTTTTGAGGTGATTATGAAATCTTGGCTTTGGCAAAGTTTGTCGTGTGTCTGTTAGCATGCACACTTGCATCTTTTCTGTATTGTATGTTGGTATCACATAAATATACATGTGTGTCTGTGTATGCCTTATTTTGAGTTCTGAAAAATAACTGGAAGTGGGTTCATGGACAATGAGTAAAAAGAATGGAGAATATGTTGGAACACTAGGGGTTATATTGAGATTCTTGTTCCCAAAAAGCTGCACTGGCTTTTATATTTTCAGTTAGATTTGTACATTTTTTATTGATGTCAAGCTCTGTTTAAACTTCAGGTCAAGATGATGATGTTGAAAGTAATTGCTCGAACTGTGGGGCTCCACCGCTTGATTTTATTAAACTTTTATCCTTTTCTTCAGAAATATGTTCAGGTGTGCTATTAGAATGAATGAAAGTTATGCTGTTGGCCATGGAAATATGGCCACGGCCTTTCTTGTTACCCACTTTTCTTTGATCCTAAGGTGGTATTGTTCTCTGCAGCCACATCAGCGTGACATCACAAATTTACTTGCGGCAGCTGTCCAGGCCTGTCATGATCTGGTAACTTGTCCATTTTGATTGATTGAATTCAATGCTGTGATCATAGGATTTTTTCCTGTAAATTTATTCTCTTCAACTTCCATCCTCTTCTACTTACTTCTATATGATTCTTAGATTCTTTTCCTTGCTAACTCACTGTTTTTGCTGTACCAGGTGCCTCCTGATGCAGTTGAGCCATTATTCAAACAAATAGTAAATCAATTTGTACATGATCACTCACGTCCTGAGGTATGATCACCAGCTGGTTTGCTATGAATGTATTCTAAAATTGTAAACTGTTTTTTTCCTGCTGACTTTATTTGCTTGTTCCAGGCCATTGCTGTTGGACTGAATGTGATCAGGGAAATATGCTTGCGTATACCTTTGGTAACTATTACTCAGTTGCCATTTTCTTTTTGACTACTTATTTCTGTTTCTTAAAATATCGATGAGCTACGAAAAAATATTTTTGTATGCTATCAATGTGCTTCCTCTATTAGAATTGTTTTTTATGGAAATATTTATCTCCTTTGTGATGTTGCATCTCTTTGCATGCATCAGTTCAAACACAAATATTCTCACATGTGAAGTTTACTTTTATTGACAAAGGTAATATTTTGCTTCTGTTTTCTAGTTGATGAATGAAGATTTGCTGCAAGACCTTGTATTATACAAGAAATCTCATGAGAAGGCAGTTTCATTAGCTGCTCGTTCACTCATTACTTTATTCAGAGAGGTACTAGAACTGTGGGCCTCCTTATGCTTCCTCTGTCCATGAGTGCCGGTTTTTGCAAGACATGCTTACAGGCACGACTAATACAGTGAGACTAATTGCTTCCTTTACTTCAGCTTTGTCCTTCTCTGCTGATTAAGAAAGATCGAGGTCGTCCCATTGACCCAAAAGCTAGGCCGAAGGCCTATGGAGAAGTCAATATTGTCAGCAGTGTTCCTGGTGTTGAGTTGTTAGAAGAACTTAATGACGATGATGATGAAGACAAGGAGGACAGCGATGATGTTGATGATTTGGCATCCCATGGCACTGGTGATGATTCTGAAAATGAGGAGATGGTTTCTGCCAGTGATGAAGGAGACCAGATTTACAGTGATGACGCTGAAAGTGAGGATGGTGATGTGCAAGATGGCTCAGTTGATGAAGATGGTGATGATGCTGTAGACAATGACAGTGGTGGCGAGGAGGAGGAGGAGGAGGACGAGGATGAGGATCAGGAGGAGAATGATGATGTAGTGGATGATGAGCTTGAAAAAGCTAATGTTGCTCATGAAACTAATGAGAGTAATGCGATGGCTATCATCAATAAAGTTAACAAATCTACTGCTAGAAAGAGGAAGTTCTCTGATTTTGATGGGCAACTTCTAGCAGCTGATACAAGTTTGCGGGCTTTAAAGAAAATGACAGAAGAGAAGTTGAAGAAACCACCATCAGACTCTACAGATGGTATTCTTTCTAATGAAGACTTCCAAAGAATCAAGGAACTTAAGGTATGTTAATAGGTTAACATTGATGTCAGTATTGATATATGCTAACCATGAAGTGTTTATTTGACATGTTTTTCATGCGCTAGGCCAAGAAGGATGCCAAGGTTGCTTTAACTCGGCAAGGATTTAAGGTTCCAAGTTCTGATGATCTGAGTGCTAAGCGGGTGGATCCTGCTAAGCTTGAAGTAAGTCTCTATTAGTTATTACTGATGAATAGTTTGGCTCGCAGTTGTGCCTAGATATGTGAACTAACTTAAATGTCTGTTTCAGGTCTCTTCTTAAAAGTTCTCTTCCTAGTTAAATGTTGCTTCTTAAGCAAGCTTCCGCTCGCTCGTGCACACACACATATATATATTGATAAGCTCTAAGAGATATATAATTTGCTTTGTGGTTCCGTTTCATAGGCTCATGTACGGGCGAAGCTAAACAAGGAAGAAAGATTAGCGCTGGTGAGAGCAGGGAGAGAGGATAGAGAGAGCTACAAATCTAGAATCGCTGTAAAACAGAAAAAGGTGCTCATTCAATTCTTCTTATCCCAGTAATAGTTGATTCTGGCACAAACTTTAAAATAGATCTTTAAATCATTCGGCGCATGTTCGGATTTGTTCGAAGCATTAATGTGTTTATGTGATTTGCTTGATTGTTTGACTAACTTCTTTCATGGTTTGTGCTGACAGACTGGCGGCGAGAGCAACAGGCAGAAGGAACACAAAAAGCAGATGCCTCTTGCTGCAAAAAGGGCCAAGGTAGCAAGATCTCGACAAGAGAAAAAGAAAAAGAAAAACCTTTCCGGCAAGCAGTTCCGGGGGAAGAAAGCATGGAAATGATCAGAACCGTGTATTATCATGCCATGAAGCATTTTTTTTATATATAAAACACCAGACTCTCTTGGAGGATGATATAGTTTTGGTTTGTTGGTGACCTCTTATATGCCAACTGTCTAATTACAATACCAGCAAAACAAACCATTGAGTTGAGAAGGATTTGGCTAATTATTACCAGGCAAAAGCGCACCAAGTCATGAAGATTATGGCACCGTATACTTGTCTAGGTGATGCAGTTTATTACTAGGGTTAAAAACGTTGATCGTGGCAAAAAACCTAGGTGTCAAAATAGGTGATTCAATACTTTAGTGATTGATTATTGATTGTTGTTTCAAGACAAAAGAGATAGATCATGTTGATAAAATAAAATATATAAAAATATTTGTTTTATTTTTGAAATATATTGTGAAGTGTTTTTTTTATAAGAACGCTAAGCATATATATACTCCATGGCATGATTGTGTGAAAGCATCAGAAGGTAAATTGTGTCAGCTATAAACAAGTTATTTTGGAACCAACTAGGAAAATGATAACATGAAAAAAACTCTAAAGGGATGAAGCCTCTAGTTTCTCGAAGAACTCAGGTGCTGGTAATATCCAGCACTGGTTGCTGACAACATGCCTCGTTCATTAAATAAACCTTCTTCATGCTGAAGTATTAAAAACCTGACAGCACCCGTATGGATCTACCTGTCTCAAAGCGAAAATACAAATACTGTTATTGAGCAGTCTCTGTCAGGTCACAGAGACATCTAAAGGCAGGGCAGTTTGAACGTAGTCATGTCTTGTTATTTTTGCCTGACAATTGTATGAGGTTCAGGAGCACACATGCTTACAGGTTGCATATCTCTCTTAATCTCCAACGTTTTTGGGCTTCTACAGAATATGTTCTGCAAGATTTCCTACAGAATATCTTGCTATTAATCTCCAACTTGAGGTTTTTCAAGTCAGCTTCTTGGTTACATCTAACAGGAGCACCGACTCACCTCCGGACTCAGCACTGTGTCCTCTCTAAGTTCGATCAGTCAGGAACCGATTTCGGAGGTTCTGTCTAAAAGGGTGTGTGAAAGGTATGGAGATTTGAGACGTGTGTGGAGAAATCTGGGGTTTGGAGAGTCTACTGAGCTTGGAACGAAATGAGTTGGAATCAGGTTGGCGCTTGGAGGGGAAACAGATGTGGGCTTCGGAGAATGTTCACAAGGGTGTCTTAAAAGCAATTTGAAAAGAGAAATCTGCTATCGCTTCTGCATTTTCTTCATATTTTCACTAAGCAAGAAAGAAGACCACCAAGAAAAATTCTCCAGTCTAAATAGAGATCAATTCTTGGTAAATTTGTTAGTGTATAGAGAGCACGGTTTTAGAAAATTACGTCAAAACTTCAATGGATAGCCAAATGAGGAAATAAAATGTCTCCGTGATCTTTTTTTTTATAAAAAAAAAAAAACAAGTCCTTTTTTGTAAGGATTGAAATTGATTTGAAAATTGTCCCACAACAAGGCAAGTTGGATCCCCAATCTAAGGCTCATGGATGATGCTATGAATAGTCACTGACCTTGAAATAAAAATTTTCTTTGAACTTCATGGGAGGGAAGGATATTAGACATTAATAAAAAAATGAACAAAAGATGATAGCTATGAAGAAGAGTGTGTACCTTGAATAATTACTGCACTGCAGGTCCTTAGATTTACTGATTTCCTAGGATATACCAAAAACTTTGAATGCTAAGATTACAAAAGCTACACCTAAACATTGCAACTCTCGTTTCCAGTTCCCAGTTGAGTAGAGGGAAAGTAAGAAAAAAATGAAATGCAGAAAAAGAATGGGAACCAGAACATATTAGTAAAAACATGTGAAACCGCTTACTCTTCCACTAAACCTGAAGACGAATCAGCACTCTGACCAAATATATCAGGAATTTCATCCCAGTTCTTTCTCTCTCTTGTTTCCCAGTATCCACCTTTATAACAGTAACAACCATCCTCATCCTTCCGAAACCATCTTGGTTGCCACCCCCTTTCCTGCAATTTCCTTGCCTGTCCCAGAGAAGATATAAATTATCAACCTTCTCTTTTACCTGAGAAAAATAAAAGAAATGAAGAATGCCACCTTTTTTTTTTTTTCTGATGAGTACAAGTGAAAGGACACACGCACCAAAGGACTTTGGCACCATTTGTTTGAGTTTGGAACTGCATTTTAAATACGTTTGATTTGAAAAAATATTAAATTGATGTTTTATTTAATGTTTTTCAATGATTTTAGTATGTTGATGTTAAAAATAAAAAAAATATATATAAGAAAAATCATTTTGATATATTTTCAAGCAAAAAATACTTTTAAAAAACATCATTCACCACAATACCAAGCACATACTTCATACAAGGCCATAAACTGAAAGACTTTTAATGAAACCCCGATATCATCTAACTAATTAGCGTAGAAGATGAATTTACGATTATAGAAAGCAAAACCTATCAAAGGGGTTCCATCACAAGATCTAGAGATAATGAGAGAGCCAAAAATCTCTAGACAAATGAAAGTTAATTAAAAGGAAATCGACATTCTCCAACTGCACACCTCTATATTTTGTTTGTTCAGCTAATGGCATCACCTAATTAAAGATAGATAAACAGGTTTTTACCTGTCTTTGCAGCTGCTCAAGTCTGAACTTCTCTGAATTAGCCAACTCATATTCCCCATTTTCTAGATGTCTCTGATCTGGTCTCAATCTTGAGTCTGTAGGAGGCAATTTCTCCAACAAGCCAGGAGTCAGTTCATTCAAAGATATTGCAAAAGGTGTGAGATTATATCTCGTCTTGGGAACAGATTGGTCCCTTTCCCAGAGCAAGACAGCCTCCGTCATCGGATCATAACCCTTTGGCTTTGCAGTGGGATCCCCAAGCACATAATACATTGCCTCATCCCACTTCCCGACCAGCATTGCTACCTTCCCTCCTGTTCTATTATCTTGTACAAATCCATGGACCTACATTAGAAAACGGATCTTAATTCTGTTATAGAAAATAAAACACCTGCCTAATCAGTCTATTATCAGCAAGTAGTTGGTTCCAGCACCACATCAAACAAGTGCACACATTTGTGTCTTGTTCATCTATTAAGTTAGGGCCTGTCGAGTTGCCAAGTATGTGTGAGCTAGGGATTTGGTCAGCATGGTTTGTCAGTGCAGGACAGATGTAGAGAAACAAGGTGCAGCAAAGTACCAGAACGGATAATTTTCTAATAGAAATCAAACTGTAAGAATGGAAACATGTATAATCAGTGTAAACACCAATTTGTTAGTGATATTCTCTAATTCACACGCAAATTGTTCTTTAATGGATGGAAGGAGAAAGAGTAGTGGTATTTAATTTCTTTCTGCTCAGGAGCACTAGTTGATGGACCATCAACCAATTTATAATGATTGTCACAAATATGAGGCGTTAAACAGATTATTAACAGGATACTAGGGCAAGGAAAAGGTGTCAAAAAACAAAATGTGTACTAAGCCCTACATGAAGGGCCTTAAACTAGGCTAGCCTTAGCCACACAAGGCATGCATAGTGCCTGATCAAGCAGCTCAAACTAGTGCCATTGATTTCTTTTATAATTATCTGGCTTAATTCAATTAAAGTTATATTATGGTCCCCACAGTTATCTCTGAAGTTGAAAAAGATTGGGCTGGAACTTCGAAAGACTTGAGGGAAAAGTACAAGAAAGAGAAGAAATAAGAGCATTGACAGACACAAAGCCAAGGAAGCCAAAGAGAACCACTATCTCATCTGATAAAGGGATGATTATATCCTCTAGAAATGTTCTAGTATGAATTTTATACTTATGTATTTAGGCAGATTCATTGTTTGAGCTATATTCCTACTACCATTAATGGATGTGTCTTATAAACAACCGAGAATGGAACCAAATGTTATATTTTTCATTTTATGTGTTTGATAATTGCTTTGCATGTTAATAGATATACAAGTTTAAAAAATCTTGAATAGCTTACTTAGAACTTCAAACCACAGCTATGAGTTTTTTAAAAATTAATAGCTTACTTAGAATCTCGAACCACAACTTTTCAGCAGCAACACGACATTCTACTACTTCAACCAATAGGCTAAACAAATTATATTCGACTTTTAAACATTTCTCGTATTATATCTTTAAAACCACTTTACATAGGGTGAACCTTAGTTCACTCAATTACAAGGTTGCAGTTGACCCTGGCCTAGGCTTAGAGCCATAAGAGCTTTAAGAGTGCCTGGCAGCTTTGACAACATTAGCATTTATATTAATGAAGGGTGATGTTAATCTTCACTTTTTTTGTTGCAATCTTATTTAATGTGTTGCTTAAACAAGATTATACCGGTCATTACGACAAAAGGTGAAGTGGAAATAACACCACCCTTCATATGTTAATGGTTAACTCTATTATGTTATAATATTAATACATATCTATATTGAGAGAGAATATTTGCAAAATGTTTTGGACTTTGGCCTAGTGTTCTCTCATGCTCTCTGTGTATATATTTAAGCAAGGAGAATATGATAGTTGTTCTAACAGATCCAGCTCTAGGCTAGCCCAAAAAGAGCAAGTTATAACGATTGCTATCATATTTTCTCAAGTTGTTTATAATATAGAGAGATTATCAGGTACTCTCAGTGTCGTCCTCCCTCCCTTGCATAAAAGTAGGACTCACAAGCAGTTATAATGTGTGTCTCACTTTTATATGAATGAAGAAGCAATGTGCTAATAGTTATAACAATTCTAGCTCTAAGCTAGCCCAAAAGAGAGCACGTTGTTATAGTTACCATATTATCTCAAATTGTTTATAAAGAGAGATTGTAAGGTGCTCCTGGTGCAATGCTCCCTCGCTCGCTTAAAAGTGCAACCCCCAAGTAGTTATCATGGTGGATATCACTTTTATATGATTAAAGAAGCAACACGCCAGTGGTTGTAACAATTCCAGCTCTAGTCCACATCTCATGGGCGATTTAGAGAACCTTAACACACCCTTGGAGAGCTAAAGCAAGCTTCTAAGCTGCCTCAAAGTACTTATTATTTGAGTTTCTCAAGAAGTCAGCATTATTATTTTCCAACTTATTTTATCTTTATCTTTTTTGGCTATACTTTCAGCTACTTAGCACATTTCATAAAGCATTCTGCCTGTTTAACAATAGCTAGCAATCTATTGATTAACAATCTTCCAAATATGTTGATGGAAAGGTTGTTGATTTCTTTAACAAACAACAAAGGAAAATGATGAAATCACGTTGATAAGAGAAATCCAGACAGTGTAGCTTCTTGCTGCTAGTCTAACACTTGAATGGTTTTCTACAAATTAGGTGAAAGGGCAAGGAGGTCAAACATCTTTTAGTGCAAGGTGAATTTTTTATTTCCATATATTAATGATTTATGTTTTGGAACAAAAACTAAAGAGGGAAACTGCCCCCCTGGTTGTAAGCATGGGTTTGTCACAAGTTGTATGAAAAATAGATTAATCACCTGATGGGGATTTCGGTCTATGATGGACTGCTCCTTGAACTTGAGCTTGCAAGAATATTTTCCACTGCCCTTGATACGCATGGTTCCGTAGTGATCACAATAAATTTTACCAAGTATAATGTTGTGTATGGAAGTGGTGACCTTGCCCCACTGAAACGTCTCTCCATCCTCAAACTGCAGGGTGAGGACACCAACAGGATCGAGCTGAATAGACCGCCCCCAAAACTTCCCCTTGAGATTGGAATCAGCCCAGAATTTCCAGCCTCTTCCCTCACAGTGACAAGCAACTACCACAGGGTGGTGACTTACCTGAAAAAAAGGCTAGTCAAGCATCATATCAAAAATAAAGAGAAAAGCCAGATTAACTTTTATCTCAATGATATTCAACATATATAGTAACTGCACATCTGGTTCAAGAATTTGTCGCAATCAGTTTAAAACATGGGGGGGGGGGGCATTACTTTTTCTGAGAAAAAACGAAGTCCTTTATCTGGATAGTCAGCCTCGTAGGTTTCCCCAAGGAGAGGGTTGAAGGGTTTGCACTGACGACCTTCTGTTGAGGCATACCCAGATACAGCAAAAGCTGCAACGTTTAGAATTCTCATCAAATCATTCCCCTGAAACATGCAAAATCCCATTATTTATGAATAAATAAACAAAAAATGCCAACTCTATGCATCCTGATACAACATAAGTACCACCATAAACAGTTCCCACAGGAACCAAAGAATGGAGCTAATTAACAACAATGAAAAAGACTTTTCAATAAAATTCTGCTGCCAATTAATATTAATTTTCTACAAATATGATCAAGGTCTGAATATCTCATTCTCCACAACAAAAGCTAAAGGCCTTAAGAGGCTTATTTCAAACCAGATAGTCCTCCAAAATCAAACAAACAGACAAGCAAGTGGACAGAAGGACAGAATGACCTTAGTCCAACAGGGATCACAATCACCAAGAAGCCTAAGTAACAGCTAAGTCACAAATTGAATCAGTGATAACATACAAAACAAAGGAAAGGAAACAAATTGATTCATTAATAAAAAAAAGTGGGGAAAAGGAAAAAAAGTCTGTTACAGTCTACTGATGCTTGATTAACCAACTACCTGTACTAAAATGTAACAAGCAGATCATGCTTTAAAACTGCTTTGTTACAAAAGAAAGCACAGCTGAGGACCTGACCTGCTTTCCCCATTCCAAAGCTTGATCAACCAAGTATGAGTACTCCAAATCCTCAAAGCACTTCTGCAGCGAAGAGAGTGGTTCGTTAAAATAAACAGGAAGACAAACTCCAGATAAGTCCTTCCCGATATTTTCCTTGATAATTGACCACAGACCAACATGTTTCTCTTTCTCCTTTGGTTCTGGCAGAATATCTCTTCTTTTAACATACGGATATTGAACTGTCCTGGTCTCCTTCTCAAACCCACGCAAATGATCAGATAAAAAGGGGTCTTTATCATATATATCTGTATTTCCAGTAGCTGCCCTACTCCGATAGGAAGAGCTTCTTAAAGCATCAGTGGACAAAAAATCATTTGTATCAAAGAATAAACCATCATTTTCATCTGATTCAACATCTGCTCCATCTTGACTTTCATTGTCAGCATCGGAATTGCTAGCACTAGCCTCTGACATTACAGAATAGAAATCTGTGACATGGAAGGAACATGAATATCAGTTAACTTTCAGCACTCGAAAAAACAATAATTCTTACCAGAAAACTTAGAGCAAAGTAGCAAAGTTTTCCTGTGGTTGAAATAGACTTTGTCAAAGACTACAGCGAGGAAGGAGCCATGTACCATTAAGTACAAAACTCCACCAAAAGGGATCAAATGTAATGCTTGAGTGCTATAGCCAAAATTGGTGGAGAACTTACAAGTGTGCTTGTCTATTTTGTTTCAATATGCCAAATTGAGACAAAAAATCAAGTTACAAAAGCACCAGAAAATTGATTAAGATTCTTCTGCATGTAGAATTCCAAAATGATCTACAAGGTCAACTTGTTCCATAAGAATATCAATTAACGACTCTGTCCTTACATTTCCTTAACAACCAAATGATTGAAGTATTTTCACACATAAGGTTATTATGTAAACCGCTCAAACCATAAGGGCTGGTAGGCAAAAAAGAATCAAAGCAACTATCAAAATATGGAAATAACAAAGATCTAAAAGCAAAACTAACCACTAAATGTTCTATTTGCTTGTCCACAATATGAATCACGTTCCTTCGTTTCATCTACTACAGTAGCTTCCAGCTCTATTTTCTCTGTCTGCAAAACAATTTTAGGTGTGAATTATTCCTCAATAAAGTTCTAAATCTTTTGATCCAGTATTATATGCAGGAGAGAATGCGCATATGAATGGTATACAAGTTCATAAAATGACCATCGTCAAAGAAACATAACAATCAACATTTTATAGTTCAATGCACAGCTTGCAGCAATACATTTCATTCACATAAAACATAAAAATGAAAAACTTTTTTCTATTCCATGTCTTCAATATACTGGAGTTTTTTTTTTTTTTTTCCTGAAAGCATCTTTGAAATTTAAAGCATTTGGTGACAATACCATCCTTATTTATTTGAGATTCCAAATGATGAAATGGCTATATCATACTTTAGAGAAGAATGCTCTTCTTTGAAACCTAGGGTAGGTCAATCAGTTCTCCATTAACATGGTCTTTTTGGCCTAAGATTAAGTGTCATTGTCATGGTAGATTTATTAATTTGATTAGTTTATTTTTTGCGTGTGATCTGTAAGCGAGGCAGGATTATAGTTTTTGCAAATTCCAGAAAAACTAGGGTATTTTGGTGGTTTTCCAATTTGTCAGAGCCTAACTTCGTGTTAAAATTTTTAGCATTTAGCGTATAATAAATTGTTTTCATCAGTTGCTTTCCTAATCAACTATGGAATGTTTGTGTTAGTTTATTTACTGGTCTAAATCCACGTTTATTATTTAGTTCTAATCTCAATAAATAAAGATGTGATGTCTTAAATTCTGAGTTGAGTAATAGAAAATTTAAAGTTTCAAAGTTAATTTGTAGGTTTGATGCCTAGGTTTTCTTTTTTCCTCTCATTTTATTCTGTGCATCTCCTTCTCCTTTCCCGTTACTATAGTGTCTCCAGTAACTTTCACAGCCTAATTCAAACATCAAGTCAGCCCTTAAACCCTCACATTAAACCCCAACTTTCAAGTTTCAACCCTGTCCCTCCTAAAACGAATCCATAATCAGTTCTAACTCCATGAGTATAAAACACTTGCACCAATTTTTAAGTTATTTAAATTTTATATGGCCACAAAGAGCTTGACCGGTGGAAGTTCACGACTGTCCTAGATCAGTTTCAGTGTTCGCAGATAACACCAATCTTTTAATGTTCTAAACAGTGGCTAGGATGAGTAACTACAAGACAGTGAAGCATCTCACAGTTAAGATGAAGATAACATGTATAAACAGTGCATCTTAGTGCTATAATTGACAGATTGCTCCACTGTGATAGTCACCCATATGTCTCTTCTAATGGGGTAAACATCTCAGATTCAATCTCAATCGAAACAGCAACACCTACTTACTGTGATTGTTGCATGGTAACCAACATAACATCAACAAAGACGAACAACATTCTTGAGCCAAATTCAAGATGAAAAATATAAAAAAGTCCAAAAATCAAATATGAGATGCCTGGCTTCATTCTCATAAAATCCTGGAACGTCAAAGTATGTTGTTCTCATGCTTGCAGATATTCGAATTTACTATTGCACCGAATAAAGATGATAAAGGAAAGAGTGAAAAGCACCTCTAATTGCCTCAATGTGTCTAACAACATGATGTGCTTATGTTGAAGAGCCTTCAACTTGTTTTGCAGCTCAGAGACTTCTGATAACATAATAGATTCACATTCTTTGATGACTGTCTCACCAACACCTTCCTGCACTAATCGTGATCTTAACTTCTCAGTTGAAATGAAGACATCTTCAGAAGGTGAAAAATCACTGCTAGTCAACTCTCTAGGGAAAAGATCTTTAGCAGACTGCAGAGCCTCAAGCCATGCAGCTCTATCTTTTCTCGATATGCAATGCAAGTGGAGAGTTTTTGTTCCAGTGAATATGGTTAGCCTCTTATCATCTGATTTGCTAGCACGAACTGAAGAAACCTGTTTACCAAATTAAGGTTATAAAGTCCAGCCAAGCTACCAAAAAATACAACTTTTTGGAAATAAGGGTTATAACACATGATTACCGCCCCTTGTATTGAATAATATTAGTGAGAAAACACAGTAAATCCAGGTATCATGAGAGCAAATCAGCCTTTTACATCATGCACTCGACACTTCAATTAAACCGATGCTCGGGGAATATTTAAAGAAAATCACAGTACAAATCAGACATAAATGACTGGATTTCGGGGGACTTGAATATTAGTATCAGTGATTCTAACCATCATCAGATCATAATTTATCACAGTTTCCCTCTAAATGAAATTCCTAATGATCCACACTCACATAAACTATTATTATTAATGCTTGACAAGAGACATTGATACCAAAATATTTAAAAAATAATAATCAGAAACAAACAACCAAAATATTTAAAAAAAAACCTAACGATCCACACTCACATAAACAAAAAAAGCAAGGAAGAGAAAGCTAGATATAATAAAGAAACCACCTTCAAGTGAATTTCGCCGAATGGCCTGCACTGACTGAGCCGATTATTAGCGCCGCCCCCGCCACTAAGACTACGCCAATTTACTTTTCTCATGTACCTCAAAGAATCTTCTCCGATAACCCTAACTCCTTTGTCTCTACCTGCTGGACTCGTCAAAATCTTATCAGGTCCATGAATCTTGTAATACGACAGTACTCCGTCTTCAAGCATAAACCAGCGAGACCTCCATCCCTTGCCATAATTCACCCATTTGTACAGAATCCCCGCTACAGTGACTCTCCCGTTCACACTATAAACCTTGGATTCTTCGATTTCTTGACTTCCAATTGATGAATATTTGTCGAAACCGCAAGAAACCTGAGCTGAAAAACTCAGTTTGGAATTGTGATTTACGGTGGTTCTAATTGAAGAATCAAGTTGAGAATGGATCGCTGATTTGGCCACTAAAGGGTTGGCCCGATCCCGATTGATGGATACCGGAGCAATGCAGCAGAGAGGATTCATATTTTTGCTGGAGCTCCGGTTTGGTGTGGTGATCGGAGCTCCAAGGGGTTAGTGAAACGAAACGTTTCGTAAATGACATAAGATCCGTAGAGAGATTAAATTGAAGAGAATAAAAGAGGAGAGCAGAGAGATGCTGCAATAAATTTACGAGGAGGTAGGTAGTTCAGCTAAGCTACCTGTATGTAGGCTCTGATTACCATCTAATCATATAATAATAATAAAAGAGGAGAGATGGAGGGAGGGAGAAGGTTTAGGAAGCACACGGTATTCCATTTAAGGCAGTGCTGCTGCTGCTGCAGTGGTCAGTAACGCAGAAGAGAGGACAGTGGTGTGGCGTAGGTTAAGCTAAAAAAGGAAAGAAATGAATGGCGCGCATGATAATTTTTAGTTTTTTTCGGTTTGTTTGGTTGGTTTAGAATTTAAATTAGAGGGGGGGGGGGGGGGGATGCGTGCTGTGGAGAGACAGCTAACGTGCGCATTTTAGGCAAACGGGTGAGTGATTGGGAGAGAGGGGTAGGGAAGTGTTTGTCCGTTGGATGAGAGCAAGAGGGCAACACTTCCATTTTATGGGCTTGGGTGAAAATGACTTGGTTAACCATAATTCTTGTTTTTATGACTTTTGATTGTGACCTTTGATTCAAGGGTATTTGAGTATTTTTGAAGTTGTTGAAAACGATGGCGGACTGTAATAGGTGGGATAATACATATCCTCATGAAATTGATTTCAATTTCTTATTTAAATTTAATTAATAATATATTATAATTTTTGTATTTAAAATAAAATATTAAATCACGTGATTAAATTTAATTATACTATTAAAAATACATATACAAAATTAATTGAATAAATAATCTTTACTATTTTATGCTTAATTCAAAAAAATATTGTTACAAGAACTCTTATATTTATCTTGCCCTTAATTATTATATTATATTTTTTATTTATAAATCTACATCTTGTATTTAGATTTATATAGTTGTTTATTATGTTTTTTTTATAGTAAATTTTTTATGATTGTTTTGAGCTATATAGAAGAGATTAATTAACAATGATTAACTTTAAAAAAAATCTTGGAACAATGAGCCTTATTGTATGATCCATTTTCTTGTTGTGTGTACATAAAATACAAATTATTCCTTTGAAAGAGAGCTAAATTAAGAATTATCATACAGTTTTCATTGTTATTGGTATCATTAAAAGTTCCAATTGTTATTTAAGAGACTAAACTAAATTATATTGTTGATGTTCTCAATAAGTTTTCTAAATCTGAAAGTTATAATAATTGATTTGTAATTTATTATTATTTAATATAAATAACATCGCTATTTAAAAGAAAATATAAACAATCTATTAAGTTACTATATGATTAGTGTCCACGGAGACCACGACAAACACATTAGTGTTTTTTAATGATCTGTCAAGAGAACATAGCAAAAGAAGAGGAAGGCATCTCGAATCATTTGAAAAAATAGGTGTTGATGGGTGTTTTTTTAATATTTTTCTCATTGTTAATTTTAAGATGAATTGATTTATAAATTAGAGGATCTCCTCTCCGAATTGATCTTGCCTTTTCTTTAATATTGTCGCAGATGTACACCGCGATGCATGGTTAAGTTTGTTGAAAAATTATGAGTGTTTTCACGATAATTGTGCTATTAAAAAAAAATTACAGTGTAATTATAAAATTATAATTAAAATTTAAGAGTTATCAACTAATATTATGATCGCAATAATTTATAATTTGTCTTTAATACACTAGATTTAAAATAAACTGTATTGTTATTAGATTATTAAATTAAATTTTTATTTATTGATATGTTTCTAAAATTTAAAGTAAATTTTTTTTCATAGAAAATCTCTTATTTTATCGAACTTAATCATAATAATTTTAAAGTTTAAGTTTTAACATTATATTTATTTAAAATTCTGTATTTTTAATACTTAAAATATATTTTATTATATAATTTTAAATCTCATAAATATTAAATTCTACATATGACCCATAAATGTTACTTGTCTTTCTGATTATCTTGATGATGTAGAACTTGTTAAAATGGGTGTCAGTTTGTACATGTCTTCGGTCCTATATTCGGGATATGTTAACAGGACAGATGGAGGTGGAGATCAAGTACACGTGCAGGGAGTCCAGCTCCTATGCAAATTTCTTAGCGAAGAACGCAGTAAAGAGTTTGGGAGGCTCCTCCGGGAGGCATCAAGCATTGTCTCATAGCTGATGCTATGAGAATTTTTTATCCAGGTTTTAGTTTTTGTTTTATTATTCAGCTGTACAAAAAAAAACTGAAAATAAATAAAATTTTAATATAAAAAAATAAAGAAAAGGATAAAGATCAAAGATCAAAACTTAAATAACTAGATTTAAAACACCAAGATTAGTTGGTTTTCTGGGGTACAAAAGAAAAATGGAGGAATAAAAGACAAGTATCAACGGCAAACCA
Organism: Populus tremula; assembly: GCA_964019445.1. NCBI lineage: Eukaryota > Viridiplantae > Streptophyta > Magnoliopsida > Malpighiales > Salicaceae > Populus > Populus tremula. Next base: position 12,364,221 of record CAXHTJ010000018.1, on the reverse strand, counting down.
TTCATCTTTAACAAACATGAGCCATCAATAGAGAAAGAAGACTCGTAGAAGATTCAAGAAAGCTCGTTTTCCACTGCCGAGAGACACTACGCGTTCTGGCGCGTACGATGTACATATCAGCAATGTTTTACATTTAAAAATTATAAATAAAATGATAAATTATGTTACTACCCTTAACTAAACAAATAATTAAAAAAAGAAAGAAAAAAACATTAAAACCCTTGTTTCAAGGGCTTGTCTTTTTTATTCATGAGGCCATATGCATATCTTATTATATGCTAAAAAAAACAACAACAACATTCTTGCTCTATAATTAGTATTTTTTTATTCTAGAAATATTTTAGTTATTTATTATTTATAAATATATTTAACAAACAAAAATATCTCCAAACAAATTTATAATGCCTAATGAATTATATGCAAATATAATTTTTTTTATTAATATAGATATTTTGACCAGCTTGCGTGAACTTCAACTAATTTTATGGTTTCTAAAGTTAATAACCATGTAAACTTTTAGTGGTTATCATATTAACAATTATAGAGCTCGAATCCGAAACTATAAGAAAAACAAACCTTTTAATTTTAAACTTTTATTATTATGCTATTTATTAGATAAAAATACTCCTTGTGAAGCGATTTTTCCCGTGAATGACAAGAAAATCACACCATAGTGGTGAGGTGAATAAGAAAATACTAGGGAAGCTATGGTGAATATTTTGTTTTAGTTGTTTTCTTATAACACAAATTTAGAAATTTCCCTGTGCTTTAGATATCAAGGATCCAGTGGTGATTAATTTAACGAGTTAATGATGCATTTTGTCTCCATATTCTTTATTATTTTTTGGATTTTGCAATTGGATAAAATTTATTATTTATTCAACCATTTTGTCATACATTTCTTTTTAGATTTTTACCCTTTTTTCCAACTATTTTTATTTTTACTAGGCTGCTCAATTAGAATTGTGATAACAATAATTGTTTAAAGTATTTTTTGTTTAAAAATATATTAAAATATAATTTTTTATTTTTTAAAAATTATTTTTAACATTGTCACATCAAAAACAATGTAATAACATATATTTTTTTAATTTAAAACAAAAAAAATAAAATTTTTGAAAACACCATATACACCATATTTCTAAACATACTATAAATAAAAGAGTTAAATAATTAAATTATATTTTAAATAATGTAAATATAATTTATTTTCGGTTAAGTGTGCTCTAACCAGAAATGCTATTTTAACAATCAATTTATATTATAATATATTGGATATATAAATACTAAACTAATGTAATTAATTTTTATATTAATTATAACATTTATATGAGAAATTTATCACAATTAAATTACCAAAATCACAAATTACCTCAATTTACCAAAACAATCGACCCTAAAATCTCAAATCAGGTCTTCTGTTTTTGTAGTGATACAAAACAAAACCATATGTTGATTAAATTCTACAAACACATTCTTATTTACAAATTTAAAATGCCCAAAAATCACCAAAAACTAACACTCAAATTCACAATAAGTGAAGAGCAAGAACAATTAATCACCTTGATTGAGAAGCTAGGGCACGGCTGAGACAATCACAGACAGCTGCTTCTTAGCAAACCATTGAGAAGCCAGGGCAAGGTGCTTCGAGATTCGAGGTAACTCCATTTTCTTGCGTAAGCTTCTGTTCCTAAAGAGGAAGAAGGGGCAAGTGTAGATGAAATAGCCGTTGCTCAACGATTATTTGTACCTTCTTCATGTTTTAGCTTTTTTGATGGAATATGTAAAAACAACATTTAAGTGGGAGAAAAACTTATTTAGAATTAATAATGTTTTTAGTTATATATTAAATTATGAAATCTCATATAAGTTGTTTATTATTTTAGATTTTAACAAATTTATAAATGAGTTTATTTATTTTTTCAAATTTTTGCTTAGAAGTTTAGTTTGGTAGCATGATTGAGCTGGCTGACGAGTTGTAATGAGCTCAAACTCGGCTTAATTATATAAAGAAATTTTTTAAAATAGATTTGCATAAACTTATTGTATAAATGAATTCGAACCCTAATAGCTCTATTCAAAATCAACTCTACTTAACAAGAAAGAATAAAATAATATTAATAAATAAATAAATAAGAACCACAGCACAAGAGAGAGAGAGAGAGTGAGAGGAAGTCCTCGGTGTCGTTGTTGTTGTGTTGTTCAGTGAAAAGCTTGGATTGGATTTGCCAAGAAAAGCATCCAAGACGCCAAGGAAAGAGAGGAGATACACAGGACCTTCTCTCGTTAATAAAAATAATAATTGAAGGATGAAGAAATTGACGTGGAGAGATCATCTTACTCTGTTGAGCTCATTACCTTCTTGTTGTTGAAATGGATACATTTTTATTCACCAAATTACAGTTGAGCGGCTGCTTTCACTTGGGAATCAAGTCTACCAGCTCACCATCGTCGTCTTCTTCTTCCTCTTTTTCGTGCTTCTCTCTCGACCATGACCTTCTCTCTTAAACCCTCTCTTGAATCTCCCTTGTTGATCCCTCTCCACCTTCATCCCTATTCCTTCTCTATCTCCCATGGACCCCACATCTCGTCCTGCCGTCGTCATCGACTACGGTACCGGGTATTTTCTCTTGTTTCCTCTTTCTGTACGCGCTCAAGGTGTTTGATAAAATGCCTCGATTTGTTTTTTACTTTTTTTTTCTTAACTGTTTGTTGTGTTGTTGTTTTGCAGGTATACTAAGATGGGTTTTGCGGGAAATGTAGAGCCGTGTTTTATTTTACCAACAGCAGTAGCAGTAAACGAGTCGTTTCTAAATCAATCTCGAACTTCTTCTTCGAAAGCGAATTGGCAAGCGCAGCACAGTGCAGGGGTTATGGCCGATCTAGATTTCTTTATAGGAGAGGAGGCGCTTGCCAAATCGAGATCTAGTAATACTTATAGTCTTAGCTATCCAATCAAACATGGTCAAGTTGATAACTGGGACGCCATGGAAAGGTACTGGCAGCAGTGTATATTTAATTATTTGCGTTGCGATCCAGAGGATCATTACTTTTTATTGACTGAAAGCCCGCTTACTGCACCGGAGAGTCGTGAGTATACCGGTGAGATTATGTTCGAGACCTTTAATGTTCCTGGGCTTTATATTGCCGTCAATTCTGTGCTTGCTCTTGCAGCTGGTTACACGACATCCAAGGTTGGTTTCTGAGATTTTTTGTTCATTTATAACCATGCAAATTTTATTGGAGGCTGGATTTAGAATGAAAATATTGGTCTTTGAGTTATTATCATTATTTTTTTTTGAATATAGGGTTCTGCATTTTGATTCGGGATTTCATATTAGGGTTTGAAATGACACATGGGTGAAACATGTTATAGGTTGCTTGTGAGTTCATTGTAATGTGATGTTAATTGGTTTAGTGGAATGTTCAAGCTATCTAATTGAACGCGAGTAATTTTTCTTGTGTGTTTTTTCTCTGTCATCAAACTTTAGGGGTGACTTGTTTGAAAAATGTACTAATCTATCATGCATGTGCGCTTGTGTTTGTTTCATGAACTAATCGTCAAACAAAAGTGTGTAGGTCAAAAAAAGTCGATGGCATATATTCCTCTTTTGATATTAATGATTTCTGGCAGCTAAATTTGAAAACATATTCTAGCTTGTGTTCTAATTTATGTTGCTCTAGGTTAAGCGCCTTGAATCGGCAGCACGGTATGTTCTGTTAGAGAGATCATTGTTTGTGTTTTTTTTTTAAGAATGTAGTACTATGTATCTTTTGCCTCCCTTTAGTTTTCAACTGAAATTGAAGTTTTCATTTTCATATTGCTCTTAAGTTGTGTGATAATGATCTTTTCCTTTGAGATTGACCTATGGTTATTGTTAGTGTGAGATGACAGGGGTTGTTGTGGATGTTGGAGATGGTGCTGCTCATGTTGTGCCTGTTGCAGATGGTTATGTTATTGGGAGCAGCATCAAGTCAATCCCTATTGCTGGCAAAGATGTTACTCTATTTATCCAGCAGCTCATGCGGGTGAGTTGGTTTGACTTCTAGCAGTGGAGTCCCTATAGATATACTTAATTCATCGATAGCATCTTTTTTGTTGTGTTTGGTTTGTTTTTAGCTGTTAAAAAGGAAAGGCAAGGAGATTACTTTAGATTATGAGAATGAATGGGTAGTGAAGAGAGCAGTTATTTATTTATTTTTAGGGAATGTTAAAAAAATTGAGAAAGGAACATATCTGGATTTTAACTGAGAGCTTATACCTTTCTGCTAAATTGCTCTTGACATGCCTCAACATTTTTGTTCCCCTCAAAATCTCATCTTTTTTAGAAGAAAGATTCTTATGGATCACGGAACAGATTTTTCAAAACTTTCTCAGTTTTGAACAAAACAAATGGAAATAAGAAATTGTATTCCTGAACTTGTAACATTCTCTTTACTACACGGGTGAAACATTTAACAGGGAGTCACAGACTGGAATTCTGCAGTTCTAATGATGTGACACCTAATGCTTGTCCTGCACTGGTATCCCAGGCAAGATTGCGGCCCATGCTTAAGACCATTTTCCTGAGATTTCATTGTTGGATTCAAACACTTCATTTGCAATCCCCTTATTCAACCTCTAACTTGAATTTGTCACCATCTGTTGTGGATCCACCATCAATCTATTTTGATTTAGCTTTCAACTTGTTGCTGTGCATTCTATTAATTCTGCTTATCTACTCAGTCCTCGCTGTTTGCAAAAAATCTATCAACTCAGCACAGAGTTGCTCCTTAGAGGTAACCAATGATTTTCCTTTTTAAAACTCTCAGAATCTTTTGGTTATTTATGCTTCTTTGTACCATTTTGCAACGGTGGAGTTTTTTTAAATCTTGCTCACTTTGTGTTAAATAGAAAAACCATTTAGGTTTCACTTTTGGCAAGAGAGACAGACAATGTTTATTTGAGCGCCTCTCTTGTTTACTAATCCTTGTAACTATGCTCATTCACGAAGTTGTCAATTACTTCCGGAAGCAATATTCATATATTTCAACTTGCCATTCTGAACTACAGATTCAGCGGATGTATAGAAATGGTATTGATGGATTTTTCCTTTTTGTATTTGCAGGAACGAGGAGAGAATGTACCCCCAGAAGATTCATTTGAAGTAGCTCGGAAAGTGAAGGAAACACATTGCTATACTTGTTCCGATATTGTCAAGGTCATTTTTGCTTCTATTAGAATTTCGAGTTGAAAGATATATTGATCTATATTGCCTTAATACATTCAGATAGAGCATGAAAGATTTCATTGCAAGCATGCTGTCCTGCTGTATCTCATAAACTTGGATCTAGAATAATATAGTAATAACTGTAGTTCTCAAAATGATTCAGGAGTTCAACAAGCATGACAAAGAACCAGCAAAGTATATTAAGCACTGGAGAGGTATTAAACCAAAAACAGGGGCGCCATATTCCTGTGACATTGGATATGAGCGATTTCTTGGCCCTGAGGTTAGTTCTAGCTTTATGAGCAAAATATTTTCTGTGCAAGCAACTTAGCTTATTCTATTAAGAAACATGCTTGGTTTATATAAAAGTCACTGATGTAAGTACCGTCTTGTTCCTCAGATAAATTCCCACTGAATTTGCTTATGAGGACAAAATCATTGGAACTATTTGTTCTTTAAGCTTTCTCTAAGAATTTCCCCACAAGTTAATATGTATTTGCTTGTGCAGCACATGAGAGCAATCTTGCTCTTTGTTTATAATCTTTAATCATTAATGAGATCTATTGTTCTCGCTGTGGCAATTTATCCTTAGATGCTATGCAGTAATGCTTTTAGCAAATATTTGCTCTTTATTTTTTGTCTATTCCTTCTTTATTAAAATTATTTTCTTTGTGGCATCTACCTATTCTAATTACTTTGATTCTGAAAGTCTTCACACACTGAAACTTTGAAATTTAATATACCCACAATCATCTTGAATAGCATGTCAGTGTTCACATTGAAACTTAATATCATCCCTTTTTTTGGGTTAATGATAAATTGTTTTAACTTATTTGATTTTCACAATTGAGTGTTTGATCTTTGATTTTTATCAATTGAATTGTTCATCTATCTGTAACATCACAATCAAGTTTTTGTATGAATGTTTGTTAGTAACTTGTTGATATGTCAGTTAAGTGATGACATGGATATAAGAACTTAGGCTGGCATCACTTGAAGCCATTAGCATTTTTATCATTTCCCTTACGAGAAAAGGATTCAATAAAAATAAAAGGAAAAAGAAAACCATAAACCACACGTTTCCCTTGGATCTAAATTTGAAAAACAAAAACCACACAATTCTCCCTGTCTCCTCCTCTGGATCTAATTGTGAAATACAAAACCAATATGAATCTCACCACCTAGGTACCACCTTCACTTACTGTAATTACCTTTCACCATTCAAATTCTCAAGGACCAAAAGGTAGAGCCTCTCCATGGTCTATACACGAGACCTTCACGACCACCACCACCACCACCAAAAGTCAAGCCCAAAACTGCCGCCCCCACCATCATTGTAGGCCATCGCCAAACCCACCTCCATCACAAATCTAGCCTTTACCATATTCAGGCCACCACAAATAAACATCACTAACTCAAGCAATTAACTCATGTAAGCAATCCAAATCTTTTTGTGGGTCTGGATGTGGTTTCTTAAAAGATTGAATTTTGATGGGTAAATAGTGAATTGAAGCTGGGTTAATGTATTTGGAAAAATAACAGGAAAATGATGGGATTTTAAAAGTTGGAAAGCAAATCTACAGTGACCACCAAGATAGCAAAGACCCAAGTGCTCGAGGTTTTGTTTTACAAACTAAAGCAAAGGATAATGTTTGATCAAGGAATATTCAAAATACTCAGATCTAATACTCAGCTGGATAGGTGGATTGGTCAAAGAATATGGATTTATTGAGCTTCAAGAATCAATGAGAACAAGTTTTAAAATTTGTACTTGGTAGGTTTTATTATTGATTTTGAATTTCAAGTGGATTTTCCCTTTAGTTTGTGTTTCGAATACAGTTAAAAATTTGGAGAGGAAATGTTAAGAGAGTAAGATTCAAGGATGAAGTGTTGAGATTGTAAAAATTATTTTGGTGAAATGTTAAATGCATTCAGTACAAGTTTAAAAGATAGTGAGTGATATTGGGTCTCATTAAAAATTAAATCATATCATATATTAAATTTTATATAAAAAATTTAAAAATTAATTGTTGGGTTCCAAATGCAAGGTGTAAAATAAATAGAGAAAGATTAGATATTAAATTAAGAAATGAGAGGGAAAGCACAAAACCAAAAAATTTCCCCTGTTAACAAATTTCTGACTCCCTACTCTTGGAGGGTAACTCTTAACCTCACTTTTGGGATGAAGTGTTGTCTTTCACAACTTACTCCCTTCCAAATTCTATGTGCTACATAAGGGGAAATGGGGTGTAAAATTACGAAGGTAACTTTTCACCTTTCCCCCCTCGTACTAAACCTTAGTTGTTGATTTTTTATTGTGTTTCTCCAAATCTGTTTAAAATGGAAAGTCAAAACAACAACGAACAGGAATGATTATTTTATTTGTAGTTTTGTTAAACTTATTTTTATTAAATAAAAAATTGGTGATTTCTTCCACATCACCCCTTATAAGATTATGACATGTCATGCAATTTCAAGAGATAATGAACAATTGGGATCAAAACTAACAGATGTCTAATTTAGCACTCGTTTGTGCTATTATAGAAAAGATGAGACTCGATTGTTCAAGCACTAAATATAGAATTATCTCCTCTCTTTTTTTTTTGTTTGGAAGGGTGGGACTCCATATTTTCTTAGGTAACTGGAGATGGTTTCTTATTTTCATGGATAAAATATAGGAATGCAAGAGTTATTCTTTAGTATATGCTGTGCATTTACTGAGCATCATTGTAATTTGTTCCTTGGGCATATGTTTATATATACCATTTGCCACTGTACTATGTTTTTCTGACTTGTTAACTTAATCACCAGGTATTCTTTAATCCTGAGATTTATAGCAGTGACTTTACCACTCCTTTACCAGCTGTGATAGACAAGTGTATTCAGTCTGCACCAATTGACACAAGGAGGGCTTTGTATAAGGTGAAGTGCATGTACTAGGGGGAAAAAGTTCAAATTTGGCCCTTGTATGAAATTCATTCTGATGAAAAATATAAGACATGGCACCCTAATATTTATGACCAATAAGAGAGCTTAAAATGAGATTGTGAATTGGTAATTTTTAAACTTTGGCATGTGCTATTTCTTCTAACAGAGCTGTCAATTGGTAATTGCAATTTCTTGAATGAATGCAAAGGTTATGCTCATTCTTGTATTTGTATGTTATCTTTCTTTCGTACTTATTATCATGTATTGGTTTCTATTTTCAATTTAGAATATAGTGTTGTCTGGAGGATCGACCATGTTCAAGGACTTTGGTAGAAGATTGCAAAGGGATTTGAAGAAGATTGTGGATACACGTGTTCTCACATCTGAAGCTAGACTTGGCGGGAAAATAAAAGTAAGCATTTTAGAATTCACACACAATAAAAGATGTTTTCAAACATATAATATTTCCTCTATTTTTATTCATGTTGTTACTGGCACAGAATTCTTGAACATGTTTGTTGTTTTGGGTTTCCAGTCACAACCAGTGGAAGTGAATGTAGTCAGTCATCCTATCCAGAGATTTGCGGTTTGGTTTGGTGGTTCAGTACTAGCATCAACGCCTGAGTTTTTTGCGGTAAGCATTTATTTGTCCAGTCCATTTTCTAATATATATGAAAGCTTATAATACCTTTTATTCCCGTACAATACGATAAACTTTTAACTGCCATCTCCTTGGATTCAAACTATGTTTCCTTGGTGTAGCCTGTGGAGCTAGAAATTGAAGAAATTTTGTGATATGACTTTCCACATTTGAAACTTCATGGCATGGTTGGTCTTAGAAACAATCTCCACTCTCCTTCACATAGATAGAAGTATATGTGAAAGAGAGAAGGGAGATTTTGTGCTTTTAAATTCATATTGAAAACCCAAGGAAAACTAGGGTTAACATATAAAGGAAAGACATGAAAAATGACTCGATAAAATTTGATACAAATTTAGAAAATTAAAAAAATTAGTCTACAAGTATTTTATATTATTATAGCTGATTGTATTTTTTTCCACTTTTTCTTATCAAGATAATAGTCTCATCTTCCATGACTAAACAATCCTTTAGTTTGTCATCATATTGATCTGATGCTTCTTAAATTTCTTCCAGTTAAAGATTTATCACCTGTGCCTGTTGCTAGTTCAGATCTAATTAAGGTTTAAGTGTAACATTTCAAATTCATGTGTAAACCTTGAAATTAGGTGAGTTGAGATAAAACAGCAAATTTAATGTTGAATTTTTTATTGGTGACTGCTGCCTTATTTTGTTGAATGTTGATCAGCCATGCATTTTGCTCATTGGCTTATGGACTCATTCCATCTCAAGCTAGTGCTGTTTTAGATGGGGCTAGTTGTTTTTCTTATTATTGTTATTATCAAAGCATTATTTTGATCACTATCATTACCAGCATCAGTTGTTAAGGGATATCAGAAGGTTGATCACAGGTTTTCTGAAACTGGAGGTATACTAAAATACATCTAATGATTTTATGAGCTTCTCAAATTTGACGCGCGCTTTGACTGTGGAGTGAAATTTGCGGGGTGTAATCAAGTTGTCTCAATAAATTAATTCTGCTTAGCTCAAGGAATGCGGGCTGTCTGGTTCAGTTCCTTCTTTTTTTTTAAAAGGAATTTAGCTTCTTCTTGGTGTTTTTTTTGGGTGTCTTTTTAATGGCACCACAGCCTGAGTTAAAACATTCATATCTGGTTAGCATTTGTATTGTAGACTATAACAGTGTCTGCTTAATGCACAGGCTTGCCATACAAAAGCAGAATATGAAGAATATGGAGCAAGCATATGCCGCACAAATCCTGTTTTCAAGGGTATGTATTGATGCAAAAACCGTTTACCAGGCATTATTCCATGAAGTGCCTCATCACTTCCCCCTCAGTCTGAATTGTTAGAAAAGAAGATGGTTCCTTGTGTATCGATTCTTTCATTTGTTAGCTGCAGCCTCCACTTTAGATGTCAATAGGAAGCCATTAATTGTGTTCTTCGTAGGCGCCCGCCCTGCTGTTGCTTGATATGACCAGATAGGAAAAATGTCCTTTAGGGAAATATCATTTTGAGCTGAATTTGTAGTCTTCGGCTCTTTAGAATATAATAAATATTCTTTCCCTTTTGTCTGCGACAAAATGTATTCATTCGTTTGCATGAACTGCATAAATGGAAGTTCTAATTTGAATCAGGAATATGTCCACCTGAATTTCCCCTATCCTATTTAGATTACTGTTCTGACATTATCTGTTATATAATAAAGTCCAGTGTTTAAGCTATTTGAAGTTTTATGTTTTTTTTTTATTGGAATGTTGTTTTCTAATTATTAAAACTAGAAACTAATTCATGGAAAATATAAGGAAATAAAAATTGAAGTTCTTAAATTTCTAGGTACTTTAAAATAAATATTTCATTGGTGAATAATATATAAAAGGTAAAAATACTATAGTATAAACATTTTTTTTCAAAGAAATTAAATTTGTTGATAGGTGATGCTTTAAAAAAAGGGTAAAATTTGATAGTAGAAATAATTTATACTTTTAGCTATATTTTTTCTAGATGTAAACTAGCTTGCATGTCCGAAACTATTTGATATTTTATTAAATTTACTATAATGAGCTAACCTTGAAATATTTTAATTTTATTATTTATTTTATTTAAGTTTAAAATTAAATTGTATTAGAATTATCTCAATGTAATCCAGTTAATTCGACATGTCTAAAATTATTTTGATTATTTAAAAAACTCTTAAGAATTAAATTGAGAAATTTTTTTGATGAAATTAATATAAAAAAATCTTGATTTAATTTCTTATTTAACTCAAATTTAAAATTAAATTGTGTAAAGTGATTTAGTCAATGTGATAAATTCAAAGATAACTTTGACCGATGGGTAAATAATTTATGGGAATGAGATTGTGAAATAACCCTCTCAAACGGCCTCCTTTTTTAATTAATGTTTAAAATTAATCCATTCAAGAGTTAAAGTAATCTAGTTATCATGTTCGATTCATATATAACATGGGCGATTATTAAAAAAGATCCAAGAATAAAATTTTTTTAAAAAATTAAATTCAAATAAAAAAGAAAAGGATGAAGAAATAATATAGATCTAAATTGAAAAATAAAATAAAATAAAGCTCCATGATAATTTTCAAGTGTTTTTAGGATAGAAGTAATATAAAACTAACAATTACTACAATCATTTATAATAATAAAAAATATAATTAAAAATATTTTGATCTATTTAAATAATTAAAATAGATTATAAAATAGAAATAATAAACTATGGAGTCGAAATAACACTTCTCTACAATTTAAGACAACGTCTTGAATTGTGAGAGAGAAAATAAAGGAAAGAATGTATTGAAATTTGAAACCTATAATTTGACACTTGTGGCTGCATCAAATCTTCAACTAAATACTCTGGCATCATATTTTTTTTCAAGACCATTTTAATCCTCTTGGACAGTTAGAAATAGAAGTTGTAATGTAAGTTGGAAGAAATGGCGATAAAAGAGAGAGGGAAGAAAAACCTGCGTATCAAGTTGGTGTTGTTGCCATACCTGCATTTGCTGATGAAGAGATCGGGGAAGATGATGAGTATGATAATCCTTACAACGATGTCAATGTTGGAGAGAATTTCTTGCAGATGCATGCTTCTCACGTGCCTGCTACTATAGATAATTGAGGATACCGAGCTCAAAATCCTTAGGAATCAACGAGAGTCAAAACTGGGAGATCACAACAGGATGCACTTGAAGGGAAGTGCTCTAATGCTGGACCGCATTTTCCTGAGCAGAAGGAGGTCCCAATTCTGTGATCCAGCTGCTGCAGCTGCTTGTAAAGAGGGAATGAATTGGCGTGTTTTCAATGGGTGACCGTGCGTTGTGGCCTTTGCTTCACCACAAGCACTAAAGCAAATGGGTGTTTCTTATGCAAACAAAACCCAAGCCCAGCCTCATTCTGAATCTCAGACACCCTGTGAATGATGGTGTACCGGGAGGTGGTACTATGAATTATCAATGTGGAGATGGTAGGACGAACTGTGGAAGAGGTGGATGATGGGGAAGGGGCGGGGCGGGTTGGGAGTTGTCAACTGAGGGCTAAAGAGGAGGCATGGGTCCCAAGAACATGGCTGGGGGTTTTGCTGGAGCTGGAAACAGTACTGCCAATGGTGTAGGATATGGACAAGGCCTTGCAGGTCCTCCATTCAGTGGACATGTTGGTGGAATGATACCTCCCCGGTATGATGAGTGCAGGATTCGATCCATTGTGTATGGGTCGAGGGGGTGGTTATGGGGTATTTCCGAGCCTCGGTTTTCCCGGCATGTTTCCTTCATTTCCTGCTATTAATTTGATAGGACTTTCTGGAGTGGCTCCTCATGTCAACCCAGGTTTCTTTGGCCGGGGAATGGCACCTAATGGAATGGGAATGATGGTTTCTTATGGAATGGATGGACCAGATCCAGAAATGTGGTACGACACGAGTGCAGGTGGATGGGGTGAAGAGCATGATTGAAGGACAAGGGAATCGAGTTGCGATGGAGATGATGGTGCTTCTGAACATGGCTATGGAGATGCAAATCATGAAATGGAGCATGACCAAGTGGTGCCAGTCGGGAAAGGAAAGAGGTTCAAAGCTTGAACGGCCAGGGAACTCTGATAGAAAATATCATGAAGAGAGGGAACAACATTGGGACAGTTCTGAAAGAGAGCAGGGAGAGCCGACACAGGGATGATAAAGATAGTTACCGGGGCCATCAACAAAGAACACTAACTCAGGTTATGAGGATGATTGGAACAGAGGGCAGTCTTCTTCAAGATCCCACAGCAGGTCCCATGCAGCACGAAGGAACAAGGTCACAGGTCTTAAGCAAGAGATGTTGACCGTTGTAAGAGGAGACGCTCATGATCAGATTGACACAACTATATTTATTCATCCTTAGAGACATGTTGACAAGGCCACAACATTCTATATTTACTCTGTTGAGTTGGTGAAATGCTTTTAACATCCATTGAGACCGGGATCCGAGTGCAAAGGGTGACTTATTTTCGGGAAAAGTAAGCTCTTACTGTTCAAATATGAGGGAGAACAGACGTTCTGTTTCTTCCTTTCCTTCTTCTATACATTTCATTAAGCTTAATATTTGCTTCTTTGAAAACATTAGTAACTCCCAGTAGCATATCAATGTAGATAATCTTTATTTTGTCGAGCTTTCATAATCTGTAGGTGAGCGTCTCATTGGATTTTATGATTATCCTGAATCCTACCTTAGGCTTGCGTCTTCATATGCTTGAAACCTTGATGTTTTATATATACTATGATTGGCTTAGATAAGCTGCTATACCTTGTGCCAGTTTGTTTTTTTTTTTTTTTATCAAATTTGTGCCAGTTTTTTTAATTGTTCAAGTAAAAGCTTTCTCACTGTTTGATGCCACTGTAACAGGGCCATCTTCAGATACTAAACTTGACTTTAAAGGCATGTCTAGTTGAATTTGGTGCACGTCAAAGTCACCTGAAGTTGGTTTTCATTTTCATACCAAATAGCAAGATAATTTCTCTCTTACTTAACATTCTCAATTTCTCATGGGTTCGGATTTAAACTGCCTCTTTTTTTCTTTCAATGGGATCGTCTTCTTGGTGTGTGTAGTTGTGTTCTGCTAAGGTTTTTGCGTTTGCTGCTTTTTGTTTCTTATTCAATGAAAATTTGGAAAGTAGAAGAACTTTGTGTGTATTGCTGATGTTTTGTTATTCGCAGATGCTTAAAGGGGCATTTTTTGTAGTTTATGCATGCTTATAAAAAATGGAAGTTTCAAGTTTGGTCTTGGTAGAGTTGCCATAGGTGGTTATGACAAGAGTCTTTCGAATAATTAGAACAAATGATTTTGTTCTGTTGGTATGAATCGTTATAAAGTTCTGCTTTAGCTGTGTTCAGATCCTCCTTTTTCGATGTGAGGAAATGGTTTATGTTCATTGGAGAATATAAGAAGAAGAACATGCTGAATCAGAAAGTCTGGTGCTGACTAAGCCCATCTTTTTGAAGTCAAACAACTTAAACAAATAACATTTGTTACTTGAATTTCAAGGTCGTTAAAATTGTGATTTAACTTGTAAAATTATATAATTTTACAAGTTAATATATATTTAATGTGCAGAATTGTTTTAAACACTTGCAAATTGATAAAATGATTGAATTTGAATGAAATCAATAAAATCATAAAATATCACGATTTTAATACCGATATTACAATTTCAGCAGCATATCTAATTTTTTATGTTAAAGTGCCTTTTCGGAGGAGCCAAAGTCTGTTGTCGGTACTCGGTAAGTCATGGATTACGGATTTAACTAGCTTTTTTCGCATTAGACTTTACTTCTACTCTAGCCATGAGCTTGCAGGGCAATTTATATTGAAAAGCTTTGACATAAAAAAACAAAAAAAAGTACATCTGCAGCAGTAAAGCTGTTTTTTTTGTTTCTTTAAAATATTTTAAGAATTTTAGTATATATTTAAATAAAAAATATATTTTTAAAAAATTAATTATATGAATTATTATGAATAATATATGTATTATGGTACTTTTTTTAACAAAAATTTAATTAGAATTATATTATGTTTGTATTGAGTATAAAATTGATTTAAATTATGTATAAATTTTTATTTGAATTATGTATTTTAAAGTGTTTAAATTATGTATATAAAAAAATTCTTTATAATTTTATAATTTGTTTTTATAATTAAAATTTATTTTATATTTTTTATGCCGTGTTAAAAAAATATTTTTGACGATAATTAATGAATGTTAGATTTATTGAAGACAATAACCACAAGCTGGGGATATTTGTGTTTGGTTATCAGACTCAATTTTCAGGGCAGTCATCTTCCTGTGCAATAGCAGAATACAATTGAACAATGAGGTCGGTGCTCCTTTGATCTCTGTCAAAATGGTACTCAAGCTTCTATGGAAGTAAAATAATAGTATTTTCATGGTTTTTCAGTTTTTTTGGACGCGGTACCTAGTCCTTCTCCTACAGCACCTTGTCTTTGGTTGTAATGGATAATTATGAGGAGTTCAATTCAAGGTCCAAATTGACCAGTTTTGCAGTTCTAATAAGGGTTAAAACTTTTCTTTTGATTATTTGCTAGCTTTCAATCAAAATGTTTGTTATAACTCTTTTCAGAAGGAAATATTGTGTATATTCCTTCCTGCCTTTCCTTGTTTCTTCTATCCTTCAAGTCTGTATTTTCCTATTCTTCTCACAACTTCTCTTATGAGAAATCGCTTACATGTGGTGGAAGATAATGGAAAGGAATGGAAGAAGGAAACGAGAGGACACTGATAAAATAGTGGATTACTGGACAGTTGAGTTGGATTGATTTGCCATTTGGGTTTGATGTTATTATGCTATCTAATTTTTAAGTATATAGTTGGATTTGTAGGGTGGTCTCTATCACAAATTAGTTTCTTTTAATGTTTATTGATCATCCATCCAGGGAAAGGGCTGGGCAACTCATCGTTTCCATGATTGAAAGCTAGCAAATAATCAAAAGAAAAGTTGCCTGGGCTGGAGACTATGTGTTAGATTGAGTTGCCTTCATTGGAATCCTAATGTAATGGTTTTGGTTTGCCCCCATTTGCAAAAGAAGTCTTGATGGTTTTCCTTCACACCATTTTTATCTCAAACACCACTTAAGAATCTGTAAACTGCAAAATTGTCTTGCGAGAGTTGTATTTGTGGAGCTGTAAAATAGTGATGCATAAGTTCCAAGACTGTCATGCTTATTTCTTGTAAAGCACTACACTTTCTCGTGTATATGGATGTGTTTATAAGGTCATGACATGTAATGTCTATTAACCTAGTATCGGCCAATCTATGAGCTTGTAAAGACTTGTACGGATGGTTTAGCTTGTTTCTGTACATGCTTGTTGTTTCGTAATTCAGTCATGTTATCTCCGTGTTCGAAGGGTCGTGATTGAGCTAACAACACCTTGTAATGATGGGTAGATGTTCCCGCAACAACACATGTAGGACTCTGTTTCTGTGCGAGGCCTACTTCCTGAAAGCTTGAAGGATTAGGGCATTCATGATGCTTCTTGTTGTGTAAACTATGATGTGTACCTAAGGAATAATGGCTCGCGAATTGCTGCAATGCTGTGGAAGGTCTGAAGAACAGATTTTTACTTGTTTTGGATTACTTTTTTTTTTTTTTGGTAACCCGGGGTGTTCGGGTCAGTTTACGCGCACCACGACTAATCTCCGAACTCACTGAACATCCTGCAAGCCCAGTAGGCAGGTAAGGCATCGCAGGGGTAACAAGTATACACATTAAGGCTTGAACCCAAGATGCAGAGGCAAGGAAACCCTTTCCACCGCTGGGCTACAGATTCCTAGTTGTTTTGGATTACTTGTCCTTTTATCCTGTATCCCTTTTCATTTCCCTTTATCCTAAACACATATTTTGTTGTCTGGAGTAAGATAAAAAAAAATGCAGTTTCTTGTGCGATGCTGCTCTGAATCTTCTGATGTGCTGCTATATAAACTGATAAGAGTTATTCTTGAGAATAATTGTACTTAGCTTAAAATTCATTGTATCTATCAGTTTGTTCATGTGTACTTATCCAATCCTATTATATAGGACTCCTGAGCTGTAACTCTGTTATATAATGCCAAGACATCTCCTCTCATTGTTAAGTAGATTTTACAGCCGTATTACACAATCTGTCTAACACTTTTATGGTATCAGAGCCTTGCCCCGAAGTTAGCCATGATGGATGAATCCTCAGAATGCCGAACAAAAGGTGATGGGCCCCCAAGCAAATCACGATGTAATCCGTGGATCAGCTCTATTGGATAGGCGGTGTGCTCCAGATGCTTCACGGACGTGTCCTGGCTCCAACACGGTGAAGAGGAGTTGACCTAGAAAGAGTAAACTCTCAAGTCAAGTAGTGCTCTCCGGATGCTTCATGGACGTGTCCTGACCCCAACACGGTGAAGTGGAGAATGAAGAATCATGGTTGATAGAGAGTGGACGGATGAATGATCGTTTGAGGGGAGGCTCGGTGGTCCTTTATTCGAGGGGAGGATTGTTGGGTATACGACCAAAGTCCCACATTGGCTAGAAATGGGGAGGATCAAGGGTATATAAGGATGAACAAATATCTCCATTGGTATGAGGCCTTTTTGGTATAGCCCAAGAGCAAATCCATGAGGGCTTAGGCCCAAAGTGGACAATATCATACCAATGTGGAGATACGTGGTGTTCATAGTCCCTACAAGTGGTATCAGAGCCTCGGTTGGAGATTGAAATCATGGCAGATTCTTCTTCTTCATACCCTTCTCTTCCGCTCAACACAATGGTGCACATGCTTACCATTAAATTGACCTCCTCCAATTATCTACTATGGAGAAATCAGTTTGTTCCTCTGTTAACTAGTCAAGAACTCTTTGGCTTCTTGGATGGGAGCGTTGTTGCTCCATGTGCTGTGATCACTGATTCCAGTGGAGTCACAAAGCCAAATCCTGCTCATAATTCTTGGCTACATACAGATCAAATGCTTCTGAGTTTGTTATTTTCTTCCCTCACGGAAGAGTCCATGAGTGAGGTGTTGGGTTTACGACACTCACATGAGGCTTGGCAGGCTCTTGAAGTTTCCTTCTCACACCGATCAAAGACTCGGGAATTGCAACTCAAAGATGAACTTCAGCTAATGCAGCGAGGATCTCAATCTGTTGCTGAGTTCTCCAGAATTTTCAAAAGACTTTGTGATCAACTGGCAGCCATTGGTCGTCCTGTTGATGACACAGATAAAGTCCATTGGTATTTACGAGCTTTGGGACCAGATTACAAGATTTTTTCCACCACAATGATCTCACAGCTTCCATTACCCTCCTTCTCTGACATTGTTCCAAAAGCATTGAGTCATGAGATATTTGCGAAATCTGTTTCCCACTCACCATCCACTTCTGTTTACTATACACAACAGACTTCACGCAGGTCAGAACCAAAGCGAGGAAAACCGCGATTTTTCACGACCTCTACATACTCTGGCAGTGTTAAACCATCATCCAACACTGCGGTTTACTGTCAGCTATGTGACAAAGAGGGTCACTTGGCTAAACGTTGCTGGACTTTCCTGAAGTTTAAAAAGAAACAGTCGGCTAACATCGCTGAAGCCTTTTCCGCATGCACAGTCCAAGATTTCAATAATCAGGAGTGGTTTCCTGATTCCGGTGCCACCTCTCACATAACAAATAACTCGGACAATTTGGATGTATCCACTGTTTACACTGGTAATGAACGTGTCCTGGTTGGTAATGGACAATCTCTTCCAATTTCTCACAAAGGTTCTGTTTCTAATATTGTTCCTCAAAGCTCCCTTGTTTTGTCTAATGTTCTTGTTGTTCCAGACATTACAAAAAATCTTATTTCTATTAGTCAACTCACAAAACAACTTAACTGTCAGGTTATATTTGATTCTTCTGGGTTTGTGATACAGGATCTAACTACCAGAACGGTACTGGGGGTCGGTCGATGTGAGAATGGTCTCTACGTTCTTGATCAACATCATTGCGCTCTTGCTTCAATTCTTTCTTCCAATAAGCCACGAGCCACGGTTCGACTATGGCATGCACGTCTAGGTCATCCACATTTTCGTTCAGTTGCATCACTATCTAGAATAGGATCTATTTCTTGTAGTGACAAATTAATTCAAATAGATTATTCACATTGTGATGGTTGTCAACTTGGTAAAAGTCATCGTTTACCATTCTCTCTTAATGACAAACGTTGTGCCCTTCCCTTTGATCGTTTACATTGTGATTTATGGGGGCCATCACCAATTTCTTCTGTTAATGGTTATCGTTACTATGTTGTTTTTATCGATGACTGTACTCGATTCAGCTGGATGTTTCCTTTGAAACATAAATCTGATTTTTTTGATACATTCATCAACTTCCAAAATTACATTACCACACAATTTTCAGCAAAACTAAAATCATTTCAATGTGATGGTGGGACTGAATTTACCAATACCAAGTTTCGAAATCATTTACAATCTCATGGTATTGTTCAGCGTCTAGCATGTCCATATACTCCCAGCCAAAATGGTATTGCAGAACGCAAACATCGGCATGTTACCGAAACAGGCCTTACTCTTATGTTTCATGCTCGTCTACCAGTATCCTTTTGGGTTGAGGCATTCTCTACGGCAGTTTTTCTCATAAACCGACTCCCTTCACCGTCTCTTGGTGGTAAGACTCCTTATGATCTACTGTTTGGTAAGAAACCTGATTATTCCATGCTTCGCACCTTTGGATGTCTTTGCTTTCCTTATTTACGTGATTATTCACCACATAAATTATCTCCAAAATCTGCTCCATGTGTCTTTTTAGGTTACAGTACCCTTCATAAGGGTTTTCGATGCTTCGATCGACAAACACATCGTGTCTATGTCTCTCGTCACGTAAAGTTTTTCGAAACTGTTTTTCCCTATATCGATGGTTCTGTCACTAACATGTCATCCACCAATGACTATAGTACTTTCTTTGAATGTGCAGAATGTGTGTCTAGTCCTTCTCTTTCAGCTAGTGACTCTGTCATCTCACCATTATCATCCAGTTCCTCATGTTTGCCTTGCAGTGACAATCTAGAGCCATTGTTTCCCATTTCTACAGACTCCTCCACTCCACTGTCTGTTCCCTCTTCTTCCAATGTAGCCTTGCCACCTCTCGAGTCTTCCCAACCTTCTCTACTCACTAACAGCCATCCTATGGTTACTCGAGGGAAGGCTGGTATCGTTAAACCACGAGTCCAACATGCTATGATCGTTTGCTCTTCTTTGCAGCCCTTTCAGACTCTGCTTGCACTCAAGGAGCCACGAGGCTTTAAATCAGCTGCCAAAAATCCTGAATGGTTGTCTGCTATGGACTCTGAAAATTCAAGCCTTGCAGAGGAATGACACTTGGACTCTGGTACCCCGTCCTGCATCACACAATGTGGTTGGCTGCCGATGGATTTTTAAGACCAAGCTTCGATCTGATGGATCAATTGAGCGTCATAAAGCACGTCTCGTGGCTCAAGGGTTTTCTCAGATTAAGGGTCTTGACTTTGATGACACATTCAGTCCGGTTGTTCGCCCAGCTACAGTTCGCCTGATTCTCTCATTGGCACTTACATCTGGCTGGCGTTTACATCAGCTTGATGTTAATAATGCATTTCTCCATGGCCTCCTTCATGATGAAGTCTACATGGAACAACCTCCAGGCTATACTGATCCTTTGTTTCCTCGGCATGTTTGTCGTCTCAAACGAGCACTATATGGCTTGAAACAAGCACCTAGAGCTTGGTTCCATCGCTTCAGCTCTTTTCTGCTACAGATTGGGTTTCTTTCCAGCAAAGCTGACTCATCATTATTTGTCTATCACACTACTCTTGGGATAGTTTATCTACTCCTCTATGTTGATGACATTGTAATTACTGGCAGTAACACATCTCTAATTCATCAGTTTATTGCTTCTCTTTCCAAGGAGTTCTCACTGAAAGACTTAGGTGTTCTTCATTATTTTCTTGGTGTTGAAGTTCAGCCTACTGCTCAGGGTCTCCTCCTCGACCAAAAAAAGTATGTTATTGATCTCTTGCAGCGAGCTTCCATGGTTGATGCCAAGCCAATCTCTACACCCTTTGTTGTGGGACAACATTTGACAGCTGAAGGAACTTTGTATACTGATCCTACCTTGTTTCGTTCTTTGGCCGGTGCACTACAATACCTGACAATCACCAGACCTGATTTGTCATTCAGTGTTAATTCCATTTGCCAATTTATGCACTCTCCAACAGAGGATCACTTTCGTGCACTTAAACGCATTTTACGATATATTAAAGGCACTGTTCACTATGGTCTTCAGCTGTAGAAACAATCTACTCATGCACTTCTTGCTTATTCGGATGCTGACTGGGCCGGTTGCCCTGACACTCATAGATCTACCACTGGTTATGCAATCTTTCTTGGTTCCAATTTAATTTCATGGTCTTCCAAGAAACAAAGCACTGTCTCGCGATCCAGTGCAGAAGCTAAGTATCGCTCCTTAGCTGTCGCAACTGCTGATATTGCTTGGATTGTTCAAATACTCAGAGACCTTCATGTTACATTACCAGCTTCCCCCACTTTGTGCTGTGACAATCAAAGTGCCATCTTCATGGCTGGTAATCCTGTTACTCGTCCACGGTCCAAGCATATTGTCATTGACTACCATTTTGTCCGTGAGCTTGTTGCTAATGGATTTCTGAAGTTACAATTTGTTCCCTCTTCCCTGCAGCTTGCTGACTCTCTTACAAAAGGTGTGTCCAAACCGCAATTCTTTCTCTTTCGAAACAAGCTTCGCGTTCTTCCGTCTCCCACGCTTACCTTGCAGGGGGATGATAAGAGTTATCCAGTATAACAATTGTACTTAGCTTAGAATTCATTGTATCTATCAGTTTGTTCACGTGTACTTATCCAATCCTATTATATAGGACTCCTGAGCTGTAACTCTGTTATATAATGCCAAGACATCTCCTCTCATTGTTAAGTAGATTTTACAGCCGTATTACACAATCTGTCTAACACTTTTATAAACCATGTTGTCTGGTTTGTTCATTGCAGGGCCTTGCATAAGATGTTTTATATTTTTGGCCCAATCTTGCATTTGTGTGTAAGAACTAATGACTGACCATTGGCAAATGGCACCCATAGTACTCTGAGCGGCCATTGTTGCTTGAGGTGGAAACCTGCAACTGCTTGTATGAAACAACCATGCCATCGTTAGTTGTATCTTATCCATAGTTTTGAAATCCGGTTCAGCCTGACAGCTCGACCCGGGACCTGGCTAATCCGGGACTGGAACTGGATCAAGTAATAAAGGAAGAAAAAATTTGGTGTGGCCTGGCTGACTTGGTAGGTTGACCCGGTAAGACCCGGTTAAAATCCGGCTGCAAACCCGTTAACTTTTTTTTTATCTTTTACTAAAACGATGTCGTTTTAATTTTTTTTAAAAAAAAATTAACTCGGCAATGGTCAAGACCTAGTGGCCGGTCAAAACCCAGAACCCGGGTCTTGAAACTATGATTCCATCTATTGCTCTATTTTCTTATAGCTTACACTATCACTTCGATCTGCACTTTGTAGAAGAATGTTTGATCTGATTAAGGATTCAGTTTCATGCGGGAACTGTGCATCTGATGCTGGAAAAAATAGATGTATGATTGATGGAATCACTATTTATGATTGCTTAGCAACTTTGAGCGATTCATAGGCGTTGACTATAAGTTGATGTACAGGAAGGAGTTCGAAGATGTTCTGTTAAGCATTTTGTGCTTGCGATTTTACACCTCTTATTTTCCCTTTTTCGAGTGATGGTATGTTTTTTAAAATTTTTATTTTTATTTAAATATATATTAAAATATTTATTTTTTAAAAAATATTTTTTAACATTAGTACATTAAAATTATAAAATATTAATTTGGTATTTTATTTAAAAAACATTTTTAAAAACAAATAAAAACAAAAGCATCATTACTCTCGAAGACACCTAATTTCAACTTCCTTCTGCTTAGTTGCACAATTTTGTTTTGATCTTATTTAGTTATTCGCACTAATTTCTAGACGTTGGGATCTGTATATTTTTGCGCAAGGGAGACCCTTTTAAATATTTATAAATAAAAGTTGGAGTAACCCTCTCAATTTAAAATTTAAGTGCCATGCCATCAAATGACGAAACAAATGATGGAAGGTGGATGGAAATACTTGATTGAAAATTAAAAAAAGAAGGTATATTCAATGAAAAAAATTTAAATTCATGTACTCAATTAAAAAAATCTGCAGAATTGGTTTATTAATAGTGCAATTATTTCAATTTAGAAAATACAATAAACAAAATTCTGCTAGGAAAAAAGGTACTATATAAGTTTTTTTATTATATCAAAATATATATTATAATATCAATATTTATTATAATATTTTTTTATATCATTTTTGCTAGTACATGTTTTCTTCTTTATTTTTAATTTATTAGTACAATTACATAAAGATTGAATACAATTTATTATATGATAATAATAATAAAGATATACAAAACAATCTTAATTGTATTTTTGTTAGATAAATTAAGCAATGTCCATCACGTCGATATGATAAGTATATTTAAGATAATGTTTGATTATTATTATTATGGAATAAAAAATACAGAGATGATGAAGATAGAAAAAACAATATAAAAAATGAAGATAGATTTTTTTTTTATAATGGTATGATTTTTTTAATCCGGTTTAGTTATGGTAAACAAAACAAAATAAAATACAATAAAAAGTCTATTTCACCCTTGATATGTATTATTGTCCAACTTGCTTGTTTAGGAAAAATAATTAAATACTTTTTTTACTTTATTTTTTAAAATGTTGAATTTAATAATATTATAATAACTATAGTTATAAAATCAAAATTGGTTTGATAGATTGATTCGGAATAGGGTTGATCCAGGGTCTAGACGGATCCAGGTTTAAGAAAAAATAGACTCAGGATTGACTCACCTTCACTTAATAAAAAACTTGGGTCAATCTAGGATAAAACATGGGTCAAAAACCCATTAAGATTTTTTAAAATTCTTTTTGGTCAAAACAAAGGTGCTTCACTTATTCATTTGTTTTTTAAAATTAACCAGATTGACCCTCATGATATGTGATGCAAACCTTATCTCGGGTTAACTTTTAAGTTGGATTTTAAAACTATGATAATAACACTTGTATTCATACATTGACTCGAGTCAACTCAACTTAACCCTCTCAACTGGTGATTTGAGCCTTACCCCTGTCGACTCTCAAATTGAGTTTTAAAATTATGATAATAATAATTTTTATCTTTATATTCCCGAGTCAACCCAGGTTGATCTTCTCAATTCATGACTCGGACCTTGTCCTAAATTGACCTCCTAATTGAGTTTTAAAATTATGATAATAATAATTTTTATCCATATGTTGCTCGGGTCAACCTAGATTAACCCTCCCAACTCGTGAATCGAGCCTTATCCCATGTCGACCCCTGATTCAGATTTTGAAACTATGATAATAATTATTTTTTTATGTTAACATGAGTCAATGGTCAACCCCACTCGTGACATAGGCATTGTCTTGGGTTGATCTTTAAATCGAGTTTTAAAATTATGATAATAATTATTTTTATTCTTGCTTTGACTCGGGTTAACCGAGTCAACTTGACATGTGACCTAGACTTTACTCCAGAAAAACCTCGAGTTGAGTTTAAAACTATAATAATAATTGTTTTTATCCTTAAATGTCTTAGTTAGATAATTTTTTAATTGAAAGTTTTTTACAATAATATTTTATAAATAAAAAATAATAATTATTATCTCTAGATATATGTCATATTTGTAACTCATGTTTTTGGAGCATAAAAATCCACTCCAAAATTAATTCATAAACATTTTTATTTTTATTTCTGTCTTTTTAACCAAATATTTTTTATATTCACTATCTCTGTCTTTTATGTAAAAAAGATATTAATCAAGAATTATATATATATAAGGCCTATAGTTCTTATAGTTCTTAGGAGGAGTTTGATATATCAAACTTTTAAATGCTTTTCAAAAATATTTTTGTTTTGAAAAAAATATTAAATTTATGTTTTTAATGTTTTCTAATGGTTTTGATATATTTACATATATATAAAAAAATCATTTTGATACAAAAAAAAAAAACTAGAAAGGGGTGGTGAAATCACTGTTCTATTAGACATATTTTACTGTGGAAGAAAATAGTGAATTTACCTCTTTACCCTTTTAATATAACTTTGGCTGGAGGTTTAGGGCATGATTGTCTTTTCAATTGGGAAATTTCAGCATTTTTAAATTGTCTAAGGGTGATATAGGTATTTACTTTAAATTTGCACATTAAATTATCAGAAATACCCTTAAGATTAATGCATTGTTTGGTGTCATTAAAAGATAGATTTGTATTTTTACTTATAAAGTGCACAATAAAATAATCAGTTTAACCTTATATACTACTTTGGCTAGCTAGGAGGGGTGTTTTCATCTCATCCTTTTTATTTGCACAATAAAAATACCTCTTTGCCCATGTGTTTTTATTTTTTATGCCTTAGATCTGAGTGTATTTTGGTTATTGTACTATTGTTTTTTTTTTGTTATTGGATGAAGTGAGGGTTAGTTTTGTCATTTTAAAAAATAAAGATTATTTTAAAAAGTTTGTGGTTGTGAACATGTTAGTTGCTTTGTTGTCCTTGGACAACATGTGCGGTTGATTTTGGAAACAAAAATTTTTATTTTGAGGTGTTATTAGATTCATCTCGGTATTTTCTCCATGTCGGAGCTCCAGTTTGACTTAGGCGACCATTTCTTATTTTCTTCTTTTTTCCTTCTCTCTCCCTCGATTCTTGCACCTTAACCTGCAATCTCTCAAACCAACCTTTTAGTTTCTCTTTGTTTTTTTTTTATTTTTTGTCCATGATCTATTGATTGATATTTTTTTTATTTTGAAATAACTAGTGAAAATTTAAGTGTTTTCAGTTTCATCCTCATTTTTTTAAAATTTGTCTGATTTAGTCTTGTTATTTTAATTACTATTTATGTTATATGAGATATTTTTATTGTGTAACTTTTTGATAACTTCACTCTCGATTATTGTTTTTCCTATCAAATTTTATCTTTATTCTTTTGATTGTTTTTTTTTTTTGCTTTGCTAAATTTTTTTAGTTTTGTTTTTTTTTATACTTAATTATATCATTTAACATTGAGTTGATTTGGACTTGAGTTTCTTAGCTAATTCCATTTTAAAATTTCACGGATTCTAGTGTGGAAAATTAATTCAGAGTTATGTCTTGTTTTTGTCATTCTCTTTAGCTAGTGGTTTTTTTTTTGTTTATTAGAGATAAGTTTTGTGTTTTTTTATACGCTTTTTACATCTTTTGTTTTATTTTTTGGCTAGGTTATTTGATGTCTTTTTATATTTCATTCTTTGTTAAATATATTTTATTAGAATAATTTATTTTTTAATTAAATAGAATTAATTAATTGAATACAGAAAAATACTCACTGCATTATGTGTTCTTCGATTTGCTTTTACATGGCATTGCTTTAATGAACTATGCAACTTCTTTTCAATGTCATCTTGCATTTTTTTATAGTAGAGTTTGAACCAACTTATAAAGTTTTTTTTAGGCGATGTCAACAAGAGTGTGACAATAGTGTAACAGTTGGTCTTTAATAATTTTTTTTCTCTCTTTATATTTATTCATTTATTTATCAATGACATTTTTTATTTATTTATTATTGTCAAATGTTTTTTTACGGTTTGTTTTTTTATTGTTGCCTTCAGTTTATATCAAATTAATAATTTAACCAATTTTATTTGATATAGACAAGATAATGAATCAAATATCAAGGATTTTTTTTTCTTCTTTTGAAATATTATTGACCCGTGATGGAGGGTGGAATTTTAGTCTAGCTAATCTTCCATTCATGGTGGGATGAACTATCTAACTATTTTATGAAAAGGTTAAAAAAAGTAACAATAAAAATGAATTTAGTTTTATTATTTTTATTGTGATAATATCTTAAACTAACCTTTATAATTTTTATCCAAGAAGAAGAAAAGAGTTAACAAAAAAAAAAAACATTGATGATAAATTAATTTGGATTTACGAAAGAAGTACCCATTAGATTATTATTATTATCTCTTAGGTTGACACAATTCTCTAAACAGCTTACAAAGGCGGAAGCGATTGGAGAAAACACAAAAAAGAAGAGACAAGAGATACCTGAGAGAGAGAGAGAGAGAGAGAGAGGCCTGCGTGCTGGTCTGCTACAAAGATAAAGCAGAAAATCTTGAGTAAGAGAAGCGAATCGTTGATATTTCTCTTGGGTTTTGTTTTCCTTCGTGCACAGCTGCTAGTCGGTTGTTATTATCTGCTTTGCTGCGCGGCTTTGTTTTGTTGCTGAAACTAGGTTTGCGAACTCACTCACTGTTTGATCTGTTATTAATCATCTCTATGTTCGATTTTCTAATTATTTTTCGAATCTTGAAAATGGGTATTTTTAGGTTTTGTGATTTTTAGTTCTATTCATGGTAATGGGTATCTGATTCCTGTCATGTTTTTTCAAGATACCTAGGTTTAAGTACTAAGATTTACGTTCTGTTGGCTATTTAACGACATGGGTACTAAGTAGTTTGCTGCTTTGCTACTTCTGTGCTATGTAGTGCTTTGCTTTTTCCATGAAGATCTAATATAGGTGGTGTTGTTATTTTGTTTATTTATATAGGTGGAGATAAGGGGGTTTGTTTAAAAGGTATATGTTTTGTTGAATCTAGTGGCTAGTGAGCAAATGGATTACGAAGAAGAGGAGAAGATGCAATATCAGGGAAGTGGTGCCATTCCTGCGCTTGCAGAGGAAGAGATGGGAGAAGATGATGAGTATGACGATCTATACAATGATGTCAATGTTGGTGAGAATTTCTTGCAGATGCATGGTTCGGAAGCGCCAGCCCCACCTGTTACAGCGGGGAATGGAGGATTCCAAGCTCGAAATGCTCATGAATCAAGAGTTGAAACTGGGGGTTCACAAGCACTTGCTATCACTGGGGGTGGGCCTGCAGTTGAAGGGATATATTCTAATGCTAAGGCTCATTTTCCAGAGCAGAAGCAGGTGGCAGTTGGTGTTGAAGCACAGGATGTAGGGCCTGTTGATGGATCTTCTGTTGCTCAGAAAGGGAGGGTTATAGAGATGAGTCATGATGTTCAAGTTCGAAACATGGGATTTCAGAAATCAACACCAGTGCCCCCAGGTATTGGAGTTGATCCTTCTGATATGAGTAGAAAAAATGCTAACGATCCTGAACCTTTGCCAATTACTGGCAGTGCAGGTCCTCGAGGTCCTCCACAGATGCAAGTTAATCAAATGCATATGAGTGCAGATGTTAATCGCCCTGTGGTTAATGAAAATCAGGTCCGGCCACCTATAGAGAATGGTTCTACCACGCTTTATGTTGGGGAATTACATTGGTGGACCACTGATGCAGAGCTTGAGAGTTTTGCATCTCAATTTGGAAGGGTCAAAGAGATTAAATTCTTTGATGAGAGGGCTAGTGGTAAGTCTAAAGGCTATTGCCAAGTTGACTTCTATGAAGCAGCTGCTGCAGCAGCATGCAAAGAGGGAATGAATGGTCATGTTTTCAATGGACGACCTTGTGTTGTGGCTTTTGCTTCTCCACAAACACTAAAGCAGATGGGGGCTTCTTACATGAACAAAACCCAGGGTCAGCCTCAGACCCAGTCTCAAGGAAGGGGGTCTATGAATGATGGTGCGGGAAGAGGTGGTAATGCGAACTTTCAAAGTGGAGATGGAGGAAGGAACTATGGAAGAGGTGCTTGGGGAAGGGGTGGGCAGGGAATTCTCAACCGAGGACCTGGGGGTGGACCAATGAGGGGAAGAGGTGCCATGGGTCCCAAAAACATGGCTGGGAATGTTGCTGGAGTTGGAAGCGGTGCCAATGGTGGAGGGTATGGACAAGGCCTTGCAGGTCCTGCATTTGGTGGGCCTGCCGGTGGAATGATGCCTCCCCAAGGTATGATGGGTGCTGGATTTGATCCACTATACATGGGGCGAGGGGGTGGTTATGGGGGTTTTGCTGGTCCTGGTTTTCCTGGCATGCTTCCTTCATTTCCTGCTGTTAATTCAATGGGACTTGCTGGGGTGGCTCCACATGTCAACCCAGCTTTTTTTGCCCGAGGAATGGCACCTAATGGGATGGGAATGATGGTTTCCTCTGGAATGGATGGACCTAATCCAGGAATGTGGTCTGACACAAGCATGGGAGGATGGGGAGAAGAGCATGGTCGAAGAACAAGGGAGTCAAGTTATGATGGTGATGAGGGTGCTTCTGAATATGGATATGGAGAGGGGAACCATGAGAAGGGAGCTCGGTCAAGCGGTGCCTCTAGAGAAAAGGAACGGGGTTCTGAGCGTGACTGGTCGGGTAATTCTGATAGGCGTCACCGTGATGAGAGGGAACAAGACTGGGACAGGCCAGAAAGGGAGCACAGGTACAAGGAAGAAAAAGATAGTTACCGTGGCCATCGGCAAAGAGAGCGTGACTCGGGTTACGAGGATGATCGGGATAGAGGGCACTCTTCTTCAAGAGCTCGGAGCAGATCCCGTGCGGCTCCAGAAGAAGATTACAGGCCTCGAACAAGGGATGTAGACTATGGCAAGAGGAGACGCCTACCATCAGAGTGACAACACTATGCTATTCATCCTCCTAGGATGGTGCAGAGGGTGTCTTCTTGGGAGAGGAAGTAAGTTCTACTTGTTTGGATTGGGAGGGGAGAATAGCTAATCTCTTACTTCGTTACTGCATTACCTGAACTCTATTAGCTGAACACCTGAAACTTAGTATTTATGTGCTTTAAAACATTAGTAACTGTTTGTAGGATGGCTAATGTGGATATTCCTTGTGGGGTTGGACTAAAATAACCCACAGCTGAGCATCCCATTGGGTTTATGTCTTTCCTGAATCTTCTGTTTGAGTGCTTGTTGTCTTGATATGCATGAAACTTTCTTCTCTATGGGATTGTTTTAGATAATGGCTAGCATACTGTCTATCATTTTGATATTTTTTTTGTTGCTTATGTGAAAGCTTCAGGCTTTGCTAGATGTCTATAATAGTGCAAAGTTAAGAGTGCCATGATTCAGCACTATTCACTTCAAAGTTTTTGGTGGCGGATTTTTTATTCACAGTTAGTGGACATTACATCACTGCTTATTTTTTAAGCCTCTGGCCATGAATTTGGCATGATTTATGGGCCATCTTCTGTTTTTCAAGTAGCTAGATTGTATCTCATGTTTTTCAAACTTGCTTGCGGTCATTCACTTCATTGCATCAATTATTTTTCTAGTATTATTTTGTGTAGTGGTGTCATCATTGATGGTTGCTAGCATGGTCCTTGGAAGACATTTTGCCTTTGATGTCGATCTCTGCACACTGCTAATTTACATGCCTTAAGAAACAGCACGGTCCTCCCATTACCTCTTTATTCTTTGTCCAGAACCTTTTTGTAGTATTTTTGAAGAGGAAAAAGGGTCAATGTTGAATCTATTATTTTCAAGCTTATGGTATCCTGTCTTTTTAAGTTCAACAACTTAGGAAAAACAAGTCATGTGAATATTTGATGTTCTAGCTGTGGAAGATAGACCATTGGTAGTTCCAAGCTAGTTGATGTTTTTGCTCTCATTTTAGGTTCAATTTAGTAAGTAGTAACAGTAATGGTGTTTCTACCTATTGCTATTTTTTTTTTTTGCTCAACACATATTGGCTAAGTGAATTACTTGCTTTTTCTTGGCATTTAAGGTTCAACTGTAGGTTGTAATGGATTGCTATGATGGTCCTTTTCAAGACCTAAATTTTGAGCTTAACAGTTTTTTGTGTACATTTAGGGTTGCAAAACTTCTCATTTCGTTGTTCTTGGGTTTTGATATGCTTTCAAGCCTTTCATTGAGGGTTCAATTGCATTGATTCATTCTGCTGTTTCTTCTTCTTTTTTGATACTCTTCATTTTTTCTTATTTCTCTTTGAAGTTTCCATAAGCAAAATTTTGGGTAGCAATGTAATGTAATGGAAGAAGGAAATGATAGCTATTTTGCTTAATTACACATTCATTCATCCATTGCGTTGCATTATGTTATCTTGCATTCAACCAAGCCTATCATAATTTCTTCAGTTTATGGTTACTGTTTCAAACTGTGACCGCATGCCAAATATTAAACTGCTCCTTAGGATAGTAGTTCTGCATATGGAAATATGTCTACCAATACAACAATTGTAATCCTGATCCCCATGTACCTCTTCTGGTTGAGGCTCATTTATCTCTGTTTTAATGTACTTGATTTGTTTTCATATTTTACCTTTGTAGTTCTGATTTGTTCAACTTACAACTGTAGGAAATTGGCAGATTTGGCTGGTTTAATCTAAACACTACAATAGTGCATGAATAATTTTGTCTTTGTCTGTCATAGAAGTCTGACATAGGATAGGGCAGTGAAAAATTGGACTAGGGAACAGTTGAATTTGATTGATTTGCTTCAGAATATGCAATGCTCATTCTAATATATTTGGGTGGTAGAGGTAAATTCTATAGTGGTGTCTTTTGACTCATTAATTTCTTTTAACATGCCTATTGACATAAGGGTTCTGCCTTTATCATCCATCCAGGGAGTGGACTGGGCAACTCTCTGTTTTCATGATTGATCAATTTGTGATGTCTGGGGAAGATGTGTTAGATTGAGCAGCTTCATTGGTTCCTTCCATAATGGTTTTCGACTCCAAAGTTTGCAAAAGAAGTCTTGATATTTTTGGCTCTATTTCTTTCCTCAAGCATCATTTAGGAATCTTCAAATAATGCTCCTGCGATGATATGTTTAGAATGAGTTGTATTTGTGGAGCTGTAGAATATAGAATGGGATGTCTGTGACAAGTTTTGGGATGTGAGCATCATGTTTATATTTTGTAAATCACTAGACACCACTCCCTTCTGTAAATGAATATATGTATTAGGTCCATAGCATAGCCTCCTCACTTGTTTATTTGACCATAGCTCTTCTTTGAGCTTGTAAAAAGCCTTGTACTGATGTTGAGGCTCTTTTTTGTACATATTTGATTGCCTGCAATTCGTCATCCTATCTGATGTCAGAAGGGTCAGAGATGAGCTAAGGCTGTATATTGATGAGTAGCCGTTTCCACTGTAACAAAGTAGAATCTAGCCCCCAACCCCCCTGGAATTGAGTTTATGTCACCAGTTCCTTGTATATTGTAGTTCTGATGAATCTTTTGTTGTATATACCCTTCTTTTCTGGTTTTTCATTAGGATGTAGAGTTTTTCATATGATGTTTATTAGATTTTCGGTCTACAATATTCTTGTAATTTGAATACAAGGACAGGCACAGATCTTGAAGGTGCACACTCAGTGTTTTGATGAGTACTGCTTTCCTGACCTGGACAATTGCCACAGCTGTATCAACTTTGCTGTTGTAGGCATCTTGTAATTTTTCTGGTCCCTTTTATGCACTTTCTTCACCTTTTGTTTTTCTGTTCATGATAGTATGTAATGATTTGTTTTTATATCAACTGCACAGCTGTGGTTGTAAATTTGATATCATTTTGTATTGGGCTTTATTATTAAATGCTTGATCTGTTTAGTGCAGTTGTTTCATTTAGGAATTTTACATGTGATATGGGGTAGTTTTGTGGGGAGAGGAAAAGGGGATAGCTGGGTTGGCATCCATTCTCTCCTTCGTAATTTTATGCTATTGATGGAAGATTGCATTAAGAATCTTGACGTTTTCCAGTTGCTCAAAGTGTTGGGGCATTTTGTTGGAATTTTTTGTTAGTATTTCGGTTATCAAACGTGTCCAGCGTAAGTATTATCTTAGCCTCGTATTGTTCTGAGTGGAAATTTATACCAAACGATAGCCGCATGCATTTGTTTGAACAGTTTATTCTTTTCTTCCTTTTGTTCATTTGTTCTGCGGGGGATGGAGAAGGTGTTACCTGGAGAGTTGAGCTTTGTTCTGTGCAAAAACTGAGAGGAGCATTGCCATATTGCTGTGCATTCCCTTTCCACGCACTTTTGTGTTTGGAGGTAGTTTTGCCTGTTCTCTGAAAATTTAATCTATTTTCCTCGTGTGCCTGGATGCATCTGTGCTTTTCCTTTTGCGTTTTAGCCAAGGCTAACACCTTTTTTATTTTTATTTTTATTTTTTTCCATGTTTGGTTTGTTCCAGATTTATTGTATTATTACAATATAGAAATATTGTATATCGTGTTCTCTTAAAATATCCTTCCATTTGCTAGATGGTACCTAGCCATCTGATCCCTTCTATAACCTTGAAGCCGATGCCTGGTCTTTTCTTGCCTTAGTTACTTGCAGTTAGGTTCTGACCTGATTAACATCTTGTAACCAATGCCTGGTCCTTTCCGGGGTTTGCAATAATGATTGTAGATCCTCGCTTAAAATTAGGTATGGAATTCTCTTTCGGTCCAGCCAATGAGTAATCACATGTTAACTAAGGCGCTGTCATGGAATTTTTTTAAAAATTAATTGTTTATGTTTTTAAATTAATATAATATATATTAATGTCAAAATTAATATTTTGATATATCTAAAGTATATTTAAAATATATTTGTTGGACCAATATCATATGCTTCAGTATGAGCTTAGATTACATGATTGATCAGGTCGGTTTTGATCAAATCACTTTCTAGAGCATTTTTTTTCCTTTAAATGATTCGAGGCCTGAACGGTAAGAGGCATCCTCAGCTTGTAAGCTAAGAGAGTCGCATCATGATCTACCAAGGGAAAGCCGTCATTCTCCTAATCATATTTTCTGTGATGGTAAGAGTCTAACTTGGCCTAGTTTGGCTCCCTGTTTCATATACTAGGTAGCATAGTTTTGAAACCCGATCTGGTCCGACAAGTTAACCTGGGATCCGGTTGACCCGTGACTGGAATGAGCCGAGTTGAAAAAAAAAATAGGGGAAGGAAAAACCCGGTGTAACCCAGTTAAAAACCCGGTTATAACTAGTTGGCTTTTAATTTTTTAATAAAACAATGTCGTTTTGATTTTTTTTTTAAAAGGGCTAAACAGGATGGTTCGGTTAAAATTTAAAACCCAGATCTTAGACCAGGCCAGGTCTGAAAACTATGCTAGGTAGGAAAATGGCAGAAGGTAGGAAATCGAAAACTAACTACCCTCCGTGGAGAATTCCTTCATGTTCAATGTAATTGTCTGCGAACTGGGGATCCGCAACATCCTGAAAATGCAGTGAAATGTACCTACGCTTGTTTGTTCCATTCTCAGTTCTCGTAAGAGGAACCGAAAAACAGTTTTGTTGTTTCCAATGCCATGGCCGGAAAATGGAGTTAGGAAGGTGTAAATGATTGATTAGGTCCAAATTTTCTTCAACCAGTACTATAATGGCTTAGATTCGTAGGTGTATGCGCAGAGGTTGTCCACCAACCCAGAGCTAACTACTTACCAGCAAGGGTCCCTTGCATCGAGTTTGAAAAGAAAAATGAAGAATCTGCATCAATGCGTGTTTAATACACCAAGGAAGAACATGATTCCACTAATCAATATATATATATATATATATATATATATTATATTTTGTGGAGATTGATACATCAAGCTCATGATCTGGTGCAATATTGGTGGTTACAATATAAATAGATAGACATCGATGGCAAGAAACCCTCCCCCTTGCACAGAAAGTTGGGATACATAAATCTTTTACGTATACTACACAATATAACTTAGCTTAGAAGAAGAGGTAGCCAGCAACAGCGGCAACTCCTGTAATGGCAGAGAACTTGAGGGCAGCGGAATCACTTTTGGGTGATCCAGAAGGTCCCCCAGCTGCTTCAACACTTCCCATTGGTCCTGGAACAACGGCGTCACCACCAGAGGGTGCAGCAGCATCATCAGTGCCGATAAAATCATCGCTCAAAGGTGCTTCTGCCGGCACGACAGTTGTGGAAGGAGCAGGTGCTTCTGCTTGCACGACAGTTGTGGAAGGAGCAGGTGCTGCTGCTGCTGATGCCAACCCAACAATGGCAGAAAAGACAAGAGCAAGAACAATCACTTTGCTTGCCATTTTGTTTCAATCTTCTTGTGGGATAACTCGATTGAATGAGAATGCAGATGTTCTCTAGCTAGCTACGGGGGATAGAGAAACTCTGCAATGATGGAGGAGGGATTTGCTTAGAAGGTGCTTTGTATATATATATACAGTCGTTTGGTTATGGAGACAAAGCTGTGTGGATGCTAATCACTAATTGTTAATAAACTTGTAATTCGGTAAGATTGCTGCGGGGAGTGAGGAAAACCACACGTAGCCTCGGGAGTTATTGGCTGTTCAAGTTGAATAAACACCTAGGATTTCCCATAATTAGAGAATTAGTAGGGAAAATTTGTTAATTAGGCTACTCATCTAATTTTAGTGATTCCATAGTTGCCTTACAAAGTTTGACATGGATGTTCTGATCTTGCATTTTGCAGGGAACCTCTGTTTTTCTAGATTCTATTGCTTTGTTTTGAAGCAAATTATATATATATATATATATATATATATATATAATTTGATGCTTAATTTTAAAAAGTAGCAGGTGATTTTTATAAAATTATTTTAAGGATATATTACTTTTCACTTTAAAAAACATGGGAAGTGATGTTCTTTTTTAAGATAGAAAACTTTTTTATTTTATTTGAAATAAAAAAATAACCTTGAGTATTTTAAAATTAACCACCTACAATTCTTTTTGTTTTATATATAGTAATTAACTAGTATTTAATTATATAGTTAAAATTTTAAAATTAAGTAATCTCAATTATTCCTTACGTGCGTTATATCTTAACTTGTATGGATCTTAATTAAATTACTTAGTATTTCTATTTATAGAAAAAATAATAATTATGTAAAGTTTTGATTATTTTTTACTTATATTATTTTATGATAGTTGTGTATTTTTCAAATAAGGATTTTTTTTAAAATGATTATTTTAAAAAAATTGTTTAATTTAAGTCATGTACTTAATAGTAATTTTAATTTAAATACTTTTACTAAAATTATAGTACAGTAGTTTACTATCAAATAATTTTTTGTGTTTAATTTTACAACACAAAACAATAGTTTTTAGGAGTTAAACAAACTCTTAATAATAAAATATTTTAATTATTTAATAGAAGTCTTACCTGCAATGTACCCGATTGTGTAATTGTTCTTGAGAGGATGCTAGGGGGACTAATAGTTAGATACAAACCTTACCTGTGATGTATCCAGTTGCGTGATTGTTCTTAAGATAGTACTAGTTTGGTGCACTTTGATGAGATTTTGTAGTGGATTCTTTGTTATTTCTCTTCGTTCTGGCATATATAACTTATAAGTACTATGAGATTGCGCTAGGTATTTTAATTATTTTCTTTGAATTTTGCTGGATTCAAGAGATTGCAGATGAATTTTACGTCTGAGATTGATTAAGATAGTCATACTTTATATATATATAAACATGCTAATCGTAAACACGTAAAATTGCCAAATCCAAGTTATATGTGTCTGACAAGCTTTCCAAACACTACCAAGGTGGGTCTGGTATGCTTGTTTGATCCAACCATAATGGTTCGAACAAGCTTACAATACTCAACTAAAGTAGTCTGTTAGGCTTGCCAGATCCAAACAAGAAGGTGGTTCTGGCAAGCTTGCAAGATCCAACCAAAGTAAATCTGGGTGTGCACCCATAAGCCTTGAGGCTAGCAAGCTAGCCACACTCATGCATCCCATGCGTCTTGGATTTGGCATGGTTGTCAAACCTAAGACACTTGGACCTAACTTATTATTATTGATGTTGGTTTTTTTTATTATTATTTTTATTATTGTTAATATTATTAATAAAATTTTTAAAAATACTATTATTGAAAAAATTATAAATTTGATTTGAATGGTAAAATTAAAAACTATTATTATTTTTTTGTTGTTTTTTTTTGTATTATTATTATTAGGTCGCCTGGGGTTTAGCATGGTGTTCACAAATCTAACTTCCAACTACCATTACCATAACAATTTATATTGTTTGTGAATTGGACTGTAGGCCATCTATTTAGAGCTTGTTTGAGATTGTGATAACAGTTGCGGTTTAAGAAGGTGTTTAGGAGTGCTTTTCAAAAGCGCTTTTAAAAAAATTTAAAATTTTTTTATTTTTGTTTGCTTTGAATTAATATGTTTTTTTATGTTTTTAAATTATTTTGATGTGCTGATCTCAAAAA
Source organism: Populus tremula (assembly GCA_964019445.1). Classification (NCBI taxonomy): domain Eukaryota; kingdom Viridiplantae; phylum Streptophyta; class Magnoliopsida; order Malpighiales; family Salicaceae; genus Populus; species Populus tremula. Next base: position 12,327,156 of record CAXHTJ010000018.1, on the reverse strand, counting down.
TGATTTTAAAAAAATAAAAAAAATATTATTGGTATGCTTTTCTGAGTAAAAAGCACTTTGAAAAGCAACAACAACCACTCTCTCAAACACGTTGAAAGTGTTTTTTACTTAGAAATGCTTCAAAATGATATTTTTTATTTTTTTAAAATTATTTTTAAGATTATCGCATCAAAAAAATCTGAATATATATATAAAAAATCTAGCAAAAAAATTAAATTTTAAGGAGTAAAGGCCGGGCACACTTGATAAATTTATTGGGCCAAGGCCTTGTAAGCCCAGGCAAAAAAAACAAGCATCATCAAGTTAGGGCTTTGAAATTTCGGAGGCGCTTCTTCTCACTTCTCTTATATGCTATAACTACTACTAGCTCTTCATTTCACTGAATCACTTCCTTCTACACTCTTCTCGCCTATCACTCTCTCCCTTAGAAACCGAAGAAGTTGGGAAAAGAATCTTCATTTTTTTGCTTGAAACACAGAGAGAGAGAGATGGCGTTAGCGTTCGATGAATTCGGGAGACCATTTGTAATAATAAAAGAACAAGACCAGAAGGTTCGATTGAGAGGTCTCGATGCTCAAAAAGCCAACATTGCTTCTGGTATGGCCGTCTCTCGCATCCTTCGCACCTCTCTCGGTCCCAAAGGTATGGATAAGATGCTCCAGAGTCCCGACGGCGACGTCACCATCAGTCAGTACCCTTCTCTCTTTCTCTCTCAGTTGATTTCGCCACTGAATATAGGGTTTTCTTTTTAAGAAAAAAGTTCAAATTCACTTTGATTTGATTTTTATTAGGGTTTAGGGTTTGTGATTTACTAATTATGGATATGGATTTGTGGAATTAAAATTAGCAAATGATGGTGCTACGATATTGGAGCAAATGGATGTGGACAATCAGATTGCAAAACTGTTGGTTGAGCTTTCGAGGAGTCAGGATTATGAAATCGGTGATGGGACTACTGGTGTTGTTGTTTTGGCTGGTGCTCTTTTAGAGCAGTCTCAGAAGCTGTTGGAGCGCGGGATTCACCCTATTCGTGTAGCTGAGGGTTATGAGACTGCTTCTAGAATTGCTGTGGAGCATTTGGAGAAGATCTCTCAGAAGTATGATTTTGGAGTTAATAATATTGAGCCCTTGGTTCAAACTTGCATGACTACTTTGTCCTCCAAGATGTAAGTTTGGTTCTGCTCTGTTTTTGTGGTATTGCACTTGTCAAACGATTTGCTGTTATGTTCATTGTATCTTCTTTATTGTTGTTTTTGTTATGTTATTGCTACACTAGACTGTTTCTCTTTGTGCATTCCTATTTCTTAAATTTCTTGCGTGTATGTGCAATTCAGTACATTTATGTATCCGGTGATGTAATCTATTATAAACCACAAGTTTCTTAATGAACCTTTGGCTCTGCACCACGATACAGAGTCTTATAATTCTATGCTAGTGGTTTCGATCTTATCTAAAATACCTTTTTGTGTGTTTCCTTTGCTGCCTGTTAATAACTCTATCAAACTGCAAATATGCTTAGAAAGGATGATTTTTTTATTTTTATAAGCACTGCTCTAAATACCTAAACCATCTCATAAAGACCATGGAACACTGAAAATATGGCAAACCAAAGTCACAAGACGAGATGTTTTAGCATGTGTCGCCATAAGCAAAGAGTAGTTGTTTTTAGTATGCGGAATGTAGTGTGATGACTGTCCAGATGATTCAGAAATATTCCTAGTTTTGTAGTAATGATAATTGCCATATACTTCATAGTTTTTTCACACCTATCTATGTTTCCCTTTTCCATAAATATTCTAAGCTGTTTTTAGGTCTTCTTCCCTCATGCATATGTATGGAGCACTGTCATAGCTGAGTTTAGGTTTTTTCAACTTTAAATCTCCACTGAGGTCTGTAGTTTTGGTATCAAATTAGGGATCGGAAAGATGAGTGTACAGCTGTGCATTAGCTGGATTTTTGAGTAGTTGAATCGTGTGTGTTGCAACCCATTCTCTATTAAAGGTGTTTTGACTTCGAATTTGGGCATGCTAGGAAGATGAGTGCTATTTGAATGCCTTTACTACTAGACTCATGCTATGCACTGTGATTATTACATGTCTCTTTGTTTTGCAGTGTGAATCGGTGCAAGCGCAGTTTAGCAGAGATTTCAGTTAAAGCAGTTCTTGCTGTTGCAGATTTAGAGAGGAAAGATGTTAATTTAGATTTGATAAAAGTTGAAGGGAAAGTAGGAGGCAAGTTGGAAGATACTGAACTGATATATGGGATACTTGTTGACAAGGAAATGAGTCATCCGCAGATGCCAAAGCAAATTGAAGATGCAAAAATTGCTATCCTGACGTGCCCCTTTGAACCACCTAAGCCAAAGACTAAACATAAGGTGGACATTGATACAGTTGAAAAGTTTCAAACCTTGCGCAAGCAAGAGCAGCAGTACTTTGATGTCATGGTTCAGAAATGCAAGGTGGGTTGCAGTTTGTGTAACCATCAATAAATGTTTGACATGACACAATTGTATAAGCTCATCTCTCTTACTGTATATTAAACTTGTCCCTGTACTCATCTCCCCTGTATTTGTTTTCTTTCTCTTGTTTCACCAATTTCTGACTGTTCTTCTATTTTCATCTGGCCAGTATTCAGGTTGTATGAGGTTTTTGATAATATGCTTTTTGGCGGGTTGCTTTTGGAGTTGCTAGGACACTATGTTACTGTCTCTTTATGTGTATGTTGCTTGTAACTATTTTTTGCTTAAATCTGATTCTCAGGATGTCGGCGCAACCTTGGTTATCTGTCAATGGGGGTTTGATGACGAGGCAAATCATTTATTAATGCACAGGAACTTGCCTGCTGTCCGGTGGGTTGGTGGTGTAGAGTTAGAGCTGATAGCAATAGCTACAGGTTCGTGTCAATTAAGCCTCTCTCTAGCTGTTAATATATATGTGTGTGTGTGTGTGTGTGTGGTTATGTATTTGGGTGGAACACTTGCGCATCAATAATATCTATCATTATAAATGAAATGATGGGGTCTTGTTATTTTAGGTGGAAGAATTGTGCCAAGGTTCCAGGAGTTGACACCTGAAAAGCTGGGAAAGGTAAATGTTTCTTATTTACTGGCACTTTTCAATTAGGGAAAAAGAGGTCGGATATAATAGCATCATATATTTTTGTGTTCTCAAACCTGGTTCTAGCCTCTAGAAGAAGATTATTTATCAGTATTTTAGTTGAGTCAGGTTTAAGAATTTAAAGGCGTTCAAACCAATAAGGCAATAAAGATTCCTGCATTTTAGTGACTGGACTCTATTGATTCATGCAATTACCTTTTACATTTCAATCATGGAGCACAGATGACACTGATGTGTTATTCTTCCTTTTCTGTTACTGTTTCATGTGTGAAGGCTGGTTTGGTTCGAGAAAAGGCTTTTGGCACAACCAAAGATAGAATGCTATATGTTGAACACTGTGCAAATTCGAGGGCTGTAACCATATTTATTCGTGGAGGTAAGATTTAGATTATCCATTTAAAATCTTTATTGCAATTGATTTTGTTTTGGCTTGTTATATTGTGGCAACTAACTTTGTTTCTTCAAAATATAATTGTTATTACATGGAGTCTTTTGTATTCATGTTTTCATTCCCCAGTAAATGGGTGACAAACTTTGTGCCTATGGTATATCTTCGCTTTTTTCTTACTGGAAAAGAAGTGTTTATTGCATTGTGAAGTCACTGTTTAAGCTTGATATACATGGGGTGGTATGATTTATATTTGGGATCAACTTGTTTGCTAATTTGAAGTTTGAACTCTATTTCATGTACATGTTTGATGCTCACAAGTCACAGTCTACTTGTATGAAAGCAAGCTAGAGATGATCTCAAAGTCTACAATAGATTTGTTTGAAGATATTGTGCTGCTTTGCTTTGATGGCTCAGTATATTTAATACTGCTCTGAAACTACTCGATTGTGCCCGCTCGCTAACATCTAATTATCATCCAATTCTAGCAGAGAAATGAACTAGTAGAAAGATCTCTTTAAGTGAAGCTTTCATGCAAATTGTGTCGATGCCTCATGTTGTGTGTTGGACCTGTATTTTCTGGTTTTTTTTTCTTGTTATGCTGTTTGGATGCATTCCATTGCTATCATAGATGAATTGCTAAGCTACTCAAGAAAGCAAAGGCATCCTTTGCTCATGTCTGATATCTTGACCTATTGTAGTTTCAAAGGGAGATGTTATGAAAAAGAAGAAGGCAGGGGGGTCCCTGTCTTGAAGTTTATGCAGTTGATCTCATGCAAGGTTCTGGTGTTTTGTGATTACTAGGTAACAAAATGATAATTGAGGAGACAAAGCGTAGCATCCATGATGCGTTGTGTGTGGCAAGGAATCTTATTCGCAACAACTCTATTGTATATGGTGGTGGCTCAGCTGAGATTTCCTGCTCAGTTGCTGTGGAGGCTGCAGCTGATAGATATCCAGGAGTTGAGCAGGTAAGTTTCTTTCGTATTATTTTACTTGTGTGGGTGGGTGTAAATCTTCTCTTTTTTTCTATTGATACTGATGGCTTTCATTTTCATTATATGCAGTATGCCATCAGGGCATTTGCTGATGCTTTAGATTCTGTCCCTATGGCGCTTGCAGAAAATAGCGGTCTCCAACCAATTGAGACATTATCTGCAGTGAAATCTCAGCAAATTAAGGTAAACGTGATATGACCACCTTCAGTGCCTCTCGCATCTAGCTCCAATTTGTGCATCTGTAGTTCACCATCATCACAGGTGTTATTTTAATTTTCCTTTCAAAAATGAATTTGCAGGAGAACAATCATTACTGCGGAATAGATTGCAATGATGCTGGTACAAATGACATGCGCGAGCAAAACGTCTTTGAGACTCTTATTGGAAAGCAGCAGCAGATTTTTCTTGCAACACAAGTTGTCAAAATGATATTAAAAATTGATGATGTCATCTCTCCTTCTGAGTACTGATCTTGTAAAGGTCGGATAATCACACTGCTTAACCATCAACTGAGGCCATATTGTTTTACTGGCCTGATGCAGCATTTCGAGCCTCTCGGAGACGGACATTTGTTTCATGAGAGCTTGATTTGTTTGCAGATTTTGTATTGCTCGTTGGATTTTAACGGTTTTCCTTGCGTGTTTGAAGTGGTTGATTTTTATTGCTTGTTTTCTTTGATTAGTGATATTACATGATGCCCCCTTTTAAATGTTTCTACTTTTATACTTCACTTTCTTAATTGCAGGATCATTTGATTCAGCTCATATTTCTTGTGTTCTGTTTCAAATGATTCTGCTCATACCATCCATAAACCTCCTCGATGCCATTTTTCTGGCCACCTTTCTATGTGGACTTAGAATGGAAGCTCTACTACTATCATTTTTCTGGCCACCTTTCAAACACAGCCCTTATGATAGTAGTAGAACGTCCTTTCTATGAGTATATTTTGTGATTTTGTTTTTTTTTATTATTCTTTGATTAATGTGAGTGATTAGTCAGTTTATACGTGTTTCAATTAATTTTATAAACTCTGAAATTAATATTTATATTTTGTGATTTTTATTTCTTTGTGGGTGCTTGCACTGATTGGTTTACAAATTTAATTTTTTGGCATGCTCTCTAGATTGATATTGTTTTTATAATTTTAAAATTCTCATATAACCTTGATCAAGTTTCATGAGTGCATGCATTCAAATTGAAAAAAAAAAAAAATGTAATCAAAATATAGCCGCCAGTGATCATGTGAGGTCGTACAAGAGGTGGCTGTCGAGGAAAGCAATGTACCCCGCTATTAAGGTCAGTAGAGGCGTCTCGAATTGATCTCCTTGTGATTTTGGTATTTGGTTTTCATCTGTATGTTTATTATTAAATTAATATTTTTTAGTATGATTTTAACATTAACATAAAAAAAAAAAAAATAGTGAAAAACACGATTGTATATAATAATACGAAACGCGTTCATCCAATTACTACATGCCATCGACAATTGCATTTTATACAGGTTCGGTTCTGCTGGTCTACTCGCAATTCACCAGGCCCCTCAGTTAATTACTCACAATTTGGGTAGACAATAAAGTTCCGGCTGGCAGAGACTGAGGTCCTGTATACAGGTAGTTGATGCGCAACGCAACACATGGTGGACCTTGTTGTCTGTTCATGATGTAGATGCAATGGGTCGACTGTCAATGTTATTTTGGTCCTAGGTAGAGGGAGACTGATGTCTACAAATTTAACGGGTTTAAAATTTTTTTAATTATTATTTTGCTATCAAGATACATTAACTTGGAATATTAGATTGAGTTTAATTTTTATCTAGGTACATGGATTCTTAAGTATGGTACCCGAGCCTACACTAACATACATCTCTATATAGAAGCTCGAGCTCACTATTTGGACGCACACCCACTATCATGTTGATTGGGAGCGACATGCCCAACCTTGGTGGGCATGTTGTGCTCGAGCCCATCATATCTTAATCCAGACGGTGAATCTCGATTTATTTTTCATCTCAAATGATCTTAGGCACTTTACCTGAGCTTAACACCATTAGTCTCTCTATATTTTATATTAATTTAATATGTATTATTTTGTATTGAATATAACTTAAAATACTATAACAATGAAATTACACTTTAATATTTTTTTTTAATAATAAAAAAAGACTCATGAGCTATAAATATACCATGAATCCTTTAAGTTAAGGTTAACAATCTTTTTATTTCAAATATTTTCAGTATATATATTTTTAAAGTTTATCTCTTTAAAATATTATTGTACTTTTTCTTTCTGAAAGTTACCGATTTAAATATCATAAAATCATCATATTTATATATAAAAAAATCTTTTATATTTATCAACTATCAACCATCTTAACTTATCAAATATCGTCAGTTACCAACCACTTGATTTTCCATATCAAACTATTAAATACTTTAATTAAAAAATATAAATTAGATTGTTTGAGCTAAAAAATTAATTAATTATCCAACTATCTTATCAACCACTTGATTTTCCATATCAAACTATTAAATACTTTAATTAAAAAATATAAATTAGATTATTTGAGCTAAAAAATTAATTAATTATCCAACTATCTTGAATTTTCAATGAATCATTTGCTTACGTTACGAACAGGTTCGAATTAGCTCATCGGATCCCTATCGTCCCCTGATTCAGGGTGACTCGAAATTTGATTTACTTCTTCAACCTTTTATTAGCAGGCGTTGCTAGAAAGTACAAGCTGAAAACCATGCTGCGAGGATATAATGTTCAATCGTTCATGCCATGGAACGAACAAGCTCCGCCCTGAGGCTAGAGAGGAATCGGTCAATCGGCCACCGGAAAAAATAAATGAGGCACGAAGGAGACAACTGGCAAACAGAACATCTATTTAATTCCATCTCTGCCGACTGATATATATGGTTTCCATTAGTGGAAAGGGTCTGGTGGTATCATTTATGGCAACTGTACTTTTTTACTGTTCAGTTTTGTCTGACATTCCGATTTTTTAATTTGTTTTAGTTTTAAATTATTATTTTTTATATTTTTTAAATCATTTTAATATAATAATATAAAAATATTAAAAAAATATTTTGAAAAATAAAACCGACAGCAAGAGTGAACAGGTGGATGGTCGGATAAGGAATTACCCCTTCAAAAGGCAAGAGAAAGGTCCCATTAAACAGACAAAGTCGCAGTGAACAGTTTCACGTCCGCGAAAAAAAGGATGGCCGTGGCCCCATTAAGGACATACATTTTCTCTCGACTTCTCAAGTTTCGATCCACTTTCCATACCCACCCATGCGATCTGAGTGCAGAGTAGGAGAAGGAGAGAGAGAGAGATTGATGTACAACTACAACTATACGAGGCCTCGTCACCTCTTGTTTTCTTTCTGCACCGTCAAGATTCCGATTGAGGTTCTCGTGATGGTGGGTTTCATGGACAGAGGCAGCTCTTTGTTTTTTACCATAGAAAGCAGACAAATTAGTGTAGACGAATCCTATATAGCTAGCTGATTCCTTGTAATAATTACAAATGCCCTTATTAACTTCCTGTTTTCACTTTCTTTTTCACCTTTAATTTGCTCAACCTTTATTGCTTGAATTATACACTTGGTGGGCTTCTGTGCAAAGCCACTAATCAGCAACGGGAACCCTTCTTGCAAGCAAGTGAACCTGCTCCTGCTGTGATGGAGCTAACCAAGGAAGATGGTCTTGCACCTAAGCTGGATGCCTTGGCGTAACTAGAGGAAGCTCCGGCTCCAGATGCTGTGAAGAATGCCCCGTTCAACAGCAAATCCCCTTCAGACCTCCAGTTCCAACCCTTCCATTCACTTTGCGGTGCATCCTCATGTTTAGTTACCTGAAAGTATTGATTTGACACGTTTTTAGGTTATATATTCTTCAATCTATCGATCAATGTGCCATGAAGGGGATATCAGTTTGGCCCTCACAGAGAATTACCTCTTTATTGAATCTGTCATTGGGAGCAAGAAACCTATTGCCTTGGCTGTTAATTGTAGGATCAGCACTGCCTCCAATTGCGTACATTTTCCAATGTGAGTAGTCGTTGTTTACCACGTGGAAATATCCATGTCTACACCTGCAGATTAATTTAAGACAGGATCAGAATTTAGACACCATGGCTCTATATATCCTTTTCTAGATTTAGATTTTGTGTATATATATATATATATACCTTGGCATTCTCTGCACAAGCCCTTCTCCGAAGTGGTTGAAGGCAATGGTGACTTGCATGTTCTTGTCTTGTTTATAGCTATCACTATGGCCCAAGAGCATGACCTTGTTGTGATGGGTCAAGTAATTGTTCGAGATTGTTATGGCTGTGGATCCATGAATCGCATCAATCAACCCATCATTGCAATTGGATAAAGAGCAATGATCCACCCACACATGGCTGCCTCCGAATATCGACACCCCGTCACCGTCCGAGATAGTCCTCCATCCATAATGACCTGGGGAATCCCTCACATAAGCATTCCCTCCTTGCTTACAATCATGAATATTGAGACCATGAATTATAATGTTGGTCACATACTGTATAGTGATGCATGGACCACCAGCAATGTGCACACTGGCTCCTCTTCCATCGATCGTCTTGAAGGAGTTCATGATCAGCTCCTCCTTCAGCTTGATCACCATGTCTCGAGCGAAAATGATCCACAAAGGCTCATCCTGTATAACAGCATACCTGAGAGTGCCTGGCTTGGGATTCACAGGGTCATCGTTCCCGGGGTCTGTCACTACATATATCTTACCGTCCCTGCCACCGATAGCATGCTTACCGAACCCAATTGCACAATCTGCTAATCGCTGCCGATTCGTCTCCCATTTGGGGTCACACCTCCAGCAATCGTCTATTGGATTGCCGGTTCCACAAGAAAGGAAACCCAATTTTCTTCTAGAGGCGTTGATGCTCCTGAAACAGATAGGAAACGAAAAACGTGTCACATTAATTTCCAAGATATATATATAGAGAGAGAGAGAGCACGGTTAGATATAATACTTTGAATTGCTAGCTAGTGCTAACTGTTCAGAGGGCTAGAGAATATTATACCTGTGTACTTCCTCCACTACCAATTCAGGATCTTGAACTGGCGAACAGGAAATAAAATTTGGAGCTAGAATAAGCAGGAGGATCGAAAGAGAGAGTGGGATTGCCATTATTTGGACACTAGAAATTTGTGAGAAACTTGGAGGGATGAGGTGCCTATATAAAGGGAATAGATAGGGGTAAAAGAGCTTAATTGGTAAGAAAAATAATAGTGGACCCAGACTTTATTGTTATTATTATTATTATTGGTTTTCTTTTATTTTTTTTTAAATCAAAATCCCGAGATCGATGTTTTGGTTACTTCAGTTTGAGCTGTTAAAGAATCCCTCTCTTTTTTAGATTTTTATGGTTTTCAGTGGTACATGACGGGTTGAGTTATTTTTTTTTAATAAATAAAAATATTTAAATAATTATAAATTTAATTCAGATTAATTTGAACAATTTTAATAATCAAATATCAAATGATAATAATAAAAAAGAACCAATTTTTTTAAAAAAGATACATAAAAAAAAACTCAAGTCCAATTATGTTAACTTTATTAACTCACTAAACATGATTTGGGATCGGGAATTAAAAAATTAAAATAAAATAAAACTAAAAAAAATACTAAGTTAAATCAATAAAGAAGTGATGGATAACAAGTCCTGAGTCATCATATATTAACTCGACTAATTTATAGTCTAGACAACCCTACATTAAGGGAAGTGGAAAAATTCACAAATCTCAAAAACTAATAATTTAAAATCAAATGATAAAATAAAAAATAAAATCAGTTTTGATAGAAAAAATATGTTAGGCATATTAACTCGATTAACATGTGACATGAGATATAAGATAAAAATAACCCAATTAAACAAAAAACAAAAAACAAATGATGAAGCTTAAAGCCCAATAACTCAATGTCAAATGATGAAAAGTAAAAAAAAATTATAAATAACTTTTAAAAAAATACCAAACTTAAAACAAGTTAATCTTTAAAACCGGTGAACTGGATCATGAGATCAGGATTACTCCGTAGAAGACAAACATAAAAAAACTAACAATACAAAATTTCCAATCATAAAAGTTCAAAAATCAAAACATTGAGAACTAAATCTTGTACAAAAAATAACTAGGGATCAAATTAAAAAATAAAAATAAAAATAAAAAAGAAACAATAAAATTAATGAGGATTAAAATTACGAAATAAATATGATAGCACACACCACCCTATTAGGTTATTAAAGAAAATATTTAGTTCTGAACATATAAAAGAATGTATGGATACACCTTTTACGTTAAAAAGTAAAACAAATTTACCATTTTCGATTTCAAGGAATATTTATCCATTAAAAGAATTTTTTATATTATGATAGCTTTTATTTTTTTATTTAATCAGAGAGAAAAAATATTTAATTAGTAAAATAACTTTTTTTTATTCTGAATTTTATATATAATTGTGTTTAAATTTTGATTTTATAAAAGTTAAGACTACTTTTCATTCATGAAAATCTATTTTTTATTTATTTTATATATAAAAATCAATTTCCCAAGAGTTCTGATTAAATATACATTTCTTAAAACTTAATTTTAAAAAACTATAACTATTTTTTTTAATCATTATCTCAATATCAAATTTAAAACATGATTCCATCAACACTCATAATTAACTAAGCTTTTCTCTGTTGTTTTTTTTTTTTCACGGGCGAGACAAGATTTAGGTGGTGTTTTATATTGCGGATAATATATTGTTGGATAAGATTGTTTTTTAAATTGTTTTAATATATTAATATTAATAATTATTTTTTAAAAATAAAAAAATATTTTTTTAATATATTTTTAAATAAAAAATATTTTAAAAAATAATTATTACCATGTATTAAAAAGAAAGCGAGTGAAGGAAAATCAATCACTGTCAAGAACATAAATGCCATGAAATGATCTTTCACTGAAAATAAAGTGTATAAATGATTAGATAGAGCCTGCAATTAGTGGCTAAAAGTAGCTACTATCACAGCCAAATTGTTACTGCTGGGTAGTGTTTAGCATCAAATCATGCTCGAATCCAATCTCAAGAACTTTATGCTATTAGCATAAAAAAAATTAAAATTTTAACTGCAAAGAATTTTAATAAAATAAATATCACATTTATAAAACACAACTTCTTTATAAAATATAATTTTAAAAAAGGAAACTGGAGTTTAATTTAATTTAATTTGCTATTAAAAAAAAAAGAATTCTGACTATTGATTTAAAGATTCTAACACGACGGTTACACCGACACTTTCACAACCCGTCGGTGTTTCTGTTGAAACGGAAGGCACCCCTTTTTCCTCCATCACACATAACTCTTCGTCAGCAATAATGTTTTTTATTTTTTAATTAAATTTAGCTGCATTTATGTTATTCAGTTGAAGCAGTTTGTAATTAATTTTCCATCAGACAAGGCCTCGTTTTTTCCCCCGAAGGTTTCTGACTCCGTGTCTCAGTTATATTATTATATTGCTTTTAGAATCTCGTTTGTGTCTAGAATAAAATAAAAAATGTCGGTATCGAAATGAAATATTTCTATTAGTTCCGTAGGGTTCCACGTAAGCCGATGGATTTTGCAAACAAAAGGCATGTGATTGCTAGTAAAAATAGTATTTTTATTCAATAAAAGATCGAGTAATAATAAAATATCCAATAAAATAAATAAGCTAAATTATAAAACTTCAATGTTTTTTTCTAGTCTACTGTAACTAAAGTTTTAGGAGAGGCTCTGTGATTATTATCTTTTTTTGGCCAAACAATCATGTCTGATGGATTGTTTCTATTCATAAAAATGAAGTCTTATTGTCTAATAATTCAGAGGTACAGTGCTTTCATGTGTCCTGTTTATTTTTATTTTGTAAAAGTGTTTTTTTTTTTTAAATTGTCTTTTTCTTTACTTTAAGCTGATATTTATTTTTAGTATTTTTAGATTATTTTAATATACTAATTTTAAATAATAATAAAAATATATTATTTTAATATATTAAAAAATTTACTTTTAAAAATAGCACTTAAAATTCGAAAATTACTACGTGTAGAGGCGTACCACACTGCAATTATCGTACCACACTGCATATCACATGCACAGCATGTGTAGAGGTTCACTGTCACGACAATCCAAAATGAACATTCATTGTGCTTATTAATGTTTTGTGCACTCTTGTTGTTGCTTTTTTTGTGAATGAGCTCAAACCGAGTCACTACTTTTATTATAGTTCGTTTAATAATTGTAATCAAACCCTGTTTAGTCTGATTGGATGAACTTTATCAAACCCTATTTGGTCTGAATGGATGGCCTTTATCAAACCCTGTTTAAAGAAACTCATTATTGCTCGCCATAAATAAGCTAGGCATTTTTTATGACATAAAAATGTAGTCTCTTGATTTTTTATTTTATAATATATTATGGATTTATTTCTAGACATAATCTATGGATAGTCACTTCCAAGAACTAAACCAAAAAGTATAAGTAGTTAACTTGAAATCCCAAATCAATTACATACTTACATGTAGATTATGAAAGCCTATATTTAGTGTTGTTTCGGTGCCGAACACGTCATTTGAAAGGCGTGGACAAGACCCACTTACTAGACACGTGCCAATCACTTATATATATATATATATCCAATTATTCATGAATCAATATATGGGAATTATAAGAAAAAAAAATAGTTTTTAGAGGCATTTAACTAATTGAGTTGTATAAAAAAAATGAAAAACTAGAAACGCCCCTAAACTAAGAAAATTTGTTTTTGGTTCTCAGAATTTTACGTCCTATTGCTTGTTTGAAACAAAAATCGAACAAAAAAAAAAGTTGCATAATCAGACATAAAAACCATGCCCACCCGGAATCTCCCCCACAGCATGGATTCCATGGACAGCAGCTCCACTCAATCATTTTTCTTCAAAAAAAGGAAGCTTACATCTAAGCCAAATTGAATAGTTCATGTGCGACTCAACTCTTTTGGCTTGCCTTGCCTATCATTCATTCATTCATTAATTTTTTATGACATAAAAATCTAGTCTCTTGATTTTTTATTTTTTAATATATTATAGACACGTGACAACCACTTTTAAATTTAAATTATATATATATGAAATTTCTCCATACACAGGAGATGATTCCAGTTTACAATTTGCATTATAGAAAATATATAAAAGCAACTAACTCATGCATTGTATTTTCCCCTTTTTTTGTTTTCAATTAATCCTATATTTATAACTCGTCTATTTTAAAGGCAAAAAGAAAAGGATTTTGGTGCAATGACTATTATACAATTTCTTAAAAAAATCATTTTAATAAAAATCAATGAACAAACAAGCCAGAAAAATGCCAAATTGTTAATCTAAGAAGAATTCCAGGAATATATATATATAAAATAAAAAAGAAGAAGAAAGAAAAGGTGGGAACCCAGGTTGTGTACATATGATGCTACCATCCAGGCACATGCTCAGCTAACATGGAAATAAATGTTTTCTTTTTGCTTCCAATCCATTCCCCACGTTATTATTATTATTATTATTATTATAAACAAACAAATAAAGAAATAATAAATTCGTAACAGTGTGTATGTGTGGCTATCCTTGTAGTCAGCGTGCGGAGCTTGAAGTAAATTACGGAGAAAAGGGAAAGCTCAAAGCAGCTTTGAAAATAAGGAGCGATTCACGTGGGAAGTCCGTACTGTCAGCGAGGCAGTCAAGTAGCCATAGCCGTTTCTTTCGCTTCTTTTATATCCATCACATCATCTGGGCTCGGGAGCCCAGTGCACGCACGTTCTCCCATGTGACCTTTGTTCCCTTACATCCTCCTCCGCTCGCCCCTACAATTCCCATGTCTTACCCTTGTATCCATCACCCTTGGGAGTGTTTCGGTATAATGTTTTTAAATTTTTAATTTTTTTTATTTAAAATAAATTATTTTAATGTACCGATATTAAAATATATTTTTAAAAATATAAATTAAAAAAATTATTTTAATATATTTCTAAATAAAAAAACATTTAAATCATTACTACTAACACAATTCCAAACTTCTACCCTAATTACCCTATTTAAGATATGCTTTGTTCTGTATGTTTTTTAAAAGATCCTGAAGATTTTGTGTTTTTAAATATTTTATAATTTTAATGTGTGAGTATTAAAAATAAATTTTTAATATATATATATATATATATATATTTCATTAAATGTCGAAGAAAAAAAGAACACTGGTGATAGGGTATCATAACTATCTTGTAAAAGCTCTCTCGCAAGCAACGTGGGCGGGCTTATCTTACGTTAGTTTGATTGGGTGACCCTTGAAGACAAGGCCTAACTTAAGATGGGTCTCTACTCTCTCTCTCAATGCTGCAGCGTGGCATATCTCTCACAGCCAGCCATTAGCTTCTCAAGTTAAACTTCCATGGGTCACTGGGCGGACCTGTTTGTGTTGTTGTATTCAGTGTTATTAATGGTAATTAATTGGTACGGTCAAACTCAAATTACTTAAAGATTAATCTGTTTACACAGTCAAAACTCAATTTGATGTTTTTTTATTTTTCTTTCAAAACAATGTTTTCTTTGGATTCAATACTTTTGTTATATTGCTTTTCATGCAAAATTTACAGCTCTATGATTGAGTGTTTTAGGACTTTGTGTTGCCTAAATTTAAGGTGCCGTTTGGAAATGTCCAATTTCAATGGTTGATGGTCCCCTGAATTCTTTCAAGCTTTACAAAAAGAGAGCGAGAGCCCTATATATATATATATATATATAATTTGGATAATTACTATGGCCGGAGCCTTGTAAAAAAGTATCGGCTTAAATACACGATCTCATTTTGTAATTATATTCTGAAATACAATTTCAAAGTTTATGATAATTCTAAGAATATTTAAAAATTATTTATTTAATTATGATGCCCAATGCACAAAACCACAAAAAAGGGTTGAAAATAGTTTTGCATGCAATTGTTTATACGCGTTACTTCTAAATGTTTTATTTATGATACACACAATATTGGAGTTCTCTATACAAATTCAAGGAAATTGTTTAGCTGTTTGAAGAATGATAACTTCATAGTTTTCTGGAAATGGTAGCCAACATAATAAAAAAAGAGTCTAGAAAATATATATAAAAAAACTTTAAATATCCCACTACACTACAGTTAACAACGTAATATAACATCTGGATTATAAGTCACGAAAAATTAATCCGGATGAATTATAAAAAAAATTAATAATTAATTTTCTTTTTAAATAAATCAGATCAAAATCAAAACTCAAATTGAATTATACAAGAATGAGTTGAAAATTCATATCGTTGACCATATGAAACAATAGATGATTAGATGCCCATTCTTGAAGTTGTCTCGTAGACCCCAATCTGGGCCAAAACCAAACTGTTCTGGATATTGAACACTGGCCCACCAAGGCCCACGTATCTTCGAGCTCGACGGGGCACTGAATTGAAACTCTTTTGGGAAGGTTGATAGACTCTTGGTTCATTTCTATGGCAAGCAATCATGTAAACAAAAAGAAAAACAGAGGAAACTCTGCTAGCAGTTTGATAATTTATCAGACAGCGCCGGCACGGTCAGTCTACAGAAAAGGATGCAAAAGGAATTCATGCTATTCACCCCTTACAATTCATTATTTATTTTCTTTTTCAAAACAATCTGTTTCGTTGCCCATGTATCGGCTGTGAAAATCCAAGAAAGACAGAACATTGATAGTGAGCTCTCATACATCACACCAGCCACAGCTACCGACCCCGCCTATGAATTCTTGCTAATGTCGCTACTCAACTGCAATACCATTTCTGTACAACCAACATGCCTTGGAGAACCTCAACGATCATGGAATAGATTTGTAACACCGACATGCATGTGAAGGCGCTATTGGTTGATGTGCTGCTTCGAAGCAGCATCAAGCTGTTCTCTGTGTTCATCATAACAGGTGAAGAACTATACCTGTCAATCTTGGTCAAGTTGAGATAATGCCATCATGACTGAACATCTCTTCGATCACTCTCTTTTGGCTTGATAATCCTGGAGTATAGTAGGTTTGGAAAACATAAGCAGTGAGCAAATGAGAAACAATAATTCCCTAATATGACAGGAAAAAAAAGTAGCTCGCTAGGGGAAACAATAACTCCGGCATCAAACTCAACACCCACCACAAAAAAAAAAGAAAAAAAAAACAATCCTTTCCCAAAGAGTAACTTATAACTTGTTTCCTGTATTGAAAATTTGAAATTAATCTCAATTTAGTAGTTTTTTGTTCAAAGAATGCCTCCTTGCCTAATTAAATACCCCCATCTTCCCAGCTATTTTCTTTGTTCTTTTTTCTAAGAAAAAAAAATGAATTGGAAATGGACATGCAAATGACAGGCGAAATAAATTATAAATAAAGAGTATAGGGATCAAATACATAGTTTTTTAAACCGTGAAACTAGTTAACAAGTTCTGTCACACTACAGGGACTTGAGTTATAATTTAATCTTTTGCAAATGCCATGAACTTATCGACCACATTCATAACCACACCTAAGGATATCAAGAGGGTGAATTCACAACTAGCTTGCAGTTTTCTGCTCAACGTTTCCAGACAATAATATTATGAGGCACATGACAAAATGAACATGCATGCATGAAACAGGATACGAAGATAATGTAGGACTCGGGGAAAAAGCACTACCTAATTTCCCTATAATTTAAATAATGGGCCTACATGGTCAATCAGTTAATGATGAAGATGTCAATTCTATATTAAAAAATGCAGCTACCATTCTACTTTTACTTATTGTTATGTAGTTCATCCCTTGCACAAACCTCAGTAGGAGCGGAAACTTCACTTTTTTCTACTATGGAATTTGTTTCCCCATCTTGCTTCTGGTCCTGGCCAGATAGATCACCATTTACAACCTTAAGAGCAGAGGAATCATGAATAGCTGCTGTAGATGCTTCATCAATTACAGCAGCACCAACTGGACTGTTTCCATTTCCTCTGATAAATGAACTGCTGTCGTGCTCATTATTTTCCATTTGACTTCCTCTACCTGCAGCCTCTTCAGCTGTCCTCTCCTCTTCTTCTCTTTGTTGCCTTCTCCTTGCCTCTTGTTCCTTTAATTGCTTGAATCTGAATGACAGTATATTTAGACCATGATACAGAAACTGGGATGAAGAAGTAAGAAAGGAAAGGTTAGTGATTACAGACCTTTCACCAGGACGCGACCCTTCTGGCGTCAACTTTTCTTCTTGCCTGGTCTTAGTTTGCATGGGTTTTAATTCAGAGATAGGTTTCTGAATCTGCAGTTGGTCTTCTTTAACAATATCATTACTGAACTTCGTCACAGGATTTTTTGCACCCCCTAACTTTTGAAGCCACACCTGTTGTATTGTGCTTAATATGTTATTTGTGAGCCTGCAAAAAATTAAACGAAAATTTCAGGAAAATATAGGAAGAATAGTGGCGGAAAAAACCATTTCCAATCACAAAGTCTCCAAGACTCTAAATGAGATAATGTGGTGTTCACATAATTGCAAGGCTGCTCACCAATAAAGGCTGAGACCAGAAGGAACTGAAAGAGAAAAGTAACCAATCATTAATGGAAGGAACTTTGTTATTGCTTGAGAATTCTTCACATTTGGATCATCACTCTGAAAACAGTAACATGTTAAAATTTACATTGTCATCTAAAACCAAATAAAAAGAGTGACCAGTTATGAGAGCATTCAAACACAAAACTTTTAGCACTTCATCAAAACACATGACACAACTTTTAGGCTTTAGGACAAAGGGTCAGCATTCTCTCCCTGCAGCCTTAGGCTTTAGCAAAAAGGGTTAGCACATGTATTAATTTCCTCCAAGTTAGCAAAACAAAGCACTCAGCATCACACATTCACTTCAGTTCTTGGCCAGACAAGTTCTCATTACTCTGTCTCTTCTTGCATAATAAAACTGACTGCATCAATACAAGTCTTAGTTATACACTCATGTATGGTATTTCTTGTCAATTTCTGTCACACTTCACTTAAGATCTATGCATACACATAGCATGTATTTAGGGTTGCGCAGGAAATGGACAAGTAATGCAATTCAGTCATGTAACTATTGATGGCAGCAGTATAGGCATTTGCGGACTCAACATGCTCTGTGCTATGAGTTTTCAATTGCAAAAAAGGCCAAAAAGGATACCCTTTGCTTTACTGCAAGGCATAGCCTCCGAGAGAGCAGAGTATGAGGAAAAAATGTTTTGAACCAGTTAAAAGAGCAATCACTTAAGCTAATCAGGATCATGCAGACATGCGCAAATCTAAACTTGGGTAGTAATGGACCTGTGATGATTGCATAATTTGGACGGACATGTATTGCAAGACAACCAACATGGCAGGCAAAACAAGATATGCCACAGTATCTGACCATCCAAGGGGTGGTTGTCCATCCTGAGGAAAAAAAGAAGAAGTAATAAACAACAAGCTCCACAACCTGCCTCAAAGCCTAATAACAAAAAGAAAAAAAATCTGAAATAGAATGGAGCAGGAAAAAAAGAAACTGCAATCAGCATATCCTAACCGCCATCAACATGAAGACACTTGATTAAAATGCAAGTTCACATTTATGAGTAAGGAGAGTAACAAAAAAGAATTGAAATCCTTTAAGTTGTGATGAAATACTGTTCAGCTTATTCTCATCTCTCAGAAAGCAGGATGATTCCACAAAAAAGCTTCCAAGTCTTGTATAGAGTATGATCAACACAAAGTTCGATCAGAAACCCATGCTAATCGATAGCACTGGAGAACTGAATTAAGGTACTCACTACAAAAGGGAAAAGCCAAGAGATTCCGCTGCCATTTTGACGTTCAGCAATTGTAGTTGGACCGGCCAGAGAGGGTATCCAAAAGAAGCCTTCTGTGAGGAGTCCCTTGATATTAGACACAGAAATTAATTTAGAGAAGATAGAGAAATAGTATCCATAAAACTAAAAGCTAAAGCAAGAAATTTTTTTGATGAAGTGAGAAAATTAAAATGGAAGGAATGTTACCTCATTTGCTACATTTGAAAGGGCTCTATAGAGTCCAATCCACACTGGAATTGTGGCAAGTGTGGGGAGACATCCTGGCACAAAGTGGTAAGAATATTGAAAACACTTTTAATTAAGCAGGGCAAAGGAAAGCTTAAATCATACTACAAAGCAGAAAACAAAAATCTTATAAAAAAAAGGTACCAGCTAGTGGATTTATGCCAGCTAGCTTATACAACCGAGCAGTCTCAAGTTGAATCCTCTCCTGGAGGTAAACAAAAGAATCGAACTAGGTTAGCGAAATCACACAAGCAACAAGCTCTGATAAATGGTTCCCATTGCCCTATTTTTAAAAGAGAAAAGGGATGTCAGATAGACCTGATCACCAGCATAGAGTTGTTGAACAGCCTTAATTTGCGGTTGCAAAGATCGCATAGCCATAGCAGATTCCACCTGCCCAACACAGCCACATCTTACACACTTGAGCATAATAAACACTGACATCCATAAAAATTGCTTCAAAAAGGAGAAAGAACACGAACCTGTTTCTTACTCAAAGGAAATGTAGCAGCCTTGACAAGAACAGTCAAGAGTATAATAGCAAAACCATAAGCATACGGCACATGCAAAGCAGATAACCCATCTTTCAAGACCTGTAATACTTGCTATAATTAATTATTAAACTCGAGATTCATTTCCTGTTAAACGAAAAGGAAAGGACAGGACCAAACCTTTAAAATACTCTCGAGACAGGAAGTGATACCAGAAAGCCAATCACTGTTCTGTTTGGTGCTACTATCCACGACCTGTTCGGGATTGGAGACGGCAGCATCGGAAATTGTGTAAATAATACTCTCTGCTCTACCAAACAAGTTCTTGATCACAGCCTCCGCGTTATCCGGGTCAGGAAAGAGACCCGGTCTGAAACCGAACCGGGCTACGCAGAGAGAACCGCGAGGAATTAATGGTTTGGGAAGGCGAGGCGGGTGGATGGGGAGAGAGGTACTGGTTTTGGTTCGGTCGATAAAAGGGTGGGAGAGAGCGATTAGGTTGGTGTTGTACATGAAAGAGAAGAGGCCATTCTTACTTCCTGTTTCCGAGGGAGAGCGAGGTGGCAGAGAGTCGTTTCCTCCCTTTTCAACTGCTTTGAGCTGTAAGGGATCCTTTTCTTTTTAAGATTTAGCCAAACATCACAGAAGTCCTCAGCCTTTGAGAGGAGTCTAGATTAGGTTACTAACTTATGTTTTTATTAATTAGATCCCTATTGTATCGAGTAATTCTTAATCAGATACTTCCCTCACTTTTAATCAAATCACATGAAATTTATATGGGTTTTTTTATACAAAAGGAGTATATTTCTAATATTTTCATTTTTAATTTAGGCCGGAAAAAAATATAACGATCTAATTTTTAGGCCAAATTTAGTAAATTCATGAATTTTTTATGAAAAAAAGAAAAAAATATTTGAGTTTTACATCCTTACTTAACTATTTTGATAATCTAAACTAAACAAAGGGTCTAATTAAGAATGAATATCAAATACCTAATTGAAGTAAAAAAAACGGTTAGGGACTTAACTGGTATTGTTCATGTAAATTGAGGATTTTCTTGTATTTTCTCTTGAATTTTTGTTTACTTAGCTGGGCAAAGTGATGGCTACTGACCCATATTTTTTTCACGTGGCAAATTGGGAGTCTTACAGAGCTAATAAATAAACGTTTATGTTGTGCTTGGTCACGGAGGAAATAGAATAGAATCTCAAGGATATAAGAATATATAAAAATTATTTATAATCATTTAATTTATATATTTTTCAATAAAAAAAATAAATACAATAAACACTAATAATAACGTAGAATATAAAATTTATTTATAATTATATATATTTTAAATAAATATAAAATGAACTCACACAGTAGTAATTATAAATAAAATTATTTATTTTTTCTTGTTTGTTCTAACTATATTTTCAAGCTAGTTTTTCAATATCTTAACTACATTTACAAGTAAAAAAATCTGTGCATCTTTAAGTTCTCGAATACACGATGTTTTTTTATGTATTAATCAATTCAATTATGATAAAAAATTATTGCTATCCCTGTTAAAATGCTTTGGTATTTAATCTGAGTGATAAAAGTTTGGAATTAAAAAATTTATTTATCCTGTGGTCTCAGGTTTGAGTTCTGAAGTTGTTAATATTGATGGTTACTGGAAGCTTATTTAATCATTAACTTCAAGATTCGTGAGGATTAGTCGAGGTATACGCAAGTTGATCCGAATATCCCACGTAAATAAAACAAAAAAATACTTTACTGTTTATACAAATAAATTAAAAAAAAATCAATAATTTCCAAGCACACAACCAATCCGTCTCCTCTATTTTGAACTTCTACGCAACTAATTCCTCATTTGGACGTTTTTCCTCTAATGACAAGAAGCTTGTAATTCAGGTGGGACAGAGAGAAAGCTCATTGATTCAATGAATCTCAAAAAAGAACGAAAAAACAGAAATGTATTTTATTTGCTTTCTTCATGATTTGAATTTTCAATGCCATTCAAGCTTATAATTCATGTGGTACATAGAGAAAGCTTTCTTGACTATAATTTTTTTGAAATGTACAGTTCTACACGAAAAAATATAGCGAAAAAGGTACGGATTATTATCCATCCATCGACTGTAGTTATCCTTGAGCTTTTCGTGATGAAAATTCGAGTATCCGAGCTCGGAAATGGTTGTTGGGCCTGGTAGGCTCAAGTGATTGTAACAAAACATTATAAGATCTTTCCGGTTTGTGTCTAACTTGGGCCTCAGCTCGATGGCCTAATACACGGGCTTCTTGTGTGTAGATAACAGACACCAACAAGCACAGCAGGAAAGAGAAGAAGAATGAATGTGAATCATGGACCACTCAAGAACACAGAACCCATACATTAAACAGCCCAAAAGGGGCTGCAGCCTGTTGCTGTCAATTTTCTTGGACATATTACAGCCGTTCGGTATTGTGTGTTCAAATGGAATTGAGCAAATTTTGAAATTTGTTTTTATTTAAAATTATTTTTTTAAATATTTTTAGATTATTTTGATATGCTGATATTAAAAATATTTTTTTTTAAATAAAAAATATATTATTTTGATGCATTTCTAAACGAAAAACACTTTGAAAAGCAATTGCTACCGTACTCGTAAAATACCCCCTTGAAAGCAATAGATTAATACTAGAAAGGTGGCCCGGAATAAAGATATTAAAACGATGCGAACTTTCTAAAAAAAAAAAAAACTCTAAGATTTTGGTCATTGACTTGAATGAATTTAATGAATTTAGTTAATTTAACAATATAATTACAAAAAAAGACACCGACAATAAATAAAGTAGAAAAAAAAATAATGATTCAATGCAAAAAATAAATACTTGTTAATATTATAAAAATATATATTTACAATTTTTTTTAAAATATCTCATTGATCTTATTGTTAATAAAGTAAAAATTAAATTAAAATGAGATGTTTGCACAGGAAAAAAAACATAAATTTTAATTTTTATCAAATAAAATAATGAATGAAAAAATAAAAAAAATCCAAAAAGCCCCGACCCAAGAAAAGTGTTTTTTCCCCTTTAAGAATAATTGAATAATTACATTGTGGATAAAAAATATAAAAATACTGATTAACCCTCTCCTTTGCTATATACCTTTCTACCCCTAAAACCAAGCCTTGATGGTTTACCAATCAAGAGTAAAACAGTAATTTTACTGTATAAAACCCAATGAATGAATGCTTGAGCTTTTTTATATATTTATTTTTTTGTGTAATTAATCTCCCTTCCAAAAATATGTGATCCTAGCTGCCCACAGAACTCAGTTAAAAAGAAGTGATAAGAAATTGCAGTGGGGTAGGCAATATGAGGTACATATCTCACCAAGTACACTCTCTGGATAAGAGTAGAATCCATAAAACAGAATTCCATTGGTCCTCAGTTCCCTGACTTGGCTTTACATCTCCATTGCCCATCACAGCAACCTTTGCAGCTCTTTTCTTTCCAAAGAATTCCTGTTCTTGCTAAGCTAGATCACCAAAAAGTACCAAAATTCTAACAAAAGCAAGAATCAATGGCCGCAACCATGGCAATACTCAATGCAAGGTGCTTGAGCATCAACGCCAACAAGAATACCAACCCCGTCAAGCCACCAACAAAACCCATCTACCTTCTCGCCATGGAAAACCTCCCAAAGGGTCTAACCATCTCAAAACCAGCTGATAACACAGCCCTAGCCGGAACTGCCATTGCAGGTGCTATCTTCACCACCTTGAGCTCATGTGAGCCTGCTTTTGCTGCACAGCAAATAGCTGAAATAGCAGAAGGTGACAACCGCGGTTTAGCTCTCTTGCTGCCGCTAATACCAGCCATAGCCTGGGTGCTGTTCAACATCCTCCAACCAGCACTTAACCAAGTTAACCGAATGCGTGAGACCAGGGGGGTGATCATCGGGCTTGGACTTGGTGGGTTGGCTGCATCAGGTTTTATGTCAACGCCAGATGCATCAGCCAGTGAGATTGCCATGATTGCTGAAGCAACAAGTGACAGCAGGGGTACGCTTCTGTTGCTTGTCGTTGCTCCTGCTATTCTTTGGGTGCTCTACAATATTCTACAGCCAGCTTTGAACCAAATCAACAGGATGAGGTCCTAGTGAGAAAAATAAACAAGTGGGATGGGTTTTGTTGGGGGTGTGATTGGCATAAATTTACCTGTAATTGCACGTTATTTTAATGAGACTTTCTTCTGTTTCAAGCATTTTTCTTCTTTTTATGTTTCCTTCATCATTCCAGTTCGTCACTTCTGGGTTTAGTCTTAATTGTATTATACGATGATCCGCGCTCCAAAAAGCGAAAAGAAAACGCAAATAACAATGCTTTCGATCCGCTCTTTCTGCTTTTATTCTTCTTTTCTTGGTTTTCGTTTCATTTGTTAATGTTCTTACGGAAGGAAGAGGCCCGCTCGATAAACTAGTTTCCCAATCGCTCTCCACTCTCAAGGATTTTCTTTTGAACAAAAACCCAAATCAAGATATACACATGTAATATACCCGCATGTAAAATCAAACATGCTTGAAAAAAATAAAAAAAACACTTTAAATATAAAAATCACTCAAATAAATATTAAAATAATAGAATGGGAAAGGAAATAACATTTTTACCCTTGAAGAAACCCTGAAGAACACGAGAGACAGTGGCGCCGCGTGGCTTGTATGCTCTGGGAACACTTTAAGAGCATGATTTTATCTCTGCCTTGGTTTATAAAGTTGCTCTGTTTATCTTTGTTTATGGCCGAAAGTTTGATAAAATTTAAGTTTTGATTTCTGGATTTTGTTTTATTCGAAAGAAGATAAGAAATCATGTTGAAATAGTTTTTCTAAGCTTTTATGTGATTAAAAAAAAAACATCCAAGGAAATCGAACTCTGCAACCGGGTATGGAGGTTGAAGACAACCAAAAATGACATTTTAAAAGCGTGTAAACTTTTCTACATTTAAAGGATAAACAGTCTAGCACAGCATGTGAGCTTTTCTATATTTAAAAGCATATTAAAATTAACAAATTTAACATGCAGACAAAGTGCAGGTAACTCAATGGGGGATAATTAGTAGCAATAATTAACATTGAAATAGAAAGAACTGAATAATCACAGTAACTTATTTTTATATATCCAATTAATTATAACTGTATATTAATCAATAACATGGCGTGTTTATTTTTATTTTTGTGACTTCAAATGAGAAGTACGCCATCAGCATCCTGAAAGTTCAATCCACAGATCAAATCCCCAAGCTAGCCAAAGTTGAGCTTGTACTGTTCATTCCATCTTCCTGGAATCTTTAAGTTGTCCCTTCTTTCGAATCGCAAGGCAGAAACTTAGCCTCCAGAAATCAACAATTGATTCTGGCAGCAATTGTATCAAACTCCAGAGAAGGGAATGGGGCCAGTAAGGTGTGCAGCGAGGTTCATAGCCTATAGCACGCAGACCTGCCCGGGCATAACCATCAGATGATGGAACCCAGAAGGAAGATCTCCTTATTGATGCCATCTTCGTTGCCACGTAAAGCGGAACCTGCATCAAGAAAACCCTAGATTGATCAAAGAAGCATAAAACAAAGAAAATCGGATGCTTAAACCAATACCTGACAGTAAGCAGAATGTTTATCATTCTACCTGAATAAGATCTGAAATTATACTTAAGATATTTATGCAAATCAAGAGACTAAAACTCAAGATGGGAGACCTGCATCTCTCTTGATAAGCACAAAAGAATTTTTTTTTTTTACAAGATGAGTGGTATGGTCAGAAAGGGCACACAGATCACAGACATCAGATAGGCAAGGTACTGTAGGCTTTTCAGTATGCTTTAGTTATGATTCCTCCGCTAGAGTTGTCTGTGTTTTACAGAGCAAATAGCCATCTCATCGACGTTTCCTCACATCATCACTAGCCAGCTTTAAGTACGAAAACATGTACGAAAACATAGTATCGTCTCACGTCTAAAACTCTGCCGCTTCTCTCACTAATTATACCAGCCAATTCAGACAAATGTGTAGAATCCAAGGAAGAATTCAAAAGACACGAGAATCAAAAGAAGAAGAAGAACGATTATGTGCATTGTGGGATAAAAAAAAATTATTTAAAAGAAAGTAGTTAAAACCATGAAGTGCATTTGTGTATCTATAATTCTGCCATGAAAACGAAAGAAAGATGGCCTCTACCTAACAACTGTATTATAAAATTCAATCATGATCTTTCTTTTTGGCAGAATAAAGCATCAGCTTGCATAGAAGTTGTGTAACCTGATTTTTTATTTTTGATTTTTTTAAAAATATAAAAAAATGGATGAATAAAAAATATTGAGAATTGGGTTAAGACCAAAGAAATTTGAAGTTTGAGGATTGAATTATAAATTTGGGGGTCAATTTGGTAAAACATTAGAAGAATGGGAAGTTTGGGGACTTAATGGAACTTGGAATTGTTTAATTAATAAAAGCAGGGCCTCAATTGTTAAATGGCATAAATTCAGGGGCCAAGTTGAAAATAGCCATTTCCAGGGATACAAACGGCGCCGTTTGGAACCACTGTTCATCACCTTCTTCAGACTAGGGACCGATTCAACAGGAAACCAAAACCACTTTGGACCGCGTCTCCCATGAACGTCTCCTCAGCTGCCCATTATCTTCCAGAGGCCACGTTGAACAGTCCTGCAATAACAGGACTGTTATTCCTCTGTTTCTTCTCAAAGAAACAGAGGCGTTTCGTGCCTCAAGATCGTGAGGCACGAATAAATGAACAGAGGCCATCCTCTGGCTTTATAAAAGCCAGAGGAGGCCACAGAAAAGGGGGAACCAACGAACGAACAAACAGAAAAGCAGATACAGAGAAAAAAGGGAAACCAGGGAAAAAAGCAAAAAAAAAAAAAAAAACCAGAAAAAAATAAGAACGAAGAAACTGGAAAATTACACAAGGCATGACGCAAACAAAAGAAATTCAAAGGAACTGGGGGAGCTTTTCCAGAAGAGAAAACACTAGAGGACAGACGCAGGGGACGAAAGAATAGCAGCAACACAGGGGACAGAAGCAGACCAGAAGAAAACCCAGGAAGAAAAAGTAAGAGACAGACACGAAACGAGAAGGGAGAAGACATCGTCCCGCCAGAGCTAACCGGTCGTCACCATCGTCTTCACCCCGCAGCTGCACCAGGTAAGTTTGCATCTTTCCCTCTCTTTCCATTTTTAATTACACAGGCACTGTGCACTTGCAGTTTTCATTACTCCTACCGTGCTGAGCATGCGTGAAGCTTTTCACGCGTGTTCCTGCCCAGTCCGTACGAATATATGAAGTGTGTCCTCTGTTATTGAAAAACATTTGTTGGGGGAAACGGCAGACAAATCATAAATTATTTCCTAACGCTAGCTAGTAGCTTATAGCACTTGAAAAGCAGCTATCCCTTATCGATCAATCCATGTTTTAGGGTTCATAATTACTTTATAAGGCGAAAAGGAGATAAAGATGGTTTTTCTTCAACGCCCTTACCAAAGAGCAGAAAACTGACTGATGCAAGTAGAAAGAAATTTCGTCACCATTTATATAATTTCAGATGCGATCACATAAGCGCATTCATTTAGACATAATCACAGATTGACCAGAACATGAACGTAAACTAAATCTATTACATACAGATGACAGATCAGGATAAGTATTGAGAGCAGCAGAGCATTGTAGCATGGAGAAGCACAGTACCTGACACTGCACATCAATCCCACTTTTCTTGTATTCAACATAAAGGCATCTTGAGAATTGATCGATGTACCTGATAACATTACACAGATTAAATAAATGAAAACTAATAGCAACCTGCTCCAAATCTCCACAAATTAGATCCTTGTAAATAAATCACGACGAAAAATAAGAACAGAGGCTTACGCTTTAGTTGCAGCATAAACAGCATAAAGAGGATCAGAAGGAATAACAATGGCAGCACCAGAACCAATATTAACAATAGCACCTTTCTTCCTCTTCAACATCCCGTGCAAAACAGCTTGGGTAACTTTGGTAGTGCCTTCCACGTTCACTTTAATCAAATCCTTCAACAACCCCTCATCAACCTCATGAAAGAACCTCGCATAAGGATAAGAAACCCCAACATTATTAATCAAGACACCAACATCCAATCCTTCAATAGTCTCCTTGATCTTCTGAACACCCTCGTCAATATCGCCACTAAAATCAACAACAACGTTCTTGATTTGAACATTGCTGTATTTGGATTGAATAGAACCTGACACGTCTTTGAGTTTATCAGGATTCCTGCCCACCAAGACTAGATTGAGACCCTTTCGAGCCAATTGGAAAGCGAATCCCTTGCCAATACCGTCAGTGGGCCCAGTAACGAGAGCCCATGACCCGTATTTCTTGAGATTCTTGGCAGGTCTGAGGAAACTAACGTAGAACCATTTGAGAGTAGCGGAAAGGAATTTCAAAAGTGAGAGAGAACCCAAAGTGAAGAGCAGAAGAAGCCATAAAGGCTGATCTTTGAGCTGGTCAATGAAACGGAGACCCATTCTTTAGTTATGCTTTTGGATCCGAGACGTGGGATTTGATGAAGACTTGTATAATAGAATGCTATAAAGAAAGAAGGGGAGAAACAAAGGTAGAGAAGCTTCTGTTAATGTTAACACTGCAGAATTTTTGGATTTATAAAAAGCGGAGCTAACAAGGAAAACAGGGTGCGCGTGCGCGCGCGTGAGAGGAAAAATCGAGTGGCAGAAGATAAGTTTGATGGAGAAAGCGAAGGGTGGCTCAACGGAGTGTGGTGAAGTAGATGAGATGAAAACCGCCCCATTAACTACTTATGGTGACGTTTATTCACAACATGGCGTCGTCTTGACAACTGCCGAGGGCCTTCTTGTTCAAGATTCTTGCCAAAGGCCTTGTTTAAGATTCTTGCCTCCTGTTCCTCCTTTTTTGGTTCTTCGATGCTCGTCTGACTGGCGCGCCTCTGTGACAATGAGATGTCAATTCTGAAAACCTGGGATAGAATTTGTCATGAATAAATTTTGGGCTATTTTTTTTTTAGTCTATTTTTTAAAAAGTATATTGGTAAAATAACATATTAAAAAATAATAAAATTTGAGTATATCATGATTTAAAAATATTAAGAATATACTAAAAGCTTTCCCGCGTCTTTCACTTATTAATATATTATATTATATAATTTTTTTCCATTTTTTTAATGGATTTTTTTTGTTTGATTTAGTTTGTTAATGTTAAATTTTTTTATTTAGTTATTAGATTTTTATGATACGGATCCCGGGTTTGATGGGTTAACCTGGTTTGACGAGTTAACCCATATTTTTTTTAATTAATTTTTTTATTTAGTTTAGTTTGTTAATGTTAAATTTCTTTCTATTTAATTATCAGACTTTCATGACATGTATCATAGGCTTGACGGGTTAACTTGGTTTGATAGGTTAACCTAGTTAATTCTGGGTAAACCCGTTAATTTTTTTTTTTGCTATTTAGTTATCAAACTTTCATGGCGTGAATTCCAGGTTTTACGGGATAACCTGGTTTAAAGAGTTAACCCAATTAATCTATTTTTTTTTCTTTTTCTTCATTAGTTTTTTTTTTGTTTTTTTAATTAATCTATTTAATTATCACATTTTTATGACACGACCTTATAGCCAGACCCACATCCAATATATCTTGGGTTCGGTGTTCCAGCCAGGCTCACTTAAATTTGGGTTATGCAAGTTTAATGTTATTATTAATATTACTCTTAGGTTAGACGTTGTAGCCAAAATCAAGACTCTTCGGTATAACTTTACAGAAAAACTCAAGATTTTTAAATCTTAATTTTTTAAATATTTTTTTATGTAAAAAAAATGATCCGCGGCATCGTGCGGGTCATATAACTAGTGATTTTTATAGTTTGTTATCTGAATGACACCCAATAAAAAATGCTAAATAAAAAGAAGATGGAATAAAAAAATAAAATTTTTTTTTAGAATGCATCAAAACTTTGATTATAACAATATTTATACCATAAAAAATAAATATATAAATCATCCTCCATCTGTAAACAGAAAATATATATTACAAATGTCTGAAATCTTGTTCAAGCAGAGTGTAAATTACTTTTATGGTTAAATTTTTTATGACATTCTATTAAATAAGAAAAACTAAACATTTCAACATTAGATATGTCAATATATTTATTTTATTAAACACACATTTAATTTTTGTTTCATGCTTTCTTGATATTAAAAAAAAAAAAAAACCTTTTGACCCCATCAACGGGCGAGGCACGAATGAGGTGAGTAGTTATAACTACATTTATGGTGAGTTTTTTTATGATGAAAATTAATCTTCCTGATCTTGAGGAAGTACCTATCAAAGGTCGTCCCATTGTCGAGGAGTAAATATATTCAACAACTCGGGAGATTAAAGAGAGGAACTGAGTGGCTCAGTGGTTGTTGGGGACAACTTTTCTTTTTTTGAATTTCAATTTGAGTCCCAGTGGGAGTGGGGTTAGAGAGTTTGTTCCCTTCCTGTTTCTATTGGGTCCTTTCTGTGCGGTATGCTTGTCACCCCCGCGGTGCCTTACATGTTTATTGGGCTTGCAGGATGTTCAGTGGACCGTGAGATTAGTCGTGGTACACTCAAACTGACCCGAACACCCACGTTAATAAAAAAAAAAAAAAAGAGGAAAAACAGCCCCTTCGTATGACACAAACTATATACAATACTAGCCTTGGTACCCGCGCTATGCCGCGGGTTATTTTTTTTTGTATAAAAATATAAAAAAAAAACAAAAATTTAAAAATCTTGGGTTTTTTTGTAAGGCCATACCCAAGAATGTTGGGTTTGGCTGCAACGCCTGACCTAAAAGTAATATTTATAATATTAATAATAAAATTAAACTTGCATGACCCAAGTTTAAGTGAGCCTAATTGCAACACCGGACTCAAGAATTTTGGATGTGGGTCTGGTTATAAGGTCGTGTTATAAAAGTGTGATAATTAAATAAACTAATTAAAAAAAAACAAATAAAAAAAATCAACAGAAAGGAAAAAACTAATGAAGAAAAAGAAAAAAAAATGAATTAATTAGGTTAACCCTTTAAACCAGGTTATCCCGTAAAACCTGAGATTCGCGTAATGAAAGTTTGATAACTAAATAGAAAAAAAACGACGGGTTTACCCAGAATTAATTGGGTTAACCCATCAAACCAAGTTAACCTGTCAAGCTCAGGATACGTATCATGAAAGTATGAAAGTCTGATAATTAAATAGAAAGAAAATTAACTTTAACAAACTAAACTAAATGAAAAAAATAACTCGTCAAATCAGGTCAACCCATCAAACTCGAGATCCGTATCATGAAAATCTGATAACTAAATAAAAAAATTTAGCATTAACAAACTAAATCAAACAAAAAAATTCATTAAAAAAAATTAAATTATATTTAGTTATCAAACTTTCATGACGCAAATCTCAGGTTTTACGGGATAACCTGGTTTAAAGGGTTAACCCAATTAATTTAATTTCTTTTTCTTTTTCTTCATTAGTTTTTCTCTCTCAGT
The DNA here is from genome assembly GCA_964019445.1 of Populus tremula. NCBI lineage: Eukaryota > Viridiplantae > Streptophyta > Magnoliopsida > Malpighiales > Salicaceae > Populus > Populus tremula. Next base: position 12,295,442 of record CAXHTJ010000018.1, on the reverse strand, counting down.
TGATTTTTCTTTTCTTTTTAATCAATGAATCTTGGGTTTGGCTGCAACACCTGACCTAAAAATAATATTTATAATATTAATAATAACATTAAACTTGCATGACCCAATTTTAAGTGGGGGTGGCTGCAATACCAGATCCAATAGTCTTGGATGTAGGTCTGACTGCAAGGTCGTGTCATATAAGTGTGATAATTAAATAGATTGATTAAAAAGAAAACAAAAACTAACAGAAAAAAAAACTAATGAAGAAAAAGAAAAAAAATGAATTAACTGGATTAACCCATCAAATCTGGAATTCGCATTATGAAAGTTTGATAACTAAATAAATGAAAAAATTAACGGGTTTACCTAAAGTTAATTGGGTCAACACATCAAACCAAGTTAATCCGTCAAGCCAAGATACATGTTATGAAAGTCTGATAATTAAATAGAAAAAATTTAATACCAACAAACTAAATCAAACAAAAAAAATTCATTAAAAAAACAAAAAAAATTAAAAACGAAAAAAAATAAGACAGTTAAATAATATATTAATAATGAGTAAAATGAGGCGTGAAAAAAAAAATACACTTTCATTCACTGATGCTTAGGAATAATATAATATAATATAATACAAAAAAAATTCATTAAAAAAACAAAAAAAAAAACAAAAAAAAATAAGACAGTTAAATAATATAATATCATATAATAATAATATATTAATATTGAGTAAAGTGAGGCGTGGAAAAAAAAAACTTTCATTCACTATGCTTAGGAATAATATAATATAATATAATAATAATATATTAATAATGAGTATAGTTAGGCGTGAAAAAAAAATTTCATTCACTGATGCACAGGAGACGTGGGGAAATCTACAGTGCTTTCCCCACGCGTTTTAGAGTTCTACTAGCTTTTATACTCGCGCGATGCCGCGGATCATTATTTTTAAATAAAAAATATCAAAAAAAATAAAAATTTAAAAATCTTCTGCAAAGTTATACCCAAGAATCTTGGGTTTGGCTGCAACGCCTGACCTAAGAGTAATATTTATAATATTAAAAAAAATAAAATTTAAAAATCTTGCAAAGTTATACCCAAGAATCTTGGGTTTGGCTGCAACGCCTGACCTAAGAGTAATATTTATAATATTAATAATAAAATTAAACTTGCATACCCAAGTTTAAGTGAGTTGACTGTAACACCGGACCCAAGAATATTGGATGTGGATCTGGCTATAAGGTCGTGTCATAAAAGTGTGATAATTAAATAGATTAATTAAAAAAACAAAGAAAAAAATCAACAGAAAGGAAAAAACTAATGAAGAAAAAGAAAAGAAATTGAATTAATTGGGTTAACCTTTAAACCAGGTTATCCCGTAAAACCTGGGATTTGCGTCATGAAAGTTTGATAACTAAATAGAAAAAAAAATGACGGGTTTACCCAGAATTAACCGGGTTAACCCATCAAACCAAGTTAACCCGTCAAGCCCAGGATACGTGTCATGAAAGTCTGATAATTAAATAGAAAGAAAATTAACTTTAACAAACTAAACTAAATGAAAAAAATAACTCGTCAAATCAGGTTAACCCATCAAACCCGAGATTCGTATCATGAAAATATGATAACTAAATAAAAAAAAATTAACATTAACAAACTAAATCAAACAAAAAAAATTCATTAAAAAAATTAAAAAGAAAAAACAAAAGAAAAAAAGCAGTCATATATATAATACAATATAATAATAATTATAATGAAAAAACGTGGGGAAAGCTAAAGCTAAAGCTAAATTCTCAACCAACTCAATATTAAAAAAAAAATTTAACAAAGATAATTTAAAAAATAAACATGTGGGGAAACACTGCAGCCAAACAAAAATCATGTAAGGGAAAACTGTAGTAATCCATAGTGTTTTTTTTTTTAAAAAAAAAAACTACAAAGCTAAGTTCTCAACCAGCTTAATATATAAAAAAACCGAGATCCGTGTAATGAAAGTATGATAACTAAATTAATTTTTTTTTCACATTAACAAACTAAATTAAACAAAAAAAATTCATTAAAAGAAAAAAAAACACAAAGAAAAAAGCAAAAATAAAAAACCCATTGGCAAAACGGGAAAAAAGGAAAACAAAAACGAAAAACAAAAAGTCAAGTGTTTCACTGTGTGCACAGTGATATATTATATGTAAAAAACAAAGAAACAAAAGCGAGGAAAAAAAAAAAAAAGCTGCTACAGTGAAAAACCCACGCGTTAAAAAAAAACATGTAAAAAAAAAAAAAAAAAAAAAGCTGCTACAGTGAAAAACATTTAAAAAAAAGCAAAAAAAAGAAAGAAGGAAAACTGCTACAGAAAAAAAAAAACCAAAAACGAAAAAAAAAATGCCACAGAAGAACAAAAAAAAAAAACAGCTTTAGCTACAGTGAAAAAGCTACGCGTTTTAGAGTTCTTATTAACCTTTCAAACCAGGATAACCCGTCAAACATTAGATTCGCGTCATGAAAGTTTAATAACTAAATAGAAAAAAAAAATTGACGGGTTAACCCATAATTAACTGGGTTAACCTGTCAAGCTTGAAATACGTGTCATGAAAGTCTGATAATTAAATAGAAAGAAATTTAACATTAACAAACTAAACTAAATGAAAAAAATTAATTAAAAAAAAAAAAGCCAAAAAAAATAAAATATCTAGTTAACTCGTCAAACCAGGTTAATCCGTCAAAATCGGATCAATTAACAAACTAAATTAAATAAAAAAAATTAAAAGGAAAAAAGAAGAAGAAAGAAGCCAAAAAAACCAGACATAAAAAACCAAAACAAATATAGAAAAAAAAAGAAGAAAAAAGAAAATAATATATATTATAATATAATTATAATTATAATTATAATAATTATATATATAAGTATAATTAAAAGGCGTGGGGAGGCTACAGTGATTTCCCCACGCCTTTTAGAGTTCTTTAATATTATGCCTCTGACGCACATTGAGTCATATTTTTTTAATAATTTTAATTTGTTCTGTTAAAAACAAAAACAAAAACATTCTGCCCCACAGCTCCAAAAACACCGCGAAGTTGGAAAAGACACCTTAATTTTCCCCCCTGCTTGTGCAGAAAATTCTTCTCACCCCCTACATTCTAATTCGATTAACTGACCCCAAAATCGATAACAGAGGTTGAATTGACTGTTAACTTGCTGATATAAATGGGATTTTAGAAATAAATCTAATGATTTCTGAAAGCATGCATAATTGAAAAGGAAACATGAATAAGAGAAGTTTTGAAAACAGCATAAAAACCCCAAAACCCGATCAAGGATAGACTAGCTACAAATTTCCTCGAACTCGTTTCCTCTTCGGTGGATACCGACAGAGAGACGCCAGGCATCAAGAAGGCGCTCGGGAAGCAAGCGAGCCAGCCACCATTGAAACGAGTGAGCCCAGTAGGGAGCACACCGTGCTTCATAGCCTACTCGACCAATCGCAGCCTTGGCGTAAGCTTCCGGTGATGGTATGAACAAGGATGATTTCTGAATCGAAGCTACTCTTGAACTCATTTTTGTTGCAACATATAGCGGTACCTGTGCAGGGAGCTTTGATTACATAATTTACATTAGGTATGTTCATCATGAATATTAACTTCTTCGTTTTTCGTATCCCACCGTCAATATGTGATAAAACAAATGTTCTTGATGAAGTTAAGATGAAGGTATCCTTACCCATAATTAGTTAGGGGGGAAACAAAATTTAAGGGAAACCTGCCCTTTGTATGATTTTTTTTTTAATTAAGCCAACTACTCATTAATGATGTTTGATAACACAATATATTTTTTCAATTAAAAACATATTTAAAATAATATATATTTTTTAAAAATTTGGTATTAAGACGTTAAAAATCACAAAAACACCTAAAAATACATTAATTTAATATTTTTTACATGATGAATAATTTATTTTTTAAAAAATAAAAACTACCACAATGTCAAATAGCATGAAATTACATTTAATTTCTTCATTAAGCCAATTACTCATTAATGTATGTTTGATAAAAAAAATATTAATTTAATTTTTTTATGCGAGAAATAATTTAATATTTTTTGAAATAAATTATCACAATATCAAAACGAGCATCTTAGTAGTTGGAGTGACATTTAATTTCTTCATTCAGAAAATGTAATGTAGTTATTACACTTTATATACTTTGATTTACCAGAAAGACAAATTTGGTAATAAAAAGTTATGGCGATGCACAGAGATGGAAGCTATAATACCTGACACTGTACATGAATTCCACAGCGTTTGTATTCCACGTATAAACATCTTGATAATTGATCAATGTAACTGCAAGGATTCAGAAGCTCAAAAAACATTAGTTAGGTCATTATTTATTAATAATTGAACGGCCAATTAAATTCTAATAAATCTAATTTCTTTATCCATAAAAACATCTATCTATTTGACTTAGATTTTCATTATTAATTATCGATGCTTATGGCATATATGCTCACGCTTTAGTAGCAGCGTAGATTGTGAAGAGAGGATGTGAAGGCATGGCACTAGCAGCTCCAGAGCCGATATTAATAATGGCACCTCTTTTCCTCTTGATCATCCCTGCCAAAACTGCTTTCGTAACCCTACTAGTGCCCACCAGATTTACTCGAACAATATCCATCCAAACTTTCTCATCAACCTCGTGGAAGAAACTGGCTGCAGGGTACGTGATTCCCAAGTTATTTATCAGCAAACCAACATCTAGCCCCTCCGTGGCCTTCTCTATTGTCGACCGGACACCGGCTGAGGCTTTGCTTGAAAAATCAAACACCACAGTCTTGATCTTGGTGCCTGGATGCTCTGCTTGGATTTCCCTCGAGACTGTTTCGAGCTTGGTGGGGTTTCTACCGACTAATATTAGGTTTAGATCCTTTTGAGCTAGCTGGTGAGCAAAGGCTTTGCCTATGCCGTCGGTGGCTCCGGTGACCAGAGCCCACGAGCCATAGTCTCTGAGATTCTTTTTTGGTCTGAGAAACGTTGCATACACCCACTTGAGAAGAGAGGTTGAGGTTTGGAGGAAGGAGAGGAGGCCAAGTGAAGAGACAAGAACAAGCCACATGGGCTGGGATAGGAGGTGGTTGATGCATGCTGAGACCATTTTTTTTTTTTTTTTTACTTTTCAAGAACTCTTGATGAGAGAGTGTGCATGTCTATATATTTCCTAAGAATTTAAAGACTTACGAGGATTTTTGGCTGGTCCCTGGTATTGAAAGTGATGTATGATCAATTAGCGATGAACATTTAGGAATTAGGACTCGGTTTGTTTGTCTGAAATATTTTCCAAAGACACTTTCCTAACTTTATCATGTTTAGTTTTGTTACTTGTTAGAATAAAAAATCCTAAAAATATTGATACTTTGTTAGAATTTGGTGATTATTTGAGTATTAATATAGGAGGACCGGTAGAAGTGCTTGAAACTTCAAGGACTTGGTTTAGGAAGTACACTCTCTTTTTTATTTTTTGGTTCCAATTTTTAAGGTTAGTAATTAAGATGAGTTATTAAGCTTAATTATTTCGAATAAGATGATGAGCGTACGTGTATAGTCATAATATTTGTTTTTGAGAAGACATCTCCTTTAAAATTGTCATGCTATACAAGTGACAAAACAAAGATTCTCGTCTCCTATGTAATAATCAATATATATATATATATATAATAACATTATTAGAGTTTATGAAACTGACAATAAAAGATATGTCCATACGTACAATGTTTAGAGAAGAAAGTTAACCTTCATTGATACGTGATGGATCTAAATAAAAAAAATCCTCAAATAGGTTAAAAAAACCCCATTGGCTCATGCACATACTTTAAGTTTAATTATCCACTCCGTATTATTTTAAATAAAATATAATCTAAAATATCATAAAGATAAAATTATATTTTAATCTTTTTTCTTCATAAAAAACAAGATTCATGAACTATAAATATATTATAAATCCTTCAAGTAAAAGGTTCATAATCTCTTCATTCTTGATATTTTTAACATATATATATATATTAGAGTTTATCTTTCTAAAATATTATTGAATTTTCTTTTCCTATAAAGTTACTGACTTTATCATCAAAAAATCTTCACATGTATCAAATGACACATTTTACATATATTATTATATTTACCGGTCAACAGGCTTACAAAGCACCACTTGCTACTATATATTATATCTACTGGTCACCTTGATTTATCAGACATCATTTATTATCAGTTATCAAATCTCTGGATTTTTTACATTTAATCTCCACAAATATTTTTACTTAAAAGAATGGATCAAATTACTTGAATTAAAAGATTAATCAATTATTTAATACATCATTTTTATTCTCATACATCTTGAATTTTTCATCAATACACAAACTATCTAAAAATACTCCTGGATATCATCAAATAAAAAGAAAACTATAATAGCTATACAGATATAATTGATATGTTAGTAACCTAAATAGCTAAAACAAGTGACTGAAGGAGTCAAAGTTTGAAATCGGTGATTGCAGTGGAGCCAGACCAAATAGCAAGTTACTATTTAGCTCGGTTGAATACCGGGAAACAAGGCGGTGCATAAACTAGGTCAAATATTAGTTAGGTAAGCTGGGAAGGAGTTTTTAATTTTCATGGGGGGTCCTCCTCATAAATCTACATGGCACTAATTTACAAGATCGAGGTGGCAATTTATCCAAGCGGGGAAGGTATGACTAACTTTGTTCATCCATTGCTTTTCGGAATAATTTTTGTTAAAAAAATATTAAAATATTATATTTATTTTTTTATATAACACATTAAAATAATACGAACATATCAAAAAAATATTAACTTAAAAAAATAAAAAAAATTCTTTTTTTAAAAAACGTTTTTAAAATAAAAAAACAAACTTGTTTTGAGTGTGTATTTTATTTAGTATTGTTATACATATTGCTTTTTAAAAACATGTTTAATTAAAAATATATTAAAATAATATTTTTTTCAGATTTATTTTTAATTTTTAAAATCACATAAAAACCATAAAAATAATATTTGAAAAACATTAATTTAATATTTTTTCAAACAAAAAATAATCTAAAAATTTAAAGGCAATATAATACCATATACCAAACGAATGTGAACTATTTCAATTATGGGGGAGTTTGCCAAATTAGGCTGGATTCAAAGTTGTGAAAAATATTGTAAATCTGGATTGTAAAATTAAAAATATTTTTTTAATTAATTATATATTGATAATTACAGTCAAGAAATTAAATTAAATTAAAATCTATAAAGTAAGTTAATAATATTATAATCAATGAATAATTTAAATAAAATGAGAGAGATATATAATATAAATCAATAAATTAATGACATGAAAAAATAAAAAGTTTCAGAACAAAACTTCTCAATATAACAACTTGGTTCTTCCCATCACAATAAGTTCTAATGGATCATTTTTGGGTTGCAAGCTAATAAATCAAAACTAGTATTTAACTAATATAAATTCAATAATGAAATAAATCCCTAAACAATGTCTTATACTCTAGAAAAAATTCAAATTAAAAATAATTATTCAAAAATAAATAAATAAATAAAAAGTCTTTATATTACAAATAATTATTGCATATAGCTCGAATCTTCAATTTTTGTATATTTTTGACAGATTTGAATCCTAATTTCAAACATGTTATTCTTTCTCGTCTAGATGAATTACTAAGCATATGGTATATAGTTGAAAAATCGCAAATGTCTAGTTTCCATCCTAACTTTAATCACAACAAAATTCTACTAGCAGCTTCAAATATGTTCCAAATAGTACATGAAAGTCTTGTTTAATATATTTAATAAGATTCGTCTAGTAACTTTAACCTTTTATCTGAAAATTTACTTAGATTGCCCTCGTCTGGTGCCAGTTGATGGTGCCAAGTGAGCTCCAATCTACATCTATTTCTATTTCCATAGGCAACGTGCAATAATCTAAACCTGCAACTACCAATTAATGTGCATGTGGTCACACCAGAAAGTGTGAATGATTCCTAGCCTAACGTAGAAATCGTCCCGATTATCATTACAGAACCTATAGTCACGTATTCCTCTCCTCTCCTCTGATGAAGAAACCACTGATCGATCACTGTCACTCCCTAGAAGCAATTCCTTTATTGGCTTTAGGCTACCTTAATTTAAGTAGTTAATCCGTCACCAAATCCAGCCCCACTGTCTTGAATCTTTGATCCACATTCTCAGGCCACACCGATTCCGAGAGCCAAAGGGTTTCCTAGGAAACCTGAAGGTTCACTCGTGTTTGACGCAGCTCCACATTCTCTGTGGAATCTCTCGACAGCTAATAATCATTATTGCGGCGGTAGCCGGTTGGTGTCTAATTGAAGAGGTAGCTGAATGTAACGTCTTGGTCGAATATTCACTTGTCAAAGTTGACGAATCATCATCGTGGACATCGAAGAGGGAGTGTGTCGAGACAAGATCATAAATATAGAAGACTGATGGGCGAGAACCACAGTAAACAAATAAAGAGGAAGGGGAAAGGTCATGAGCTATATATCTTGCTTCCATGATGTCACTGTTCAAATCTGATGCAAGTTCGGGCTTGAGCTGGCCCAAGTAATGCATTCAGACCTAATACAGCCTTGAACGCTACAGTTAGAAGTATGATCCTTGCAATATGTGATGGATTCCTAATAATCTGTACAACTCGAGTGCATAAATTGATTTCCCACCTCAATATTAGCTCACCTACCCTAGTCGTCTTTTTGTGGGCGTATGGGGATTCCGATCCATTTGCAGACCATTGATTATGGACCACTCAGTATAATGCATCCTGGAACATATGCTAAGTGCACCAGTTTAAGAACTTTGTGTTCTTCGATCATTGTGTGTCCAAGTCACGATTATCGCAGCCGAAGCCCTTTAAAACATGTTCTTGGTGGAATGGATCATCAGCACCACGCACTGAACTCAATCGAGGAGAGAAGTTCCAACCTGCCATCGATTCCTGCTCATGGCCATTGAATCTCATATTGGCCTCTTTGAACTTGATGAAATACATGGATGACCAGTAATCCTTTGCCAAGTTCTTCAAGAAATTAGAAAGAAAAAACAGTATACTTCAGATATGCTTCGATAGTGATAAATATAAATCACATCTGTAGAAACAACAGTAAGCCACCTACCGTCTTCATCAGCTGCATCAGTTCATTTAGTGCATTATTAAACAAATCAGGGTGTGCCAAATTGGTGGTGGTCAGTATTTCTTGTCGTGTTCGATAAGATATGTTCACCTCCATTGATGCACCTGTATAATACCAGAATCAGGAAACCTATCAGATAACAGCACGCTCTGCATGCTTATGTGCACCACAAAGCCAATAAGCTTAGCAGAAATAGATTTTCCATTGCAGCAAAAATCTTTAAGGCAATTCAAGTACAAATTTTAGCATGACTATCCAGGTTTTCCTTACCACAGTAGACTGATTAAATAACAGGGAAGTTTTATCTTGATATTCCTTGGACTAAAATAAGGTTAACTGTACAATATTCCTGAAAATATTAATAGAGGCTAGGTGGCCATCACCTCTCCTGATGAATGGATCAGACTGATCACTGATGAGCTGGAAACCGTGTTTTATTTGCAATTGTAATCTGAATGTTATTTCTTTGTTCATCTCCAGATTAGATTTTGATTTTTCTCAACAGTTTTTGGTGGATTCCAAAGGAACACCATCTCTCAAAATCCCAGTTGATTTTTTGCTTCTCTAGCCGAGCTGTTCCCTTGCCACTACTCCTAAGAATTATTTCCTTTCCTTTTCATTTTATTTTTTCTTTTTTACAAAAAAACCTAGGGTACATCATCGTGACACCAACATTTTTTTTTTAAAAAAGACCACATGTACTGGAACATCGGGTTACAATGTGGACTCTCATCTGTAATTGGGATTTTCTAGTTTCTGATTTGCAAATAAGGGAAATGTGCACTGATATGTGGATTGTTACTAGCAAAGGAGCACATACCGATATTGGATTCCCAGTTTTATTTATATGCAAGGATGTATAAACATGTCTAGAGCCAGCAAGCAGCATGTAAAACACCATTTTTCATTTATTTGACTTCCTCAGCTGCCCAATCAACAAAATTGGTTGAAATCATTGGCACCTCTAAACTAAGATATCCAAGAAGAGGCCATATCACCAAGTTGTTTTTGTTGGTGAAGATTGAGCGGAAATAATTAAGTTCCTGAATGCATGCAAATGAATGTAATAGATGAAACTTAGCACAAATTTCCTATATGCACCACAAACCTGCAACAATATACTTCTCAATAATATGTCGTGCCATGTAGATCCTTCTTACTGGGTCATCTACAGGAATTTTATCATGTTCATGCACTTCATTATAGAAATGCACGCTCTCCCCTGCCAAGCAGCTGCAGTTAAGATGAAAAGTAAAAATATACAAAGTAAATTTTCAACTCGAGATTATTATTTTTTTTGCCAAAATAAATTCTTTTTTTCTTCAAATTGCTTCAATAGTTGCAGATAAAAATTATTAGGGATGCAAAGCTTTTGGGAATCAGAAATTTAAGTTTGCTCAAGAAATATTATGAAGCTTCTGGGAATTGAGAATTTAAGTTTGCACATGAAACAATCTCAGAAACTAAATGTTCTTGTTATAAATCTCAACATCTAAATCATTTCCCCAGAAAAAGGTTTCACTAATTGATTAAGAATCAAAAAATACCTGTCAGCAAATGCCATAAAAGACTGGCGGAATCTTTTGTTGAGAAGAAGCTTGTCGAGTGGTTCGTTAGGATCTATGACCGGAACAGAATCTATTTGCAATAGCAGTCCACTATCAGGTATACCCAGAGCTTGACCCATTGTTTGAAATTCTAAAGGTTCTCTTTTCCTCAAGCTAATTTGTGAGAGCAAGGGCTGTGAACTTGATATAGAGAAGAAAACCAGAACCAGTATGCTTGCCTGTGGAGCATACCTGAGGAATGTTAGCAATACACATAAGCAGAAAACTAACTAGTTGAATCAAATCAACCAGTGATGCCACCAGTAAGTAGAAATAGAGAAAGATCCAGACAACAGAAACATACTGTTATCAAAAGCAAAATTCTGGAGGCAACTTGGAGCCACCAGATGTCATCACGAATTTCATTTGAAATATAAGAAGCAAACCATATCCCTGTAAGTAGAAAAGAGTAGAAATTAAAAGGAAAGACCATGGAGAGAGGTCAAACTGATCATCCATATACTGCTTTGACAAGCAGCTTACAATTAGTTGGTAATGTGACCAATATCTCAATGTCTTATTACCCTTTGGATGAATTGTTCAAGCAATTACTCAATCATTATCATATATGAATAATATATCAACTACTCAATTTTCAATTCTGGTTGAATTTTAGTGTGGTCCTTTCATCCAGTATCTATTTATTTTTGTTAACATTACATTAAAGCCCTGTATAATCCATTCCAGATTTTATGTACTTCTTGCAGACCTAGACCTTCAACAGTAGCAGTCCCATAAAAGAAACCAACGAATTTGTAACTGCTTTTCAGTCCCATGACTAAGCCAAGCAGACAACCCAAAAACATGCAGGTCCTACACATTAATCTTGAATTAGATTCAGGCCACTATCACATGGACCATAACAAGGAATCTAAGTGCAACTGTAGAGTTTTATATTGTTGCATCTACAAGACACAATAGATCATGAGATTTGAACAAAAGAGCTTTTTAAACAAATAGATTCTGACACCATGTTGGTTTTAATAAATTGCTCTAGAAAGTTTATGACCCTTGGTAAAGAGCCAGTGATACCTATGAGAGCTAACACAAGCAAACTTGAAAATGTAACTTTTGGGGTGTACAATGGCCTTCCCAAGGAAGCAAGACAAAGCTAAATGAGCTTATGGTATATCAGCCCATGAAATACCATAGGTGGATTTGGTTCCTTGGAAAACAGATAAAACATAAAGATCATGACCAAGCTTAATCATGTCAAAATATTGTCCATCATCAAATGACTTTTCATTTCCACCAGGCAACTGGTTCTCGGATTATGGGACTTCTTGCCTTATGCAGGGAGAAATGCAAGTTTGTAGAGAAAGAAATCCCAATTACAGTGCACTACATAGACCTAAGAGTCTCAGACAAAAGTCTTACCAATAGATAAAGACGAAACAAGTATCCCCTGCCATAAGTCTTTGAGTTCATTAAACCTGAACTCTATTTGCCGAATTGCCCATGTGAATCCAACCAGAGCAGCAACATATATTGTGTGAAGGCACACGGCTGGAATGGTCCAATGAGTCCCCAGGTGGCACCGATTATTCAAAGGTCTCTTCACATGGACGACTACAAATAACAAGACAGCCTTCTTGTAAGAAAAAAGAAATTGCAGCAGAGGGTATACAGTAGAACAATCAATGACCTCATTTGGAAATGTACTGCTCTTAGAGGGAAAACAAATGCCACTTAAATCTCTTTGCAGTAAGTTGAACCTGACAAATCGGACTTTCAAATATGTAATATGATCGATGTTCAAGGAACACTTACATGCAGCTCCGGCAACCCATGGCAAGAGAATCAGAGGAAGAAAAAAATATGATCTAATTGGTGGTAATTGCCTCCTGCAATATCAATACCAAATAATTATAGAATAGGGAAAACAACTAAAGGCCACAGGGATTAAGAAATATAATCTGAAAAATGAAACAAGTCCACTGTCCCACTTAAAAGAACAGTGCCACCAATAATGCTATAAGGACAGTGGAAATCTGCAGATTATAAGAGAGTGAACTAGTTGCCAAATGGTTAGATCAATTAGGTGTAGCTAGATGGCTATCGATGGATGGTTCACAAAGTCCACCGCTCCAATTTCAATTAGTACATTTGCACTTTGGACTTACTTGACAAATATATGATGCAGTTGGAAAGCTTGGGCTATTCGGCAACTCAGTAGCAAACCAAATCCAAGAGGACCTTCTATCCAAACTGAAAGCAGAAGATATTTCAGAGAATCTTGTTTGTATTAAGAAATATGCGTTCACTCAAAAAAGCAGATGTGAATGACAAAGTGAGGAAACAGCATGACTGTTGTTAATAGAATCAAAAGAAGGGGGCAACCTGCCCAAACATAGCAAGACTGCCACCAGTGACTCTTTTCAAATTTCAGGAAATTGATAGACATCTGCGTAAAAGGAGAAAAACAGCTTAATATGGGTTGCAATGCTAAAATGCCCATAAAACAGACTTCACTGAATGAAAGCGCTGAAAACATAAAAGAAAAATATGAAAATCTGTAGCCTACCACAATTGATAACAAAAGGTTAAAGCTGCCAAACACTTGAATAACTGGAATCCAGAAGCCACTACCATTAGTACGAGGGATCTTGTGGATCAAAAAGGGAAAAAGTAACCTTGAAAGAAGCCTGGAAATAATTATGAAGGGGGGAAAAAACTCAGTAAAGGAGAACAAAACCATTATCATGACCCACAACATTCTTGACGTTAATCTGGCACGGTTGATCATATCTCTAATCACCCGGTAGAAACCATACTGTTAGTGAGGAAGTACTCCCTCATTAATCGTATTGATTCACTAATTACCAATCAGTAATAATACTCTATGTAATCTCTAATTGATTCAAAGTGGCAACTGGGGAGATAGGGTAAAATCCTGGCATCCTTCCTGTTATCAAACTCTATTTCATTGAGGCAAAGCACCAAACAGGTGAGAATCACAAAAAAGAAGACCCCATATTCAAGAAAACAGACAAGAGACAAAATTATCAATTTTTGTAAATAATTTGTAGTACAATGATAACAAAATTATACCGTCCAAAACCATATCAAATAATAATGAATACAGAAGGAAGAATCAATTAATATATAGAGAATATAAAGAAAGAAAGAAGGAGAAGGTGTAGCGGGTACTAACAAGAAGAAGGCGAGGATGGCTATGGAAATAGCTATGTAATCGGAGGGGCAACCTCCTCGCACAGCACAGCTTCGACTCCCATTAACTTCTTTCATCATTTGCTTTTGTTTTTTCAGATTCAATTACACAGACAGACAAATCTCAATCTTTCTTAGGATTTTAGGAGTAAACCTTTTTACTTGCTGTCCTGTTTTTGACTCGTCGACCTTAAAACGTTCAAAAGGCCGCTGTTTTAGTTTGACCTTTTTTAAAATTAATATACTACAAAAATTCTCCATTTCTCACGTCTTGGTTTGAAGCTTTCATAGTTCCTTTACTCTTAATTTTGTATTAACTTGCTTTCTCATTTTTATTTGTACTCAATCTTCTATTTATTTTTAAATTTATCTTTACTTAGTTCTTGTTTATTTAATGAATGGTAAGGTTGTTCATTGTTAATAAATCTTATTTTTATTAGTTTCTCATTATAGAAAGTATAAATATAGAAAGAAGAAAAATATATTTGATTAAAAAAATATTAATTTATTAATTTATTTTCAAATAAAAAAATACTTCTAAAAAACTATAGCTATCATCCTCTCTCAGCATCCCGAAAACTAAACCAAAAGGAACTCCTAGACTTTTTGAAGATGTATTTGTCAGCTCCAATCGCTACCAGCTGAAATTCATGGAAAAATGAATGCACTTGTGTCTGACAATGAAAGCTTTGTCGATTTATTTCATCCTCGGACCAATCATGGACGCTTCCCTAGTAAAAGCATCGTCATCGTCATCGCGTGGCTACAAATTGGTGGCATGCTGTTGGTGTTTTTTTCCATTGGATAATTTGATAATGGCAAGAAAAAGGGAAGGCGGGAAAAGGAAGAGGCATGGCAGCGCTTTGGAGGTGGTCGGTTTTGTGGGTCAGAGACTGGTGGCAGCCATTGTGATTCGTTGGTGGAGCGAGAGGAGGAGAAGGAAGAAAAGGAGGAAAAAAAGGAATGGCAGCCATGGTTATTTCAGGGGAGGACATTCATAAAAGAGTTGTTTCTTTTTTCTCATTTATTCTAGGGAAAACGATAAACGATGATGTCGTTTGAGGTTTTTTTTGTTTTTTTAAATCCAGAACGATATCGTTTTGGATTTACTCTACTCTGTTCTTGGGAAACTTGAAATTCTTGCTGTTTTGCGTCTTTTTATCTCCTGACTTTGGGATTCTCATTGCTGTGCAACCACACCATATCTTGACGATTTGCTTATAGCTTGGACTTGAGAGACTGGAGTTTTGTATTCAAGATCTCAAACTGGAAAGGAAGAAAAGGATCACCATGCCTCTTTGGAGAGATAATCACGTTGGATAAACAGAGACATTGTTCACACTCTACATCTCATTCGCATTAAGATGGCTGCACATGTATGTACTCGGCAAAAGAACTACGCAGCATACTGAAGCCATATTAGGCTAGGATGTGGCGTATACCTGTGTATGGATCCCTTTGCAGTCGTGTTTTTCACTGGTCAAATTAGCTAGTGTTCATGTTGTAAAACAGGTAATAAAAAAATGATCATCTGATTTCTATTTTGCTGGCTTTGATGTGTGTCGCCACAGGAGCCCACCGGCTAGATTGTTCAGTGCATGAGAAGCCATTGGTACGACCAAGCTTGAGGATACAATGGTAGCATAGCCATAGACAAATCCAACAAAGGTTGCCCTGAAAGAAGTTAAACAGTAAAACTATGATTTTCCGTAAAGGTAACTGTCGTTCCGATAAACCAGCTGTAAATTAACTGAAGAATATGGAAATAGAAAACAGAGATTCTGGAGTATTCTTCAAATATAGTATTCATAGTCTTTGAGAAGTTGATGTGTACCTAATGGAACATTGGGGCATAAAAAGTGATTACTGATTCATTATTGGTCTAAATGAGAAATGGAAGTTAAAACCTTCCATTTAGTCATAGAATAAAATGAAGAAGAGCTTGGGAGGGTCAAAGCGCATAATAAATGTAGCATGGACAGGATAGACATGTAATTCCAGTTAACAAACTGTAGAAGTGAATACCAGATAGCAAAGGAGTACTTTCGACCGTTTCCCAAATGTAGAACACCAAATATTGTGGCAGCTAGAAGGACACTCTTCCAATCCATTCCAAAGAGCGGTAGCAGCGCACCTCGGAAAAGAAGTTCCTAGGCAATCCATGAATTCACATAAAAAATTTGCCAGTTGGTTTTACTGAGAAAGAGATTATTCGCCTATATTTTCCATACATGCATGTTTTAGAGACCTGAGATTATACATTCACTTACCTCAGTAATTCCTGGCAAGAATGAAACAACTAAGTAATCCAAAGGTTGAAGTGATGTAAGGACCTGCATGGAAAATAAAGAAGTAAAGACTGGTGAGGGCTTTCAGCTACAAAAAATGCTAGTATTTAGAGGTAGTTGGAAAAACTAAGAAGGTCCAACTCAGTAGCTGAACCATAAAAAAACAAAGATGAGAATATTGAAAGATAGAACTTATGTAAACAAATTTCCAATCATTCCACATTTAATTCTAACTAGATGACTTTCTGTAGATAGTGATAGAGATGATAATTGATTAAATTAGAGATTGAATCAGAAAATTGAGTAGAGTACCTGCTGATTGGCTGCTTCTGTTGATTCAGCAAAATCTGGCCATGTCTTCAGTAGCAAGTATCTGCATGACGAAATCAGTATGACCAATCCTGTAGTCAACTCAAGATGCCACATCTCAATACCAACTGTAAAGAGAAAGTAAAGAAGAGAAACTCTTTTAAGTATGGTTCAAAAAGGAAAAAAAAAGAAACAAAAACTCTTTAAAGTACTCAATAAATAGTATACACGCAGACATATAACTTCGTATTTGGTCAACAGAATAACAGCAGGCAGAGAATAAAAACAAAGACATCTGGATAGCACGTCAGATTGAAATTATCCATCATCAACTAGTAGTCATTTTGCCATGTATTTGGATAGGGACATTTACCAGATTCAGAATGAATTATTTTTGGATTATGATACTATCAGGGCAAAAACACAAACATCAGCAAAGATTGATCATGAGTTCTATAGGATACAAAATTATGATGATAAACGTTTTCCTTGGACATGGGCATGAGCAGACATTTAAGTTCGGGCAAGAATCTTCAATCTCGTCAAAAACTACACACCACTCAATGAAGCTTTAACCTAACTATGATGTTGCTTGGGCTGCATTCTTTGTCATAGCTCCATCTACATGGATGAAAATGTGACTCGGACATCTAGCATAGCCATTTACATCTAGACAAATAAAAGAAGAGAGTACTATGAACATTGAGTTCAGGTCCAGTGTCCCTCAGAGAGACAGAGAGGACTCCCATCTTGGTCCATGCCATGAGGTAATGGGTTGTCTTCCTGGTTCCTGGTTCCTGGTCCATGTTGCAGGAATAAGTGGGATCATTCCAGCGTTTTAATGTAAATCTAGATGCAGATAGTTCTCATCGAGAAGTCCTTAATTTAATAATAAAATCCAACCGGCATATCCAACAAATGTGGATGATAATACAGGGCAAATCAACTTTTTATTTTATCATATTTCTAGTGTCCAGCCAAATACTATAAATGTTCACTTTATTTCTATTTCCACAAGAAACAAGGTTGAAATAATGAAAACAATTTTATGAACAGCCAACTGGAAAATCGAAGAGGCAAAACATGAAAATTTATACATGAGACTTCTGTAGAGCAGTCGTGGATTGGCAGTCCTTCCATTGATGCGACATGAGACACCTGGAAATTAAAATCAGGGATCACCAAATAATGTGCAGATTATTCATGATGTCAAGCAATAAAAATTGTGCATATGGATGTTAAAGCTCTAGAACTTTAATCACATGATCAGAAACACTAAGCATTGTGTATCATAGACAAGGAAAGATGGGAAAATCGAATCCATTATTTTCTAAACAACAAGAGACAAGATCAACAAATGAGAATAACTCTGAAAAGATTTCATCCAGATGTTCCTGAGCAAGTATGCAAGAAAGTAAAGTAAAGCCTTGCCTGTCGAATTAATATACCCAAAGCAGCTATCAACCCAGAAGTGACAGTGCATGCCTGAAGCACATCACTTCTTGAAGCGATATTGTTGAGTGTACTTTGCAAAGGCTCCACAGAATTATCCTCTAAAGAAGACTTATCTGATAACACTACTCTCTCTTCTTCTAAACCCTTCTCAGTACTTTCCAGAGCTATACCATTTTGTGACCGCTCATCCCGTGTCCATTTTCTCACTGATTTCCGTCTCGCATAAGTTCTTGTGCGAAACTTATCGCCCTGAAAAATAAATAAATATATTATTTTCAGTCTAAAAAAGATAAGATAACCCGCATAACAATTCCTTTCAAATTTTGCTAAAAAGAAAGGTGAAAAGTGAGTATCTTACGCTAGGTGATTTGGCAGGTAACTGCAAGAACTGACAAGAATCAATTAGATAGAGGGCAGTGAACTTCCCACCTAGTTACAATTATGTTTAAGAGAAAAGCAAGCACAGCTTTACTAAGCTCTCAGTGTCAGTGACTATATTATGGAATCCATGAAAGTGAGAGAGAGAAGAAAGACTAACCCATGAAGGTAGAATTTGACCATGATACGTGGTTGGTTACAGAGTAGATATTAGCTGAGGTATTAGTAAGCAAAGCCATGGTAGTTGATGGCCTCCAACTTCAATTTTGATGACCTATAGAGAATTGGAAGAAACCTTGAAAATCCAAACCATTACAGCTCCGGTCATTTGTTTTTCCGTTCTCCGTCAATTTATTTTTCTGCACTAAATTTTGTCCTCTCGCCACGTGGATGGTCATCAATTTTCACCAATCATTTCAGTGCCCAGCTCAGCTGTGCTATGTATTATAATAATATTTTTTAACATTTTATATTAGTATATTAAAATTATTAAGAAATATTAAAAAAAATAAAAAAAAATCAAATTTAATTCTTAAAAACAAAAACAGTTTAAGAATCATTTAAAAAAGAGATTGAACACAATCTGCAGGGTAATTTGGAGTCTAATAATAATTATTTTTTAAAGTATTTTTTATTTAAAAAATATTAAAATAATATTTTTTTTTTTTTAAATTTTATTTTTAATATCAACATATTAAAAATAATCAAAAACATAAAACATAATTTAAAATATAATATATTTAAATTTTAACAAAAAATAAATCAAAACTCACTCCCTGACATCATTATAATACCAAATTTTTTGATAGTCCATATATCATGTCCTAAGTAATGGTGTTAAACCCATTTGGTTGATTTAAAAAATTTAATCCAATTAAATCTAATTAACTTAACTATATTTTTAATAATTTGATGAATTTAAATAAATCCAACTAAATCAATATTAGAAAAACAAATAAATAAAATAAAATGGTAACCATTTTAATAAAAAACAGTATGAGATAATAAGTGATCGTTACCTGATTGGTATTAACAATAATACTCCATTTAATTTTTATGTGTTTTAAATAGTATTTTAAGAAAATTAAAAAAATATTGTTTTTATATAGTTTTAGATTTTTTTGATGTGCTATGTTAATATTAAAAATAGTTTTTAAAAATTAAAAAATATTATTTTAATATATTTTGAAAAAACAATAGTTACTATTCTCTCAGTACCTGTTAAAAGTTGCCCTCAGTTTTATTGTAAACAAACGACCCATCGTCTTCTTCTGTTGCTATCACTACATTTTGCTCCCACATTTTCTGATCAAATCATAATCGAATTGCTCGCTTCTCGATAAATGGTAATCAGATGATTCAGATCTGCTAATTAAATTAAATTAAATTATTGAAGAAACAAAATGAAACAGAGCAGGATTTGAGTTGTGGAATTGACGGTGATTTGTTTGCTGTTGCCGATGGTTTCGTTAAGTGCGAAGTAGACAAATATTTCCTACTCAAAGTGTTGAAAGACGGAGCGTTTTATAAAATAGATCGAGACGGTGCCGTTATCTGATTTTCTATTGTTTTCATGTACAAACTATCATTTCTAAATGTATTTTCCTAGATCAATAAAATCATATATTCTTTAATATCATTCTCAATTAGTTCACGAAAACTCGATTTAAATGGATGAAGGGTTTATTTAATTCAAAATGGTTTTTATTTAAAATATATTAATTTTTTAAAATTTTTAAAAATTATTTTTAATATCAACATTTTAAAATAATATAAATATAAAAAAAAAAATTAAAATTTAAAGCAACCTAATTAACAACACATTTTCAAACACAATCAAAATACCGTGAGTAGTGGTTGGTTGCCTTTGGAGTACGATAAATTTTCCACATTGGAATTACTCATTAGATTGGCTTCCAAATTTGAATTTTGTGGTGCCTGGGGACAGCTTTTAAAAATACTTTTTGTTTTTTGTACCAGCACAGCACATTATACACAATTTAAAGAGGCAAGTTCATCGGCTGGGAGGAGAGGGTGACAATCACTTACTCGGAAAGCAACATGGAAATGGCTAGACATGGAAAAAGACAGTGATAAGCTGAAGAAATTCTCGCACGATTCCAATCTTAGAAAGCAATAAAACTATGTAACATTATTGGACGATAATATATTGGGATCCGAGCTAAAGAATTTTCCACATGAATTATTTAATATTTTAAATTAATTTAATATGTATTATTTTGAATGAAATATAATTTAAAATATCACAAAATAAAATTACATTTCAGCTTTTCACCTTTATAAAAACAAAATTTATAAGTTATAAATACATCATATATCATTCAAATCATAAATTTACAATCTCTTTATTCTTAATATATTTATATATATATTTTTTGAGTTTATCTATTTAAAATATCACTGTACTTTATCTGTTTATAAAATTACTTACTATACTATCGAATAACCCCCTTATCTATCAAATGAGACTTTTTGCATGTACTATTTACCGGTTATCTGACTTGCAAAATACTTCCTGCTATTATTACATTTCTTACCTACTACCAGATACGACTAGACTTTTCATATTAATTCATTAGATCCATTGACTATAAATAATAAATTAAATTGCTTGAACTACAATACCAAATACCAACACATTAGCTTTATTCCCATAACATAGATTTTGAGACCCATCAATAATATCAGTAGAAGATCCATTTTCCTGCAAGTTTCCCGTGCTAAATAATTGAAGTAAAACAGTGCCGACATTGCAATATGAATGTTCTTTAAATGCATTTTTTAGACATTTTTCACAATAACGGAGCTCGGATCAGACCTAGAACAAAAAATGAAGAAGGCAAATGGACCTTGTCAAAGAAACCAGACTTGTGGTTTGGTTCTGGTTGCAGAACCGAAGAGAACTCTGAATAAGAAATACCATTGAGTAATTGTCAAGAGGGATCGAGGGAAGGATGACGGAGGTACTGGTGTTCACTTTGTTTGGAAAGAATGATGGCCACCCTTCAAATCCTTCCTCAATTGTAATTTCTAATAATTGACTCTCATCCTTCCCGTTCTTTAGTACTTTTCAATGCTTTTGGTTGGGAAGGATCGATTTACATCCTTCCCCTCTCTTGTTGTCAAACAACTAAATGGATGATAACTTATCTATCATTTCTCCTCCCCCTTTAATCCATCTCTGATCACAAACATTGCCCGAGTGATTTACAAGTGGTAAACAAGATGAAAACTATATGCACAAATTCTACTCTAAAATCTTTTTTCATTATAAGAAACATAGCATATGGCATGGCAGGACAGACGTGAAATGAAGACAACCTCAGGTGTATGTTTTCTAATAATGCCATTATGACTGTTCAAAAGGAGAAATACAACTGGGTACTGCTGATAAGTAAGCAAAAATGTGCTTCCATATGTTCTAAAAATGGATCTCAAATTCACATATTTAGAGATTTATATTAATTACGAGGATGCTGACTTTCAAGAGCTCAACAAAAGATGAGATCGATCATTTTGTGTAAGAATCAGGGACAGTAGTTCTTACCGGTCTCTATGTACATTTGAAGGTCGGCATCTCTCCTCTATACATCATTCTTCTTATTTACTTTCAATTCATATTAGGTACTCGTAATACATTAAGAAAAGGGAATCATGATAATCTTTTGGCAAGCTATCGACGTAGAGATAGAAGCGCGACAAATCCTCTTTGGAAACTGCTTTTGTGTCAACAACTTCATTGTTACAAGTGAGAACCCATAGGTCTTCCGAGTTGACTCTCTTTAAGCTGCCACGGCAAAATGGGCAGGACTCTGACCTTGTGTTCCTGCGATTATACAAAAAACCATACAAGTGAAATTAATGGCAACCCTCTTCAATATCAAGTACTCACAGTGGAAAAGGGCGTTGGTATTGCATCAAGATTTCAAGGCTTGTAGTTACCAGTTGCGGTAGCATTTGATGCACATTGCATGACAGCAATTAGGCAGTACCATTTTGGTACAGGGCTCCAAACAAATTCCACATTCATCTTCCCTCTCTAAGTCAATATTGGCTAGCTTGTTGTCTCCTTCCACCTTATTTTTGCCCAAATTCTCCATGCCAGAATTCTCTCCCTTAACATCTTCCAACTCTTCTAAGTTACTATGAAGCCGTTGAAGAGACGGTGATACAACACCTGTTGATGCAACAATCATGAAATGGAACAAGGTCAAATAAAAAAACATACAATCAGAATGGTTGGAAATTAGTTGCAGTGCATTTATATATATGGTCTTTAAATCAAGAAATGCCAAACAAAACAATCTTACATGATTTACATACCATAGAATTCCCGAATTGTTGCTTTCCTTCCGTGCTTAGATAGGCTAGGTCTACCATCGCTATATACCTGCACGATATTAAAGAGCAAACACATAGAAATTTGCCCCAATTATACACAGCAGGGTGAAAGAATTGGAAACTTTGGCAATATATCTTTTTAGAATCAACAGACCAAAAGGAGAATTGACCTTATATAAAAGTACATGAAAGAAATTTAGATATCTAGGGAGCAGGCAAATGCATGAACAATCTATCCGTTGTAGCAAAAAGAAAAGGAGAGGTGCCCAGCGATTGTAAACTAATTTCATCTGCAGACGCGCTCCATCCTTGCCCCTTGGAATTGCAGCAGCCCTGGTACACCATCATTCACATCGTGTAACAAAATTAGCAAGACTCAGTCACGCTATCAATATTTAGACAATACTGGTCACTAGAAAAAGAACAAAACTTGTAACCATTTTTTCCCTGAAAACAGAGAAGGCATAAAGAGAGAGGGAATCCCAACTATCTCCACCTATTAGCACTTGGAATTGCATGAAATTTTAGCCAAAGCAGCTCGCTTTAGCCGCAATTGAGTAGGCAGACATAGCAATACCAACACCAAAATCCATTATTTATGCGTTTACATGGATATTGCAGTCTTTTTTATGTTAAACAAATAGAACTGAAACATAAATTCCCACTTGAAAATATCCTTCTACAAATTCACAAAATCTGCAAATTGCTTGGTACAAACTAAAAATGACCATAGAAAACAAGAAGAAAAAATCCCTATCCTCTTTTTCCTCGTATTATTTCAAAACGAACTTATGTTGTTGTTGTTGATCATAACAAGTGATTCTTAAAATCCCAACTACAAAAAACAAAAAAAACAAAAACAACCGATGTGATCAAAAGAGGAGTTGAAAAGAAAAAAGAAATTTAAATGACTCACAAAGCATTGGCATGCTGGATATCAGCCTCCAAGACTTTGAGGGAGTCTTGGTAAGATGAGTTGCTCAACTGATAATGCATCATCTCCATCTCTCTCAAACTCAAAGCCCAACAAAACAAGCTCAACTAGGTCTGCAGGTGTGTCAAGCAATAAAAAACAACAGAGAGAGAGAGAGAGAGAGTATAGCTAAAAAGGAGAAGGGATAGGGTATGTGTCCCTAGCTTGCTTTCTCGGGGCGGCTTTGACACTGACAACTCTTGGGTTTTTTGATCGTCAGAGAATACGTATGTATAATTCTGGTGTGGTGGGTGGCTGTGTCTTGTTCGTTTGTTGACGATGCTCTCCTTCAATTTTTTTTCTCCCTTTTCTTTTGTTCTTATCTAATCTTTTGCTTTTAGTGTTGCCTTCCCTTTTATTATTTCTTTATAGCCTTGCCTTTCCTCTCTCCTCTTTCCACTTCTGCATCTTTGGATTTTATGCTATTTGTGTAGAGAAATTATTAAAAAATATGGGGGTTTATCCTTATTTCTCACAAAAATATGAGAATTTTGATAAAAATAATTTACGAATTTTATTTTTATAAGATAAAAGGAGGTGTAATTTCAGAGACTATAGCAGTATTTTGTTTTTAATGACCCTGCATTGTAAACGTAATTAATAATGGAGTTGATGAAAAATTAATAAAGTTTTATTTTTTACCAAATAATAATTTTCGTGATTTATTTTAAAAATAGAAGCAATTACCGAAATAAACAGGCTCCTGTACAATCAAATATCAAGCTAAAAACAAGATTTGGTGGAGATTGTTGATTGAGTATTTTTTTAGGTAAACTGCCTATTATTACATAAGTTGGGTAATTAAAACATAATTGTTTGAGTTGGCTTTTTTATTTTAGGGTTTAGTTGCCCTGTGGATTTGGTGGCAGCCTGATTTTTAATCATAGAATAGAAATCCCTTACTATATGAAGAGGTCGAATCATATCTGTATAATATAATATAATATATGGTGGCTTTAAGATGATGAAAAACCTGTTTAGTCCTCTTCTTGAACAATATGAACATATAATATTTAGTGGATGAGATAAAATAATAAAAGACTATAAGGAGCTATTCACACAAACACCACCTAAAATGTGGAATCCAAGCCTTAAGATATATAACCTAGTTATAGCCCATGCCAAAAGGTCAACTCCATTAACTGCTTGTTGAAGATTATATTAGAAATTATTTTATAAAATATTTTTTTTATTAATAATATAATTTTTTTTACTTTAACAAATCAAAACAATGTAATACTTAAAATAATTAATTTAAATAAAAAACTCATGTGATATGCCTTTTTAAACCAAAAATATTTTTAACACATCCAAACATCTAAAATCATATAAAAATTTAATTTTTTAAAAAACTTGTGTAACATGACTTTCCAAACTAAAAGCATTAATTGATGCTTTTAGTTTAGTAACGGAAGCTATTTAGAAATGCGGTGCAAATCATGTTTCTAAAAAATATATTTATTTTATTTTGCTAAAATTGATTTTTTTTGTATGTTTTTGATAATTTTAATGCGTTGATTTTAAAAATGATTTTTAAAAAATAAAAAAATATATTATTTTAATATATTTAGACATAAAAAATACTTTGAAAAGCAACTGTAACCACATTTCAAAGCAGGCCCTTACAGTGTGATCATGACTAAAATGCAAACCAAATTTCTAAATCAAAAAAATTAATTGGATTTGCTAGTGCAATTGAGGTTAAAATCACGTTCTCAAAATATAAACATTAATTAAATTAATATTTTTGTGTTAGGAACGCGGGTTGCATGTTAGCTGCGCCTAAATTCCTAAAAATATATAGTGTGATAGGGGAAGACAATAATTACATCTTCCAGAACATCACGCTATTAGATAGGAAAGTTTGTGTTTTTCTAGGGCAGGCACCTCTCATTTGCCTTTTTCTGTTTTTCTCTGGTCAAAGTTTGCAATTGGAAAAATAATTTAGACCTCTCTCACTTTTATATTCTATTGTATCAGTTTAATTCAGATTAAAATATGAAAAAAAAAGAAGAAGTGTGGATATGGTGTAAGAGTATATGTTACAGATAAGCGAAGGCTGATGGAAAGAAAACTATCTGGCTGCTGGGACAAGGCAACCATTAGATAAGTCAGGGCTCTCAATCTCGAGAAAGCTTGTGAGTAATGTTTTCCGGGAAGATTGTGCCCTTGAACTAGCAGATTGTACTGTTTGGCTGCCGTCAGTTCCCTTTTCAATCTTGTTAGCTTCTTGTATAGCCAAAATTATTTCATGCATCCTTGGCCGAGAAACTGCTCGTTGTTCTACGCATTGGATTGCAACTTCAGCAATCCTCCAGATGGACTCGATCTTGGCATTTCCAATTAGAACAGGATCTACAATGCTCATCACATCTCCTTTACGAATCAAGGACCTTGCCTGCAGAAGATAGCAGCTCATGAGGATGATTAAGCCTTAATTTGGTTTCATATGTAGTGAGCATAATAGAAATATACGGGCTTCAATTCAAGAAAGATGGCTATATGCCTTTGAAGAGAATGGTGATAGCAAGAAGTGCATACCCAATGAACAATGTTCAATTCAGAACCAAAATCTTCTGTTGAGACAGGTTTTTTTCCTGATACCAGTTCTAAGAGAACTACTCCAAAGCTGTAGACATCACTTTTTTCAGTCAATTGCTGATTTGCATAGTACCTGAAGAAGCAGTTACACGATTGGTGAAGCACGAGCAGAAGTAGTAGAGAATGATGGGTATGCACAACTGATGAAGGTGGCTTACTCAGGATCCAGGTAGCCGACTGTTCCTCGCGCCACACTTGATACATGGGTTAAATCTTCTTCAGCTTGCCTTGAGAGCCCAAAATCTGACAATTTTGCTCTCATATTGATGTCCAGGAGAATGTTGCTTGTTTTAACATCTCGGTGTATGATACCAGGGTTGCATCCGGTGTGCAAGTATTCAAGTCCTACAAACATCTAATTATGTGTTTATATTGTGAACTTGTAAACCAAATACTAATGCATCATAAACAAACCAGAAGTTCAATATTAACCTTTTGCTGCATCCTCTGCGATCTGCAAACGAGCTAGCCAATCCAAGCGCTTCTGGTTGACAGGACCTATTAGAAGGTCATCTCATTGATTTAAATGGAAATGTTTCTAATAAAGAAACAGAAGGGTGGACAATAAAGCAATTCTAATGTGCAGATTGCAGACCATGAATGTGATCGCGCAAAGTTCCATTGTGCATGTATTCATAAACCAGAATACGCTGATGTTCTTCTTCACAATATCCAAGCAGAGGAACCAAGTTCCTATGATGAATTCTTGACAATAGGGCAACCTGCAGGTGCTTTAATGTAGTTAATTAACCAGCCCTCTGAAGTTCATGATAGTTGCTTCATTTCTTGGTCTGATCTTATGCTAACTAATTTTCTTGTTCTTTAAACATTCAAAGTTTCAAATCTCTAACTCCATCAAATTATGTGGGGTGACATAAGGTTACCTCAGTCACAAACTGCTGCGTCAGATGAGTGGACAAGTCAGCCATTATCTTAACTGCCACTTCTTTTCCGTCTATCATTTGCCCATAGTAGACAGTCCCAAAACTTCCTCTGCCTATTTTTTTGGAAAAATTCTTGGTAGCTTCTTCAAGCTCAGGGAGTGGAATATAGTATGAAACTCCTTCATCCATCATATGCCAACCCCGTGCTACAGAATACGCGGTCAAAGGCTTGGTACTTACACGCCAAGAATTACCTGACAGACTCAAGAATACTTGAGAAATGCACAAAAATTTGCTATGCAACATGAAGATAACTGAGGTGTGTGTGTATAGATATATACAGACCTTGGACTTCACTTTTTTTATGAGATGTCTTTCTTTGAAGATTACGCAAGAATAGTAAACTTCCTATCACAACAATTAATAGAACTGCAAGTATGCCAATCGAAATTCCAACTATCAACTTCGAGTGCATCTTTTTTCTTGCCTCTTTGTGCAGTCCAGGATTATGTTCATAACTGCAAGAGAATAATATCGTAGCTCTTTATAAATGTTCTGAGGCATACGATTTGATGGTTCTTGCATCTTATTCTCTATACCAGTTTCCTACGGAACAAAAGCTAGGCACATCTTTTATTATCATATAAGCCAAGGGGTAAGCGATGACATAAAACAATTCGAAATACTCACTTAAAGATAACTTTTCCAGTTAAAAATTCTGAAGGTATTTCCCCATTAAAGGAGTTGTTCTGTATGTACCTGTCACAAAGACATTTCACAGTTAATGAGTATCATAGCAGTGTCATGGAAGCATTACCGCCTGGGATCAAAAGATTAATTGTACTTCATATTGCAATCAAGAGTCTGGTGAAGGGTGAATCATCATATATAGTGTATAGAGACAGTTAAATAAGTCAAGAGTGCTACTTACAGTGCCTGTAATTTAGGTAAACTACCAAGGTACTTGGGCAATGGACCATTCAGTTTGTTGTTCTCCAGATGCCTGGATGACCATTGAATAAAGCAGGCAAGGACTAGTCAGTTGTTCTACAGGTAATTTGCAGAAACATGCACTAGTAGAAATTGCAGTTTTAGGATAAACTGATGGAATGTAAAGCATGAATTTCAAAGCTTACACAATTTTCAAATTAGCAAGATTGCTTATACCAGGGATTGGCCCTGTAAGGAAGTTACCATCCAACCACCTAAGAAAAAAGAAAAGGATTAAGATGGATCATAATATGAAGTAGTACAACTCAACTATTGCACAACATCACTTACAACTCTGTCAATTGCTCCATGTTGTTAATCTCAGGTGGAATCTCTCCTTTCAGGTTCTTTGCTGACAATGCACTGTTCAGCAGGTCAGCAGAGTCACTCTTATAAGGATCTTAGAAAGTCTGAAACATTAACTACTTAATTATGTGGAAAAATTTATGGAGTCCATTACAAGTTAGCAACACTTTTAATATTGCGGCATTGGCTGTTCTATGAGCTTTTAGATCAAGTATATCAAATGAATTTCCATGGCATGATGAATTTATTGTTTCTTTGAATTCATAACTGTAGCATTCAGTTACGCATGGCAAAGCAAGTACTCTAGTTGACAAATCAATGAATAGATATGAATGGAGTCATGAGTATCCATACCAACTGCAACTACTAGCGTTTTTCAAACACTAAGAGTCTAAAATGCCAAAAAGCACTGTCCAGAATGAAATATATGAAAATGATCTGGAATTAACTAAGTGAGAAGAGGTTACATTTTTGTGATTCTTGGTGGTGTGGTTGAGGAGCAATTCACCCATTCCCAGTGAGCAGGAACACAAGGATCGCCTTGTTCATTTGCCCAAACACTTTCAGCAGACAGAAAGCGAAGGGCATTGAGAACAGTCACTGGCAATTAAAGTTGTAATTATTCATACAGCTAATATTGGTCAAGCGCGTTCTACTATTAGGAAAAATTAAGCAAAACATAATGATTTTGAACTCTGCGTACAGATGGTTTTTAGGATTAGTAATAGGCTGAGGTTGCCGGCTTACCATCTTTGCTGTCAGTCTTCGGTTCAATCTTTAGGTATTTACTAATCTCAATCGCATTTAAGAGTGGTCCTAGTGTAGAATCTCGGGTCTTGACAAAAGAGAATGAAAGAACAAAATCCAGAGACACATTCATATAGCTGGGTTCATAAAGAGTGTAGCTTCCGTTGGCATTTTCTGCTATATTTACCACTGCATTGCTGTAGTCAGATAAGTAAGGTTGCTGTAATTTGAATTTCCGAGTCTCATTGGCTCCCAAGTCTTCAATTTCGGCAAAATATGCATAAGCTCGAGCATTTGCAGGGAAATCTTCAAGATTCAACCTATAGCTTAGTATCTCTTCAGTGCCAACAACAGCTGTTTGCATTACTTTAACTGGAGGGTATTCTCTAGTCCTAGTGTCCACGTACTTCGATGTATTGATTCTAACTGTGCCAGGGGCCACCCCTACAAGGTAGTTTTGCCTTTTCTCGAGATCTGAACCCCAAATTCTGTCATATGGATCATCCGGGTACCTGAGAGAGGCAAATGTTTTACATTTTGACATCTTTCCATGTTGCACAAGAACTAGATTTAATAGAGAAGTGAGTGGAAAGGTAATTAATGAAGTGCTCAATTAATTCCATGTTATCTTTCTGCAACAATTGGAAATCAGCTAACCTTATGGCATCCTTGCTTAAAGCACCAAAATTTACTCTAGCTGCTACCTCTAAGAAGAAATTATCCTCAAAATCAGTGGCATACATTGAAAGGCTGAGAGGTCGCAATTCTAGAGTGGATATGAAGGGAGAACCAGTTGTAGCACAGCATACGCACACATCAATTGAACTTGAAGGAGCCCTGATAATCATTTCCTTCACATACACTCTTGAAGCATCCAATACTACCATAGTCGACCACTTTGTTGTGTCCAAGTAGAGATCAAATTTGGGGTAGGCATCTTCATTTTCCAAACTTCCATATTGAAAAGTGGCACGGACAAGATACCGCCTTCTCTCTTTGGTACCTAGAGCGTAACAGTACTTGTTGCTGTCTATAGGAAAGTCTCGCCGTCTTTGATACTGCGTATTTCCATTTGAAACCTGTGCTTCTGATGATCTTCCATACTTCATGATTGTACCGTTGTCTGAAATCCATGCCAGTCCAGTTCTTGGATCAGTGTAATTACTTGTGCCTCCACAATCTATACTGATAAATTCTGCATTTTGAAATTGGTTGAATTAATTTATTGGATTTTCATCTATATTACAAACTCCAATTCACAGCACAAAAAGAGAAAGTGATCATCGCCAATCTTTAAGAAATAGATTGCTATTACTGCTATCATCGCAAGAGAATGAAAACATGCTTAAGATCGCAACAAGAAAACAAATTGGTATCTACATCTTTGTGTTACAACGTAGCTAGCACAGTGTACAAAATGAAAAGAAAATATCCTTAAAATAAACAATAAGGTTGCAGAGTCAAGAAGAACTCACCTGTAACTTGGCATATAACAGAAGATACAAAGAACAGATAGAGAACCAGAAAGTGAGAATACAGAGCCATTAAAGAAAGGGAGACAAAAACAAATCCTATGATCTATTTTTTGTTAGAACTTCAAGTGATTGATGAACCCCAAACTGTTTGTTAAGCTGAGCATCCAACACATTTTTCTTCCACAACCTAGTACTTACTTTTCACTTTTTTTTTTTTTTGATTGATGAGGTTGTGCAATGTTCGCTCATGTTATGGCCTTCTTTTCTCTTGGGAATCTTCCTTTTCCCAACACATCAAAAGATTTTAAGTTCTGCTTTATTTCCTTTGTGAAAGTGGGTGACTCAAGCTGAACCTATAGGGTGGAAAAAGAAGAGCCAACTTTTACTATAAACACGTTTGTTTCTGTTGAAAAACCTTTAAATTTTGTTTTTAGTTTGGATATGTTATAATAGCTTGAATATGATGTCAAACATAGAGAAATCCATAGAGTTGTAACGAAGATTTGAAGGGAAAGTGCTCTCTCTCTCTCTCACACACACACAAACACAACACTCACTCACTCTCTCTCTCTCTCTCACACACACACACAAACACAACACTCACTCACTCACACTCTCTCTCTCTCTCTCACACACACACAAACACAACACTCACTCACTCACTCACTCTCTCTCTCTCTCTCTCTTTGACATTTGGAATAATAAAAGATAAATATTTTTTATTTTTTGGAATTAATTTAATTTCATTAATTAGTTTTTGAAATTTTAATTATGCATAATATTTTCTAATAGGTTCTTTTTTTTTAATATGACTGAAAAGTTTCATTTTAAATTCTATAAATATATTTAGATGTAGAGGCGTGCTTTTAAATTTCTATAAATATATTAGTCTAAAAAAAATATTAGTAATTTTTTATAAATATATAGAAATCAATTAGAAAACAATTTTTTTCTTTTCATATTTTTTCTCTACAAACTCTTTGATATTGATAATCAACTTATTTTTTTTATAAATATCAATTTGATATTAATAAAAATCAATTTGATATTGATAAAAATCAATTAAAAAACAATCTCATTCTCTCCCTGTTTTTCTTTGCAAATTCTTTGAAGTACACTCATCATAAATAAAACAGAAATTCTTAAAGAAACCTATAAAAGTTATTATTTATAAATTTTAAGATTTTGTTATATTTGAAATGTATATTGTTTTAACATTGTAACAAATATTGTAGGGGCAATTAATTCTTTAAAGATAATAATTTTCACATCTCAAAGCCTTCTTGTTACACCCAATATTCTAATAGGATATCGGTTTGATAAAGGTGTCATTTAGGAACGTATTTCATAAAAAAAATAATTTTTTTAAATTAATTTTTTTATATATATTTTTGGATAATTTTGATATGCTAATATAAAAAATAAAATAAAAAAATAAAAATATTATTTTAATATATTAAAAATAACTATTGTTATACACCAAACACCCTAGAACCTGATTAACATAACTAAGTTTTGAGGAATCGAGTCAAATCCATTTGAGTCAACATCAATGATGTTTTTTATATAATAAAATGAGATTATTTTAATAAGATGTTGACCTATCTTGATCCCATAATCCATAGATTGATTCGATAAACAATTATTAAGTTCAAAAGGGTCAGTGGGGACTGGGAATCAAATATTAGCCATGCATACAGCAACCCTAAAAAAAATAAAAGGAGATAGTATTATTACTGTTGAGGAATTTAATAATTTTCTTTACTTTAGCTTTTGTGAAACACAAAATCTGCTTTTTTCTTTTTTTTGTCAATGTGGACCAACTTGTCTTTAACTTTACACATATTTACAAAATTCAAGTTTGAAAAATGCTGTAGATTAAAATCATGTTAGAAAGTATAGTATTGATTGTGTTTTTAAAGTGTATTTTATTTTAAAATATATTAAAATAATATTTTTTTTTATTTTTTAAAAATTATTTTTAACATCATCACATTAAAATAATCCAAAAACATTAAAAATATATTAATTTAAAACAAGTAAAAATCAAATATTTTCAAAAACATTTTTGAAACATAATACCAAACATAACCGAAGCTTGTAATAACATGGAAAGAGTTTCAAGGTGCTCATGAAAATAGGATGATAATAATTATTTTTTAAAGTATTTTTTAAAATATATTAAAATAATATATATATTTTTTTAAAAAATTTATTTCAAAATTATCCAAAAATAATTTAAAACAAAAATAATAGTTTCAATCCCGCCCTTCACTTATTTCCATCGGTAATTGAAACGGGAAAAAATTAGTAAATTTGAATTTCATCTTTGAAATTCATGAGATATTGTAATATCACCCAAAAAGTATTAGAGTAAAAACATAACCAAATAAGAAATAACAAAGAATCCTGCTTTACTTTCCTGGACTTGAATTTGGTGGAAATACATGTTCATTTCGATATTTTTACCAGTAATTTGGTAAGGAATCCTCGTTTTACTTTCCACGACTACTGTAATTGCCTTCCTCTGCTCAGTTGAGGTATGTGGCCTAGAAATTTGTCACGAACAAAGATCATTTGCATTGTTGTGGTTACAAGCCCAGGGGTAATCCTTCATGAACAAAGATAAGAGCTGGTGAATTTGAACATGAAACTGGGTTTGTGATCATATTTGTCTTCACCTGTGCTTTCTTATTTTGTTATTGAAAAGGGGGGAGGGCATCTCCATTATGTTTCTTACTTTCTTTGAGGGATTGATTTAAGGCTCTGTTTATTTGCTGAAAAGTAGTTTTTTTTTGAAAAGTGAATTTCGAGAAAAGTGAATTCCGAGAAAGTATTTTCCGATATTTGGTAGTGTAATAAAAAATAAGTTGGAAAACACTTTCCAGTGTTTGGTTATGTCATGGAAAATGAGCTGGAAAATAACTTATTAATATTTTATATTTCTCAAGTTTATTAAAATAATGAGGAACAAATCTTACAAATTAAAAAGTTGAATGAGAATGAAATTGAAAAAAAAATATAATTTCATAAATTATCTCAAATAAAATAAATAATAATCAAAATAATAGAGATCAAATCTAAAAAATTAAAAAAAATAAAAGATGAAGAAATTAAAATAATAATAATCAACATTTCATAAATTATTTCAGATAAAATATGTAACAATAAAAAAATAAGGACTAAATTTGATAGATAAAAAATTTCAATAAAAATATGATAAGGAAAAAACAAATAGCAATTATAAAAATAAGGACCAAAGTTAATATAAAAATAAAATTTTAAGAGATAGAAATTGAAAAATAAATATTCAAAACAAAATATATATATAGCAATCAAAAGTTTGAGGATCAAATTTGATATAATCAGCAAATAATGACATTTCTAAATTTTTCACAACTTCCGGAAAAGTGTTTTCCCCCCAAATTTTTCAGGAAAACACTTTCCTGAAAACCAAGCTAAATTTTCCTTTTATTGGAAAGTGTTTTCCATTGATCAACTTTCCTACTGGCAAACAAACACAAGAAAGATTGGAAAATGATTTTCCTGAAATCACTTTCCGGAAAACAAACATAGCTAAAGGGAAAACACTTTCCTGAAAATCAAGTCAATTTTTTCTTTGACTAAAATTGACTGGAAAGTGTTTTCCGTTGACCAATTTTTCTAATAACAAACAAACACATGAAAATTTGAAAAATAATTTTCCAGAAACTACTTTGCGGAAACAAACATGTTCTTAGTCACAAAGCTTCTGTCTTTGATCATTTCTTTGGTTTGTGTGTATTCTTCATGTAACATTCCTTTTCGATGCCGGTTGTGAAACCGTCAAGGGTTCATTAAAAAGAGGCGAGGCTTGATAGGGGTTTTGTGGTGGGGTTCTGCAGGGCAGCTGGTCTCCCAGGAGGTTATGGTGCGAATTGAAATTGTCATATAGCCCCTTTGCCCTCTTCATCTTGTTTTTGGTGGAATGGATGGACTGTGGTTTGTACAGAGGCCCTCCCTAGTTATGGAGGCGTCCTCCGCAGACTTGTATATAAGGCGGGTTGATGTTTGCATCAGCTTGTACTCTATCACTCCTTCCAAGTATTTTTCTTGGAAGAGGTAAGAGAGCATAATCAGAGGGTTGTTTTTTTGAAAAGCAGCAGAATCCATGGCGTTTAACTTGCCTTTTCGAGTACCTGAGACTCGTGCGATTCTGTTTGATTACATGATCTGACTTGTAAAAGCAGAGCTAGTGGACCACAACGCTAGCCATTATTGTTGATACCAGTGTACGATGGAGAAGTTTGATTTCATCCACCATGTGGCTGGTTAGAAAATGACGTTTCAGAGGTAGCTGCATGTGATCGGCTAAATTGCTGGATACTACCCCTCGAACGACGAACCAGTTGACTGCTGCAGGTGCTTTGAAATTCAATAAACATCATCAGCGGCTGCTAAAAGATGCAAGGTTAAGCACTTGTGCGATGATTAGTACATGTAAATACTAAATGGTAAGTAATAATAGAAAAGATATCAGCTTTTTGGAACCTGAGAGTGTTGGGGATGCAAAAGTCTAGAAACTTATTTCTCTTGCAAGTTGCAAGTACCTAGTCTCGGTTTACCATGCTGTGTCAGTAAGGCAAACATCATGGATTCAAGACATGATACATGACATGTTTGTTACTATCATGAATTTGCTTATAGTGTGTTTGGCAGTGTGGTAGCGGTTGGTTTTCAAATAGCTTTTTGTACCGAAATACATGCCAATGATGTTTTTATATTTTTTAAAAATCATTTTTAACATCAGCACATCAAAACGATCCAGAAAGTACAAACCAAACTCAATTTAAACAAAAAAAAAAAATTTAAATTTTGACAAAACACCGTTTGAAACGCAATGCCAAACTGTGTCTAAGAAATCAAAGTGTTGCCTCTTTATGTTTTTTA
The DNA here is from genome assembly GCA_964019445.1 of Populus tremula. Classification (NCBI taxonomy): domain Eukaryota; kingdom Viridiplantae; phylum Streptophyta; class Magnoliopsida; order Malpighiales; family Salicaceae; genus Populus; species Populus tremula. Next base: position 12,259,774 of record CAXHTJ010000018.1, on the reverse strand, counting down.
TGCGGTACGACCTGTTTATGACAGCTGAAACTTTTCATAGCTGGTTAATATATAGTAGAAAACTTGATTTAAACTCGTAAATCTATTCTATTCTCATCTTCGCACCTCTCGGTTAGTAGACTTGTCTAGGAGATGATTGTTCTGCAACTGCTGTCTGAAGAATGTCAGGTGAGAAAATGTACAGGAAAAATAGTAATTAACGGTATCTATTTCCAATTCCCTTCATGATTTTGATGCGAGTGAATCCCAAGTAGATCCAATATTCACATCCACCAATGAATTTGGAGTGGACGGTTCCAAACAAAGATTAAAAGACCTGAGCTCAATCCAAAGAAGTCAACAGAACCGAAAATGCCTGTGACAGGTCCAGGTTTCAGTTTTAAAATTGCTGAGCGAGCTATGTATCCTGAGAAAGACGTTTGTGTCTCGTTTCCAACGCATCAACAGTGCAGGATTTGGAGCTTTCTACCGGACATTATGACCAATTTACTTACAAGCGTGCACGCTGCTACAACAAGAATTCAGCAGAACCAAAATCTATGTGTCATATTTTACAACCCAGCTGATTTTTAAAAAACTATTTCAATTCAATAATTTAAGCTGTTAGGTAAGGTCTTACGATATGATTTATATTATTTTCTAACACACTTCCTCAAGTGAAAATCCTTTGAGCTTGAAATTTGTACATGCTCATTTTACCTTGTACATAATTTTTATTAAATAAATAGGAATAATGAGATTCAAACTCGTGATCACTTGATTATTAAGGCTTTAATATCACATCATAGAACTAATTTAATCTAATAACTTAAACTATTAAATAAAATCTTAAAATATAATTTATATTCTTCTTTAGCACTCCCTCCTAATCAAAGCTTGGACAATTGTACTTCCAGCTCCCTTGCATGTCAGTAGCTTTAATTGTCAATAAAGACAGCAGCATGGGCTACAACTAGAGGGAGGTCCGCAAGGAGACATATTTTTATATTGAAGATTTAACACCTAAATGATGGATATATGGATGAAAATTCCCTTCAACTAAGCACTGAGCTATGCTTGTTTACTAAGCTGTCGACTACCTTTAGCGGATTCGATTGAATTTTGAACTAGCAGAACTCTAATCTTCAAGAAGCTGTTTCTGTGTCCTTGTAGTGGCGAGCTTTATCCCTGTTCAGTTCATTCTAAGTACTGGATTTTATTATCATTAATCGAACTTGATCAACAACTTCATGGCACCTTCAAGATAACTCCTCCCTTCCTGCGATGATGGGGTTGTATGGCCTGGTCAAAGCCAACCGGGAGCCTGGGCCGTTTGGCCCAGTTATCATAGCGCCCCCTGTCGGGCGCATCTGAAATCAACTCTGGTAGGTCAAGCATCGCACTCCGGTTCTCGTCTCTTCGAGCTACAAGACAGGAGCCAAATGGACCCATTCCATCAACCTCACCCAAGCCATGGGTCAGGTAAGAACCGGTGATAAGAACTGAATTTTATTCATCTCAACATTTAATTCGTGGGTCAGGTAAATTGATCTGATTTGATTTAAATTTTAAATAAAAAAAATTAAAACAACTAATTTTGCTGAGATATTCATTGATAACTCACTGAGTTGACTTGTTAAGTTGTGTTAGGTTTAATAATATTGCACAAGCAAATCACATATAAATCATTATATTAAATTTAAATTTATATACTTTTTTATAAATTCTTTTTACAGAACCCCAAGTCTACTTATATACTAATAAATAAATAAATAATCACTTTAATTTTATTTGTTTTTCTCTTCCCAATTCTTATTGGTAAAATAGAAAAGCATATAAACAATCATTTTTCCCTTTTCTACTCTTTATTAATCTTTGTGTTATCTTTTATAGTATTTATAGTTTCTATGCATAGGTAGCTTGCCTAAAGGCAGCGGTGGTTTTCTTCATACCGTTGTCGTTTAACCTGCAAAGAAAAGCCACGGCATTGTCTAAACTCAAATTGTAATAATTATTTGCTTCGTTGTACCCGGAATAAGTTTCTAATTAATTCAAATCAATTTAAAATGATATTATTTTAATTTTTTTATTAACAAATTAAATTAAATTTTGATCAATTCAATTAGACTCGAGTAAACGGGGCACATGTGCAACAAAGAAAAAAAAAGGAGCAAAAACAATGTCACAAAAAAATGCTTGGCATATCCTCAGAATACATTGTTCATTCCATCACCTAGCATCTTCCAGCAGGAAACTACAAGATGAAACAGTGCCGAGAAAAGATGAACACATAAAGTTGAAAGGAATAAATAGGTAAGGGTTAGAGCACCTGAGGCATCGTAGAAGATATCAAGGAGAGAGCAATATTCCTGACTTTCAATTAAACAAGTTAAAAAGCAACACCCCACCGAAGAGAAATGGCTCGGATTACTTGTTAGTGGGCATTTCCTTTTAGAGCAATCGAGTTTTCTCCTCTTCTTCTTCGATCCTTCTCGAAAGGCAAGCCTTTCGAACTTGATTGTTGAAAGCTGAAGCCTCGATCGCCTATATAATAATATTATAAACCAAAAGAAAATGACACCGAGACCGGTCCATGGCTAAAAGAGACGGGGGATCAGACCCACTAATTGGGCTCTCGATGTACTTGCAATTCGGTACTTTGCAACGTGTTTCGACCAGAACAAAAGCGTATCTCGCTGGGGATAAGCCTCTTGTCGTTGGTTAGAGGCCTCGAGGGATTGATTATTGGTGGAAAAAAAAAATATTGATTAATTAATCAGATTCCCTCTTTACATGAGCACCAAGTTTGGAGCACTTGCGACTACTAATTCCGACCTCAAAATCTTGCTTTAATTTCTTAAAGTTGCTGCTGTGGCCTCAATTAACTACATCTTCTTTAAAATGAAGTATGTGTCCGAGATTATGGTGTAATATTTTTTTTAAATAGTTTTTTATTTAAAAATATATTAAATTAATTTTTTTATCAACATATTAAAGTCAATAAAAAGAACATTAAAAAAAAATTAATTTAATGTTTTTTTTATATATAAACATACTCTTTAAAACATCCAAAAATATTTTTAGAGGCAATCTAAACATCATTTAAATGTTTGTTCGAAATGTAATCCGGACAAATTCCAAGATACCAGTTATCATTCCTTTCAGATTGAACGTCATTCTATGTATACCAATGATCTTATAGGTAAACTAGCTAGGATTAGGATTAAATGGATTCCCACTTGTAATCTTCAAGTTCAAGAAATTATAAAAATCAAAGCGTGGGGAAGACGATCCAATACGAGTGTGGCAGCATCCAGAGCACCAATAATGTCAGCTTTTGAACTCCGAACATGATAATTATTAATTTTTAAAATGATTTTTATTTAAAAATATATTAAAATTATATATTTTTTTATTTTTTAAAATTTATTTTTAATATTAGTATATCAAAACAGTTAAAAATATTTAAAAAATTAATTTTTATAAAATGTTATTTACTCCGTGTTCTCAAATAAAGCCTTGATCCGAGAAAAGTTGTAGCCATTTAGTGATTGGAAGCCATGTTTAAGGATTTGTTTATTATTGTAGTTGAACGGTTTTTTTGTTGTTTTTAGAATTGTTTTTGCTTTATTTATTTTTAATAAGACACACCATATTTATTTAAGTTCGAACTCATATAAATTTATTATTATTTTATATTTAATTTTATTAATTCAATTAAAAATATTTATTATTAAAGTTTTAATATCATATGTTCAGTAACTCAATAAATAATTTAATATTATTATTTAATTTAACCTTAGAGCAACCAAGTACATAAAATATATTTTAGTTTAGAAGAATTATTGAGAATCCATAGTTTTCATCTCCTGTTGATAATTCAATATAAAATTCTTTTCTTTCAAGATAAATAAAGAGAAGAAAAAAACCAGCTCAACATGTCCTTTTATTTTAGTTAGATTAAATTTTTATTTTTTAATTTTATTCTTATATTTTCAGTTTAATATATACATGATAAACTTAAATTTAACTTATTTGATTAACTAACTATCCAAATAAGACACTTATTTATTTATTTATTTTTGTTACAAGAATATTATTTCATTAAAAATCATTGAAATGATGTTATTTTAAAAATAAATTGAATTAACTCAACTTGAAAATGGGACCGGAATGATTACTATGATCACACCCACTCGAGATATCCAATCGGCCGAACAAACGTCACCCCCACAAATCCTTGGTTGCCCCACCCCACTAACGCCCATCTTCCATCAAACCCCAGTCTGTGGAGGAGGTTAAGCTGTTCCCTGGAGGCCATGGAAAGGGGCGGAGATTCTGGATGAAAAACTAGGTTACTGTGCAGAGAGGTTCCGATCTTGAAATCAAAATCATTTTGAGCATATTTATAGACAAATTAAAGGTTGTATGAACAGGAATTGGAGGCCTCAATCTGACGATATGTTAGATAACCTACCAGCAAAGGAAGAAACGACGTGGGTTCAATGATCTAGAGTGGCTTGGCTGAAGCAACGAGACAGAAAGCCATTGTCCCCTGACATGAATCAGATGCTTGCTGCTACCTTTACACATGAGGAGGCTTGTGAGGCAAATACACCCATCAAAAAGCCCTTGTCCCCTGTTGCTTTTGCTGCCATTTTCTTTAAGAAATGGATGTTTGTCCAGTACTGTTAGGGGTGCTGAATGAGGATTGGAATCCACTAACTGTAAACCACTCTTTCCCAAAGCTAATAGCCCTGAGAAATGCTCTCATTTTCAAGCTTTTTATGGAAGCCCTAGCTAATAGGCTGAAAAAGATTTTGAAGGTTACAGTTAGTGAGAATCTGTGTGTAAAAATGTACTCTTGGCTTTTGAAACTTTTCACTGCACGAGGAAGATGAGAGGTAAGCAATACATTATGGGGCTCGTGCTAGACAAGATAGGGGCGGCCATTGGTTCAACCGGTTTGGTTTGGATAAAAACTTCAACTAAATTGAATTAAATGAAAGAATCAAAATATTGCCCAGGTTTGGTTTTATATTAAAAAAAAGAATAAATTCAATTTAATTCATAAATATGTTAGTTTGACTATATTTTATAAGCTTTGAGTTTTCATTTTATAATAGGTTTTTTTAAAAAATTGGTTTTGGTTTGGTTTTAATTTTTAAAATCAAAATCAAATACTCTTGAATTTTTTAAAACAGTTTTAGCCAAAATTACCCAAAAACTTTGAAAAACCATTCAATTAACTTCTAAAAAATAGTAATAATTTAATCCGAACTCGAAAAATATCGACTCGACCTCAATGAATAGATATTTTTTGGATTTGATAAATAAAAAATAGGATATAAATATTATCAAAACTGATCTGAAACTAACATAAAATATATATTTATATAATATTTAAAATTTTTAATACAATATGATATATATATATATATATTTAAAATAAAACACACGTATATGAATGATATTTATCATTTTATTATTTAATATATATATATATATTAACTATTTTAATTGTTATTAATTAATAAATAATAATAGCTAAATAATATCTAGATAATATACTCATTTTAATACTAGAAACCTAAAAAATAATTTATTGATATTTTAATTTTTTATTCAATAAATAATAAATAAAATATAATTATTAAAAAATTTAACCTGCCTGCGGTACCCATTGCCATCCCTACTCAACAGTCAACACAACTAAAGGCATGTGATAGAGCTGAACGAGGGTTACTTAAGAAAGTTATGTTGAAACTGGGTTTCTGCCCGGAGGGGGATGATGTTATTAAGAGATATGTCTCCGTGGTGAGCTATTTGATTCTTGTTAATGGCATTCCTCCCCGACAATTCCAACTTAGCAGAGGACTCCGGCAAGGGATCCTCTATCACCTTGTTTTTTATTTGTGTTGAAGGTCTTTCAGCTTTGGTCAATGATGCTGAAAAGGCAGGTTTAATTAATGGAGGAAAGGGTTGTCGTCGAGCACCTTCCATCACCCATTTATTTTTTGCTGATCGTATTCTGGTTACCAGGGAAACCATGCGAGAAGTTGAATGTATTGCAGACATCCTCCAGCTATATGAAAAGCCTCTGGTCAGCAAGTAAATTTAGAAAAGACTGAAGTAGCGTTCAGCCAAAATGATCCAATAAGTGCAGAATATGTTCAACCAGAGATTAGGAGTTAAGGCAGTGCAGCGCTATACATGCTAAATACTTGGGTCTTCCAGCTATGGTAAGAAGGCTAAAGAAGGCAGTCTTGTCCTCAATCCAGGACCAGGTTTGTAAGAAGGTGGGTGGCTTGAAAGAGAGATTTTTATCACAAGTTGCAAGGGAACTTTTGATCAATTCAGTGCTATAGGCCATTCCTACGCATTCGACATCGTGTTTTAGGCTTTCTGACACCCTCTGTGAGGAGACGGGGAGTAAGATAAAAATTGTGTAAGGGAGAAGCTTATGGTGGGCTGGGTTGGGTTTGAGGAAGATGTCTTGTTTTAGCAAAGCAAGGTTGGAGATTGCTTAAGAATCCTTCCTTTCAGATAGCCCCTGTATTAAAACAGATCTTTTCCTTCAACCAGTTCTGTGTATAGAAGCTTCTGTTGGCCAATCTCCGAGCTATTCATGGAGAAATATTATTGGTGCTAAGGATCTGCTAGAAGCTGGAACTAGATGGCGAGTTGGCAATGGAAATGATATCCGGATATAGAAGGATAAATGGGTACCAGATCTACCTGAGATGCGCATACAGTCTTTTGTTTCAGTTCTCGGTAAAAGTGCTCGAGGGAGACCAGGACTCGGGATGGTGATCTGATCGATTCCATCTTTTCACAAATGAAGCTCGGGGTATTCTATGCATCCTGACAAGTCTTCGTCGAGCGAAGGATGATTTAACCAGGGCAATGGCTAGAAATGGTAGCTAGCGTCTCTGTTAAAAGCGGATACCATTTTGAGAAAGAAGACTGGAAGCTCGTCCATTGTTGACTAGTGAAGAATCTTGGTGGAATTTCGTCTCGAAGCTTCATATTATTCCTGAGGTCAATAGCTCTATATGGCATGCATGCCTAGATGTGATGCAATCGAATTCGAATCTTACAAGGAAGAGGATTACTGTTGATCATAATATTCGTGACAGATACGTACCATTCTAATGGTGAAACGACCTGGCATATTCTGGTCCAATGTTCGTGGGCAAGGAAGATGTGGCTGGAGATCAGTCCTCTTGAGTGGGCGCAGCACTTGAAACAAAGCCTCAATGATGATGAGATAAGGATAGTTTTTTCTCTTAAGTGGCGTCTCTGACCCTCAGATTTGCATGCAATGTAACTATTCAGTGGTTGCAAATCTGAGTTGCGATGGAGAAGATTGGATTAGGGTTGCCATGCTCGATGATAAGGGTGAGGTTTTTGCTGACAGCTTCGAAACCAGTTGACCCTCTTTTTGCTGTAGAAGTGGGTGGAGCTTTTGCTGCTCAACACGGTCTCCTTCTTGCTACTGATACGGGTTGTGCGGTGCTGTTCTGAAGACAAATTGTAAGCCTCTTTCCCATGCCCTGAAGCCTCCACATCTCCTCCCTAGTGAATTGAGCAGTGCGGCGGTGGAGAGTATTCACAAAGGCTGCAGCTTCTCCTCGTACTCACCTAGAAGTTCCAGCCATATCGCACATGCTCTTAATTAGTAGAATGCTAGGTTGATCTCGAGAGAATTTGGATGGAGGTTACGTTGATGATGATGGTGATGATTGGTGCCCTCAGAATTATCTGCTATTTCATAAGAAGAATTAATAAAAATAGATTATGATAAAAAAAAAAATCAAGAATCATCCAATCCATTTATGCTATCTGTATGGGAATTATGGTGGGTTCCAGCAATTTAATTACTTAAAATGTTCCAATTATTTGTACTTTTGAAATTAATAGCAGTAATTCTCATGAGCTAGCTACTGTTCTAAATTCTATTAGGGTTATTCAAATAATCAATTGTTTGATTATTCTTCCCATGAAGATAATAAGAATTATATGGTAAATTACGCAGCATTAATTAACTATATTTACACCCATTTTAATAAACAAAAAAGATTCTAGGAAAAATTAAAAACGATTCTCTAAAAGAAGTAGATTATATATATAAAATATATATTTTTAATTTTTTTTAATATCAACATATTAAAATCATAAAAAAAATATACTACAAAAATTATTAATTTAATATTTTTTGAAGATATATATTTTTAAAAAACATCTAAAAATATAAAATACTGCATTACTAAACGGACCAGCATAGCCAAGATTGTGCTTAACTTACCATTAGCCTTTCCTTTAATTATCCCATAAGAACTTATTGGATCTACGCCAGAAGAAGAAGAAGAAGAAGAAGAAGAAGATTAACTTTAAAAATTCTTTGAGATGCCTTTTTTTTCCATTCAAACATTCTTTCATCCCACTTCAGGTTCCATCTTTGCTACAAAGTAAATTCTACATTCGATTTCTCGAAGCTTAGTCTTATCTTTTTTTTTTTCCTGTTTGGAGCCGTGAAATGAACATGATTTCTTGTTTTTTTATCCTTACAATAAGGTTACAGTGTTATTAGTTATTAAACTTCATATTAAAATCATGAATAAAGCTCAAATGGAGAAAGGTAATTTGAGGTGGCAAAGGTGAAGAAAGAACACAACAGGAACGTTTAACCGACGCCAAATGCCAATATTCTGGAGGGTGCTTTCTCGCTTTCTTTCTCACTCACATTCTCTACAGTGCATGTCTTTGTCTCTGTCTCTGTCTCCTCTGTTTCTTCTCTTAAAACCCAAACGAACTAACCCAGTTTTTACTTCAAAAACTCGGACAAGTTTCTCTGCTTAAAGACTGTTACTACTCTAATTATATTCTCAATCTCCTTCTCTCTCACATACACTCAAATATATATACATACAGCACTGACTCTGTCTCCCTATCTGTCTCTGTCCATGATGGAAAATAATGGTTTTTCTTCTCCTCGAAATGATTCGTTTCCTGCTGGTCTCCGTGTTCTCGTTGTCGATGATGATCCCACCTGGTTAAAAATCCTTGAAAAGATGCTCAAGAAATGCTCTTATGAAGGTTACTTAACTATATTTTTTCCACATCCGCTTCTTACTAGCATCTATCTATTACTCTTCTTAGTTGCTCCTTGCGATTTCTTTTTCACTTGCAAACTGTTGTTTCTGAACTGGGTTTTGTTTCTACAATCCACGGTCTCATTTCTGCTTGATGGTGGCTTTTACTTTTTGTTTCTTTCCTGTTATTTGGTTTTTCTCTTTCATGGGCTCCGAAGAATATCTTGATTTCTCTGTTGTAAGCTAGTACATGGAGAATTCGAGATTCTTCTTAAATAATTGATATGCCGCAATTTTTTTCCTTCGTTTTTTGAGCTATGCAAGTGACATGCAACTAAAGGGTTCCAAAGCTGTGCATGGAAAGTTCTTGTATTGTTTTTGAGCATTTTTGGATTTTATTATTTTCAGGAATTATTGATCACCTCAGGTATCATTTCAAGTTCCAAAATTTTGTAAACAGGCTCATGGTATTGGGAATGTGGAGGAATTGTCTTTCTTGATTTCAAGATTTGAAGCTCAGAATTTGCTTATTTCCAACAGAAATATACAAGTTTATCATCAATGATGTTGTGCTACTCTTTTCACAGATTTGTCCTCTTTTCTTTTTTGCAGTTGGTTAAAGTAATTAGAGGGTTTATTGATGTTTGCTCCACTAGTACTAGCCAACTAAACTATTGAAAGTATGAAACACATCAATATCCTCCTACTCTTTTAGTATTTCCAGTTTTATTTAATTTTCATCTTCTGGGTGCATTTAACTCAGATTTAGTGATCTTGAGCATGATGAGATTGAATGGATTATGATTGTTTGGCCATGTTGTTGGCTTTTATGTGTTTATGATTGTGGTTACAGCTATCATTGCCATAACAGAGTTAAATTATATCTGTTGTTTGAAGTGATTTGGAGTTGAAGGCCAAAATAATAGTTAAAAAAATCAAAATCATGATTTGAGTAACATGATATTAATATGGACGTAAGGTATAAATTTTTTTAAAGGATCTTTAATTAAAAGAAAGTACTGTCATAACAGAACTCATGAGCCTCAATTTTCAGAATTTTGATTTTTGGCCATTTAAGCTACTTCTGTAGCTGTTTTTTTTTTTGTTCCTGCAAAAAACTTGATAGAAGTGTGGTGGGAGGAAAGCACCTCCACCGCAGCTCCAAACACCTTCTTAGCTCAGCAAATCATTTTACATGTTAGCATTGATTTTCCTTGGCATTTTCATTACATTTAGAAGGATATGCTTCACCACTGCAATTCCCTATAGAGTCTTTAAACACTCAAAGTCAACCCGGTTTTTGGATATAGTTGTTTTCAAGTACTTTTGCCTCTTCCATCGATATTTTTCTCCTTAATTCTTCTGGTACTATTGAAGGACTTTAACATCATAATTTTCTTCTAACTTTTTTTGTATTTCACACCCTCACAATAATATCTTGTTCAGTGAAAGTGTTTTCTTATGCTGGATGTGATTCTATAGCAAGATTCTTGGCTTCTGACCATACGTGTAGTGTCTCACATTTCCATTTGGAATGCTTTGTTAGTGACCACATGCGGTTTGGCAAGAGATGCTTTGAACCTGCTTCGTGAGAGGAAAGGAGGATATGACATTGTAATTAGTGACGTCTACATGCCTGATATGGATGGTTTCAAACTTCTAGAGCAAGTTGGACTGGAGATGGATCTTCCAGTCATTAGTCGGTTCTTTTCTCTTACTCTGGACTTTTATTTCAATGCCAATATTTTCTATTTGCGTATACATATACCCATGTCGTGCTTGCACTATATATATATTGGAATATTGATTCAGCTTCTGACCAGTTGCGCTTGTCAACTTACAGTGATGTCTGTTGATGGAGAGACAAGCAGGGTGATGAAAGGCGTTCAACATGGAGCATGTGATTATCTTCTTAAGCCTATACGAATGAAAGAACTCCGGAATATATGGCAGCATGTATTCAGAAGGAAAATACATGAGGTAAGAGACATTGAAACTCTTGAACGGGTCGAAAGTTTTCAAATGACTAGAAATGGATCAGACCAATATGAGGATGGGCATGTGCTCTGTGGAGAAGATCTTGCTTCCATAAAGAAAAGAAAACATATTGAAAGCAAGCATGATGAAAAAGACACTGGTGATAGTATTTCTACAAAGAAAGCTAGAGTAGTTTGGTCAGTAGATCTTCACCAGAAATTTGTCAAAGCCGTAAATCAGATAGGATTTGATAGTAAGTATTTATTTGATGTTTCATTTCAGAAACTTGGTGCTTGAATCATTTCAGGAATTATGAATGCTCACGTATTTTATGAAAAATTTATTAGCATTGAATTCTTTACGTGGTTTCCAATGATATAGCCACATCTTTGCCATGCTTCGACGGGGCAATGACAGGTAGTGTCTGTTTGGCAGAAGTTGGTCCCAAGAAAATACTTGACATGATGAACGTGCCATGGCTCACAAGAGAAAACGTTGCTAGCCACTTGCAGGTATAACTTATGAAAATCAATCAAAGAATTTTAACATCTTTCTGTCATTTTTAAATTCAATATGTCTTATGAGCGTGCAAAGTACAGTATTCCTCATAGAAAAGGCTTTCTTACATGCAGAAATACCGTCTCTATTTGAGTAGGTTGCAGAAAGAAAACGATTTTAAAACTCCTGCTGGTGGGATAAAGCAGTCAGATTCACCTTTAAGAGATTCTGCAGGAAGTTTTGGCTCTCAGAACTCCATCAACTTGCAGCACAATGATTTTTCGAATGGGAGCTACGGATTTGCTGGTAGTAGTCTAGCTGTCCACAATGGGGATCCCAGAAGCCATGACAGTGATCGAAAGAGACTTGTCTCAACGCCCGTGGAAGAACCCAAAAGAACCTTAACTGTTAATGTTCCCAATCCTTGTATGCCCAGAAGTTCACAAATGGAATTTGGTCATCCCCTTGCACCTCCACAATCAGAGGTAGACTTTGGAGCATTGGATTCGACTTTGCCAACAAAGTATCCTTGGTGTGGAATTCAACTAAAAAAAGAACACAATCCACTTCATTTGAATGATGAATTCAGCCACCTTCCACTGCCCGGTCAAAAGCAGCTTACCCAAGCTGATTATCCACAACCTGCTCCAGCCATCAGCTCTGCACCATCCTTAACACCTTCTCATAACGAGTACAGGAGCAATGTTAACCATGCAAGTTCAACAGCTATTGCGGTTGACTCTAGCTCTATTCAAACAAAGACCAATATGGCAAATCATCAAGCTGTTGACCCCAATTCCAAGAGCACACCAAGTTTGGAAAATCAAGGCTTCAATATGAATTCCATTACAGAATTTGAATCTTCCAGAAAAAACATAAATTTGGGAATGCTTCCTTTCACAACTTTGGAGGAAGACTTGCAAGTATGTTGGGTTCCAGGTGATTGCAACATGAATCTCGGACTCCAGAACATAGAGGTTCTGGAATACTTCGACCCAGGTCTTATCACAGACGTACCGGTAAACTTGAATGACGGGCTGCGGTTTGACTACGAGTTCAATGACCCAACAGAATATTCTCTAATAGATCAAAGCTTGTTTATAGCATGATCTTCCTCTCCCTCCCATTCATGTTTAATGATGAAGGATCACTTGCCTTACCTTTTTCTGTACCAATACATTATAGGAGCCTTCTAACTCTGGGTTGGGATATTTTATTTTTGATCGGTCTGGTCTTGGATGTTGAAACATGTATAATAGGAGTGATGACAAACATCCAGCATAATAATGTCTGTCACTCACCTCTGGTACCTGCATTACCGTGGATGCTGCATCTGTCACATTCCTTACAATGTATTAGCTGCCGGAAGTAGAAATCTTATCATCCCACATCTCACTCTGATGCTTTAACTGAAATGGTTTTATGTCCATTCTCTGCTCATTTTGCTTGATTAGTATTGAGCTGACTCAAATGATGGCATTGCAGAACTCTGATAAGGTCCAATCCTTCGGCAGTACGGGCACGCACTTGTTTGGCCTCGACCTAAAATCAACTTCACTAAGCAGCTTTATTAATCCTGGACCCTTTGTTCAACGCATTAAATGGACTGGTCTGTCTATGTAGGTTTTTGATTCAGATTGTGTATAATACAAAAGAAATGAACAAAGAACAGGAAGTAATAGTCGAAAACATAAGAGGAAAGGGGAGAGAGCCAGTTTCTATCAGCATTTAGCTTTACTCGAGGACTAGAAAACAAAGCGATGCTAAGCTAATAATTGAGAGAATATACACAGATTTTATAGTGCTAGTTTTACATAGCAGGCCATGAAACAATAGTGCCAATCTTTCAACATGTAATGAAAGAATGATCCCTTCGATTCTACTGTCAAACCTCAACACGCTACATATTGCTAAAATTATTCAACTTCCACAAGGAAACAGAAAATGACTGGTATAAAATTCTAGTTCCTGCTATGTTTGTTTTTGCACCGCAGCAAAAGCATCAAACCGGCCCTTAATGTTGAACACTGTCATCAAAATTACGTTGCCATCAAAGGATTATTTTCCTTACGTAGCGTGTAGAAAGTAAATCTGCACAATCACTAGCTGGGTTGATCAAACACAACACAGTTCTGATGCTCAAAGAAGCACCCTCGTACAAGGAGCTCACGGCTGGATATTTGGAGAAGCATTCTCATGTGTGTTCTTCTTCGGTAGCAAGGTGATTGCGCGAGTTGAGCCATGGTTACTTCTCTGGATAACAGGCTTGGAGCTTGCCACATTGGAGGTTGACTTCCTCCCAAGTTTCGGTGATCGAGGTCGAGTCAATGGGATCTACAAAACATGATTGATCTGTAAAACTAAAAAAAAATAATGCATCTAAGATTAGACCTAGAACCGTATCTCTACTTCTTTTCACCCCTGGTCCTATGGAAAATGTGAAAACCATCTCATCCACAGAAGAAATTTAGGAAAGGTCAGATTTCCATGATTGAACTTCTAAAGTAGGCCGACGCAAGTTCAAATTTCGAATGATTGAAAATCTAAAGCATGCCTAATTAGCAAGTTTGATTTCCTATTTTGTAGTATTAGATTCTTCTAAATGTTAAATTTTGTAGAACAGTTCTAAATTACCAATGCAGCAAATTCTAGCAGCTTCATGCACATTGACCATGAAGTCAACATAATACTACCAAAATATTATTCATGAATATTAGATATAAGACGAACCTTCATCGTTGAATTTTCTGGAGGCCGCAATCCTCGATGCAAGTCATCTCTTGGCTTCCCCCCGAAGACAGCACTCTGCCTTAGTTTCTTAAGGTCATACTCTGCCTTCTCCTGCACAGCATTAACGGAAAAGGTAATTTTTTGAAAATGGCTTTATCAAGAAACAAGGATAAAATGCAAGTCCAATGTCAGAAAATAATTTTTGGATAGAATCATTGAGTATAGAATAAAGAAAACCCATCTTAGCATTTGTGACACACAATACCAAACAAACACTACAATAAGGTTATGTGAGACAACCTTAGGTCTTGCTTGCAGATGCTTTTTTTCTGTGTCCTCCTTTGCGTTGTTTTTCTCTCCAAGCTTCTCAAAGAACTAGGATAAGCCAGAAAAAAACGAGATATCACACCGTGAGATTATTGTAACAAGGAATAAATGGACAGAACTGAAGAAATGAATCTTGCCTCTTTTCTTTTTGCCGCTCTTTCATCACTTCTAAAGCTAAATGGAGAGGAGACAAGTGGAGGTCGGGATTTGCTTCCCTTTGCACTTGAAGATTTCGAGCAGCTGTAATTCTATATGTTTAGGATTTGAACATAGGAAAAATGTTGCTTCTCTGTTCTAGTTACTAATTACTCAATCTTCATGAATGGTGTGCTATAAAGGTGAAGAATGCTACAAACAAAAAAATTAATTATATGCTACAAACTCAGTGTTATATACCACCTAGCCCCACAGAAGCAAACATATGACCGTGGCATGAGAAATATGGTACAGACAAAAAAGAACCATTCAGGAAATCCAGGAGCAAAGTCCTTACTCTGAAGAGAAGGTCTGCGATATTCCACCTGCTGTAATTTTTCCTGAAATTGACTTGTTGAGCTCTGACTTAGTTCTGCAAGGATACACTACGTCAACGACAACAATTAGAATGGGTCAACTGCTGGTGTTTGTAGAGACAACTACCTTCTATCTTGTGAACGCTGAAATACTGAAGGAAGAAGCTTTGATACACCATAAACAGATCCCTGCAGTTTAGAAATGTAATTCATCATGTTGAGTTACTACATTATTACTGGTGTGAGTATTAATTGACGTGTGTGTTGAGTTACTACATTATTACTGGTGTGAGTATTAATTGACGTGTGTGCACACATGAGTGTCTGTACTGCATAAATGATATAGTTCAAATAATGATCATGGTATGAGGAATGGAGATACCTTGGTTGAAATTTCTGGAGCAGCGGACCTGTCTTTAGATACTCTGAGAGAACTTTTATTGGTGTCTTGCAAACGAGAAGAAAAATTGATTGACATGTGGATAGATTTCTGAGTTACTCCCTTTTTGTCCATCAATCCTCCAGCAGACTTCTTACTGTTTGTAGTTGCATTTGTTTCAGCTCTTAGTCTTGTGGAACTTGACAGTTTGGCAGAAGACTTTGGGAGTTTCGTAGCTCTACTCGGACTAGATGATTTTGATGTTGAACTCATTTGCCTTTTATTACTTGGCAAAGCTACGTTCTCCTCTTCAGCAGCTACCTGAGTGGAATGGCAACTTACCTTATTGGCCGTGTCACTGTCCTGAGCATTTTCAATCTGCTTTGCATTTGCGACCTGAATAGAGTTTCCCATGTCAACATTTTCAATCATGGTGGATAAGTATATTCTTACTGGTGTGAGTAATAATTGAAGTGTGTGCACACATGAGTGCTGCATAAAATGATATAGTTCAAGTAATGATCATGGCAGGAGGAATGGAGATACCTTGGTTGGAATTTCTGGAGTGGCGGACCTGAATTTAGTAACTCTGAGAGAACTTTCACTGGTGTCTTCAAGTTGAGAAGCAAAATTAATTGACATGTGGATAGATTTCGGAGTTACTCTCTTTTTATTCATCAATTCTCCAGCAGACTTCTTAATGTTTGGAGTATCATTTGTTTCAGCTCTTGGTCTTGCGGAACTCGGAAGCTTGGCAGAAGACTTGGGGAGTATTGATGCTCTACTCTGACTCGATGATTTTGATTGCCTTTCATTACTTGGTAAAGTTGCATTCTCCTCTTCAGCAGTTACCAGATTGGAATGGCAACTTACCTTATTGGGCATTTTCTCTTCTGGCATGGCCACAACAATGTCACCGTCTTCAGCATTTTCGTTCTCCTTTACATTTTCCACCTGAATAGAGTTTTCCATCGCAACTTTTTTCTCTCTCACCTCTTCATTTCCTTCTTCCTTCGCATTTTGTAAATTATCCTTTAGCTCGTCAGCATAAAATGCATTCGCATCAGAGGACTGAATTACGCCAGCATCAACACTCCCCTCATCTTGTTCATTGATGATCACATCATTGGTTTCTTTGGGAAGCTCCGAATTAACATGAGAGCTATTGAGAGCCTCGTCAGCAGCTTCTACTTCAGGAACATTAGATGCCGCGTTTGCTTGCTCAAGCAAGGCTGCTGCTTTCATGGCAGCTCTCTTCTTGTAATGAGCCTCAAAATATGCTTTCTTCTGGGCAACAGAACCTGGCTTGGAAAACTGCTCAACTTCTTCCAAGTAGCGATTGTGACTAAAGGTTGACCACTTCTCCCAAGCCAAAGATTCTGACATAAATCTCCCGAATGAGATTGATTCGGTCAGCGCTCGAATTGGATTGCCCTGAAACTCGAAAATGAATTCCGTGTTTGCTCAATGATTTTCTTTGATGTTAACTTATTATTCTCATCCATTTCAAACTGATGATATACATAAAACAATTAACACGGAAATGCAAAGAAACTCCAAAGACTCGTTCAGTTTCTCTATTATTAATCAAAACAAAACAAAAAAGCAGTAATCTTGAAGATATGACGGCCAGACAAATCATGCTCAAGTCTTCAATAAATTTTAACATTAGAAAGAAAAAAGGCAATGCGAAATGGCAAAAATCATCAATACGAAAGATGTCCAAAAAACGAAAGGTAACAAAAGCCAATCCTGGGTGCATTTAATGCAATTTTCCTGAAAATATTAGCTGTTCAGTAAAATAAAAGAGACAGCTTAAATTATTTTCCTTTCAAGAGTTCATTCAAAGCTTTGAGCAGAATCAAGAACAGCAGAAATCAACTAAATAAGAAACGAGTGAATCCTCGAAGCATTATGGTCTGTTTGTTTGCTCAGAAAGAAAACAAAAACGAGCAACAGAATCTCACAACGGCCTTTTTTTCCATTTCACTAAAAAACCCATTCATTATTCTTTAAAGATGTTTCGATATCACAGGCAAGATCACAACAACTGAAGCAAAACCCACAAAATATTACTAAATAACACGAAGAATTTTAAACTGCAGAACATCATAAGACGAGATGAAATAATATATGAACAAAAAGAAGTTTGAAGGACTAACCTCTTTGGCTTCTCTGGAAGCACTAGATGGATGAGAAAAGGATCTCAAAAGACAAGCTGATTCTCCCATTTCTTCTTCTTTGCCTATACAAAGAAAGTAAATCCTACCAGCAAAAATATTCTTTTTTTATTCAAAACCCTTCTCTACTGACAGCAGGTATTTAGAGCTTTGTCAGAAGAGTGTGTCGTAGTCTCCCTTTAAATTTTGAAAACTAGGCTCTATGCTCAAATGGGTTATGGGTCCATTCCAATATTTCAAGCAAGAGAAGCAAATTGGGTGAGTAAGAATAAGAGGCAATCAGTTCTTCGCAGAGAAAGGAGACTTTCTTTTCCAGAGTCAGTGAGAAAAGGGGGATGAATCTCTCTTCTTTGTTTTTGTGTCTGAATCTCGTTTGTTTGATTGATAGATTTCTTTTCCTTCCATTAGATTACATCCGAATTATGGAGTTGGGCCTTCCCTTAATACAACTCATAACGGCTAGTTTCTTTTTTATTTCTTTTTTATTGATTTCTATTTGGATATAAATTTTTGTGTTTATTTAATATCTTTTAAAAATTACTTTTTAAAATATTTTTTATTTAAAAATATATTTAAATTATAATTTTTTCTTTGATTTTTACACATCAAAACAATACCAAAATATCAAAAAACAAAAATTTAAACTAAAAAAAATATTTTTTAAAAATAAAAAAACAAACAAACTCTAATTGGTTAATTTGTTATTAAGATTTTGACTCCCATTTAGGTTTGAGGTTTTTTAAATCAAATTTTTTATTATTAAAATAATATTATTTAAAATTTTAATTAAAAAGTACAAAAAAATATTTTCAAAAAAAATGAATTAAGTTAACTTGATTACCTCGTAATGTAAACCTTAAATCTTAATCAAGTTACTGTCCGAACTTAATAAATATGGATTTTTCTTGATATCTATGATAAAAAAAGAAAGAAAGAAAAAAAAAAACATGTTAGTGACCGATGGAGGGAATCTGATAGTAAGATTTTTTATTTTATTTTCATGTACGTAAAGTTGGCTGGTTGGTCCACAAATTTGAATTTGAACAAAGGAGGTAGACAAATCCAGTGTTTGTAATAGCGATTTAGCAACGGTTTTTGTCTGTAATTAATTACATTATTGCTGACATCTGCATGAGTCAAGGCTTATATATATTAAATGGACCATATGTTCTAACGAATTAAAATTAAAAACCTAACTAGCTGTTTTCTTTCCATATTTTTAAATATTTCCCCAACGGTTAGGGATATTCTTTATTACTGACATGTATATATTTCCTCATGAATAATTTCTATTCTGGAGGTATGGTTTGAGATTGTGATTAGGTGTATTTTTTCATATTTTTATTTTTTAAAAAATAAACTTTAAATTAGTATTTTATAGTATATTAATTTCAAAAACAATATATTAAAAATCATTATTTTAATAAAATTTTAAACAAAAAGCATAACAATTTCAAATATAACCAGCTAAGTCATCGTTATAGTTGCACCACATAACGTGGGTGTTCGGGTCAGCTTACGCGTACTTTGACTAATTAACATGTATGTCCGGGGCAGTTTGCGCGTACCTCGACTAATCCCACGGGTTCTGAAATTAACGACCATGTAAGCTTCCAATAGCCATTATATTAGCAACCACATGGTTCGAACCTGAAATCACATGGAAACAAACCCTTTAATCCTAGTTCTTATTATCATACCACCTACTAGATAATTTATCTTATATATATAATATTATCTTATATATTTTTGTTTGGAAAACACAGCAACAAGTTCTAACGTACACATTAATTTATAAGTTATTTTTAAAAAATTATATTAAAAAGTTGGCGTATTAATTACCGGATGCCTCCATTGATAGTTTAAACTTTAAAGAAGTAATTCTAAATAGATATTTCGATCGTACAGTATCTTATCTTCATGAACGAAAACAACTTGATCGGTACTTCTTCGATGCTTAAGATCATGGTGTTAGCTCCAGTCTTTTCTGGGCCATGTTTTTCCTCTCCCTTGAATCGAAAATATATGAAAAAGGATGAAATGGTAGGATCCCTTTGTCGCCACACAATGAAAAGGTTGGTCGTAGTTTTTTGTGGAGGTGCTTCGTTTTGTTTTCCCATCAAAGCTGAATCGAAACCTGTATGTTATCAAAAAGAAGGGAGCCATGATGGTCCCATGAGTTGCTTATGCAATTATTTTCGGTGGAGGGACACTAGATACCGCCATGCATGGCCAGGTCTAGATTCAATCTTCTTGGATGGTACTTGTCATTTCTTATTTGCTTTATCAATGATTATTCAAGGAGATTGGATCATCGGAGAATTGCTGCAGCGATGGTTCAAAACCCAGCACAGCCACCAAACTATCCATACAAACAGCTAGGGCTGAGCATTTTCGGTTCGGTCCAGTTTTGAATTAAAATAAATAATCAAACCGATTTATTTTTAAGTTTTTGAACCGAATCGAATCGAAAACCAGTTCAAACCGATTAATTTCGGTTCGATTCGATTTTTTCCCTTCCAAACCGGTTCAAACTGAAACTGAGAAATGAAACCATTAAGTAAGGGATTGAATCCCCATCAAAAGATCTTGAAACCCTTAAGCATATCTTGGAAGGTCTCCAACTCAAAGGCTTTTTGCATTCCAAGAAGCCAACAAATCTAACTAACCAAAAAAACTTCGTTTGAGAAGAAACTCCAGTAGTCCTAATGAAGCTAGCCTGATGAAATAATCATTAGCAATTCACCTTTGACATGGCAAGTTTGAGAGATGAGAGATGAGAGACTAGAGACCAGGAGCATGGAAGAGAAGAAGAAAGAATCATGAGAGTCAATATTTAGGATGATTAAAAAGTTCATACGACCAAGATCTGCTCCACCTCACAACACTACAAATTCATTCCATTCACAAAGCAAAGACTGCTGGAAGCATAGTTTTAAAACCCGGCCCGGCGGGTTGACCCGTGACCCGGCCGACCCGGGCATGGGACCGGTCCGGGTGAAGGCCAAAACCCGTTTGGGAATTGGCCCGGCCAGACCCGGTCGACCCGGCGGGTTGACCCGGAACCCGGTTGACCCGGCAAGACTCGGTCAACACCGTCCCCAAACCCGTTGACTTTTATTTTTTTTGTGTTTTTTTTTGCTAAAACGACGTCGTTTTGATTTTTAAAAAAAAAATTAAAAAAACTTTTTTGACCCGTCCGACCCGGCGACCCGGTCGAGACCCGGTGACCCGGTCAAAACCCGGAACCCGGGCCTTGGACCGGGCCGACCACCGGGCCGGGTCTTAAAACTATGGCTGGAAGGGTTCAAGCTAAAGTTCAGGGCATGTCTCTAAGATGAGTGGCTAACTTCCTTCCTGAAAGGCCTAGATGAAAGCTAAAAAAAGTTTGATTTTCATTTTAAAGTGACCAGGTAGAAAGAAGTGAAGTTTTTATTGATAATTGATATTAAATCAAATCAAATCTTTGTTTAAAAAAGAACATCATATGTCCAAGAAATGAAGATTTAAGAACATGAAAGATTTGTCATATGAGATGAGAGACAGAAAAGGGGCGGCTAACGGGCTGAGAATCCATTTAGGTTTAGGATTAGAAACTATTTATACTTTTTTTTTTAAGTGTTGGCCTGGTTGAACTGATTTGGTTTGGTTCGGTTTAATCGGTTTCAGACTTTAAAAACCAAAACCAAACCGGAATTTTTTTGTGATTTTCTAATTGGTTAATTCGATTTTTTTTCGGTTTGGTTTTTTCGATTTTTTTTTTATTTTCTCAGTTTAATCAATTATTCAATTTTTTTGCTAACCCCTGCAAACAGGCATTGAAACCTCCCAATCCTAATCGAAAAGATCAAAACCATAGTTTTAAAAATTAATATGTGGTTTATTGAGGTAAAGCCTGAATTTACCTAAATTTTTTAAAAAGAATAAAAAAGGGTGGATGTGGTTATAAATGGCTTGAGTTGTCAATGATGTAAAAATGAACTAGGGTTGTTTATAATGATGCATGGATTTTGGTTGTTAATCTCAATCTAGATACTTTAAATCAGCTTTTAACAAATTAATATTTTTTTTCTTTTTTATTTCAATGATATGTGGGTCAAGATTTGACCTATCATATGGTTTAACCCAAAGACACATGTATGCTATCTCCTTTAGAGTAGGAATGAAAAGAGTTATATCACTAATTGTTTTGGTATATTTATGAAATATGAGGGTGTCTACTTACAAATTTTCTGATGGGTATATCGGTTAATGCATAAAATGTTGAAATAACTGTTTACAAAATATAAACAAATAAATAGTTGGTTTAAATGCGTAAAAATATTGTTTTTAATGTATTTATTTATCCCATATAAAAATAATATTTTTATAATATAATTAATTCTTTAAAACTCTAAAAGAATTAAAAGAAAAGATAGAAAAGAGAATCATGTTTTTTCTTTTGTGTACGTGTTTTATATATAGCAACATGTTTTTAGACTTCAAAACATCGTAATGAAATATTATGTTTATTAATATTATAACTATTAATGAAATGATTATATTTGTGTACGTATTATAGTAACAAGTTTATTTAACTTATCATGATGAAACATTATGATTGTTAATAAAACAATTGTATTTTAAATTAAACGGTCACAAATAACAAAATTAATTACAAAAATTAAAGAAATAAACTCAAATATTATAAATATTAGTATAATAACATTAAAATACTCACTAGAAAAGCTCATAGACTAGACCATTTCTTTTGTTGTTGCTAAGTGGAGTTTTAGTTAGTAAGATTTGGGTATTCTTTTGAGAAGCTAATCCCCTTTGAGTTTTATTATATTCATTATTTTTATTTAAATTACTTCAGAATGAAATTGAGATTTACACTATTTCCCTTTACTATATTACCAACATAACTAGACAAAGGGAGGAAATTGAAACTATACTGAAAATTGTGGGAGCTTATTGAAACAAACCAAGATTTTGAAGTGAAAGTTACCCCATCAAGCAAATTAAAATTAGAATGCATAAACTATTACATCGTTTTTTGTCGGAGCCTTAGATGACGCAATCCATAAACTGTAAGCTCCTCTCTTCTTTAATGGAAGCCATGGTATCTGAGCCAGCCATTGCTTCTCTGAAGGCACTTGCTCTGTCATTTTTCAGGGTATAATGTGTCTGAAACTCTGCATAATTTGTTCTTCACAACTCAAGCTCGTTGCATAACTTGAATTCGAGAATTAACCATGTGATCCAAACTCGTTTCCAGGTTTGATCTCAGGTCTGGTAGCCATGGCCGGTAGCAATAAGATTTTCTCACCGCTCCAGATTTCTTCATAAAACCCTTGCTTGCTGGGATCATGGGCCAATGTCGTTGGTTCTCTTTGATGGTGACATGAGTGGACCGTTCGATGGACCAGGCTGCCTGATAGGAAAACGATGGCTTGTCTTCAGGTTTTTGGAGATGCAACGACCTGTCTTTCCCACTGACAATAAATAAGTGACAACAGATCCACCACTTGTGCCTAGTTTATAATCACACAAGGGACAACTTAACCTCTTCCCTTTGTTTAATAATGTCAAAAAACGACAACGCAACCTCTTTTGTTTCTATTTCCTAAGGACTGGCTTCTGATAAAACCATGGGACAGTTTCTCCGTCGAGCTCGGTATAGCCAAGGAATATAAGGGTGGTTGTAGCTCAATGGGTTGCAAGATTGGAGGGCAAGAAGAATCACAAGGATTTTGTCAAATTGTGGTTAAAAAGGAAAAGAAATAGGATAAAAAAAAGAATTTTTTTATTTTAATCTCTCGTTAAACAAAATAAACCTACAAAACTAATGATGATTGGTTCAAGTAGTTTAATAGCTGTTGCATAATAGGTTGAAAGATCGGATAACAAGAAGAATTACAAGGATTTTGTTAAATTAAGATTAAAAGAAAAAAGAAAAGTAAAGGTTCCTTCTATTTTGAACTTTCTATAAACAAAATAAACTTGTAAAATTAATAGTGATTGATTCAAGTGATTTTTCCTTTTAAATAATATCTCGAGTTTAAACCTTATAAATAAAGTATATTATCATTAGAAGAGTTTTAATCGACTCGGCTTTTAGATACTAGATTTAGATAAAACTAAAAAAAAAAACTAAAGAAGAGGATTTGATAGGAAAATGCCAAGGATCTTGTGTACGCATGATCATCTCATCCAAGACTAACTTCTTACAATTATGCATATAAATATTTCCAAGCTCGCGCATAACGAAGGGATGCTACACATCATGCACATTAATCTTGATTTGTAAAGAATGCCTCCAAATGCTCATAAGCAAGATAGATATTGTACATGTAATTACATGTCACCTCACATGAAAGGTGAAATGATGTACATTGATCCACACTCTCATTGACGATGGTCAAAAAGAAATATCTAGCTATTCCAGATTACTAAAGCTGAGGCCATCCCATGAGAGCAAAGAATCCACATAAGTATCAATCCAGTAAGATTCAGAAGAACTTTCTTCCAAGACATATTCATCCATTGATCTTGATAAACATGAATCGGATTGCAGGTCAGTGAGCGAGGGAAAAGGTGACCACCCCGCATCAGAATCTTCTCTCAAAGCTTTACTGGTATTGTGGCCGGAGCAAGAATGGTCGTGGTCAAGCCTAGTTTCTACCTTTGAGACTGGATTCTCTAGTAATTTCTGGTCTACGACGTTAATGTTGCCCGCTACCTCTTTCATAGCTGCAAATGTGCTTTCTTTTGCATCGCAATTGGTCTCAGCCTGCTCAGTCGGTGGCTCATGGCCTCGTGGGTCTGGACCAAGGAGCTTTAGCTTCTTCTTAATTCTTGTGTTCCAATGGTTCTTGATCTCATTATCTGTACGGCCTGGAAAAAATGCAGCAATCTTGGACCACCTGTGTTTATGAAAAGAAGTGGTATCATTATTGTATTTAAGAGAACATGAATTAATGCATCAGGAAGCTATATCTCCTGATCATTACTTACTTGAAAAACAAAGAAAAATGTACACAGAAATCAAGTAAGATCGATGTTACAATAGCATGCAGAACCTGTTGCCCAAACGTGAATGAAGCTCAGCCAGCTGATCTTCTTCGGCTTCTGAAAATGAACCTCTCTTGAGATCAGGCCTCAAATAATTCATCCACCTTAATCTACAGCTCTTCCCGCACCTCAGCAAGCCTAGATATGCACTTCCGAGCTGTCTTAATTTCGATTATAGTAAATGTAAGGAAAACTAATGAACAATCAGGACCTAGACATATGTATACCTGCAAGTTTAGGTACATGTCGCCAGCATTTTATCCCGTTACCGAGGATGAAGTTCATGAGCTTTTGATCCTCTTCGACACTCCATGTGCCTCTCTTCAATCCAACCTTGTCACAACAAGGTCTCCTTCCCATCGTACTTGCAGTGGACAAGAAAAGCTACAAGAACACACCACAGCAATGGAGTTTGATCATTGAAGTGATCAATGCAGGGCCATAGCCCATAAGCCTGTTATATATAAAGTCAAGCCAAGAACACAGGGACACCATGAAGAATTAGTTAACTAATTACTTTATGACACCAATGATTCGAGTTAGTAAAAACAATCTTAACAAACAATTGCAAGTGTCAGACACCTAATTACCATTATTAGAATAATCGCTAGGTCTTGAGAGAAAGCAGATTGAGGGAAAGGGATTCAAACCGACGTGTGGGTCATTGTCATTTTAATAATTTTTTTCATCGGCACGCTAAGCACTTATCGAGTCTCAGAATAAAAAAGAAATGCATCGCCATGTATGAAAGATTCCGGGCTCTTCTTTTTGCTTGTCGAGCTTCATAGATGGGGCGCAACTCTCCTTTCACCCACTCGAGGGCATGTCTTCCACGTTACAATTTTCTAGGAAATACTAGCCTTTTCAGCCCCACTTCTTTTCCACGACGAACACCCACACACGCACATATGTTTGTTTGTTTCGCTGTGATCTTGTTTTGTTCACTTTTGATTCTGGTACACTGTCTCTCTCACTTTGTTGATAAAATTAAGAAAAAGTTTATACGAGGTTAATTATATGCTCCATCCCTATCCCTTTACTGCATAGTTTCAAGATGCGGCCACGGTTCCGGGTTTTGACCGGGTCATCAGGTCGGCTGAGTTAAAAAAAATTTTAAAAAATCAAAACGACATCGTTTTAGTAAAAAAAAAATCAAAGTCAACGGGTCTTTACCGGGTCAACCCGCCAGGTTACACCATGTTTTTCTTTTCCCTGTTTTTTCTTCAACTTAGCCCGGTTCCAGTTCCAGATCCCGGGTCGACCTATCGAGCCAAGCAGGATTTCAAAACTATGCTTTACTTATAACAATTCTCAATGTGGTTCTTCTTTTATTTTTATTAAGTCCACCCCTACATTAATAGGGATGGACATAATAAAAAATAAATAAATAAAATAGAAGGATGATTGTGGGAAGAATTTAATATTTATGGGTTTAACTATATTTAACATCTTAAACTCTAATTTTCTTATACTTTTTAGGTATATAAAAGTTTTCAATAGACTTATCATATTCTCATCAAGTATTAATACAGATGTAAAGAATATTTATGTCTCATTTAATGTTATTAGGATACTAAAATTACACTTCAGATACTTCTCTTCACAAAAAAACAAGATTTATGGGCTATAAATAAACCATGAAACCTTCAAAATAACAATTTATAATCTTTATTCTCTACTAAATATATATTTTCAGAATATTCTTGTATTTTTTTTATCTAACAAGATATTTATTTAAGTATCGTAGAGTTCTCACGTCTATCAAAAATAATCTTTTGTCAGTACCAGCCACAAGCCACCAGCCACCTTTACCTACCAAATACTAAATATAAGTTATTAAATACTAAATACTAGAAAGAATGGGTGATATTATTAAAACCAATTAATTACGGAATTACCTACCTCAAAAACCTTATGCCTGGGTTAATTAAATTTCTAAGTCTTCATACCTTGTTTTTTGAAATAATAATGTTATGTTTTCTAAAACTTGATTATAGTTTGAAAATGGAAAATAGAATCTCTAAGCCTTAAGTAATAGATATTAATTTACTGTAAAGAAAATTGTACAAAATTCTAAAAATCTTTAGCTCATAAATTTTATTAAAGAAAAAAAACATATCAATTGTTTATATAAAAGTAAAATTAACATAGCGAAACAATCCAAAACTCTGTAATAAACATTAACTAAGAATTTAACTAAAACAGCAAAAACAATATTCTTAATCGGGTCTTCCTCATCTCTCAGCTGGTTACATATCTAAATTAACCCTTTATAAAACTAGTTTTACAAAACCTCTAATCAAATTTGGTCGGATAAAAGTTATGGGTTTTTTGTGGTAGACTCCATGTTTGGCTAGTTCAAGCTTCTTTGAGGGCCTTGTCTCGCCTATCTAGTCTATAAACAAATATCCTCGCAAGACGTTTCAACTATTTTCTCCCTTATTTGCATGTCGAATGGATCTCTCATGTCATATTCCAATGAATTTAACCGATGGAGGGTTACCTATCTGTGTTACCATTGAAAAACTACAGTACTCAAGTAAAGTTTACGTAAATTCATTTAGTTCTTCTGCTGTGTAGGTCAGAAAACGAAACAGTAGAGCAGAGGCAATATGAAAATGCAATATTGCCTTGGAGGAGTCTCCAGAACTCGTGATCTAACGCCTTAAATATTGTCAATATGCTAGCTTGGGCCACATGTCAACACAAGTCATATATAGCAAATTTCTGGAGGAATATTAGGGTTTATAAGAACTACTTACATTTCTGCTAAAAGTTTATAAATTCTCCAGTAATTCCCTTCCCCCTTTCTTGTAAGTAAGATAGAACCAACTGATAACCATTTAATAGGTAGCCTAGTGGTAAGAGCCTGGGATTAAAAGGTTTACTCACTCTGTGGTCTCAAGTTCGAGTCCTATAGTTGTTAATATGATAATCACTGAAGGCTTACATGGTTGTTAATTTTAGGACCGTGAGATTAGTTAAGGTGCGTGCAAGCTGATCCGGACATCCATGTTAAAAAAAAAAAAAAAAAAAAACCAACTGCCAACAAGACATAAAATGTTTTAAGGTTGATACACTTCTTAGATTAACAAGATTTTTCAATCAATTCACGGAATGAGTTCTGTAATTTAATGTATATTAAAGTATAAATTTATTATTATATACAGATCATGTAATTGGTTTCAATGAATTAAATTAAAAATATTACACAAATAATATATTATAAATCTAAATTTAAAGATACAAAGAATAATTAAAGAATATTTGTAAATCAATTGATAATAGTAAGATGAGTAACATAAAAAAAAGTGGGCTTTTCCAGCCCAAACAGCATCTAACTTGTACGGCCTAAAACAAGCATTATTCAAATAACGACAACAAATTAAAAATAAAAAAACGTTTGGATCATCCTCACTCACACTTGGCATGTCAATCTTGTCACCAAGAATCTAGTAAAACTTATCCTTCAATCTTGTCACACATACAACAAGGCGCATATATATATATATATATATTTCTCTTACATCAAAACAAACAAATAATATCTAAGGAGTACTATGAATTGTAATAATGAAGATTATACTTTTAAAATTTGATCCAGCTCAGTAAATTAACTTGGATTGAAGTCGCGCTGAATTAAAAGAAAAGATAAAAGAAAAAAAAATCGATGTAATCTGGTAAAAAACCAAGTTATAACCTGTTGATTTTTTATTTTATTAAAATGATATCATTTTGATTTAAAAAAAAAAAAAATTGACCCAATAACCTGGTCAAAACTTGAAACTCAGGACTTGGATCGGGCCGGGTCTAAAAACTATGACGATAATAGTTAAAAATATTTTTTATTTAGAAATACATCAAAATATTTTTTTTATTTTTAAAAAATTACTTTTGACATTAACACATAAAAACAATCAAAAAATATAAAAAAATTATTTTAAATAAAAAAATATATTTTAAATTTTAAAAAAACACATGTTTCCAAACACTTTCTTAATAAAGCTTTGTTTTATAAATATTTTCTTGATTGGAAAATCTTAATTTTTTCAAAAAATTATAAATTACAGTTTTTTTAATAAAGATTTTATTGAAGAATTTTCGATAGGATTCGTATAAAACTAAGAAATATATTAATTAATTAAATATTTTTAAGATTATAGAACGAACAAGATTGAATTTTAACTCGACGCTTCGCATTTCAGAATAGATCCAAGGAGGAGACGCCTCCTATCTCTCTGTCTCCACGCCATCAAATCTCTCTTATTTATCTCAAACCTATGATTTATGGATAAGCCTTTACTTTTAATTGATGTGAGTGTTCTTACAATTCCACCTCAGCTTTTAAATAATTCATTTATTATTATGCGTCAGTGTTGAGTTTCGGCATCGGAGCTTAAGATGACTTCCTCCGTAAGACACGTAGCTACGGGTGGCGACGGAAGGATAGCCCACAGCGATTCCATCTAAAACCTAAAAAGTTGCCCTACCTGCCCCCTTTAGAGCTGAGAGATTAAATTTTCTCTGGTTTACTTTTTAGTCCCTGATTTTTAGGAAAGTTGTTTAGGTCCTTATAACTAATATGTTATCACAAATAAGTCCTCAAACTAGAGTTTTTATCCTCTTAGTTTTGACAAAAACATTGGAGTCCTCCCGACGCTAGCATTCACCTTTTGAAGAGCGAAATCTACCAAATCCTTCTCACCTCCTCCAACCTCATCCATGGAAGCCATAAACGTTTATATAAAATTGATATAAACAATTTTTTCTGATGCAAAATTGACTCTACGGAAATAGTTGTGGAGCAGTTTTGACTTTAGAGGGTGGCCCTTTTTTATTTTATTTTATTTTATTTTTATTTAGAGATATAAAGCCAAATGAGTGGGGTACTTCGGTTGGCGGCTTGCCTTTACACATCACATCACTTGTGCCTCTTCAGTAAAGTACCGAAAGATAACTTTATAAAAATATTTTTTTTTATTTAAAAATATATTAAATTAATTTTTAAAAAAATTTCATATTAATGTATTGAAATTATTGAAAAATATTTTAAAAAAAATAATATAATATTTTTTCAAGTTTTTTCATTTTTTTATTAATATATTAAAATCATTAAAAAACACTCAAAAAATTATTAACTTAATATTGTTTTCAAAATAAATACATTTTTAAAATGTATTCAAATGCAATTAATAACACAATATAAAACATGCATTTTATTTAGGTAATATTTATAATTATAGTTGTGATTATTTTTTAAAATATTTTTTTATTTAAAATTATATTACAATAATATTTTTATTGTAATATAAAAAAAACCGTTAAAAAAAACAATATTAAATATGTATTTTATTGTAATACATATTTTTATTGTAATAATATTAAAATTATAAAAAAAAAAACCTTTTAAAAAAATTAACCTTATATTTATTTTCAAAATAAATACATTTTTTAAAGTATTCAAGTGTAATTAATAACACAATACCAAATATGTATTTTATTTAGGTAATGTTTAAGATGATAGTAAGAGTTATTTTTTATAGTATTTTTTAATTAAAATTATATTAAAATAATTTTTTTTATATCAGTGTATTAAAATAATATATCATAAAAAAAATTTAAAAATAGAAAGTTATTATATTACATATGCTCAATAGTTTTTTTTTTTAATAGAATCTATGCAAAATTATGTCCGAACATTTTACAGAGTTTCAACCGTATCTTACAGCACTACCAGACAACCCTTGCCTGATACGGGCAGCCGGATCTGGAGTTGTGTTGCTTGCTGGAGGGCAGTAGTATCAAACTGACGAAGTAGCTGTCTGTTTCACGGCAGCTTCTCTTTATTGTCATCACATACACAGACTCTTCGCGACCAACAACAGCGATTGATTTTAGCCTCCCACTCATCTTCCTCCATTCATTTTTATAAACTACAAGTTTCCCGATATTTTCCATCTCTCTCCCCGACAGCGACAACACCACTAGTAGTAGTGCTGTTTGCTTTGCTCTTTTTTCCCCTTCACTCGCTGCTCTTCTGCTAGGGAAATCTCACAAGACACGGACTTACGTTGGCTTGGCTTTAACTTGGTTCTACTGATCTGAAATCTGTGTGCTCTCTTTCTCTGCCTGGTCTCAAAAATCCTAAAACAAAATCCCACATGGGATTGGGGCTGATCGGCAAAGCAAGGTGGATAAACAAGAAGATTTTCAAGTCCCAACAATCAATATGGAATCACAAGTGGCTCGAATTGAGCAATCCCTCAATGCCAGGTACACTCTCTGGGTGCGAGAAGCTCTCGATGAATTGCATCACAATTTCACCATCACTGACCCCACCATTTCGGGTCACCCTATAGTGTTTGCAAGCCCTGGGTTCCTTAAAATGTCGGGTTTTTCGAGAGAGCAAGTGGTGGGGAACAACGGCAGGATATTTCAAGGCCCCAAGACTAACAGAAAAACAGTCATGGAGATCCGGGAGGCAATTCGTGAGGAGAGGGCGGTGCGGGTTCATTTGTTGAATTATCGGAAAGATGGGACGCCCTTTTGGATGTTGTTT
This sequence comes from Populus tremula, assembly GCA_964019445.1. Lineage (NCBI taxonomy): Eukaryota > Viridiplantae > Streptophyta > Magnoliopsida > Malpighiales > Salicaceae > Populus > Populus tremula. The sequence goes on along the minus strand of CAXHTJ010000018.1, from coordinate 12,228,482 downwards.
CAGATGAGCCCTGTTTTTAGCAAGGAGGATGGCGGCGTCGTTCATTTCATTGGGGTTCAGGTGCCTATACGGAGAAACCAAAAATTAACTGATGATGGGGCTGATGCTGCTTGTAACGAGATTGCTTTTGGTTCCTGCAGGAGAGAGGTTTGCCCTGATTCTTTGGTGGAATTAACACGCGTTTTGGCACTGGATACGGATACCAATTGTAAAGGTTTGTTTTTGTGCAATTCATTTCAGTTTTATGAAGATGATTTTCCACAGTTTTCGTCTGTGAGTCTTGTTTCTTGGACTTTAAGGCTTTGCCCTGCTTGGGCTCTATAGTTTCTTTTAGCCTTGCCATTACTGAAATTTTGATTAATAATCATCGTTCTTATTTCTTGCCCTGCAATATTCTTGTTCAGGTTACCTAGCTTCCTGATTTGGTTCTAATCCGGACTCTTCTCACTAGTAACTTCTGGTTCTGGCTTGGCTAACATTTTATTAGTCTGGATTTATAGGAGTAAAGATTGAAGAGTCATGCGAGGCAAGCGAACTAGAGAAGCAAAGAGCTGCAACTGCCATTAATGACATCTTGTCCGTGCTAACCCACTATAGTGAGTCAACTGGCAGAATGGTGTGTGGAAAAAGGTGCAGCTTACCGGCGGCTGGCCTCATTAATTCATCTTTAAATATATCTCTTGGTAGAATCAAGCAAAGCTTTGTATTGTGAGTTGTTGCAAATTCCTAATACGTCTATGAGTAGGAAATGTCTAAATGAAGATTTCTAATCTCTTTTTTTGTGTTCCTGCGCAGAATAGATCCACACTTGCCTAAAATGCCTGTAGTTTACGCTAGTGATGCCTTCTTAAAACTGACAGGTTCTCAAATTTTATGAGATCCATATTTATGACATGCACGCGCACCATGTTTCAAGCATAAAAATCTGAACAACACAGGTCATGCAGGCACTTACGTCGCTTCTTTCCTTCTATAGGTTATGATAGACATGAAGTGTTAGGACGCGATTGGAATTTTCTCAATGGAGTTGATACAGATTCCTCAATTTTGCATCAGGTATGAACTTCTTTCATATACTTGATGACATGGAATAGAGGCTCCTAATATAAGCTTGGCATCAGGAGAAGGGTTGGAGAAACATATGCCTGTATTACCAAAGCCATCTGTACAAGAGCGTGTACATGGGTTTATATAATCCAGGATGTGAAACATTTGAGGAAAGAAAATGATCCTAAATAATTACATATTATCTCACAATGAAACTAGGCTGGATACCAGCTAAGATCTTACTCTTAACAGTTGTATTGACTGAAAGTTTTGATTTTGCAAACTGTCCTCCAGATACAGGAAAGCATTCAAGCTGAGCAACCATGCACAGTATGTATCTTAAATTACAGGTTTGCACTTGACTATTCTTTCAATGTGTTTGGGAGGAACTGAATTTTGTTGATTGGTTCTAACTAATAGTTTTTCTTCTTCAATAATAGGAAAGACAGGAGTACATTTTGGAATCTTCTTCACATGTCACCTGTTCGTAATGCTACTGGCAAGGTACTTTTACATGAACAATTCAACCGATCTCTTGTAATCTTTCTTGATGTATGCATATACAAATATTACTAAGATATGGTGAGCTTAACTATCAAAATTCCTTTGATCAAGCTTAGTCCTAACATATCTTACTTTCTCTAAAGAAGACCTATCACCTTATTCCTTATTCTTCCTCAAGTCACTGGCTGTCTTTAGACCTGCTGATGGGAATTAATCTAGCATCAAGTAGAGGAAAAGAATAAAAGAAGAAAAACAGAAGAAAACAGTATGTCTAGTAAAAGTATGTTGAAGTAAGCACTTATCATGCATTATAGATTGATGCTTATATGGTATTCCTAACCCCGCTCTACCAGCTGACTGTATCTCCCAGCTCTTTGAGAATCTTTTATGTTTTATTTGTGCCTGAAATACCTTAAAACAAGATATATATGCATTTTACCTACAACTGGAATCTTACTCCACTGAATCCATCCTCTCTCCGAGTTTTATGACTAAGCAGGATCTAAGTTTCTGTCTTTATGGTAGTAGAGGAGATGTACTATAGATGATAGCCTGTAAAAAGATTTTTTTTTTTCAGAATCACCAACAGTTATCACAATATATATCTTGTGGGTACAGCCTGGCCCTTGCGAATTTTAGATCATCATTCTTGGTTATATGGTTAGGTCCTGAACATGGTGAAAAATAGAAGGGCGTCAAATGGTAGATCAAGTTAGAGGAAAACAATGGAAAAGATAGGCTCAGACAACTGTTTCATAAATGATCGCTTCCTTTGCTAAAGGAAACTATAATTTCTTTTGGAAAATTGAGTTCGTTTTAGATTTCAAGTTGTCGATAAATACTCTGGCCGTGTTTTTGACCCACTTGCATTGATTGGGTTTTCATACATTTTTGTTTCATATCTGATTCATAGTTAATGGCAAAATTGCGCATTCCAGCAGATGCCAGAGCAAAATTTGAATATCGAACGCAAAGTTTGTAGGCCTGTTTTCTAGGTGTAAAATTCAAAAGGCTACAAGTGTGAGCTACTTGTGCATACTAGTTTCTTGCAAGCTGGAAATGGTAGTTAAGGTTGCCCAAACTTGTAATTGATTAGCAAACAGAGCGAGGAACATTTCTTGGACTGCAGATAATTGTCACCTCCGTTTTGTTTTCTTCATATTATGAATGGCAGAGCCTGCATGATCTAGGTCAATCTTCATTCTTGTTTTGCCTAGTTCTTTATTTTGTTTGTTTTCCCCCCCGCTTCCATCAATCAGTATCCAAGCTTTAGAAGACAAAAAACCTGAACGCTTCATGCAATATCTATCTCACTGTGCTTATCGATGTTCAGATAGCATACTTTGTGGGTGTTCAGATGGAAGAAAAATGTAAGAGCCAGGACAGACGTGGGCTGAGCCCTGAGATCAGGCAGCTTGGTGCTGTTGGTGCAGTCAAGGTAGCTGTAAGGAGCTTATCGATAGGTGCTAGCTGCTCCAAGTCATCAGATGGTTTCAATAATCTTTGAAGCTGATTGTTACATGGTCCATCTTTTTTAGTTTATAATTCCGTGTAAAGCTAGCTGTATATAATGAAATTAGGGCAATAACTTGAGGCACTGGTGGACGTTTTTGGATATATGCAAATGGTTCCTTTATGTGAAAGATATCTTGAAAAGTCCATCGGACATGGTGATCAGAATTATGGACACACTTCGAACTAAACAATTATGTTCTTTTAACAAGAAGGTTCAACGCCTTCAACTCGCTCCCTAGAACCTCCTCCGATTCAGAAAGATCTGGCGCAGAGTCTATTCCTAAAAGATCTGAATTCAGTCGCTGATTGCAATACTCGATGCTGCTTTAATGCTGTCTTCTGTATCTCCTTCTCGTCTTAGCAGAGAAAAAAAGGAGAACAGAGGCGATTCAATGGCGGAGCTGGAACAATATTTTTAGGGGGGGCGGACTACAAACTCAAAATATATGATCACAAAATTACAATATACTACTTAATAATTGAAAAATCTGAACATAGAAATTATGGAATAAGATTAGTTTTTTTTTTCTAGATAAAGAGGCTTAAAATCTCAAGAAAAAGATTTGTTTAAGTGAATAATGAAAAAAATGCTCGATATATAAAAAAGTTCCATACAATTTCACATAGAACAAAACTATCAGTTTTCTTTCTTGTATTGAAGTTAGGTACCCATGAAAGATGGTTAAGCTTGGAAAATAGGCAGCAGATATAGAGCAGTCAAATTACATTCTTTTGAATCTACTATGTAGGGTTTTTTTTTTTTTTTTTTTTACTGTGCTTGCGAAATATCAAATATGCAGTAACTGTGGCTCTCTTCATCCACAGACATGATCAATGGACAAAATGACCTGCCAATCAGTAGCTATTATTCTACAATATTGCCTAATTTAGTCGTGATGATCTGCTTGCACAGCTATAAAATGCTCAGCAGAACTGGTACAGGGCATGCTATCTTAAATTACTAATTAACCAACCTTGCACCAACACAATCGATGTGGACAACATACCATTACCAGCTAGGCACCAGCAAGGCAATATCTGCATCTTAAGTGCAGGAAGCTTGCGTAAAAGTAACTTGACTCGCATGTGTAACCTCGAATATGATCCAAAGAGAGTAATACGAGAATTCATCAAATTTGCAATCATCCTATGTGCACAGCATATGTATTAGCATTGCATGTAGAGCCAAACAAAAGAATGTTCCTCGTTCTTTTGATTCTTTGAAGAAAAAAAAGATGAAGGCGTGATGGATACAAGAAAGAGTAGAAAACACTCACCCTTGCTCTCCCAAGAGTACAGTCCTGCTATGGCCACACACTAGAGAAAACTGAGAAGCGAAAACACTGGCACGTAGGGTTTTCAGCACTAGGTAATTGAGGAAGGTTCGGTGAGAACCAATAGCATTTAGAGGACAGCAGCAAAAAAGAATGATAGAAATCAAAAGCTGCATTCCCGTTCAAGCAGAGTAATGATAGTAGCAACTTTTAGACATTGTCCATAGCAGTATACAGTACACTCAGAAAACTTGTGCTAGATACAAGAGAGGGGCCGGAAGTTTAAAAAAAAATAATGGCAACACAAGAAATGAAGTTCGAAAGGAAGCAATGCTTAGGAATGTGTTTTGCGATGAAAACACCACTAGAGTTTGATTTGTGATGCAGAACTGGAAGGAGCACAGAACAAGGTAACTCCAAAGACAGCAGGAAGGAAACAGCGTACAGAGATAATACCAAAGCCCTATGAGCATCTTCAGAGACAGAGAAGGCCAACAAATCCAGGAAGACAAGAGGCGTGGCAAGAAACTGGTATCAAGGTATCACTGCAGTACTACTGTTTACATGCAAGAGGCCTGCAAATGGGCTGGAAAATTAATGTTCCTGGTATATCTATGAATAAAATTCTCATCAATATGCAAGCGAGTCCTACACTCAGAAAAACAATGACTTTACAATAAGAGAGAAAACCGCTTTTCCTAAATACAGAACTTCAGAAATGGAATAGAGCCAGAAGCTAATCCTCAGTATACAACAATGCTGCTCATCTCCAGGGGGGAAAAAGAAAAAGGATAGGAAAAGAAGCAGAAGATCATAAAGATGATGACCCCGTATCTATTGAACAGCTCTTTCCCCTTCCAGCTCACTTTCTTCTTTTCAGCTCCATTCAATAAGAAAACTCATGGCCTCGGAGTGATATGTACTTCTTGACCCATATAGAGACATCCTCTGCACATACCCGGGCCTGTGGTGTTTGGAGAAGCACATCAAGAGTAGCAAACTCATGCACACCATCCTTATAATCAAGAAGAGGTGCGTCTACATTAACTTTCCGTAGTTCTTCTGAGTAGGCAATGGCTCGATCTCTCATAAAGTCATGCTCTGCCACAACTGTTAGAGTCGGGGGCATGCACTTAAGAGGTGGCTGCCTCCCAGCAATAAGAGGATTAGCAGCTGGGTGATCCAGGTTGAACTCTTCCTTAGGTAGAAAGAGTTTCCATGCCAACATGCACATGGTCTTATCATAGAAATATGAGCTTGAAAGCTTAATCTCAGAATGGGTGGGAGTGCTTCCGATAAAGAAAGGAAACATCAAGATTTGTGCCACCACCTTAACTGGATCCAATCGCTTCCCAGCCTCTACAGCCTCTCTTGCCACATAATCTGCTATGTTTGCACCAGAGCTCACCCCAAGTAATACACATCTGCTCTGGTACCAATACAAAGTCAGGGGAGACCACTTCATTAAAACAGAAGGAAAAGGACAGGCCTTGAAAAAATTTAAAAGTGACGAAAACGAAGAGAGAACAAACAACTATGTGCATATATAATGATGGTGATATAATTAGAACCATGTAGCCAGAGTGATTTTCCTGAACAAGCATGATTGTGAACAACTTAAATTTGGTATAAAGATGGATTCATCTAACAAACGACAATCAAATAGCTTCAAGAAACTCTTCTTACAATGAGAATGATGCGACAAGCATCATCACAAGTTTTCGGTTCTTAGGGGAAATCCTGCCAAAACACTTGGAAAATTTACATTTATTTCAGGTACAGAAGTAATATAACTACTGGATCCCCATCCAATTGGACCAATACCATGTAATTTTCCCCTCTTCAATAAAATCAGATCCCCGTTATACAACATACTCCAATTTATAAATTAGATCTACAATGTATGATGGAGCTATTTACAATAGATGGCATGAGATCTTTTAACAATGCTATAATTAGATCACTCTCTCCTGTAAAACTCCCAATTCTCTTCAGCAATTTAACAAAACCACATCCCCTGTTCCGATTTCGTGTTGCCATACTCTCAAGCAACAAAACAATGCATAAAAAATATATGGATTAATAATCAATTAAATGAAATTCAAAGCATACCCATTTGCACACAAAGCTTAATAGACAAGCAAACTCAATCTCCATAGGGTGAGAAAACAACAAAAAGAGTACCTGGAAGTATCTCCATGAGCAGCCAACCAGGGCTCGACCATGGAAGCCCCAAAGCTATCAAATATATGGCTTTGAGCACCCACTCTCCCACAAACAGCCAAATTAGCCTGCTTTGCTAACCAATTCAAAACCTTGAAACCATCTTCGAAAGCCCCAGGATACTTGGTCTCTGGTGCCAATCGATACCCAACAGCCACGACAATCACATCACACAATTTGGCTATTCTCCTGCAGAACGCATCGTTTCCTACCGAATCATTGCTCCCGCTGACAAACCCGCCTCCGTGAAACTGCAACATCACCGGCAACTTCCGGTGAGATTTTCCTGCCTCCGGCGAATACCCACCGTAATTGGTAATTTGATAGGTAGAAGACAATGAGGAGGTGACAGCTGTATCGGGAAGGAAGATCCGGAGAGATAGAGAAGAGAAGGGATCGACATGTATGTCTTTGGTAGCGACACCGTCGGAAAATGATGGGTTACTAGCTGCGATGGATTCGCTGGGCCGAGAAGTTATGCCAAATGGGTAGGGTTTGGTGGATTCAGGGGTTTCGATGAGGCTTTGTAGGAGGTGTTTTTGTTGATATTTGAAGATGACACTGTAGAGTTTTACAATTAAGTTTGGCATCTCTACGGAGAGAAGAGAACGCCGGGATCTGGTTTTGCTGTTGATTAATGAAGATGAGTTGAGGATGATGATGTTGTTGGGAGAAGGGGACAAATGAATTTAAAGTCCTTCAAAGTTTGTTTTTATTTCTTTCAGTCCTTAAATCTTACTCAATTTATCTATTGAGTCCATCTCATAAAAGTTATAATTATAATTTTAAAAAAAGTTATACGATGGAATGATCAGTCCAAAACTTCTTTTAAAAAACAAAATATAAACAACACTGTTTTAATTTTAAATAATATTTATATTTATATTTATATTTTAATTAATTCAAAAAACAATTATTATCACAATATCATCTAAACTCTAAATTAAATTTTTATATGCTCTCTAAAATTTCCTTTATTTAAAAAAAACTTTTATGAAATTTTTTAAAAACAATTTTTTTATAAAACTAAAAAAACATTGAAAGATTTCGGAACCTATATATATATATATATATTAGTATTGTGCTTGCTTGCTATTTACTCTCGGGATCTTGCAAAACACAAATAATGTGAATAATTTATATTTTTATAAATATTTGTATAGTAGATGGTTCTTGTACTTATTTCACGCTGATCATCATACCAACACGCAAGAAAGAAAGAAAGCTTCCAAGAAATATGGCGCCATTCCATTACTGGTTTGGAGGGCAGCACCGTCTCGAGATATCACTGTGTTTCTAAAAAAATAAAATGTTTTATTAAATTTTTTAAAAAAAATTTAAATTATTTTGATGTATTAATATTTAAAATTATTTTTTTAAAAATTATTTTAATATATTTATAAGTAAAAAAAATTTTAAAAAATAACTGATATCATATTTTTAAGGGTATATTTAGGAACGTGTTGCAAACAATATTTTTTAAAATTTTAAGATTATTTTTTTATTAAAAATTATTTTTTTATTAAAAATTATTTTTTTATTTTTTAAGATCGTTTTGATATACTATTATCAAAAATAATTTTTAAAAATTAAAATATATATATTTTAATATATTTTTAAACAAAAAATATTTTAAACTAGTGTAAGAAACGTTAAACAATGATTAAGAAAAAAATAAAATTAACCTAATTTTCGCGAGTGAGAAAATATAAGAAAAATAATTCAAAATTTTAATTTAAACCCATCCACTGACCACCGATCCTTGAAAACATTAGTGCAGAATCACGGGGAAAACTTTTTGAACCAGAAAGAGTAGACGACCTTTACAGCCAGGCCGCCGATCCTTTATCTCTTGATGTTGCCATCTCGGCTAAATTAAGGGCCTGCAATGAAGTTTTCTTCAAGAATAATGAATGAAAAAAGCCTATTCCTTAGCATCTCAAAAGCATGAAGCAAGGAAGATCCTGCATAGTTTTGTTAGTGATTGAAAATTGCTAGGACCCAGGGGCGGAGCCTCCATATTAGAGGCAGAAGATTTACATTGATGGAGTCTTGATCTAAAAGCAAAATACATGGGGCTTTCATTTACCCCAACTGGTTGCGATCCTTTCCATCTCTGAATCACTGAGATTTCAAAAAAATCTTATGAGATCAGAACCCTATTTTATGCGTTTACATCCTCAGAAATGGGAGCCTAATGTTGGCCCGTGGATGCATCTATTTCTATATAGATGGTTGAAAGCTGTTTCTAAAGACGACAAGGCAGAAGCAAGCTCAATAAAAAAACAATGGCGGACTCCATTTGGCATTCTTCAAAGTCACAGCATAACTTTGTTCTATGGCTTCAAGATGGATTAAAATATAGGTAAAAGCATTGCTAATCAGATCTCCTGTGCATCCACAGTTACTGTGTATGTGGCATTGGCTATGAAATGCATCTGCTAAACTGCTCAAGGAAGCTCTGCTGTGTAAATCTAACATCTATCATTCAAATATGCTGACACAGTAAAAAGCTCCATTGGCACCGGCAAGGAAATATATGCATCTGCATCCTTGCCGGGAAACATAGGCATGGCTGTGGTGCGACCAGGGTGGCACCACTCTCGCACCACTCTCACGTTTCCAAACTCGCTCTAAAGCCGGCTATGCTGGATTCATGCATGAAAACTCAAACCGATCAAACAGAACTAAGGTGAAAATTTATGTCATTCGTTTCAATCCTACATATACAATATTATGAATATCGAAAATGGAAACAAGAACAGAAGAAAGTCCCTGATATATTTAATGGAGAAAAAATTCCATTGAAAAATTTGAAAAGCCTACTATCAGACAAGCATTCAGATAATTTACAAGAAAAGAAGAACAAACCCTTCCTCCTAGGTCCTATCAACTAATCAGGCTAACCAGCTGGAAGCTCTTGCTGCTACTTGAAGATATCAAGCAGCTCTTTCCTCTCCTAACCTCTCCATTCTTTTTCTATCGTTTTGGCTTGTATTTATTTAATAAGAAAACTCATGACCTTTAAGGGATATATACTTTTTGACCCATATAGTTACATCCTCTGCACATGCCCGAGCCTGTGGTGTATGGAGAAGCACGTCAAGTGTAGCGAACTCATGCACAGTATCCTTATAATCAAGAACAGGTGCGTCCACGTTAACTTTTCGCAGTTCCTCTGAGTAAGAAATGGCCCGGTCTCTCATAAAATCATGCTCTGCCACAATTGTTAGTGTTGGCGGCATGTGCTTCAGAGGCGGCTGTCCTCCGGCGGTCAAAGGGTTGGCAGCTGGGTGATCCAGGCTGAATTGTTCCTTGGGTAGGAAAAGTTTCCATGCCAGCTTGCACATAGCCTTATCGTAGAAGTATGAGTTTGCCAGTTTAACCTCGGAATGCGTGGGAGTGCTTCCGATGAAGAAAGGAAACATGAGGACTTGCGCCACCACCTTGACCGGATCCAATAACTTTCCAGCCTCCACAGCCCTCCGTGCCAGATAATCTGCTATGTTCGCACCAGAGCTCACCCCAAGCAATACACATCTGTTCTGATATCAATACCAAGTCAGGGAAGACCACTTCATTAAAACAGAAGGAAAAGAAAGCTGTTGAAAAATCTTAATGTCACCTAATTGAATAGCTATATGTATTTTTGTAACTTTTGGACAATCTTTTAACAGGTTACTAGAACAGAATCAACTCGTAATTGGTTAATTGATCAACAAAAACAAATTGATGAGTACATAAAACTCAAAATCAATGTGATTTTTTTCATGTTAATTATATGCTTGATGAACAAAACAGGCAAGTTAATCCAAGTGGATACCTGGAAGGATCTCCATGAGCAGCTAACCAAGGCTCGACCATGGAAGCACCAAAGCTATCAAAAATATGGCTTTGAGAATCCAATCTTCCACAAGCAGCCAAATTAGCCTGTTTTGCTAACCAATTAAGAACCTTGAACCCATCTTCAAAGGCCCCCGGATACTTGGTCTCTGGTGCCAATCTGTACCCAACAGCCACGACAATAACATCACACAGTTTGGCGATTCTCCTGCAAAACGCATCGTTTCCTACCGATTCATTGCTGCCGCTCACAAACCCGCCACCGTGAAACTGCAGCATCACAGGCAACTTCCGGTGAAAGATACCCGGGGTAGGCAAATAGCCGCCGTAATCATGGGTTGAAGGCAACGGGGAGGTGATAGCTGTGTCGGGTAGGAAAATGCGGAGTGAAAGAGAAGAGATGGGGTCGACATGGATGTCTTTGGTGGCTACACCGTCAGTAAAAGAAGGGTTGCTAGCGGCGATGGATTCGTGGGGTCGGGACGATACACCAAATGAGTTGGTAGGTTTCTGATCAGTGAGAGAAGATAGAGAGAGGGTTTGTAAGAGGTGTTTTTGTTGATATTTGAAGAAGACGCTGTAGAGTTTCACGATCAAGTTTGGCATCTTTATTACTGTAGAGAGAGAGAGAGAGAGATAAGAAGAGGATTTAGGTGGAGACTCCCTTCGGCCACCAAGGAAAGGATTAAAAGAGTTTTTACAAGTATCTCATTTTTTATTTTCATGGAGCTCACGCCGCCATTGATGATGTGAGAAAGAAAGGGAAGAGAAGAATTCAATTCAAGATTTATGCCTTTTCAAAGCGTGTGAGATACTAGAAGATATGAGAAGGGTCAGAGAGACAGAAGCTTCTGACTTGATACAGTTTCAGGTTAGCAGAGCAGGTGGTTAACTTGACTGCCTCCATTTGAGAAAAACAAATAAAAGTTTGTGTTTTTCATTGGTTGTTTGCATGAGTTTGAAAGTGTACTTATGATTTTTATTTAAAGTATTTTTTATTTTAAAAATATATATTAATATTTTTTTATTTTTAAAATCAGTATATTAAAATAATTTAAAAATATTAAAAATATATTAATTCAAAACAAAATAAAATTTAAATTTTTTTTAAATACTTTTAAAATGTACTACCAAACAATTTTAATTTCAATTATTGTTTATGTTTGATATTCGATGTTTTGTTTTCCATACAGAGTGAGTTTTAAATAGTATTTAGATGTCTTATAAAACCAATTATATTTTCAAAAAGTATAATTTTACTTTTTTTTTAATAATTTTAATTTGTTAATATTAAAAATAAAAAAGATATTTTAAAAAAATAAATTCAACAATAATATCAAACACATTTTTAGACAAACAAGTGAGGTTGAAAATGCTTTTAAGCATATGGTTTGATTTTTGTTGTTTACATTTATTTATTTTTATCTTAAATTAGGTTAAAAATTGGATTAAAAGGATGTAATTTATAACTTTTTTAATTTTTTTTAAATAGCAACAAGAAAACTATTACAATATTATTGTAATTTTGAGAATGAAATAACTTCTGTTTTTTAAGAGTATTAAAAAATTTCACTTTTAAAAAATCAATTTAGTGTTTTTAGATAATTTTAATTTACTAATATTAAAAAAATTAAAAACATTCATTTCAGTATATTTTTAAATACATAACAACACACAATATTAAACACACAAATTAACGCTAAATGCAAGTTTGTTTTTCCGTAAAAACAGTGTTTCTATAAAATTTGAAATATTTTTTATTTTTTAAAATTTTAAATTATTTTGATATATATATATATATTAAAAAAAAATGCTTCTATCAAAGAGTCCCGGGAACAAAGCAATCGTACTAGGTGGAATTTTATTTTGGATTTTTCAATCAATGAGGGCAAAAAGTTGCTAACTTTTTCTTATTTGGTGGGCCATAGATAGGATCCTGACAATTGGTGTTGGGAAAGACATGCGGGTCAGGCTAATTTCATCACGCAATCGAGTCCTTCTCAGCAATAGTGGCCGGATAAATAAAGTATTATTTATGAAATTAAATGAAGGACCCATTCTGAATTCTTTTAATAAAGTATCTGTCTTTTAATGCTTCTTCATTTTGTCCTATGTTATTATTATTTTTAAGATAACGATATATAAAGTATTCATATTTTGTGATTTTTTTAGACCCTTCACTGATTTTTGTTTTTCATTTAAGCAACTATACTTATAAAATTTAATTAATAGAGTACTTTTTTTATTTTGTTCCCACATGGCAATTAACTTTTTAAATAAAATATATTGGTATTATTTTATATTCTATCTTATTTAAAGATAATAAGATTTAAAATACTTATGATTTAAATATCGGGCGAATTAAAACATAAAGTCTATTTGTTTTTATATTTCAAAATATTTTTAAAAAAATTATTTTTTATTTACTTTAAATTAATTATTTTTTGTATTTTCAGGTTATTTTAATATGCTGATATTAAAAACTAATTTTTAAAAAATAAAAATATATTATTTTATTATATTTTCAAATAAAAAACATTTTAAAAATAATTATTAATACCCTTTGAAACATCCTATAATCAAATTCAAGGATGATAATGGATTTGCTTGATTCTAGATGTTGAAAGTTACATGGCTGTGGCAAATATCTCGGAGCACTGGGGGGACATGGAAAAACCCGAATCGTCCCTTTGTTTCTATTAATTTAGCAGAAACGCCCTTGCGAAAAGGATTTGTAGAGTTCTGCTTGGCAAAATTTAATCAACCCAGCCCAGTTAGAATTTAATTAAATGGTAAGATGATTATCGAAATAAGAGTTTCGAAAATATTAAACAAATAAAAAAAATTAAAATCTCTTAAGAAATAAAAAGTTTCAAAAAAAAATTAGCGTATGAAAATATAATAGTTTTTGGGGGAAATAAGTAAATATATAGAATTTTAATTAATTAAAAAATCCAGAAAAATCATTCACTAAAATTTCTAAAAATATTTAAGAAAGAAAAGCTTAACCTCAGGAAAAATAATTGAAAATTTCTTCGTAACTAGCATTTTTAAAAATGCTCAAGGGATTTAAAAATTAGTGTTTTTTAGAAAACATAAAAACGTCTGAAGAATGTCCGTTAAATAAAAATAAATTATAAATAACCCATTTATTAATTTTTTTAGTAAAAAAATATAATTAAAATATCTTGAAAAATATTAGCCGTTAGTTTTTTAAAACGTTTCAGGAATAATTTTGATGTTTGAAACACTCAAACCAGAAAGTTTTGGAAATTCTTAGCGATTGTATTTTTTGAAAATATTTTAAAATAATTAAGAAAAAAACACTCTGGAATTCATAAACTATAAAGTTACGAAAAACAAATCGAGAAATAGAAAATTCCAAAACTTTGGTGATTTGATCGAAAGCTTCTCCGTATTAAAAAAAATATATATTACAAAAATATATTTTTATGTCTAAAATACCCTCGTACCAACAATGTCCTTGTATGTTCAATTTTAGTTTTCACTGCATCCCTTTTATGCGTTAGGCTGCGGATTAAATAGATATTTTTTAAAAGATAAAAAAAATATCTAAATATTATTAATATTTTTTAATAGAAAAAAAAATAAAGATATAACTTGATGGGTTCAAAGAAAAATTAGATTGTCAATAAAAATATAATTTTAGTCTGACCCAAAAATTCAAAATAACTTCTTTTTAAAAAAAATATTAAGATGAAAACATATTGAATTGACTCAGGTTATCAAACTGTAATAATTATAAAAAACAAATCAAAATAAATTATAAATTTTAATTTCTAATCAACTCAATATTAAATAATAAAATAAAAAAAATCAATAAAAAAAAGACCTCAAACAAATGAACCGAGTCAACCTACCAAACCAACAACCCAAGTTATAAGGCCAGAATAACCCATAGAAAGTAAACCAATACAAATTATAAAGCCTAATTTTCATTTAATTCAATATTAAAAGATAAAATTAAAAAAAAACATAATAAATAAACTCAACTTAACCCAAATTAACATGACAAACTCATAACATAAGTTATGAGATAAGGAAAACTTTATAAAAAGTAAACAAAAGAAATGACTTGGATTAACATGAGTTAACTTATTAAACTTGCGACTTAGCTCATAAAAAAAAAAAAAAAAACCTTATAAAATATAAGCAAAACAAAATGATTTCGATTAACCTAAGTTAACTTATTAAACTGTGACTCGGGTCATGAGATTAAGATAATCTTATAAAAAATAGATTAAAACAAATTATAAAATTCAATTCACAATAAACTTATTATTAAATAATTAAATTAAAAAAATATATAAAAATTAACATAATAAAATGACATGAATCTACCTAGATTAACATGTAAAATTTATAATCCAAATTATATTTATAAAAAACAAATTAAAAATTTAATTCTGAACCTAAAATAATATGTATAAAAAAGAAGTAATCCAGTCAGCCTCCTGACATGGTCATAAGAATAGTATTGTTCTTAGTATTATTAAACAGATTGTTGACAATGCTCGTTGGCCAATGACTAGTAGTTGCAACGACAAATCTTCAACTACTCGCCAGTCTCATCCCAAGAAACCAACCAATCATACACAAATACACACCCAAAACAGAGGAGACGATTAGTATCCATGATTACACAGACTGAAAACCACCATAGACAAGAAGAAATCAAAGCCTATTTTGAGATATTTACAGAGAAGATATGGGCATGATGAGGTCTGAGGCAACTGGATCAAAAGAAGCAGCTGCGAGCAGCTCTCGATCACGTTCAAAAAAGGCCATGTCGTCTTCAGTTAAGGTCACCCAAGCCTCGATTCCTTTACCATCTTTAGCGTCCATAATTGAAACCATATTCTTGTAATCCCCAGCCGGAATGGTTACCCAGGTGGGCTTTCCCCACCCAAAATCGATACCGTAAAACGGGAGCCTGCAGAAACTGGTGCTTGCATAAAAGTCTACATTACCTTCTGGAAGCATGCTTGCTGCCTCTTGGAAGCATTCACAAATAGCCATTGAAGCCTTATCTTTTCCAAGTTTCTTCTGGTAGTTCTCACGAAAATCTTGCAACCCTTTCCTTAGCTGACGAACCAGGCTTTGCAATTCAACCTCGCATTCTGTAGCACATGAAGCGAAGTAACCCGCGAGGTTTCCAATAGTGTGTTCAGGCAAAGGAGGCACCGTTTTCTTGCGTAAATTCACCGATTGTGAGATAATAGAATATCTTAAATGCTCCGAGTTCGATCTTGCGGCGTTCATTGCGCATTTCCAAATCAGGGCTGTTACAGCTTCAACTCTTGTTGGACACGTCACGCTTTCACTGACAGCTTTAACCTGAAGAGCAGCAACCTTTGAGGCATCAAGGACAACTCTCCTTGTAACGCATCTGTCACGCATAAATTCGAGAGCTGCAGGCTTTGAAAGCGATACATTTTGAGGAGGAAATACGGATGATGCGTTGAATAAAGGAAGTACGGTACCGTCGCCGGAACGAAAAGCCGCAGCTGCCCAAGCCTTTATGAATGTGCTAAAGGTAACCGGATCAGCTACCTTGTGAGAGATGCAAACTCCTATCGCCAACCCGCCGCAGGCAAAGAAATTTGCTTGAACAAGCACTAGACTTCCGGTGAGTTCCTCTGGCGACTCAATCTCAATAGGGATGAATTTTCTTATCACCTCAGCATCAGGCTTTTCAAGAAACTTGGACAGAAGACAGCTGACTCGTGCTTCAACAAAAACTGCTCCAAAATCGTTGCATTCAATAGAGGAATCATCTTTGATTCTGCCAGCAAGTGGGTAGAATCGGGATAAGGTTTCGGACAGTGATCTCTTTAGCTGCTCGGATTGGTGAGCAACCGTGAATTTCTGCTGGAAGCTTGAGTAGAAGAGAACCAGAGGTTCGTATGCTACAGGAGCAAGCTGATCCAGAAGACAAAGCTTAAACTCTCTAAGGTGACCAGGTGTTGGAGAGGATGGCTTTACGGCTTCTCTCGTAATTATCTCGACATCCATCTTGTTCTCCTACAGCTTCCCAACAGAACTAGGTAGTAGGAGTACTAATTTTCTCACTATGCGTTGGAGGCAGGGAGAAATAAAAAGGGATAAGGTGCAGCCTGGGTTCTGATCCGGTTGGCTAGGTCAAGAAAACAACGTATACCTAATGTGACGATGAAAGTCAAGGAATAATTAATAATTAATCATTATATGCATATTAGGGAACAGCTAACCTGTCAATTTCAGGGAGGTCATCTACAGATTTCGAGATGAGTTTACGTTATTTTGCTTACAGCAGCAGCAGCAGGAATGACAACTTATGTCTTCTTCATCCTTAATTTGCCTGCAAAATAAACAAAACCTAATGACGATGCAAGAAAAATAATTTAAAAATTTTATTTATATTTTTATATTAATTTTGATGTGATGATATTAAAAATAATTATTTTTATATATTTTTAAATTAAAAAACATACACCATGTAAAATTATCAAATTATAAAAAAGTTGCAAAGATACCATGGTGAAGCAGGCAGGTTTGTTCAAGAATAACTTTGAGACGTTCACCGATCGACAGTGGATATGCATGATAATATTTTTTTAAAAGCTAGCTAAAATGATTTTTTTAGCTTTTTAAACTAAATTTAGCTAAAAATATAGAGCATGGATGTCCTCGCTTTTAGAACTTTGAAAATTACTTGAAAGCTAATAACTTTCAAGATGATGCCATCAAATTAGGTTGTGAATGTGCAACTACTATTCAGGTTTTTTATTTTATTTATATTATACTGATTACGTACTTACTAAGTAACTAATTTAAATATTTATACCATTTATTATAAATAATATATATTATTCATTGAGCAAAGCAATTAAACAAAAACTCTAGATTTGTCAAGTTTAGATTAAACATTAGATACGTGGCCAAAGCTACATCGTAGCGGAATAATCTAATTTATTTTCAATGTAAAAAAAGAATGTCAAGACCATGGAAGTGTTTCTAAAAAAATTGAAACACTTAAAATATGCAACTTGATTGAAACATTAGAGTATTTCCATTGATAATAAATTGAATAAAATCATTAAGTTTAATTATAAAATAATTTAATATTGAAAGGCAAGTCTAAAAAAAAATATTTAGTTTCAACAAAAAAAAATCCAAGTTGAACCAAGTTAACTCATTAACATTGTGATCATGAGTATAATATTATGATAACTCCATATAAAAAAGCAAAAAAAAAAAAAACAAGAAGCGTGAGGATTGATTTTTAATCAAACAAATATTGAAGAATAAAATTAAAATAAAAAATCAACTTAAAAAAAAATCAAATGTTGAAGAATCTTATTTGATAATGAAAAAAAAATTAAATGAGAATATAATATCCTTGTAGGAAGTAAAATTGTAAAAATTTAGATCTCAATTTCTAGCAAGAAAAATATTGAAGGATGAAATTGAAGAAAAAAATACAATCTAAAAAAATAATAAAAAAACCCTGACTTGAGTCCACCTAAGTCAACATATAAAATTTACAACTTAGTTGTGATATCAGGGTAATCTAATCAAAAGTGAATTAAATAAAATTATGAAGCTTAATTACCTAATAATTTCTAGTTAAAAAAATATAAAATGATGAAATTGAAAAAAAAAAACTTAAAAAAAAAAAAAAAAAACAAACTTGGATGAATCTTCCAAGCTTAAGTTAATCTCACAAAATCACAACCCGTGGAATTCTAATTTGAACTTAATCAAGAAACTCAATTTCCAGTCAATTTAATGTTTAAAGATGAAATAAAAAAAATTAATTTAATTTTTTATCAAAGTATAAAATAATAATAAAAAGAATAAGAAATAAATCTAATATAAAAAAATAAAAAAGAATGAAATCACATAAAAAATAATTAATTTTTTAAATTATTCTAAATAAAATAAATAATTATATAAAAAATAAGAATTAAATTTAAAATATTAAGAAAATAGTTATAAAAAAATAAACACCAAATTTAATATATAAATAAATTAAAAAGAATAAAGTTGAAAAAAAATAAATCTAAAATGATAAATTATTTTATATAATACAAGAAAATTCACATTTCCAAATGAGTGCTGATGCAGATTCCACGCGCGGTGGCTTGTACTGGCGGCTTTAGCCATGAGAGCAGTAATCTCTGAACCATCAAAAATAAATCTTTTTGGGCAACGTTTGGTTTCAACACGGAACTGCACGCCCCGCCCATGCAATCACGTGTGAAATAGACGTGTAAACAATTATTTTTTAACAATATTTATATTTATTAAATTATCAGTAACTTCTAAATAAATTTTATTACAATGAAAAATCATATTTTATTTAATTATTATTATTTTAATAATAATTTAGTAGTCTCATTGTATTAAAAAAATGAAAAAGATGAAAAATCCATTTAAACAAGTTTAATATTTTTTTTATTTTTAAGAATAATTAAGTTATTTAATTATGTTAAAAGATATGATAAGAATAATTTATCTAAATATATTTGGAAATAACCAATTGATTATATATAAAAAAATCATATTATTTTTAATAGTAATGTTATTGGTTTTTTTTAATGGAAAAATAATTATTTTATTGTTACATTTTCCAGTACACTATAATGATTTTTAGGTTTTTTTTTAATTTTAATTATAATCCATGCATCAAAAGAAAAAATGTCAGGATCGCTTGCCAGCTTTCCAGACATAATTAAGTGCTTTTTTTGACTTTGAAAGCTACTAATCCCTTATGCAAAATATCAGCTCATTAAGTTGGTATTTGAAGTGTCCGCCAGAGCTGCAACAACGGAAAAAATATCAAAGCAAAAATATTTTTGAATAAAAAATAGGAGTTTAGTTAGCTTCCACTTATTTTATTGTTTTGAGGTTTTGATGTGATTGTAGTGATTTTTTTTGTTTTTTTAAGTAATTTTTATTTAAAAATATATTAAAATAATATTTTTTTAATTTTTAATATTGACATATTAAAATGATAAAAAAAACATCAAAACATATTAATGTTTTTTATAAGGTTACAGTGGAATTTTGCTAAGAAAACACAAAATCCTGTTAAAAAAGGAATCAAAACAAGCCATGCCCATGAGTACTTGACTCACCACCTCACTTGAGCTGAGAGCAGTTGCTGATGTTGCTGCTTCTGCAATCTTGTGTGAGAGGCACACCCCATTTGCCAAGCCACTACAATCAAAGAAACTTACCTGGATTCTATAGCTGCAGGCAGGAATTGTTTCAACATTTCTGTATCAGGATTTTTAAAACGTCAGAGAGGGGACGCATTTGATTCGAGCCTCAACATATTCAGCCTCGTGATCATTACATTCGATGGAAGAACTGCCTTTGAGTCTGCGGGCGGACAAAAATGAGTTGAGGTTTGAGACAGTGAGTTCTTAAGTAGCAGCGGATTTGACAAGGCGATCCTGATCACCATAATTCCTTGGCTAAAAGAGAAGCAGTAGAGAAGTGTAGAGAGAGAGCTTCAGGGTTCTTAGGCGCGAAGGGGCGTCGGAGAGTATATGTGCTTGCAGCAAAATCTGGGCAGTAAACAACATCTGCAGCCCCTTCAACAATTCTTCCTGATCGAATCTAAACCTGTTTTGCTGATGCACTATGGCCAGTTGACTTATTCATAATAGTACATAAAACAGGAATGATTTTGGTGAACGTTTCCAACAGATTCAAAATCATGTCCAGCTTCTCAATAAAAACAAAAAAAGTTAAGTGATCAAATTCATGTTATGAACTATGCAAAGACATGCATTTTAAAGTGCATGATTGAGCATAATCGTACAACATTTTCAATTTCACCCCTTTATATTGTGCATATAATTTAAACAGGTAGCATAAACCTCAGACAATCAATTGCATCTAAACTTTTTGTCAAGAGATTATTCGATTTGCACGTGTAAGCTTACTTCATGTCTCTCTTCGCCGCTAGAAGGGAGGCCATAGAAATCTGCCAAGTAAGCCAGAGCTTCCGAGTTGTTTTCACAAATTTTCCACAGGGATGCAACCTCTCCTTTAGAGACAGTACCCCAATTCTCACAATCACCAAGAAAGTCTAAGAGCTTCTGGTAGTATGAGTCATAGTTCATCACAAGGAAGGGAACTGGAAGCTCTGATCCAATTCTTTGTAGTTGAATCAGTGTTAAAATCTCAAACATCTCATCTAAAGTACCAATTCCACCAGGAAGAGCAACTACAGCAGTCCTATCTGAACAACTACTCCTAACAGCAGCATCCACCAAACCATGCTTTCTTGCAGAAAAAAACCTACATTTTATTCAGAATGGTTCATGCAATTGTTGAGTCACCAAAACTATGATGATTATGTGTCCAGCAACTGCAACATTTACCTGCATGTAAGATAAGTTTCTGATGGTAGGTAAGAATGAAAATTTGAGGCCGTCCATTCGCCAGCTTCTTTAGCTATCTTAAATCCACCTACAGGCTTTCCTGCTTCAAGTGCGCCTTTAGTAGCAGCATCCATTAGGCCTGGACCAGCCCCAGTCCATGATGTGCAGTCCAAAAGATTTGCAACCTGCAAATTATACATGTAATAAAAGTCATTAAAACCCACTATGGAAATTTCATCCAAGGTGTTTCTTGAAAATGTTTAAGGCCAATAATTATGCATGTTAATGTATGCTCAATAAAAATATAAAGGAACACGACAAGCAGGACAAGAATTGATATTACCTCTCTACCCAACTCTAGTGCTTGCGAATAATGTGGATGATCAGGTCCCATTCTTGAAGAACCCAAATAAACAACTCCCCTTCCAAGCCTATTTATGAGTTCATAGCATCTCCCTATCTCTTTTCTGATCTTCAAACACAAAAACCAAATTATCAAACAAACATTTAACATTTTTTCACAACTTCATACAATCAAGTAAATGGTCAGCTAGTCAATATAGCAAACAACAGTAACCAGGAGCACAAGATTGACCTCTGTAACCAAATCGAAGTATTTTTTAAGGAGAATCCAACAAATATGTTCTGTTGGATAGTAAAATTTCCATAGAAATGCCCACAGTAGAAAGAATATGGCCAGACAAGGTATGATCGCAAATCATATCAATGAGACACCACAGGCTATATTCCTGATATTCCCAAGAGATAGTCCAGCAGGAAAATCATTTTGTTATACAAACAGCTTGAAACTTGGATGCCAGATAGGCTGAGTTGAAGGAAAGCTTTTCAATAATAAAACTTGGAATACTGTGGATTTTGCTTCACCAACTGACCTGGACAGAAACTGCAACTGCAGACCCCACGTGAACTTCTATAGCAGCTATAAATGAGACATCTTCAGATAACTTAAAGTGGCCAGTAGAAGTATTTCGTGGATCGTGGTTATCAAAGAAAGGGACCGCCAAAGACTAACGGAACTTATGAGCAATAAGCATAGTGCTTAAGCCTTGCATAATTATTTTACAGAAAGATTCAGCGGGGGAATCTGTAACTTGTCATAACATTAGCTTCAATGGATTAAGCAAGGTAGAAGAAACAAAATTTTTGAAGTAAATGCACTCACTGAAGTGCTGAATCAAGCTAAACTAGTAGCCACATTAAGATTTTTTGATAGCTCCCTAAATTAAATCTTGACAAATAAACAAGTTTGCTGCAAGAATATCAACTCCTGGGAACCTAGAACGAGTTTCCTTATCCATTAATGCTTACATTGCCAAATAATTTGGATGTCCACTGTTTCTAAAAAATTCTACAAAAGAAGCAACAGCTTATGTTAGAACAAACCCCACTGTTTAAAATCAAGTCCTCCAATTGCAGAAAGCAATGGCATTGCCTCCAATACTTTAATAATCAAGCATCGTCTGTTCAATATAGTCACTTTACCATTTCCATACTTTAACTCCATTTCCATCACTCAATTTCCAACACCA
Organism: Populus tremula; assembly: GCA_964019445.1. Taxonomy (NCBI): domain Eukaryota; kingdom Viridiplantae; phylum Streptophyta; class Magnoliopsida; order Malpighiales; family Salicaceae; genus Populus; species Populus tremula. Next base: position 12,206,126 of record CAXHTJ010000018.1, on the reverse strand, counting down.
GCACTAGCTGGAAAACTACAACCTTCGTGTCGCATATTTTGTATCCCAAAACAAGTCCAAGAAATCTCCAAATCATTTTCATTCTCTCTCTGTCAAAGTTCTCCATTTCTATGTTGGTTACCTATCTTCTATTGCTTCTACTAACCATAGTAGACCGCCTCACTGCCCATACTCTATAAAGCAACCACAATCTACTACCTAGAAAACAGTCGAAGAGAATAAAGAGAAGTTCATTACAAATTTATTAAGCATTTGCAATATACTAATAAATGACACAAACTGAAAGGCCAAAGACCCTCAAGCAGAAGCAGAACACTTGTGGAGGAAAAATGTACAAGAGAACAATTAGAAAGTGGGATTACCTCGGTTGGGCTTGTTCTCTCATCAAAGTCAACCAATTCACTCTTGCAGAGTGACACTCTTATTTTGCAAGGCTTATTAAATTCTGAGCACATAGCGCTAAGATTAAGCCTCTCTTTTCTACATAAAGGTGGAAACTTTCCAGTATTCCTCACCAAAACATGAGAACCCAGTGAACACCCAATTGAAAAACCCATCTTTGTATCTTCAATATGAGTCAAGTTAAGTTAGCGTTGCTTCATACAAGGAAATGGGCATGGATGCTTTAACTGTAACTTACAAGAAATGTAAAATAGAAACAATGGAGGTCAGGTTTTGCAAGGTGGGAAATAAAGATTCTGGGTTTCAGCAACTTGCTTGCTCCCAATTGCTAAATAAAGCGATGATGCCTCAAAATCAAGCGGGTTGTCAGTGGAAGTTCATTAAACCACGAGTTTGTTCCAAGTAGAGATTGATTGATAGCGGACTTTGAAGGTTGGAATCTATAGCAGACAAATAGAGAAGGATAGGAAAAACTGCAAGTTTTATTAATTAGATTCCAAACGTTTCAAAAAACTCTGAATCGTATTTTTTTAATTAAGATTTTTTTTAACAATTTGTCAAATTTTATTTTCAAATTAATACCAGGACAAATATGTACATTAGACTGAAAATGTTAGCGTTTATCAACTATTTTACCCTTTATCTTTAAATTTACTCCATTTTAGTATGCACACGTTAGATTTGTCTCTAAAAATTAATTAAATAATTTTATTATCTTTCTCTTAAATTAACCAATTAATTTTATGATGCATTAATCTATGTTAATTTTTTTATTTGAGATGGATGAAAGTTGGATGACTGTTTGTAGCAAATATTATTTTTTATTTATAAATATATTAAAATAATATTTTTATTTTTAAAATTTATTTTTAATATTAACAAGTTAAAATGATATAAAAATAATAAAAATAATTTAATTCTAAGCAAAATAAATCTTAAATTTTAAGTAAATATTATTTTAAACGCAATATCAAAATATCAAAAGCTACGGTTGACAACACTTTTCAAACTTGTTTGATTCGATTATAGAGATTAAGTTGTAAATCACTAATAGTGTGAATTGACTAAAAAGTATATTTGAGAAATATAAGAAATATTAGGAATTTAATTGATGAAATTTATAATTTGTGATGCAATTGAAAAAGAGTATATGGATTTGGAACTAAAATGAGGTTTTCTCCAAAGAATAATGTAAAAAGTTTCTATGCTGCTAGTTGTCCCATGAGAAGTATTTTGTGAAATGGTAAAAATATTATTGTGGTAGAATAACTTGTTTGCATCTGATGCCTTACATTTAATTTCATTAAAGTAAAATTATGTTAAGAAAGTTTTTTTTTTTTTTATGTCTTTAAAAATATCCCACTTGCTGGCTTTATATATATATATATATATATAAACAAACAACAAGGTTATGTTTAGTTAATGTTTTAAAACAAAAAATATAAATATAAACAAAAATATAATTAGTCTATCAAATAAAAACAAAAACATTAAATAAATATATTTATAAAATAAATTTTTATCATTTCAAAAAAAAAATTCAAGGTACTAAATGATTAGATTTCAATTAACCCAATTCAATTTTATTATATTAGGTAATATTTATGATTATGATACATAAGTAAGCACAATCCACACCTGCAATAGGTTCCAATTTTACACAATAAAATACATATGATACATGCAAATAAGAAATGAGATCAAAGTACTTGGTAGATACACGAGACACGGGCTAAAATCATGATAGTTCTTAGATCACCTGTGATCTGTAGCTCCTTCATGAGTTACAGCGAGAACCAACAAAATTACTAGTTTTATCCTCCCTTCTTCATCAACGTCAGTCCAGCTACTAACTCCTGGTCTGACCCAGCATACAGTCCCCGTGCAAATGGCAGAGTTGCCAGCTACATTGCTGCGCAAAATATCACCACCTCGTCATTTTTATTAAAAAATAATATAAATTATATTTTAAAATATTATTTAAAAATTTAAGATATTGACTTAAGATGTTCTTTGATATAGTATGAGCCTTAATAACCAAGTGGTTACGAGTTCGAATCTCATCATCTCCATTTATTTAATAAAAATTATGCACAAAGTAATATAGGTTTGTGCAAGTTTCAAGCCTAAAGAACTTTTACTTAGGAGGGTGTATTAGATAATAATATAAATTATATATGGAAACCTCACCTAAAAACTTAAATTATTAGATTGAGATGGTTCTTTAATAACCATTATAGAGCCTCCAGAAAAGGTCTCCGCTGAGATGAAATTAATTCCAAAAAAAGGTGACCCTGCCACTTATAAAGCATTTCCCAAACCTAAGAGAGGATCAAAAACAGTTCTACAGAAACTAGTTTACATGACAATGTAACCAATTTCCACATGCGTTGCATTTAGGGAATTAAAAATAACAAATGTTGCAAGCACAATCTGAAATCATCACCTTCACACCATGACTGCTTTACTGCACACCCACGCAACTGCCAGCACATACTCTAGTTGCCACTCACCACTCAATCACCCTAACAACACCTGTAGAGCCACCAAATTAAGAATTACTCCCATGTGATACCATCGTTGTTATCATTCATAATACCATAATTGGTAGGGTTGAGCATTTTTGGTTCGATTTGGTTTTGAACTAAAAAAAACAATCAAACCGGTTCTCTTTTTTTTGAAAAAAACCCGAAACCGAACCGAAACCGAGTCAAACCGACCGGTTTCGGTCCGGTCCGGTTCGGTTTTTTATTTCAAAAAACCGAGACAACCTATATGCAAAATAAACCCAAAATTTCTTGCAAAATAAACATGGTTTTTCCTATATTTTTCAAATACCCAAATACCAAAAATCCAAACCTGACTTTTTAAAATCAAAACCCCAAATCTTTTTATACAAATAAATCTTATTTTCCCTGCAGTGTCACTCGAGAGCTAAATTATTTTATGAACTAATTCATCTTTTGCAAAATCTGAAGTGTCACTCGAGAGCCTGCTTTTAGAGGAGTGCCACAGGATCACCCAATTTGGGTTTTTTTGGTTCTCTTTTAAACTGTGGTGCAAATCTGAAGGTTGTTTCTCTCGTGAATTGCTTTTGGATTAAGGACTTAAAGTTAGACTTGCATGAGCTGTCTCCTTGCAATTCCCTGCGATCATTGTCCATCCGCAACTGCCCTGGTTTTGGTGATGGTAGTCTTTCTTTGTTGGGTAAGTTGTGCCCGCAACTGTAGACTTAGGGGAATAAGATTGTCCATCCGCAACTCGAAAGTTGGACAGCTAAATTCATCTTTCAAGAACTTTAAGCTTGAAAAGGATCAATGGCCGTGCGAATGATGTTTTTAATTCTGGAATCTCTTATTCCCCTAAACCTGGATATGATGAAAGGGGGAGGGAGAGGGGGCTGCTGGATGGAGAGGGGAGGGAGGGGGCTGCTAGGAGGGGGAGGGGAGAAAGAGTGAGAGGGGCTGCGGCTAGGGTTGGAGAGAAAGAGTGAGAGGGGGGGCATAATTTTTCTATTTATAGTGCTTTTTTTAACCGGTTCGGTTCGGTCCAGGTTAACTGATTCCTGCATTACAAAACCGAAAACCAAACCGAACCGGGATTTTTCCTAACTATTCTAATCGGGTTTTTTTTCGGTTTGTTTTTTTCAATTAATTTTTTCTCGGTTTTTTCGATTTTCTGGTTTTTTTACACACCCCTAATAATTGACACACATACCATCCTTTTTTCCAAGTCTAATTTCAAGGTTACCACTGATATGGAACTTATAATCACACATGGCCCACTGTTGAAATAAGTACATGTGGCAAAATCCAGACAAGGGCCAGGAAACAGAAGCAAAAATGAGACTTCATATACAGATCTTTTTTTCATTGTTCTCTGCAAATCTCAAACTCTCGAGCTACTTGATTTGTCATTTTTTTTCTCTATAAAATTGCAGTCATCCGTCCAATCATGAAAGAAAGAATCCCCTTGGTGCAGGGAGATGCTATTTAATTTTCAAGGTTTGTCAACTAAAAATGCACTTAGTACTAACCTTCAGCCTGAACTAATATTTATATGAAAAGAGAAGATTTTATAGAAAGAAGTGTACAAAAGATTTTTGGCGCGCAAGGCATCATCCAATCCAGCTAAGCAAGGATAAAAAACATAAAATCAAGGACATTCTTTGGAGTATCTGTAAGAGAAGTGCCCTAAAGACACTTGCAGCATGACCTCCCTAGGAAATGAGAAAAAAACAATCCTAACCTGCAAGAATGGTCTGAACTAATAACCAGTAGTGCCCCCCTCTCAGCATAGGGTACAAACAATATGAATATTATATGTTGCACACACCCTTGAGATGATTTAGACAAATTTACAACATTCAAGAAATCATCAAACAAGCAATGAACTGATTCGCAAAGGTCAAGAACGAAGAACTTCTAAATATAATAGTTATCGACTTTGACAATCAAGATTTTGTAATAGGGTCCAACAATTAGTATCAGAGCATGTGCTCTTACTATAGGACGTAACCGTCTTAGAGTTAAAGATCATCGACTTTAATGAATTAGATTTTCTAGAACAATAGTATATGAAGATAATATAGACTCACCTAGCTCATACTTCATTGAACAAGATGAAGATGTTGATGTGAGTTTTGATGACTTAATTAACTTATGTGAAGCCTTACATAAAAAGAGAAAGATGTATAGAAAGATTAATAAAAAAACATGGAAAATGTGCATGAAAAATTGAAAACTAAAAATAATAATTTGCTTGAAAAATGTGATAGATTAACACAAGTAAATGAATCATTATGTGGTAAAGGATTTGAAAAATGAAAATGGTGTTCTTAGAAAACAAGTTGAAGACTTCACTTCAACTTTAGCCAAGTTTACTCAAGATAGAGATAACTTGGATGTTTTGCTACGAGGACAAAACAAGCGCCTAAATAAAAGCGGTTTAGGTTTTAATTGTGTACAAAAACAAAAATCCAATGAGCATGTTAATCAATCTATCATGTATAGTAATTTTTCTATATGTAATTTTTGCAATAAAAAGGGTTATTTATCGCATAAATATAGATTAAAAAAATAGCATTCCTAAAAATATGATGTGGGTACCAAAAGGTAAAAAGCCTAACAAATTACGACTCAATGTTAAAAAGGATACCTAAAAATGCTTATCGTAGGAATTCTAGGAAAGGAGGAGCAAGGAAAGGTTTCCAACAAAGAAGGAACGCTAGTCATGAACAAGCTCAATTCCATAATCAACAATTGAGAGGCAACTTGCAAAGGAAAAACGAATGGCAAAGGCAAGAAAAGCCTTAACTTCCATAAAAGCCAAGTTGAAAGAAGCCTGCAGTGGAAGAATGATGGTAGAAGAAATGTGCCACAATGACATTTAAGGCCTCAACCCTAAAGATATCAAATGGGAGGTAACCGACATTAAAGGCACAAAGGAGGACAACCAAGACCTATAAACAAAAAGCCTTTAGGAAGGCCAAATCCTTTGGTCCAGAATATCAACCAAGGACCAAAAACAAATGTGTATCGATCTCAATGATATACAAGGCTATGGAGAAATGTGTCTGGTACACAAAGATCAAAGGTACATAAAGCCACTGTCAAGATTCCAACCACAATATAGCTATCATCACCAAGATGATTCCACAAGGCTTTTAGGAGAATGGACAAGCCTTTCAACAACCAATGGTGATTGCATTCAACCGAGTAGAAAACTACTACTAGAGGTTAGTGATCTAAACTTTAGTTCATTTATTTTAGATTAATTAATTTTTATATGACACACTAGAAGCATGATAGTAACATTTAAAATGCTTGCATTGTTTGTGCATACAAGTGCTCCACCGATCACTTTGCAATCCATTAACGATTTGTTTACCTCCATTTAGCCAAAGGACAAGGGATTTTAAGGCAGGGCTAGTTTCTACTTCAACAAAGTAGGAAAAAAGTGATTTGTGCTGCTTCTCATAGTTATCAACTATGATATAGCTAGAGAGTTGCTGGAAACTAATTGGTGGTTGTCCAGGGAATCTTACAATTTTGTAAGCTTAAAGGAGGGACTTGATCCTTAATCATAAGAAGATTACATTGATTTTTGTCCATGCTTGAATGAATTGTTATGGATATGGAATAATATGGAAGAAAAGGGATTGTTTAGGAATAATAGACCATTCATGCTTTTTATTGCGATGCAACCTGTAGTTCACTGCAATACCAAATGTAGCCTTAGTAGAAAAGTGGTACAATGAGACTAGAAAAAGTAAAAAGATGAAAGAAAACAGGTCTGGATGCTAGAAAATGTGGTCATGGAATTAATTTTTTAATTTTAGGGAAAGTGGAGCACTTGAAGAACCTTCTTCAAATGTTGATTGAGGTTGAGGTGAAGGCATAGGTGGTTGGCCTATTTTTAAGTATCTTTTGTCTTGGACCTAGTTCTAATTTTCTTGCACTAAGTTCCTTTAAAGGATCATAAATCCACACATCATCAACATAAAACATCCCTAATTCTCTTAACTTTGCGGCATTATAAATATGATCTCTTCCAATATTATGTTCATCCTTATATTATAATATTCACATCAAAAGCAATGAAAATCTTAGTTATAATGGCTCCAGATACTAAAGTCCTTATTTACATTCATTTGATAACATTGCTCATATGCTTCAAAATCATGTAAGCTAAATCAAATGGTTTTCCATCCACAATACAAGTCATAATCCACAGATCTATAAATTTTAATTCTTTTTTATGCCCTCCTTTAGGCAACAAAATTCAGCTAACTATTGAATGCAAAATATACATATTACAAGATAAAGACATTGCAATAGCTCTTTCTTCATCATATAAAATTCTCCCGGGAAGATAAAGAAATTGTCAGGGAGATGTTATTTGAATGCTACTTCACAATTTTTCCACAAAAATCCAATGCACAGGAAGATACCTAGATGTTTCTTTGCACCTCAGGGAATATAATAGACCTCCATATAGGCCCAGGAATCAAAATTACAAGCTTAGTAACCCCAAGCCAGGAAAAACAATTTTCTTCCTGTTCCCTGCCACAAAGTCAGTAAAAGAAAAGCCAGCAGACGAATGATAACTATAATCTTTTGCCGATTTGATCCCAAGAAATACAATCTCAATGTGTATATATGCGTTATTTTCTAAGGCATAAATCAAAGCTAACCAAAATACTTAGACCACGAGAAAATATATGCCTTAGATTGCATAAACACTTACTAAAGCACCATATTAGAACAACAGAAAGTAGCACAAAGATATTGGAAAGAGACAAAAATCTTAAACAGCTTACCGATAGCCTGGAAATGGAACTAAATCTAAAACAAAATGCAAATGCTTCAAGTTTTGACAGAAAATGTAAATCGCCATTTTGAGGGATGTTGTTAGTTCTATCTCTTTAGTGATACTAATAATTATAATGAATCATTGATTGGAGAGACAAGTGCGGACACTTCAGAAGCAGAGGATGAATTAGTGGTAGATGATGACAATTTGACATGGGTGATGTGGCTAGAGCATCTGAAACTGGAGAAGTGAGAACCGCAGAGTAAACAAGATTGAGAACAACTGCAAAGGCATCAAATTCTCTAAGTATAAAAGGATCAGAATCTAAAGAAGCACATTTTGGCTTGAAAGATGATTATTTGGATGAAGTGGAAGATTGAGAGGAGAGCAAGAATGATGATTTAGTGGATGTTGATGAAGAGCAAAGCATTAGCTCCTTAAATTATTGTATCTCATCTTTTAAGACTTGTTTAATTCAATGTTAATATGGTTATCTATGATGTGATATTTCGCTTGCAGCTTTGATTAATTGATTTTACTGTAGTCATGTATACTTTGATTAGTAGCATCTCTCTTGACTCATTCTTAGTAGGGTCAATGAAGTCGAACACCACACAGCACAAGTTGAGCTTTCTAATAAACAAGTTTTGCTTCTCAGAGTTTGGGACATCCCTAAATCCAGGCAATGCTTCATACGGAGCAGGCACTGAACTGCCATTCTGCTTCGGATTCACAACCTTGGTAGGCTTCATTCCATGACTATAACCTAAATGCGGAGCAGAATCACGACCAGGAGGAGACGAATTGTTTAAAGTTCCAGGCCTGTTGCTCTGAAAATCACTAGTGCTTTTGGAAGCAGATGAAGTACTTGAAGGGGCAACAGATGGACCCCCAAATTCGCGATTCTCGGATGACTTGGAAGGCTTCTTCAGAAGCCTACCAAGTATTTGTTTGATCATAACTAAAAAATCTTCTACGCACACAAGGATCAAAGTTGCCGTTAAACCCAGGTGTATACAGATTGTCCTCTGAAGCAGGTTTTAGTACATTAAAGGACAGTACAAACCCAACCTCAAAATCAGAGAAGAGCAGCCAGATGCAAGGAATCCATATCAAAGGAAACCACAGAAGAAACCAAACCCAGTATTTCTATCATAAATTAAACAAAACCCGGAAGCATTTTTTATTAGAGAAATCACATCATCGACTCGGTTGTTTGTCCTTTATGGCTCTTTAAAAAGACAAAAGGAAATCCAAAAATGGGAATCGAGAGAGACCATTTGACTTGAAATTCAAAAAAAAAAATTAAAGAAAGCAGATGCAGAGAGTGAAGCTACAGAAAATCATATGAATACACACAGACACATCAGTAGTAACTCCTCTGTTGAATTCTTGCAGAGTGAAAAATAGCTGAATCAGACATTTCATCTGGGTTCGATCACAAACAACAAAGTAGCATTTATTATAATATTCGACAAAATCAAAATCCGAACATTAAGGGGATGAAAAGTAAACAGAAAAACAAAAAGAAGAAGAATGTTTGATGCCACTTACAGAAGTAGCAGTGACTTCAACAAGAAGCACGGCTATGAAAAAAGCTTTTCCTTTTTTTTTTTCTTTTTCCTCGATTACTTTGGGCCAGAGATGAGACAAACACAGAGAGACCAAAGTGACCAAACACAAAGTGCCTTGGGGAGATCAAAGTGACCAAACCAGCCCTTAACAATCACAGTTTCGAATCTTGTATCCATCCGAACAATGGTTTTAATGATAATTAATAATATTATTAACATTAATAATAAAATATTTAGGTGTGTTTTTCAATACTTTTTATTAAGAACTATTTATCGTAAGGCTTAATGTCTAACACGTATCTATTAAACATGATTAAGGTTTGGAATAGCTTCTTAATTATAAAAAAAATCAACAATGTTCTTGAGGGCACACAAACTTGGTTAAACAAGGCAATTACCATAAACTTAATTCAGGGGACCATGATAAATTTGGAAAACCATCTACATCACAAGCCGCTTTCCATCGTGTTCTTCTTTTCTATTTTGTTTTTTGACTTTTTTTTTCAAGATAATTTTTAAAAATTAAGGCTCTAGACAATTCAATCAACAACGAGAAGCTTGGCTACTAGTTTGGATCCATGCTGTATATACAAAGTGTACTTAAAATCAGAGATGCATGATTCAACTCAAAGTTCAAAACTTGCTTTATGTTTCAGACATCTTTAACTATCCTTGTTCTGAGGATTCTTTTTTTCAAGTTAAAGAAGCTTGCTTAACTTTTACTGATGCTGTTCAAATTAAACAAAGCAGGTCAAGAATCTAAAGTAGTTTCAAGATCATACTGGTTTGTTTGTAACTGGTTTTAACCAAGGCAAGTAGGATCTTAGGGGGGGCAATCTTATCGTATTTTCTTTATGATCAAAATTTAAAGATCTCTAATTTACCCATAACAATGGAAGCTAGCTCCATCTGCTACGGCATGGTGAAGCTTCGAGGAATGGTTCCATGTTCGTGTGCAATCAAATATCAAGGAGTCAAGATCAACATCATCACGAGTCATGAAATGGAATTTATTTACCCATTTCGGTGTCCACTTCAGTTTGTGAATAACACAAAGGATGATGATTCCTAGTGTCATATGGTGGAATTTACATCATTGCCAGTCTACTTACTTCACTATAGGCTCGCTACTTCACTGTCATGATGATCACTTCTTGCACCAGAAGTGGTCTTCTTATCTTTCCTAATTTTATCTGCTCTCAACTTTCTCAGAGACAAGATTGGGTTTGACTTTTTTAAGCTTAAAAAAATCAGAATAGATGATAGAATAGTGTAAATGTATAAATTTATTTACAATGCACTTCAATTGATAAAGAGTTATTTAAAAAAATTAATTGTATTGTAATATATTTGATTTCTTGAATATTTGAATAATCTGAACTAATTTAATTAATTTAAAAACAACTAAAAGATAAAATATTAAAAACAACGATTTTTAATTAATTTAATATTAAAAAATAAAAACAAAAAATAAATCAAATAAACTTATTAAATTCTTGTCGCTAATCGTAAAATCAAAATAGTTTTGAATAAAAATAAACCAAGAAAACATAAAAAAAACAAAAAACAACTAATGGGAAAAGAAAACTATTATTAAATGAATAGTGTTTTGTAATAGTTTTTTTTTTTCAAGAAATAGTAAAATACCATTTTGTTTAGCAATCCACTTAAATAATATTAATTTTTATTAATTTTTAGCTCTTCAATTAGCATCTCCAATGGCTCTAATACTTGTACGCATAGAAGGATCAATTTACAAAATATTTTATTAGGCAGTTAAGCAAATTTTAAAGCATATCAAACACCTAAAAGAAAAATTATCAATATAATGAATCCATCTCAATCAAAAATAGATAGTCCATGGTGATACCAACAAACATCCATGCTTCTGCTAACAGCTAACCTGAAGCGCTGCAAGTGAGTGCTTTGGGTGGCGCAACCACCATGGCATCACTTGCAGCCTTCTGCGTGGCAATCTCTTCCAATCGCTTCCATGCGGCTTCACTTCTTGCTTTGATCTCAGCTTCCTTCTTTTCATCCTCCTGAAACTTTAGTAGGCATTCATTGAACAGTTCATGATCAAGATCTTCGAAGATCTTGCGTACATTTACAGTCAAGCTACGGACAGCTTGATTCCAGTGGTTTCTAGCATTTTTCTCCAGAGCAGGAAAGATGATGGGTAGTATAACCTTGCGATTTTGTATGATCAAGTTCTCAATGGGATCATTGTTCCACAAGAACAATGCTCTCTCTGCTACCTGCAAAGCATCAGTTCCATACACTGATTTTAACAATGGAAAGAGCAAAGAATAGAAGCTATCATCTCAACAAGTTCTTCAGTGAAAAACTCTACACCATGGATTATCGGAAACCATTCACTTATATGGAAGATGTTTCCACAATAAATTTGGTGATTCAATCCACAACAGCTTCGAAAGGACTGATGGCAAGTTCTTAATGGCTGGGACTTTTTTCAAAAGATCAGGCCATGGTTTTATTTCAACATTTCATGTCTAGTATGAAGAACTAAACATGACATATTACCATGTGCGTCACCCTAGGACAAACAGGCACTCAAACAGCAGTAATTTATCACTTTTAAAATACAATATCTCGCTATTTACATCAAGGAGTAATTCTAATCATTGTAATTGCAAAAAAAAAAAAAAAACTATGTTACTCAAGAAATGTAAAGGCCCCAATTAATTCCAATACTAAAACTTATCTATCCTTTATCTTCCTTCTACTTTAACCTAAAAAAGGAACAACAACGGAAAAGATGGTGGTAAAACAACAATGCTGCAGCAACTTGAAACAGAATGTCATCATACATGAAAATGCAGGTTGCCATACTCAGATTTAGAACCAACCGAATGATTTCCATCAACTATATGTGGCCATTGAGGATCTTTCATTCAAGCAAAAAAGAACACACTTTAATTTTATAAAATGTAAACCAATAAAAATTGCTTGATTTCTCAGAGATACTCAACAATCTATTATGGACCAAAAAAAAGATTTAGCATTGACCCGCTTTGATACTCTCCAGCAATTGTTACTTTGACATAGGCCTACTTTGAACCACCTACTACCAAGATATTAGCCATCAGTTGATTCAATGGATGGCTAAGCACCAAACTTTTTATATCCAGTAACCCTCTATACTGTTCTTCTTTTCAATTAACATTCCTGTTGGAACACTCATGTCCAGCATCTTCTTCAGCACCTTTTCTCTTACAGAAAACAGAAGAAACCTTTACGACTGTCTCTTATTATATCTTCCCAGCCAATTTAGCAGGTGAAGATAATTTTAAAATATGAATGCTGAAAGAATAACATAACAAGAGCAATATACAAGCTCCAAGTAGATGAGACTAGAGAGGATGATTTGTAACAATACCAACCGACTTACTAACAAAGAGGAGAGAAATTGGTACAGAGATTTCTTCACTATAAGAATGAATAAAGCAAAGCGAGGACAATAACATTCCATCTTGCAGATATGAAGCATATCCACGGAAGAAATTTTCATATTTTTCCATAAATAAATAATGAGAAGCATGTTATAATAGTGAAGTGAGTTGTGCATGTATACTGAAGCAAAGAAGTATAAGATTTTTGGAATCTTATTACCTGAAAGTGTGAACTGTTCAAACACCGAGCAAGCTGCTGAAACAGGGGCACCATGCAGCGCTGGAATTCCGGTAGCTGGGTTGCTTCTAAAACCTCCTCCAGCTCATTTAGGAACATGACTTCCTTTGAACTATTAGTGATGGGCCAGTACTTTAACAATCCTCGTATTACGGTATCAGCAAGTTTGCAGTCTTTCTCCACAAACTGTATGATGCAGTAAGATAATGGTTGGTGGTACATTGCTAAGCACCTTGGCTTGTGCAGAGGAATCATGGCACGAACAAGAAACATTTTATGTTCTTCTTTTAATGGCAGAGCAAACCCATTAATGATACTGCCTAAAATTTCTAAAAGCTCAGCAATACCATTGTACTTCTCAGTCTCAAAAATAAACTGATAGAAAATGTTATTGATAGCTTTCCTGATAAATGGACGATGCACCATGAATTTTCCATAAATGCGGTGAAGAATTGTTTTCAAGTATTCCCTTTCTCTGGGATCTTCGGAGTCAAATAAATCCAGCAACTTCAGAATGAAGGATTGATCGATGTATCTTTTAGCCAATTTTGCATCGGTCTCGGCTGATGATACAAACCTCAAGAAAAGTTCATACACGATTTGCAAGTGTGGCCACGCAGAATCCATAGAAGGCTCATCCTCCTCCAAATCAACACCATCTACAACTTTGTTCTCACGTGGTTGAGGAGTGAATGTCCGAAACAAATTTGCAGACACCATTTTCATAACTTCTTGCATAGCAGTTTCGGAGAATTTCCCACTCACGGAAGTTACATAATCCACCAACTCCTGCAACGTCTGTCGCTTTATCTCCTTTTCCTTGAGGTTCTTCATTGGCTCAGTAAAGTCAAATACAACACAACACATGTTCAACTTTCTAATAAACAAGTTCTGCTTCTCAGAGCTCGGAACATCCTTGAATCCAGGAAGTCCTTCGTACTGAGAAAACCCTAGATCGCCATTCAACTTCGGATTCAAACCTTGATGAATCTTGTTACCAAGGTTTTGTGATACATCTGGAGCAGAATTATTTGCTGCTACGGATGAGATGTTTGAATTCGCAGACTTGCCATTACTACTTCTTGAGCCAGTAGAAGCATTTGAATTGGCGGCATGGTTTCCACCATGATCGCGATTTGCAGTTGACTTAGATGACTTTCGTGGAAGCTTACCAAGTAATTGTTTGAGCATAATTTATATATACAAAATAAAACACCACCCCACCCTAACAGAACAACAGCAATGTTTCCCCAAATATCCAATCCAAATTACCAGAATTCATCAACTGAAACCAAAATCCACATTCCCTGGAATAAAAAAAAAAAAAACCATTTCAAGATAAGCTACAGCAACAAAACCAAAGTGCTGTGCCCAGCCAAAGGCAACTCTATCTCCAATCTAGACTTCCAAAAAGTCAAGCAAAGAAAAGAGACGAAAACCCCTCCCTCGTTCACAAAATCAAAAGCAAACACAAAAAAAAATCCTCTAATTCTCCAATCTCAATCAACCAATTCAAAACCTCTTATTTCTTCCACTTTTTACTTCTCCAAAGATCTGAGAACCCCTCCTTCTCTCTCTTCACCAAAAATCAAAAACTTTGTACTACTATGTAAAGTACCTCTAACAACAGGGGAGGAGGAGCAACTTTCTAAATTGAACTCGAGAAAGGAAAAGAAAAGAAAAACAAAAGGAACCCTTTTCTTCTCTGTACGTATTTCTTTTTCTACTAGAAAAGGTGAAGACTACAAAGCATATTCAGCACAATCCCTCATCAAATTATAAACTTCAACCCTGAATTAAACGCAAAAAATCAGTGTTCTGCTTTTGAATGAAAACTGATCAAAATTCAAGTACAAAAGAGAGTTGCAGTGAAGAGAAAAGGAGAATCCTAAATCAAAGAAACTTAATAAAGATGCAGACAGAATCAACTCACAGGGTCAGAAGAATGACAAAATTTTCTTCATGATTTCCTCGATGTTGTTTGTTGACTTGGAAAATTTCCTCTCTTTTTTTTTTTATTGTTATTAGATTAGGTGTGTGTATTTAATTTATTTTTAATCTCTTTATTAATTAACTTTTTTCACTGACTATGGTATTTTATTTGTATTTTACTACTTTGAGAAATTAATAACTTATTTGTTTTGGGGGGCATAATATCGTTTTTTAAAAAATTAATTTTTTTATTTATAATTATTTTTTAATATTTTTGTATTTATTTAACGTATTGATATTAAAAATTAATTTAAAAAATTAAAATATATATATTATTTTAATATATCCCTGCAGGGATGAGAATACAAGAAGATCCTCAAAAATAACAGGATGTTTATTTTAGCTTCTGTTTCTGATGTTGTTGTAGTTAGGTACAACTCAATTATGCACAAAATCTATTTTTTATTATTTTTTTTTAGTTTTTTTGGTGGACTCCACATCCAAAACTCAACCTCCATCTCTAAAACAAACATACATGAGCATTTTGAAAATGTAGTTGGTTGCTTTTAAAAGTGTTTTTTATTTTAAAATATATTAATATAATATTTTTTAAAAATTATTTTTTATGTCAATATATTAAAATAATATAAAAACATTAAAAATATATTAATTTAAATAAAAAAATTATTTTTTAAAATACTTTAAAAATACAATTTCGACACTACCTTAATAGGAAAATAGCCGAATAAGAAAAAAAAAATACAAACGTGGTCGCTGGAATTTCAAAACCCATGGCCCGTCTCTCCGAATAAAACGTCTCGGTGCCATGTCGTTTTGAGAAATGATCCAAGGCTACTTTTTTTTCTCTCTCTCTATTCATCTTTAAGAAAAAAAAAGGTTAATTGTTAGAAAGAATTACTATTCGCAGTGGAGAGACATGTAATAGCTTGAAATTAAATAGATATATGCATAATAAATTAAATTCGCTGGTTATTTTATTGAAAAAAATATATAATATAATAGTTAATAGATCAACCTAGAGCGTTTAATTCTAATAAAAAAATATTTTTACATAAAAATTGATAGGATTTTTTTAATTAAATTATAAGTACAAAACTAGGATATATATATATATATTATTTTAATATTGGTAAATCTCTACGATAGGCACAAAATTTTTGTAATTTTATTGGTAAATCTCCATTAGCATGTTTGGTATTTGGTATTTTTATATTTTTAAATTGTTTTAATGTGTAATTTTTAAAAATAATAAATATATATATTATTTTAATATTTTTCAAAATAAATGAAGGAAATTACATGGGAAAGAAAGTAAACTGCTCGCATAACCTAAAGCAGAGCGCGGGTCACAAGGCAAGGAAAGGAAGGACAGCAAAGCATGGCGTCGAGCTTTAAGGAAAAAAGCATAGTGCACGAAGTTCTTAATGATATTCTCAGGGGTAAAATGGGAATGGAAAGAGCGATTCTGAGGATAAAAAGTCATGGAAACACACGTTGTTGTGGTTATCGGATAGTTAAGTCAGCATGGTGTGCGATGACTGGCCAGGTCTATATTAAATTGATGGTTGCTTTTTGATATATTCTTTGATCTTGACAGGGTAGGTAAGGAATTAAATAATTACAATTATGATATTATTATTATTATTAATGTTGGTGTCCGGATCGAACGCACACACAATTATTCTTATAAATTTTAAAATTAATAATTATATAAATTTTTAATGATTATTATATTAATAATTATAATTGAATCTGATTACAGTTATAATCTTGATTTTTATTTCAATTTTCTTGTACTAAATTTCGGTTGAAAATATATTTTACTTTAAAAAATATTAATTTTAATAATTTTTAAAAAATTTAATATGCGTAGGAATCTCAAATATATTTTAATATGCTTTATTTAGGACCGGCCGAACAAAACCACCATTCAAGGCCGCTAAATCTTTGCAGATGGGCACTGTTTATTTCTTTTCTATTCTTTTAATGAATCAAAGCTGACACTCTTTGCTAGGCAATGGATGTTCAGCGTGTTTTAAATTTTTTCTAAAATTAAAAATTTTATATATTTTTACATTTTTTAATATACTATATTAAAATTAAAATTTTTAAATATGTATATATATATTTTAATATATTTTTAAATAAAAAATACTTTAAAAAATAATCACAACTATAATATTAAACACTACCTTAAAATAACTGAGTTTAGTTTTGTATGGTACCAAAAAGATATAAAAACAATTAAAATAAAAGTTATTGACTGTATTATTTTAAGACTATTAAAGAAAGATTTATATTTATATTTTATGTATTTATTTCTCTAATCAAACATGTGATCTATTTTTTTTTGCATTTTTATTTATTTTATTACATTCCAAATGTAACTTAAAAAAACTAAGGCCCAAAATCAATAAATTATCAAGAATTTAATACATACGAACTTAATATGTGTGCTTGTTTTATCATGAGTTTAGTAATGGTTTAATCATATTTTTTTAAAAAATTGAAATTATTTTTAAAATTTAAATTACTCTTTAAATATTTTTATATTATAAAAAATGATTGTGTTAAAAATATTATTGAGACTGGCTTTGTATAATTTTTAAAACAATGCATCAAAATTGTAATCTACATGATAAAAATACTTAGTTTTTTTCATAAATATTTTTCATTTATTAATACTACATAAAATATTAAACAATACAAAACACACTAAAAAAGCTGAGAAGCTCCGAAACAGAGATCAACGAGAGCCCGCCACTAAAATTATCATTACCGAACATTCGGTGCGTTTCAAGGCCCAATCACAGCCCTCCATCATGGCCCAAATCAGGTTTTTTGTTTTTTTGTGGTGTTTGTTTTAAAAATATTTTTTATTTTAAAATGTATCAAATAATATTTTTTAAAATTTATTTTTAACATTAACAAATCAGAAAAATAAAAAAAAAATAAAATAAAAAATATTTTTAAAATATAAAAACAAATAGCCTCTTATCACTATAAGTTGATGTAGATTTCCAGCTCTTAAGAATATTTATTTGAAGCATCAGCTTCCTTCCATTTTCAGCCACGCCCCTTGTTCAAGTTATTTTCATTTGTCAACGAAATCTCCCATGTCCGTCGTGCAAAACATCATTAGATAATTGTGGACATTTTACTTCGATAATAAAAAAGAAGAGGGAAAATAATTTTTGATTATTTAATAGATGATCTAGCAGTAAAAATTAAGAATCAAGAGATTTGTTCCTCGCGTAGTCTCAAGTTTAAACCCTATAATTACTAATATAATGACCATTGAAACTTATATGATTATTAACTTCAAAACTTTTAGAATTAATTAAGGTGTACATAAGCCAGTCCAAACATCCATATTAATAATAATAATAATAATAATAATCATTCAAATACATTCCAATCGCAAGCAAGCAAGCAGCAAAACATAAAATCAATTACCAGGAATTTCCATGTTGCTACAAAAGTTCCAAGTCTAATGACTACACAACAAGAGCAAACGAAAGAGCCGACAAGTTTCCTTTAAATCAATTTCCAAATTAGAAAAGTGTTGATTTAGGAAATGCAATGAATAATATAAAAATGGTCAAATAATAATAATAATAAAACTCAAATTAATCACAATCGTAACACCTCTTTAGAATATGATTTGAAATATTATTTCAAACTGGGTTTTTTATATTAAATAATATTGTTTAATTTTTTTAAATCAAAATATTATTTTAATATAAAACATTAAATTAATATAAAAGATGACCCAATCCAAGCCTTGGAGTGGATCAAAACGCGTGCCGGGAGGCTTGCAACTATGCTTTCATCAAGGGAGATCCCTTTTGCTGTGGGTCTTTCCAATATAAAAAAGATTTATAAATGTTGTAATTGATGTTTATTAAAATATATATATATTTTTTTTTTTTAAAAAAAATTATTTTTCATATAAACATGTTTAAACAATCCAAAAACTATAAAAAATATTTTTTAATAATAAAAAAACAGGTATAAAATCACTCCCAAACAACACCAAAGTTGGTAGCTTTAGCTTTCAGGATTTGTGATGCTTTGGAAAGAGGATGCTTTTGACAACTTAGCGGTGAAGGATTCCTTCGGTATCTTCCAGCTTTGGTAGATAAATATATAGTTTCTTGTAGCCATGGACGTCCGTGGTGATCTTGCCTGTGAATTTAATTTTCTTGAGCGTTCTATTAACTTCAAAGTTCAAATGGAGGGCACTATTGTTTTTCCATACTTAGCACAAATCAAGACAAAAAAAAAATATTTATTTATTTTATATCTTTTATGCAAATTTTTATAAATAAATATCCCTGTATATTTCTAAATAAATATTTTATTTATTTTTATATTTTTTGCAAATTTTTCTATGCATTGTATCTGCATGGATAAAAGTCAGCTGACGGGAACTTCACCGCCACTTTCCTTCCGGATTCACCCTGCTCCGTCCCCTCCACCGTCCAAGCCTTAAAAGGTAAAACCTCCATTCAAATCAACATTTAAATCCTTTCCTCTTTCATTTAACCCCATCCAAGGGCTTAGATTAATGAATATAGAGGTATATTCTACTTTTAAAATTTGTTAATTTAAATTTTAAAATCAGAAAAAACAAATTATTTAAATATACCAAACCAATTTAAAAAAGCACATAATTAAATGCAGATAAAAAATGCATAATAATATAAAAAATACCTAAAAATAAAGCTCATAAAGCAGGGGAAGAAATACAAACAAAAACACATGGGAAACCCTAAAAAAATATGTTCCATACGTGTCAATTCCCGTTCAAAAAATAAAAAAAAAATCATTGACTTATATTTTAACATGAAAAATTATTTAAAAAGCAACCGTAACCGCACTGTCAAACAAGCTTCTACAATCCCCTAGGATAGGAGAGGATGCAGGTTGAGTAATAGAATGTGTTGAACATTGTGTTTTGAAAATGTTTTGAAAATTTTTTATTTTTATTTTATTTTTTCACTTCAAATTAATATTATTTTGATATTTTATATTATTTTAATATACTGATATCAAAAATATTTTTTGAAAAATAAAAAAAATATTTTAATATATTTTAAAATAAAAAATACTTTGAAAAACATTCAAAAATAATTTTTATTTTTTAAAAAAATAAGTTATAACAAGACCATCAACTCAAACTTTCATCCAGATCCACTCTAAATTAAATCCAATGACTATGTATCGAGCTATTAATGATAATTTTGAATACATCATTCACCATGCATACATTTTAATTGTAGAATAGAGGGATAAGATTTCCTTTTGGAATAACTTTTCCAAAAAAGATATGCAGAAATAAAAACCATTATATTATTATTTAGAGTTGTTGCAGGGATTGATTTTTAAAATATATTTTATTTAAAAATATATTAAAATAATATTATTTTAATTTTTTCAAAAATTAATTCTGATATTATCCCATCAAAACAATTAAAAATATTTTTTACACACAAAAACAAGTAAATTCTATATTTATCGCTCGAAACATTTGTCCGTCAATATAGCGAATTCTGTGAAGAAAAAGTTATTATAAAATAAAAGCAGGAGAGCACCCTCTCCAGCCTCCACCTAAAATTCTTCTAATCCCATTATCACAAGAATCATATGAGAGCACCAACCACGCTGTGCCACCTGACAATGTGGGCCCATAAAATCCATATTCTATCAGGTACGGATGACACACCCTCACCCATCTTAACCACTAGTCAAACCTAGAACCCATACTCACCGTCCCCTCCAATCTGGATCCAACGGCCACAAAACCATGAAGTGCAATGCTAACAGATCACGGGTAAAATGGGATCATCAAACTTGATCACATCAAACCTTATGCTTTCAATTATTTGTTGAGTGCTACCCCTCGATCCACGCTAGTGATTTGATAGACTGGCCAACAGTATTATTTTTTATAAGATCGAGTATTTTGAAAAAAAAAATTCAAAATTCAAAATTAATTTTTTTTCTAGAAAATAAAAACAATGAAGAGATCAAAATTAAAAAAAGAGGATAGTATTTGAGAGAGATTAAACCATTTTCTTTGTAGGTCTGTTTTTTAAGCATTTTTGTGTTTTTTTTAAATTATTTATTTCAATTAAATTTTATTCTTGGATTTTATAAGTGTAGCAACAGTTCTTTTCTTCTTTTAACCTTGCTTTAATGACATGAAAACGAAAGAAAAATCACTGCTCTTTCATAGTAAACATATCTTTTATCTATCATTATTCACTAGCCTGCCATCTATTTTTACCAGCCTATGCTAAAATGACAGTTTAAATTGAGAGTGAAAGTATTATATAATTGAATTATTGAGTTAATTTGTAATACAAAAAATTAGTGTTTCATTTTTCTTATTTATATTAACCTATTTAGATGGGTGATGGATTTACATCGAGTTTCATCATTTTAATTAAATTTTATATAATTAATGTATTGTCTAGTTTAATTAAAAATCTAATATAAATTTTTTTATTACGGATCTAAAAATTATATTCTTTCTCATCCAATAAATGATTTAAAGAAAAATAAATTATATGTTTTAAATTGTTTTGATGTGCTAATTTTAAAAATAATTTTTAAAAATAAAAATAACATCATTTTAATGCATTTCAATACAGAAAACACTTTGAAAAGTAAGTACAACCATATTCTCAAACATAATATTATAAAGGTGTGTTTATTTTTGTTTTTAAGTATTTTTTAAATTTTTTTATTTAAAATAATATTAAATTAAAATTTTAATTTTTTTTTAATAATTTTGGTAAACTGATGTTAAAAAATTATAATAATAAATTTAAAATAAAAAACTATTTTTTAAAAAAACACCGTGGACTAATTTCAAAAACCCTTTGAAAAACAAGGTAAAATTAACACGAGGGAAGACGCGTGGAACAAGTGCATAACTGCATATCCCGCCACGAACACTGCGTGCGAAGAAAGAGTAAACAAATTAATTTACCGTCGACAATAAAAATTACCACGTACACACGTGTCAAGTTCAACAATCTATCTCTCTCTTTCTCCCCTAAAACGTGGACACTTTCACCGTTACCTTTCACTCCCTCGATTTTTATATTTTTCCCCTTCTGTTCTTTGTAAAAATTCTCTCCCCTCTCCTCTCTCCTGAGTGGCTCCGTCGACAGGCTCCCCCCCCACCCCTCCTCTTCCGCTCTGGATCGAATTCTCCACCAGAAAAAAAAAAAAAAACAAAAACCCCTCAAAAGCACAAAAAAATTAGTCTATTTTTCAGTTTTTAATTTCGCATAAAAAAGAAAATAAAAGAAAAGTCCCGTCTTTCTGTCTTCAATCGAGGATTCGATACCAAGAGACTGTCGATTGCGTTCTCGGAGAAACCAATCAGGGTTTTGCTTTTTTAATTTCCTCTCGATTATCGCTCTTGTTCAGGTTATTTTCTCTTTAATTGCGTTTCCTGATTGATCTGTCATTTTGTTTTAAATTCTATTTATTGTAAACCCTAATTGATAACAAAAAAAATTGATTGGTTGATTCTTTGTTCTGTATAGATAAAACAGCGTCCTTTCGCTGGTAGAAAATTTTCATTATAGGTTTTGTACGTGTAGCAAGAAACTCTGTGAAATTTTTGGTTGCGTTGTTTTAGTTTGCTATCCGGAATCGAGGGTTTTCTTGCTAGATCTCTTTTCTCAATCTTCTCCTTTCTAGCTTTGATTTTTTCTTTGGTCATTTTAATTTTTTTTTTTTGCCTTTTGGGTTTCCTAAATATATCTTGTAAAAATACACAGAAAAGAAGGGGAAAAAAATTGGGATTAGGTTAGCGTAGAATGGCGTTGAATTTTTCGCATCGACCTCTCTTTCCTCGTATTTCCGAGGATAATGTGGTTTCGCCGATGAGGATTTCTATACAGGAGAGAGTTGAGGATCGTTTTGATTATGGAATGGATAGGAGTGGCTCACAGGAATTGGTGCATAAGGATATTATTGATCTTTTGCCATCGGATCCTTTTGACATGGATATAAGTACCACTTTTACTGCTATCACGGGGTGGCTTGAGGATTTGGAGGTGGGTTATGGTGCTTGTGGTAGTGATCAGGTTTCCACGAGTGATGGGAATTATCAGTTGTTTGCTGGCTTGAATTATATTTGGAATAATGCTATGAGGTTTCAAGCATTTCCAGGGAATGTGGGGTTTAGTTGTAAATCTAATTTAGTGGGTGGGTTTGGTGATGAGTGTCTAGAGGGGATAGAAGTGGGGAATGCATCTGTTCACGAGGCTCCTGACTCAGATTGTGACATGAAGGATGTTTTGAGTCTGGGGAATGAAATGGATAAGAATGCTGGGGTCGTGGATGAGAGCAGTGGAGAATTCCAAAAGGGTCATGTGGTTTTTTCTGATGGAGCTCCTCATCCAGCGTTTGCTTTTGCTCTTGGTTATCTGGGAGTGCGGGATCTTCTTCTTGTTGAAACTGTTTGCAG
Source organism: Populus tremula (assembly GCA_964019445.1). NCBI lineage: Eukaryota > Viridiplantae > Streptophyta > Magnoliopsida > Malpighiales > Salicaceae > Populus > Populus tremula. The sequence goes on along the minus strand of CAXHTJ010000018.1, from coordinate 12,182,738 downwards.
ATCCCTTCGTTATACTGTTCGAAGTGACCCACTTTTATGGAGGAGCATCCACATAGATCAACCATTGAATGAGAAGATCACTGAAGATGTTCTTTTGCAGTTAACTGATAGGGCTCAAGGTAACTTGCAATGTCTGAGCCTAGTGAAGTGTCCTAGGATTACTGATGGTGGGTTGAAGCAGGTGCTCAAAAGTAATCCAAGGCTGACCAAGGTGAGTTCATGTTCATCTAACTCTGTTCTTGCATTGATTCCTCAATCTTTATCATTGTTTGTTGGAACTTTGGAAAATGTGCTTATATTTATTTTCATTGTTTGACCCAAAAAAGATCATGCTTTGCTCTGCGTTCTTTGTTTTAAAATTTCTATTTGCATGGCTGAACACTTTTGGTTGGTGTACTACCTTTGATTATTTGTTATTTACTGCTTGTGCTAATTATTCTCTCGACCTTGTTTTAAGAGAGTTCTGCGCTTGAATATAGACATGGAAGAAAATTTTTCATATTGAATTCAGAAGCACAATCACAGCTAAAGGAAGAAAAGTTTTGGGCAATTTTTCTTATGAGCTGTTGATATTTTTGTGCCAGTTTTCCCTGTTTTGTCTATTGCCTTTTTGATTGATAAGATGCTAATATTTCTTTCCATCTCTTTTTTATCCGCAGTTGAGTGTGCCTGGATGTACAAGACTCAGCATTGAGGGCATTGTGACCAGCTTAAAGGCATTCAAGACTACAGGAGTTCAGGGAGTGAAGCATTTACGCATTGGCGGGGTCTATGGTGTGACACAGAAGCATTTTGAAGAGTTGACGCTCTTGTTGGGCCAAGATAGCCACACCCAGCAGAATGTTCGCAAGCCACATTTTTATCACAGGGCAGATTTTTATCTGTCATGTGAGGATGATCGTGCAATTGATATTGAAATGTGCCCAAGATGCCAGAAACTGAGACTAGTTTATGATTGCCCTGCAGAGGGTTGCTGGGGAAACGAGCATCCCTCTCGGGCTTGCAGGGCTTGCACCCTTTGCATTGCACGGTGTGCCCATTGTGGCCGTTGTATTAATGACAGTGAATACGAGGAAACTTTTTGTCTTGAGTTACTTTGTTCAGATTGTTGGAAGCAGCCTCTGAAATGTCAAGAGAAGCAAGATAGGAAGATTGGTCCGCTCAGGTTTCCTGAGCTCCAAGAATCTTCCTGCAGCCTTCGTCTTCATGGCTAGAGACAGATATGCCTGCTCTTGTGTTCTGTTGACTATTCCAGAATTGATGATTGAGAATCTAAGAAGAAAAATCGATGCAGCCTTTTAGGATAAAGGTTCCTTTCTATCTTGTTTTTCCCTCCAAGTCCGGTGAGCCTCTATGGTGCAGCTGTTAGACTTCAAGTTGGGATAGGGGCATTTTCAATAGTATACCTGAGTATTTTTTTCTGTTGAAAGGAGAAGCAACAACAACAAAAAAAAGTCACTGCAGAAACAGAAAAGAGAACAGATAGCAATGGATTTTGAGTGGGTGGTTAGTACTCCGTGCACTGTTGGCAGCTAAGCATATCTCTCTTGTCTCCAGTTTTTCTTTTATTGTCACACGTAATCAATTCCAGGGAAGAGAGGATCGGTTTCACCTGTGTGTGACGTACAGAGCTGGCATATGTACCTGCATGGAAGTGGGGTGTGGTACATTGAGTACTGTCAGTGTCCTAAGTATTTGTTGACGATGATTGGAAATGGCATGTTGTACTGTGAGATTGGCCATTGTTCGGAATAAACTTGCATGATCTCTCTGTCGCCTGAATAGAGTGGTTTGTTGTCCTGCCGTGTAGGATTTCATGTGATGCTGACCTCTGTCTAGCCGTTATTGGTATATGCTGTGTGCAGTATCAATCCAATCCTTATTTTGCAGGCGTTTTCAGCTTGGACTGTGGGAGTATGAGATCTACTACTCTTAGTACTGATAGATTACTAGTTTCTGTTGTGATCTTATTCTTGGCTCCTAGCTTGCTTCCTTGTCTGTAGAATAAACGATCAAAATCTGTTTTCCCCTACCATGGTGGTCATGTATTAACATTGATACTAGGGGGATTGTAAGATTTTATGTGGCCAACTATGGGTGTCAAACTGTTGCCTCGCCTTTTCAATTAAAAATAAAGGAGTCTGCGTTGAATAAATGCTTCTAGTGGTGCTTTTTGAATCATATGTTGAAAGTAGCAAGATATTCTTTTTGGGCACCCCTCGTCAAAGTCCAAGATTGCAGCAGCAGCAATATTCTTCTGTTGTCTGGCCTGCTCTTGTTCTCTTTTATTTCATTTCTTCTTTCTTTTTTGGTTGCCTGCAATTAACTATGATTGATAGTATAGAATTTGAACTTGAAGCCTCATCCCTCTCAGCAAGGTTGCTATCGGGGTACAAGTCCAAGATTGCAGCAAGCAGGTAGCTTTTGGTGCGTGTAGTTGAATATTAGAATCGAAGTTCGTGTAATTATAACTAATTAACTAGTGAATGTGATAATCTCAAGGTGATGTGATAGTTAAGCTTAATTTTCTGACAGAAACTATGAACAGATGAAAAGCCAGAGGTAAGAGTTTCTTAAAGGAAGTACCACATCACCTGATCACAGGGCAGGGTTTGGACGTCAATTTACTGCCAAAGAGTATTAACACAGCAATACTGCATGTTTCGTTAGGCATTCAATCCATTAATGCAGTGTATTTTTGTGGTTGCTGCACTGCAAGCGGATTGTTCAAATGAATTTCTTTTTTTAAAATCATTATAATAACTGGATGGTAGAAATAACGCCCACCTACTTTTAGACATAAATGGATAAGGGTAGATTCAGCTGTGCCCTTCCCTATGTTAATTTTTTACAGAAACAACTCCCGGGTGGATAGTTATTTTCAAGAGCCGATTGAGTCTTCTAACTCAAGATCTATAGTCGATCACACACTTACGCGCCTTGAGAAATGTAAATGGTAGGATTCAAATAAGAATATATATATATATATATATAGGACATACTCAGGAACAACTCACGAGTAGATAATTACTTTCAAGAGTCAAATCATTGAAGAGAGTCCGTCAAGTCAAGATCCCTAGTCAATCACACATTTACATACCTTGAGAAATACAAATGGTAGGATTGAAATAAGAAATGTCTTCTTCTTCTAATTAATTTCTTACCATCGGTTGAGGTTACTTGCACTTCCCCATGTCACTATAATCCTTACATTTGGAAATTAAACCATGGATGAGTAGAAGGAAGTTGAATGTCATTTGAAACATATGGTTCAGCAGTCAGTGCTTCTCACTAAACATTGAGGGTGTCACAGATAGAAGTTGGCAGCATACAGTACACACTTGCAATCAGACTGGAGCAAGCATTCCACACATTTAATTATGTCCGAAGACGAACCAAAGATATCGTCTAACATAAAGCTATACTGAATTAGGAGATGAGACAACATATTGCAAACACTTGCAATCGAACCTGGAGCCAGCATTCCTGGCAATTTATCAGAAAACGAACAAAAGAAATTGCCTAACATTAAGAGTTATTGGAGATATCCTACCATAAATTAATGAAGGTGTACCTGCCTGATTGAATGAAAGCAAAAAGGTTTAAAAGTCAGAGACTCAACTGCGTCTCATTTGAGTGGAGGAGTTAGTGGGGTGCATGTTATAACTTATCTTGGCTCAAACAGTTTTTGAAAGCTCTCTCAACCGCCATTATTGCTTTTTTGAGCTCAATATTGCTGTTTAAATTTTGCCCACATCCATTATGGTGGCCACCTTCTTGCACTTGACAAGGGTATCATGCTCAAAAAGCTGTCATTCAGGGGACAAGCTGCCCATGAATCTGACTGTCCATCTCTAGAGTAGAGATGAAGGCTATCTCACACTCACACCTGTATAGGACAACGAATATCCACTCCAAACCTAGCAAATTGCTGCATCGTCTGTGCCATCAAATCAAGGACTGCCCAACTTAATTATAAAATACATGGAATGACGCTGTTTATATCTTAAGAATAGATTCTTATTCAGTACTAACAGTGGCAACTGGGATGGGTGTTAGATATTTCATAGCCAACTTCACAACCTTCTCGCTTACCTATTTCATCCTGCTGCTCTTCCAGTTGTTCATCCTCGTTTCTCTCGTTCATGGACTCCAAGTGCCGCAAATCCTTTGAACATCATGCACTGTCCATCTTATAAAAGGAGTTTGTTCCACTTGTGAGCAAAGCAAAGTTGGGAATGGTGATGAAACTCTTGCCAACAGTAACTGAAGAGTAGAAGAAGAAAGGGACAGAAGGAAACTGTCATGTATCGAGAATCCATCACGCTTGTTGGGGGAGTGGGTAGTAAGAAGATTAATCGAGGGAAGGAGAGGAGAAGAGTTATAGAAGAAAATAGCAACGACGGTGGTCTCTCAGCATGGTCAAGCAGCTTATATATGTAGGAGTGATAAATTGCAGTATATAAGTTAGGACTCCATCACCAAAAAACTTCAACAGGACCTGCAATCTCCCTACACAGGAATTTGGACTCCGTAGCTAACTTCAAGCTCTTAACGACGACAAGTCCTGTCTGTTACTGGCTGGCATATATGATTGAGCTCCTCCTCTTCACTCCCATGCAACAAAGCTTTCCAAGCAGGAATCGCATTTTGGACCAAAATTCCTGTAAAATCTCATGTATTATCGCCCATTTACTTTTCCTGGGTATGACAAAACCACTGGCAACAGTATAAATGAGTTTGGGCGTGACAGCCGGAAATGTTAGAGAAATCCGTTGAATTTGTTTTTTAAAATATTTTTATTTTTTAAATTTTATTTTTGATATTAACACATAAAAAATATCCAAAAATACAAAACAATAATAATTTAAATAAAAAATTTATAATGTTTAAAAATTTCAATGCAAACACAACCCTAAATAAATATAAAACTAGGTTTAAACAATCAGCAAGTGGGTTACTCATTATCAAATGGCTTTTCAAGATATGTTTGATTTATCTTATTAAGATTTTTTTATAATACTAGTGTTTTTATCAAAATGAGCATATTGTTAATTTTAGACTACTTGATTTTAAAATTAATTTTTCGTGGTTTCTATGAATTTATATATATTTTTAATAATATTATATGATGTAATTTTTGACATTTGTTTTTTCATATCTGATCTCTTGTTTTTATTTTAGCCCTGTCCCATTAAATTATTTTGATTTATTTCATGCCATTGAATTTATATATAAAAAAACATATTGACTCTTGCATGAGTGAATTATTTAAGAGAGAAAAAACTTGGATTGAAATTTGTTGGTTTTCACGTGTGCAACACTTCTCATTGTCTATATACTTTCCCGTATCGATTACTATATTAATTTAGAAATTATTTATTCAGCTTTAAAAAATATTAAAACTCGCTTTTACGTCACGCACGCACTCAATCTCTGCTACCTTAAAACCTTTCGTTAAAATAAAATAAAATAAAAATTCCTTGCTTAAACATCTTTTCTTACAGTCTTCCAAAAAGTGTAAAAAAAAATAAAATTCCATTATTAAATCCAAACCTCCTCCGAGACAGACAGACAGAATGCCCTGTTCGTCTTCTTCTCTCCTTGCCACTCTCTTCCAATCCCCATTTCTCTCCTCTTACTATAAACAAAACCCTCCCTATCCTTCCTAAACCTTTTGAAAAAAAATAAAGAGACCGAACATGTACTTGTCAGAGAAGCCTCGCCCTCTCGATTTCTACAAAGAAGAAGTAGGACCATCGTCTTCTAGAGACAACATGATTATCGAAGTTGTCTCTTCCAGCGGCGATTTGCCACCTCTTCATCTTCACCCCATCACCGCTGCTACCAACCCACACCAGATGATTCTCGGCGAAAGCAGCGGCGATGACAACCACGAAGTCAAAGCACCCAAGAAGCGAGCTGAGACATGGGTTCAAGACGAAACCCGAAGTCTGATCGGGTTTCGCAGAGAAATGGATGGTCTCTTCAATACTTCCAAGTCAAATAAGCACCTGTGGGAGCAAATTTCTACTAAAATGAGAGAGAAAGGCTTCGATCGATCGCCGACTATGTGCACCGACAAGTGGAGGAACTTGTTGAAAGAGTTCAAGAAGGCGAGGCATCAAGATAGGGGAAGTGGGTCTGCTAAAATGTCATATTACAAGGAGATTGATGAGATTTTGAGGGGAAGGAATAAGAATTCTCAGTATAAGTGCCCTACTCCTAAAGTTGATTCTTACATGCAATTTTCTGACAAAGGTATTTTTTGGCTTTGAGTTTCCATTTTTTCCTAATTTTGGTTCCAATTGGAATTGGGCTGTTTAGTTTGGTGTTGGATTTCTTTTTCTATGCTGCAAACTGAGACAACAACTACTGGATAGTTTTGATTGTGTGGATTTCTATTTTTGGGTGTTTGGTAATGAATTTCTTAAAATAGAGTGTTATCTAGTGTTGCTTTGAAATTTTGTTCTGGAAATTGATATTTTTGGTTGGTTTCTGCTTTCTGGAAACTAGATTACCGTGTGATATGTTTGATGTGATATAGGACATAACTAGCGAAAATAGTGCAAAACTTTATCTAGAATTAGCCCATGTCTTGGGGGCATGTTAAAATATTTTGTTTCATAGTTTTGAATTTCTAGACGGTGGAATGTATTTAGGGTGTATGATTTGAGGAGAGCTAGGGTAGGTGGCATTTGTTATGGCAGCTAGGTTGCTGGATACTGGCCAAAGGGTTATCAAAACATAGTTATGGGTTTATGATTGGCACGAGGAAAGACCAAGGTTTGGCTTATAATGTGAGGAACTAGAAAAGTCAAGTTTTCATGAGTGAGAGATCAGTACTTAATGTAGGTGTTCTAGTGATTCCATGTTTCACTTGAAACTGAGGGTTGTGGAATCAGCATACACCATGTGAACCAACTTTCTGTGACAATTATAGAAGCCATGTGGCTCTTGGGGTCCTGATAGAAAGTATAGCGCTGTGTCCTTCTGCAAGCTGCCCAAATCTGGTTTATTGTGTTACTGACACTCTGAGACTGGTGATGTAATGACTGGGGCTTGTGGGCCTGTGAGTAATATGAACATGTTGATTTTCATGGTTATGCGATTCTTTATTAGGTGTTTCTAACTCCCGTGCCACTTGCATGATTTCTCCCCATTGCAAACCAGATGGTGGACACTGATCTAAGAAGTTAAGCAAATGATTGAAGAACATGCTTGCGTGTTTTTTTCATGCTTTCTAACTTTTGTACGCATATATCTGCGTGAGAGTTCATTTTCCAGAATGCTTGTTTTGATAATCATTAGATTTTGACTGAAAACCTGTTATCTGGTAACCTTTTATGCTTTTATTTTGGATGACATCTGAACTACATAACTTCACATGAAAAATAGATTTCTGAGGATTCATATGCAGATGTTAGGAAGTCATGATTGTCATGCTCGATAAATTTATTGATTTTATTTTTTTGTTTCGAGGGGCAATGGTGTGGGTGTTTAACTATTAGATTTTCTTCCTTTCTCCTATTTATTTATCTTAGGTGGGACCTGTGAGCAACACTGTACAGTTTATCTTTTCGTAACTGCACACTTACCTTTCTAACCACTAATTGTTGCCAGAGGCGCCGCTTTTAGTGATGGGAAATTGGGCAAAAATATTCCAGCATCTCTGTCCACTATCTTTGCTAGTGTACTTTTATCTTTTCTAGCCTCCCTTGCTTCTGATAAATTTATTGCCATATGACATTTCTTGTTCCAATGACCGTCAAGATACTTAATTTATAATTCACAACTTATACAGAACTTTTGGTTCTGTCATTATGATTGGGTATTCATCATACCATCTGTTTGGCTTACGCAGGCTTTGAAGATACAAGTATATCATTTGGACCAGTGGAAGGTAAATCACCGTTACTGATTTCTAATCATTGTAGTTAGTTCTGTGTGTGTTTGTTTGTTTGCTGCCTATTTATGTTTTTGTTGAAGACATGGATCTTTTTCGGTTACTGCTGTGTGTTCATGTGTGGGTGGGGTTAGTGAATGCATATCAAGTAGCTCTCATCTGAATCAACCTCAAGCAAATATGGAAGTGGTCTAGAAGGTCAACAAGTCAAGATGCTGCCCTTTTGATCATGAAATTAATTTAGCATAGCTTCAAAGGTCGAATCTGTTCTTGCATAGAAAACTTCAAAGATCAAACCTGTTCTTGCATAGAAAGCCAATTGTCAAAACTATCCTTTGCAATGTGCGTGGCCATCCCGGAAGCAGCAAAACTAGATCCTGGCTGTACCTTGGCCAGGGAGATACAACCTCTTTCTTTATGCCCCAAATTTAAATGATGAAAAAAAATATTTTTAGCTGTATACAGTTTTCAGCTTATTGGAAAGCCTTGACTGAACAGTGCAATTGTTTCCCAAAAAGGCTTTTCAAAGAAGCTGAAATGTAATTGTCTATCCTATTCTCTTATACAGCAATGAAGGTGATTGTCATCCTTTTGTGGTAGTAAAACAAATCATTGTTCTGCTTGTTCTGAATCAAAGCTTTGAGAAATGTATCCTGGATGGATTAGATATACTTTTGATATTCTGCAGTAACCAACTACTGGATCTCAAATCTCAATATTCTCTTTCTATTAGGAATCAAAATCATTTTATATGTGATCCTGCTTTGTATCAACACAACACCACAAGAGCTTCTCAGAATTGGCATCAGGAAGGTGCCTTATTATAGTAGTATATGCCACTAGAGTGTCACAAGGTTTCTTCAGATCCCTCCTGAATCACTTACCTTAAATATCAACATAGAACTGGGAACCTGCAATACCAGAAATAAGTTCTTTCCCCGCTCTGTACCTCATAATTTTAGCCTTGAAGTTTTCACCTAGCCTGACAACAATCTTCAAGGGCTTTTTATCCTCCAGAGACTTGCAGCTACAATCACTATTTTACTCACCCACACACCTATATGTACCACTCATAAGTTTATCAATGGTAGTTCATTTCAAGAAAATTCTGTCAAAGATATTGTAGTGATGTGTTACTTATGCATTTTGAAGGATATGGTAGAAGATAAAAAAAAATTACAGTTTGCTAATATTATCATGACAAAATTGTAAGTGCAACATTGTTCTCATTTTGAAGAAGAAAGGAAACATAGTGATGATCAAAGTTCAAACATGAAAAATGGTGAATAAAGAGATCTTTTGAATAGTTCCTTAAAAGGATAAATTAAAAAAATTTGTCCCACAGCGTTCTCAAACAAGTTACCGATTTTTATCACAAAATAAGTTCAGATGTTTTCTTATGCACTGTTTCAAGTTCAGTTGGCCACTTTACCATTCTACTTGTTATTGTTATCATTTTACTTTCCTTTTCCTATTGATTTTCTCTCAAAATAGATATTCATTTTCCTCATTTAAGTTCTTTGCTACGCAGCCGGTGCCAGGCCAACACTCAATTTGGAAAGACGTCTGGATCACGATGGACATCCCCTTGCCATCACCGCGGCTGATGCAGTTGCAGCAAGTGGAGTTCCTCCTTGGAATTGGAGGGAGACCCCTGGGAATGGTAAAGTTTACTAAGATCAGAACCTATAAAACTTATTTCTGCTCAAAATGTAAAATTTCCTTAATGACTTAGCCGGATGAATTTTTTCTAAGCTCCTTGTGATCCTGAGCCACTTGCTCTCAATTTTGATTGAGATTATGGAGATCTTATGTCAACTTTGATATTACCTCTCTAATATCAGGTGCTGAGAGTCAATCATATGGTGGGAGGGTGATATCAGTCAAATCTGGGGACTACACAAGAAGGATTGGCATTGATGGCACCACAGATGCCATTAGGGAGGCAATCAAGTCTGCTTTCAGATTGAGAACTAAGCGAGCATTCTGGTTGGAGGATGAAGACCAGATAATTCGTGCTCTTGACAGGGACATGCCTTTAGGGAATTACACTCTTCACCTGGATGAAGGTAATTTATGATTCTACTGTCATATTCTTATAAAATCTTTCCTCTATGTTTTTAACTGCCTGACTAAGGATTGTTAAACCTGTATGATACCTTCAATAGTTTTCTAGATTGTGAAATTCTGTACCTACTTAGTTTAGTAGTTACCTTGAATAATCTTGTTTTTTGAAGACTTTTGTTAATTGTGCAGGGTGTGTAAAGCAAAAAATGATCCATATCAGTCCAATTATTGTTTCTTTACTAGGACAGTAATTGTTTGCTTTCACATTGCGAAGGTTATTTAGAGCATTTATATTACAGGCATAGCAGCGATCAAAAGGAAAAAGCAATTGTAGCATTATTAGGCCAAGTCCCTTCACCGTTTCGACCCAATTCTTGGACATTCATAATAAAAATTGCAGAATTATTGTTAAACACTAATGTATATAATCTATTCAGGGCTAGCTATCAAAGTTTGTCTGTATGATCAGTCGGACCACATGCCAGTGCACACTGAAGAGAAAATCTTCTATACTGAAGATGACTACCGTGATTTTCTTTCTCACCGGGGCTGGACTTGTCTAAGGGAGTTTGATGGCTATAGAAACATTGATAGTATGGATGATCTTCGGCATGATGCAATATACCGGGGCGTGAGTTGAAGCATCTCACACCTGCTACTTCTCCTCTTTAATTGCTCACATTGCCACCATAAAGTTGCCGTTATGCCATAGCCGGGGAACTGTATTACACAATTGTACAGCATGCTGTAATTTTGTTAAATGGTAGGAGACTATATCAAGTTTCGCTTAATCCATGGACATCCAGTGTTTGTAAATATGTATTTTCATTGACAAAAAAGTATCATTTATTTCACTGACATCAGATATTACCACCTTTTTTAATCGTCGCCCTCTACTTTATATAAGCGCACCTTTTTTGTTTTCTGTTCTTCTCTCCCCCCAGGTGGGATGATTTTTGTTTCTGTTCTCCCAGGTGGGAACTTATCTGAATTCAACCTTTTGACTGTTGAAAAATGTGAGTGTTCAGAATTCAAAATGATCAACGAACCAGGTGAGTAGGGTAGAATTAGTTCCCGGCTCGATTGCTGTTGATATTGTTCTTTTCAGTGAATTCCAGTTTCCCTGGAAAATCAAAGGATTACAAGATCCTGTTTCTGGGGTGCATTATCTGCCACCCCTGGCGATAAGAAGAATAGAAAATGCGGGAAAGGAAAAGGAAACTAAAGTTCCTTCGTTGTGATTTCAGATTTGAAAAATAGATAATTGCAAAAGATAGTTGCAAGAAAGGAAAGGAAATGTACAAAAGATAGTTGCAATGCCAAGCAAATCAATTCCCAGCCCGATCGGCTGTTGATACAGTCCTTCTCAGTAAATTCCAGTTTCCCTGGAAAAAATCAGAGGATTCCAAGATCCTGTTTCTGGGGTGCATTTTCTGCCACCCCTGGCGATAATAAGAAAATATCACAGACAAAGTTCGTTCATTGTGGATTCAGATTCGAAAAATAGATAATGCGATAAAGGAAATGTACAAAAGATCATAGCTAAAGTTCCTTCATTGTGGATTCAGAGGATTCCAAGATCCTGTTTCTGGGGTGCATTTTCTGCCACCCCTGGCGATAAGAAGAAATAGATCTTGCTTGAAAGGAAAAGGCAATCAAAAGATCACAGATAAAGTTCGTTCATTGTGGATTCAGATTCGAAAAATAGATAATGCGATAGAGGAAATGTACAAAAGATCATAGCTAAAGTTCCTTCATTGTGGATTCAGATTCGATGTATTTGCATTCATTACAAGTAAAACAGGGAAGCAAGGCCTAGATTTGCTCCTTCATTTCAACTTCGACAAAAACAGACATGAACGATTGCAATCGGTACATACTTTTCTAGCAACGTTTTTGTGCCGATCTTAGAACAAGTGAATAAAAGATTCACAGTGACAGACACCGGAGCAGAAATCCACAAACAGTTCACAAAAGATGAGCCACCTCTACTGTTCATCCCATTCATCATTCTTGTACGAAACCAGAGTGTCAACCTTGTGTATCTGCATAATCCAACAACCAAGTCAGCTTGTAGTTTACCATATATTCTGTCATTATCCATCAAAAAGAAAATCATAATAAAGAATAACTTGATTTCCAAACTCACCTTGGTGTCAAATGAATGCAATTTCACCATTTGTGGATTGGCAATAAGTTTGGGGTCACTCTCAATCCAGGTGAATGGGACTGCAACATCTTTATCAGTGTATGCTAACACATCAAAAACACCTAAAGCAAGAAAGAGACAAATTTCGATAATTGTAACCGAGAAATCATCAAAACATAACACAATTCATTGATCAGGAATCAGCAAATGATTCTTACAAGATTCATCAAGGCATGGCAAGTAAGTAATGCTTGATGCAATCTGACGCATGATTGCCTGGATCTCTCTCATAATTTCTTTGTCACTCTTTTCCCTTGACACTCTGAAATCATAATGCAACAAATCAACCCAAGACTTCAGAAGATATTATTTTATATCATAGGGAAAAAGGAGTTTGGACTCTAGACAAAGTTATTACCCTTTCTCAACAACCTCACCATCAGTCTCGATACTGAAATTCCACCTCTCCAGGACCTCATTGGTGGCCTTACTCATGATCACCAGAACAACCCTCTGTAATTTTCCAGCTTCCAGCCATTCTTTACAGAATTCAAAATCAACCATTTCAGTGATCAACAACAACACATAAAAAGGCATCAATTTTGGGAAAAGAGCACAAAACTTGTACACGAAATTCATTTAGAATCAAACCATCAATTACCTGATAACTGAGCATTCAAGTTAGAAATAAAGGATCTAACACCTTCATCTTGAGTAAGCAGCATTGGGAGCCCATATTTCTTCACTTTCACAAAACTTTCTTCTGGATAAACCGCTCGATTGTAAAGTATACTAATCAACAATCAGCCAGTCAATATTAATTGCAAAACAAATAACAAAAACAAACAAGAAAACAGAAATTAAATTCTATAAAATTTACCTGTTTGCTGCATAACCTGAAAAGGGATCAAGGATTAAAAACAAAATATCAGCCAAAGTTCTTGATAAAGATTCAACGAATAAATTAACAAATTGAATTCAAGAAAGGAATCAAAAAAGGAGATTGAGACTATCACATACCAAAGAACTCACTAACAATCGCTGCAGATCCACGGAGAGTGATTATGTCTTTTGCAACCGTTCTTGATGCCATGATTCTCTTTCTCTTGTACTTTGCTTTTACTGTAAAAAAAAAAAAAAAAACTGGCGGGGTTTTGATTTTCTGAAAACAAGAAATGAAAGACAAATGGGTGATTTGGGGGGATCAAATTACAAAGAAAGATGGGTTTTTGTTTATCTGAGAATTGATTGCAAGAAATCAGGGTTTGGTGAGCGAGTAATAGATTAGTGATGAAATGTAATGTAAAGACGTTAGGGCAAGTAACGGCTAGTTTTCCTCTGGGTCTCGAGGCTGACAACAACGGCACCATTTTAAAGTGCGCCTTTAACGGTAGCAAAATGGGATTGGCTTTTTCTTGACATTATTTTTCTTTCAAATGTTGCGACAGTGCGCTCGTAGGGATTGTCTCGGACGCCATGTCGCTTGGTGAAGCGGCTACATAGTACAAAGACTGTATTTAAAAAAAAAAAATTATTTAGAATTAATTTTTTTTGAATTATTATGATATACTGCTATTAAAAATTATTTATAAAAAGTAATAATAAAACTATTATTTTAACATAACTTTGAAAAACAACAACTACCACCTTCCCAAATACCCTCTAAAATTATTTGATATTAAGATGCATGATATTTTTTAAAATGAATTTTATTTAAAAATATATTAAAATGATTTTATTTTTCAGAGTTTTTTATTTTTGACATCAGCACATCAAAACTATTAAAAACTAATAAAAAAATCAATTTAATATTTTTTTATGCTAAAAATACTCTTACAAGAACATCTAAAATTAAAAAAAAAATTTATATTGAACAACCTAAAAGATAGAGGATGAAGATTTAGGCAAAAATTATTAAAAATAATAAAAAAATTAATTTAATATTTTTTATGCTAAAAATACTTTTACAAGAACATCTAAAATTAAAAAAAAAATTTATATTGAACAACCTAAAAGGTGGAGGCTGGAGGGTTGGGCAAGAATTAATAAATGTTTGTTTTTGAATTACAAACTTTTTATAAATTACCTTTTATTTTAAAATTTTAGGTATTTTTGGATGATTTTGATATAATAATATTAAAAAAATATATCTGTGTTTCATTTTAATTAATTTTAATTGTATCAAATAGCAATTAGCCAAAGCTCTGTCTAAAGATGCAGGCTAGAATTCGTGTTTATATATTATATGAAAATGAAACTCAAGGTTCTATTTCACTCTCGAGCCTTATTAGTTAATTATATTAACTTTTTTTTATTTATAAAACTGTAACTTATAAAATGTGATTAATTACAGTTAAATTTTTTTATTCACGTGGATGTTTGGACTAACTTGTACGTATCCCGACTAACAAGATTGTTAAAAATATTTTTTTGACACGACACGAAATTTATAATATAAACTCGGATCATAAACTCAAATCGTAAAATCGTAAAATCGTAAAATCACAAGAAAAATATTTTAACTAATTATATATTGACAATTTCAGTCAAGTAGTAAATAATAATATAACATAATTAAAATAAAAATGAAATAAACAATACAAATATCTAAATACCTTAAAATACATAATTCAAATAAAAATTCACACATGGTTTAAATAACTTAAAAATACGAAAAGAAAAAAAAAGATTGAACAACTATGTTTTATTGATAGAGTTTCAAAACATTTTCTAGAGAACATGTCTTGAAACACTGCAGGTAACTAGTGAGATAATACAACATTTTAAGGTATATCACCAATATCAAAAAAAAAATTAATAGAGACCAATACAGTGAACCCGTGACAACGAGAACAAAAACATACAAAATGACATCAATTTAATCTCATGCCACCTCACCTTCCATCTTTTTTATGTTAGTAATAAGTCCTAGAAATAATGTCCGAATATCCCACTAAGCAAGACATGTATTTCAAGTTCTCTATGAGTCTTTGTCATCTCTCTTAGTAGTTAATAAATGGTTAGTCTAAAACACAATATTTCTCTCTATATAAGTATTCCTATCTCTTATTTTACTCATTTGATTCATCACCATCTATCTCTATCTTCCCATGGTTTCGATCCTCCGATCATGCCTTCCTAGCCTAAAATACAGTATAAGGTTTTTCCATACCCAAGATCCTCTAATGCTGGTGATAGTCTACTAAGATTGAAAATTTGAGATTTGGGCAACGTGGGAAGGGGAGATTAGGGAGTGGGGACTATTTAGTGGAGTGTCAGGGGACTCGGACAGGGAAGTAGTAAATTTTTTAACTTTTACGGGTTAAAACTCGAAATTGGTCAAACTCGTAAAATCGGTTTGATTTTACCGATTTTAACCGAGTTTGACCGATTTTCGAGTTTAAACCCGATTTGACACGTTGTATACATGTTGACGTAAAATCGTAAGATTTTAAGAGTCAACTCGCGATTTTAACAACCTTGCCGACAATCTCATAGGTCCTGAAGTTAACGACTATATAAGCCTTCAGTAGCTAGAATTAAAATTTTTGATAATATACCTTGGACATGATATATTAGTTAATTATATTAAACTGTAACTTATAAAATGTTATTAATTATAGCTTAAACACCATAAATATTCTTGGATATAATTATATAAATTGGTTATTTATTGACTTTTAAAATTGGAAACACTTACATTAATATGTTTTTAAAATAAGAAACCCAGATAACAAAAAAAATAAAAAAAATAAATTCAAATTAAAATAAAAAAAATACATAAACTCGATTAGAAATAAAATGAATTATTTTTATACACTTGGAATACACGTAAGCCTGCCACGTGTTAATTTAACAACTACATTAGCATATACTTGGTGCAACTTTTGTTTTTTATTCAATGATAGAGAAAAGTTTATTTAGTTAATTAAATAATTTTTGGTTTTTTACACGTGGTCCTGCATAAATTGTATTTTAAATATTGAATTTGTAAAAGCAAAAATAATATATTTTTTTATTTATAAAAACATGCTTTTCATTTATTTTACATATAAAAATCCATATCATAATATTTTTAACCAAGCATATATTTTTTAAAACTTATTTTAAAAAAAATTAAAAATATATATTTTTTAAATTTATTTTTTAAAAATAAAAACCACAAAAACTATTACAATATCAAATACACAAATAATCTATCTAAATATTCAATGAAACTTTTTTATTTATATTTGATTAAGAATTCTGTCTAAATTGTAATATTTGAAAAAAAAAAAACTTCTCTGGTATAAGAAATTTAATATTTGATGTTAGGTAATGTGAAGGAATTCTAACAAAAAACCCTAAATTGAGAAATTAAAATAGTTAAATGAAAAAATGTAAACAATATTTTCACTTTAAAGCAAAATTAACACTAACCAAATAATTATCAGTCATCGCTACCCAACGCTAACACGAGCAGCGCACACAGCTACAGAGTCACTGCGTTTACTCTCCACACGCCTACGGCTACCCAGCACATGCCTTGCTGAGGTAAAAAGATGGAGGATTTAACTGGCATGAGGTGAGCCACGAGTCCATGAGAGAGGAGAATCCTTGCTGACAAAACCATAGCCGTATAGAATGGGAACCCCATTCAAGACCACTAGCTGATCAACGGCCTCAGATTCACTTGATCATCTCTGTGCTTTCTGAAGCCTTGCTATTATATTCCCCGATAAAGTAAATGGATTCTGTGGGCATAATGTCAGGTCAATGGATTCCTAGGCGTGTGGGGGTTCACAGCACGGGTTTACCCACTATCTCTCATCACAATTTGCTGTTTAAGTTGGTGATTGATGAGGGAAAAAGAAAACGTGTTTCATAATTGTAGTTTGAGCTTGAACTGTATGTGTCCCATCAAGAAGATTCAACGAAGAAGAAGACTGATACCAGTATCATAGTCATAGAAAACAGGCTGCAATATCCCGGTTTCCCAGAAAGTAAGAAGCCAACCTGCAATGTTTTTGTAATAGAGAGAGGCCCTGCTTCTTGGATGTTTCGAGAAAAGGTAGAGGAGCGGGACGAATTGAATTACAAGTGGATTGTTCATACAAACACTAATCGGGCCACAAAGACTGCAGACGACTAATTTAATCAACATGAGTGGACTGGACAAATTCTGATGATCTGGATATGCTTGCTTACTCAGATAGGACAAGAACCGTGATAGTTGGACTGGTGCTTATCATTGTTGTTTGCGTGAAGGGCTGCCATAAACTCGCAAAAAAAAGCCATGTAAAAATATAAAAAAAACCATAAAAAAGAAGGAAAAAATCTTCTCGAGTGGGTATTGCTGTTGAAAAAGCACTGCACGGTGGGTAATCCCTCTTGATACTCCGCCATCCCGAATAAAATGATTGAAAAAATAAAGAAAGAAAACTATTTCCATTAAAGGCTAAATTGTATCTGGGAAATTCCAAATGAATTGTATAAAACGAAAATAACAGGTCATAGTATAGGAGCATTTATGTCCGCGTAAACCACACCTGTCATCACATCGGCAAAACAAAAAATGAAATTCAGGAATCTTATCGTCGAGTAGATTATTCTATGGTGGGATTAAAGAATTACGTGTAAGAGAAGCAGGGAGAAACAAAACTTATGTCCTTCAAATGGCAACGTAATTTAAGAGATCCTGATTCCTGACACTTAAGAAAATGAATAAATAATTGTCTGTCTTAATGAAAGTGAATTATCTAGAAATTTTTAATGAAACAGAGCAGAGAGTATTTAGATTCTGGCCACATTGTTGTTCTGGTCCTATTAAGTTTATGATCAAGACATATTCCCTAGACAAAGATTGTAATGATGCCATGATTGTGACTGTTTTTTTTTTAATGTTTATTTTCACGAATCTTAGACACACCACTTGACTCCTTCCACCTAAGTCATCACCACCCTTAAAGGTACACGTGCTTCTTACATGCTTTGGCAGGCAGGGTTGCCTTTTTTCGAGACTTAAAGAAACGGGTCCATTCTTCCTTCTAATTTCGGAGAGGAGATTTTTATTCTCTATTTGTTTGCTGAAAAATAATTTTTTTTGAAAAGTAAATTCTGAAAAATTGAATTTCGAGAAAGTATTTTCCGATGTTTAGTAGTGTAATGAAAAATGAGTTGAAAAATACTTTCCAGTATTTGATTATGTCATGGAAAATGAACTGGAAAATAACTTATTAATATTTTATTTTTCTCAAGTTTATTAAAATAATGAGGAACAAATCTTACAAATTAAAAGGTTGAATGAGAATGAAATTGAAAAAAAATTATATAATTTCATAAATTATCTCAAATAAAATAAATAATAATTAAAATAATAGGGATCAAATCTAAAAAATTAAAAATGAAGAAATTAAAATAATAATAATCAACATTTCATAAATTATTTCAAATAAAATAAGTAACAATCAAAAGAATGAGGATCAAATTTGATAAATAAAAAATTTCAATAAAAAAATGATAAGGAAAAAGCAAATAGAAATTATAAAAATAAGGACCAAAGTTAATATAAAAATAAAATTTTAAGAGATGAAATTGAAAAATAAATATTCAAAACAAAATATATATAGCAATCAAAAGTTTGAGGATCAAATTTGATATAATCAGCAAATAATGACATTTCTAAATTTTTCACAATTTCCGGAAAGTGTTTTCCCCTCAAATTTTTCAAGAAAACACTTTCTTGAAAACCAATCCAAATTTTCCTTTTACTGGAAAATGTTTTCTTTTAACCAACTTTTCTACTGGCAAACAAACACAAGAAAGTTTAGAAAGTGATTTCCCAGAAACCACTTTCTAGAAAACAAACACAGCTAAAGGGAAAACACTTTCCTGAAAACCAAGTCAAATTTTTTTTTTACTAAAATTGACTAGAAAGTGTTTTTCGTTGACTGGAAAGAGTTTTCGGTTAACTAGAAAGTGTTTTCCGTTGACCAACTTTTCTAATAACAAACAAGCAGAGAAAAGTTTGGAAAATGGTTTACTAAAACTACTTTTCGGGAAACAAACATGACTTTAGTGTTATTTCTGTTGTTTTGTTGTCTCTGTCTTCGTGTCCCAAGTGGGTTGTCATTGTTTTTATCGATAACATAGAGCAGGATGTCTTTGCAGGTCTTAAACATTGCCTAGACTCTCTGTGGTCGTTTTCTTTCTGGGCTGCCTTTTTTCAGCTTTTGTCTTTGATTTAGTTTGGGTGAGAATTTAGTTGAAATGGGGATTTTTGAGATGGGGACTAGAATGGAGATTTCTGTAGAGATTGTCTATGCAGCATTTTCCATGCTTTTAGTGGCATGGTTGCTGATAGACATCTTGAAACGAAGGAGAGGTGGTGGTGATTTACGCTGCAGAGAACTCGAAGCAGTGAAACAATTTACAGTGCTGTTTACTGCATTCACTGTTCTTCCTAACGTCATAATCTCGATCTTGTACCTTGGTTTTGGATTTTACGAGTATTGGGAACTAAGAATTATCACTTCTAAATCTGTTTTCTTATCTATGACTTGGATTTTAGCTACTCTAGTTGCTTGCTATTCCAAAAACAGAACTCTTACAGAAGACAACAGGTTGCCCTTGGTCATTATTCTTTGGTGGGTCTTTTACTGCATTTTTGACTCACTCTCTGTTTCCATTCATTTGATTACCCGTTTCAGTTCCATAGAATTGGCTTATCCCTGGCCTGAAGCTAATATTGCTGATTTTGCTTCCTTACCACTGTTAGTACTGCTTTGTTTCAATGCTGTAACATTCAGTTGTAGTACCAAGACACATGATGACCTTGAAACCCCATTGCTACAAGAAAAGCATGAGAGTTTGTTCAAAGATTCAACTTGTTATAGGAATGCTGGAATTTGGAGCAAACTTACTTTTAAATGGCTAAACCCGCTGTTTAGTAGCGGAAGGATTGAAAAACTTGAGCTATCTCATGTTCCTCCAATTCCTGCATCAGAAACAGCAAAGTATGCTTCCTCATTGCTTGAAGATTCGTTTGGAAAAAATAAAAAAGAGACTTTGAATTTGCCAAAAGCCATAGCATATGCTGTTTGGAAATCCCTGACTATAAATGGAGTTTTCGCAGGTATCTCTTTGCTTAATCTTGCATCAATCTATAGATTCTGTTTAAAAGGTTTGAAGTGCTTAATTCTGTTCATCTTCTGCAGGAGTAAACACAATTGCCTCCTATACGGGTCCTCTTTTGATCACCAACTTTGTTAATTTTTTGTCGGAGAATCATGATGATTCAGGCCACATCCATGGGTTGGTTCTTGCATTCATCTTCTTTTTCTCAAAGACAGTTGAGTCCGTAACTCAGCGGCAATGGTACTTTGGTACTCAGCGTATTGGCATACGAGTAAGGGCAGCTCTCTCAGTACTGGTTTACAAGAAAGCTTTATCAGTGAAGTTTGCAAGATCAAGCAATGGCAAAATTATAAATATGATTAATGTTGATGTAGAGAGAATTGGTGACTTCTGTTGGAACATCCATGGGGTTTGGCTGCTACCATTCCAGGTGTTTTTAGCCCTTGTTATCCTGTATATAAACCTTGGTGCTGCCCCCTCAATTGCTGCTCTCTCTTCCACAATTCTGGTGATGGTGAGCAACACTCCTTTGGCCAGTAAGCAAGAAAGGCTCCACTCCAGGATCATGGAAGCTAAGGACTCAAGAATCAAAGCAACTTCAGAGACTCTCAAAAGCATGAGAGTCTTAAAACTGTATTCATGGGAACCAACATTTTTGAAGAAGCTTCTTCAACTTAGAGAGACTGAGAGAAACTGGCTGAGGAAATACCTCTATACTAGTTCAGCAATAGCCTTTCTGTTTTGGGCTTCACCAACTCTAGTTTCTGTTGTCACTTTCGGTGTCTGTATTTTATTGAAAACGCCTTTAACAACAGGGACAGTCCTCTCAGCTCTTGCAACATTCCGAATTCTGCAAGAGCCCATCTACAACCTGCCAGAGCTTATTTCCATGATTGCTCAAACTAAGGTCTCGATTGATCGCATCCAAGATTTTCTAAGTGAGGATGATCAAAAGAAGCAGATTCCTTACCAAACTCCTCAAGCATCAGACATTACTATCGAAATGAAGTGTGGAGAATATGCCTGGGAAACAATTGATCAAAACTCAACGAAATCTACCATCAAAATTACCAAAAACATGAAAATAATGAAGGGTTACAAGGTTGCAGTTTGTGGATCAGTTGGGTCTGGAAAATCAAGTCTACTCTGCAGCATACTTGGAGAGATTCCCATGATTTCTGGGGCAGGAGTCAAGGTTCATGGAACAAAAGCTTATGTTCCCCAGAGCGCATGGATTCAAACAGGAACTGTGAGAGACAACGTGTTGTTCGGCAAGGATATGAGTAAGGAAATCTATGAGGATGTTTTGGAAGGGTGTGCTTTGAACCAGGATATTGAGATATGGGCTGATGGAGATTTGACTGTGGTGGGAGAGAGAGGGATGAATTTGAGTGGAGGACAAAAGCAGAGAATTCAACTTGCAAGAGCTGTCTATAGCAATTCAGATGTTTATATCCTAGACGATCCTTTTAGCGCTGTAGATGCACATACTGGAACACATCTGTTCAAGGCAAGGATCTTCCTAATATTTTTCTGCTTTTTATTTATCTCTCGTGCAACTTTACTTCCTTGTGGGTATTCCCATCTTGTTTTCTTCATATTTGGAATATTTTTGTGCAGAAATGTCTCATGCAACTCTTGTCTCAGAAGACTGTTATATTTGCTACCCATCAACTGGAATTTTTAGATGCTGCAGACCTTGTTCTGGTACATAACCCGAAACTTCAATCAGATATTCAAATATATCAAGAATTTAGTCATCTCAAGCTTCTTTATCCATTACTTTTAAATGTGTATTTATAGGTGATGAAAGATGGTGTGATTGTCCAGTCAGGAAAATATGAAGATTTGATTGCAGATCCCACTGGTGAACTTGTTAGACAAATGGCTGCCCATAGAAGATCATTAAACCAAGTGAATCCACCCCAAGAAGATAACCCATTAACAGGTGGATCATCTCAGTTAAATCAAAATGAAGTCACAGAAGAAAAATTTGAAGGGCCAACTGGTACTGATAGATTTTCAAGGAAAACGCAAGAGGAAGCATCTGAAACTGGCAGAGTGAAATGGAGCGTTTATTCAACCTTCATTACTTCAGCTTACAAAGGAGCCCTTGTTCCAATCATCCTTCTGTGTCAAGTCCTTTTCCAGGGACTCCAGATGGGAAGCAATTATTGGATTGCATGGGCGACAGAGAAGAGTCACAACGTCACCAGAGAGAAGCTGATTGGCGTATTCGTCTTGTTGTCTGGTGGAAGCTCCATCTTTATATTGGGAAGAGCAGTTTTGCTGGCAACAATTGCTGTTGAGACTGCTCAGCGTCTTTTCTACGGAATGATCTCTTCTATTTTTCGAGCTAATATCTCATTCTTTGATGCTACACCTTCAAGTAGGATCCTCAGCAGGGTTAGTTTTTTTTTTTATTCCAAGTTCAATACTCTTGCTTTGTCCACCATCTTTACATGCTTCCGAGAAAAAAACATTTTTCTTGTGTTTTTGTGCTGGCAGTCGTCTACAGATCAAAGCACAGTAGATACAGACATCCCCTACAGATTGGCTGGATTGGCATTTGCCCTAATCCAGCTATTATGCATCGTTATCCTTATGTCTCAGGTGGCTTGGCAGGTCTTCCCTATCTTTCTTGTCATACTAGGAATCTCCATCTGGTATCAGGTAAAGCGAAAATTCTGCTCCAACTTCTTATCATTTTTTCATTAAATTAAACCATATCATCCCGATGAAGAGATATTTGGCAGCTTGGCAGTATCATGTGGAGAAACATAAATATAATTTGCATTAATTTCTTATTTGGGTGATCTCCCAAAGCCAAAATTCACTTAAATACAAGAACAGTTCCTTATCATTTATGCCGCACCGGCCAACGAGAAAATGCACGAATATTTTTAGTCCAGACCTTAGATGATTCATCCCATTCAACTCATATCTAAACATTGAGGTGCTTAATCAAAATTTTCTGCAGGCTTATTACATTACAACTGCTAGAGAATTAGCCAGGATGGTTGGACTCAGAAAGGCTCCTATCTTGCATCATTTTTCAGAATCTATAACAGGAGCAGCGACAATTCGCTGTTTCAATCAAGAAGAACGCTTTCTGATGAGAAGCCTTAGCATAATTGATGATTATTCTCGCATTGTCTTTCACAACTCAGGCACCATGGAATGGCTGTGCATTCGGATCAACTTTCTCTTCAACCTTGGGTTCTTTCTTGTTCTGATCATCTTGGTCAACCTTCCCAAGTCAGCCATTGATCCCAGTGAGCTCCTCTTATCTCACATCTTTAGTGATCCAACATCACGAGAAACTATGCACACCAATTTGCAACCATGAATATTTGGAACTTTGTAAATGAATATCACAAATAGTGCCATGTCTCGTAAATGATGGAAGGGCAGATATTGACATAACTTGAAAAACAGAACTAACTTCACCAACTAGATTCTATCAAGGAAGCTTCAGAGAAGAGAAGAAATGGAATAATGAAATTTGTCTAGTAGCACATATTTGAATCAACCATCTGTAGTATATTTATTTTTCACTGAGAAGTGAAAACAAGAAAACAAATCAAAGACGATGCTATTGGTTGTGCTCAATTGCTTACTGTTGTAATAATCCCTAAGCATAGTTGTGGTTGATTGTTGATAGAACATGGAAATATAGACCAGTAGAAGCATATTTACAACTTTCACTCATTTCCAGTTCTTTCATAGAAGCTGAAACGTAAACAATTTTATTCTTTTAGTTTAATGGTTGGTTGAATGGATCTCAGGCTTGGCAGGGCTCGCAGCTACCTATGGTCTGAACTTGAGTGTTCTTCAGGCTTGGGTTATATGGAACTTATGCAACGTTGAAAACAAAATGATTTCAGTTGAAAGAATTCTACAATTCACTAACATACCTAGTGAAGCTCCTCTAGTGATTGAAGATTGTCGGCCGAAGCCTGAATGGCCAGTGGATGGAAGAGTTGAACTTATAGGCCTTGATGTTCAATATAGTCCTTCTCTCCCAAAGGTTCTCAAAGGGATAACTTGCACCTTCCCTGGAGGAAAGAAAATCGGTGTTGTGGGCAGGACAGGAAGCGGGAAGTCTACTCTGATTCAAGCTCTCTTTCGAGTGATCGAGCCCTCAGGAGGACAGATTCTTATTGATGGACTGGATATTTCCAAGATAGGTTTGCAGGACTTGAGGTCCAGGCTTGGTATAATTCCTCAGGATCCCACATTGTTTCAGGGAACTGTAAGAACTAATTTGGATCCTTTGGAGAAACATTCAGATCAAGAAATCTGGGAGGTAGAATCAAAACTGTTTCTCACTGAAATAGGATTTCAATATACGTTGTTCACTTAGCTAATCTGCCTTTACAGGTTCTCAACAAATGCCGCCTTGCAGATATAGTGAAACGAGATAAAAGACTTCTTGATGCACCAGGTACATATACCATTCATGTAACGAACCTTTAGTCGTTTTTCTTTCATTTTCAGTTTTTTATATTCAATTTCTTGGGTATTGAATGCTGGAATCTGGGAATGGATCAGTTTTTGAAGATGGAGAAAACTGGAGTGTTGGACAAAGGCAGCTTGTTTGCCTGGCTAGGGTGCTGCTAAAGAAAAGGAGAATTTTGGTGTTAGATGAAGCCACAGCTTCCATTGATATAGAAACAGATAATATCATTCAAGGCACGATACGAGAAGAAACAAGTAGATGCACAGTCATCACTGTGGCACATCGAATACCCACTGTCATTGACAATGACTTGATTTTGGTTCTGGAAGATGGTAAGGCGAACTTTTCCAACATTATAAATTCCTGTGCCTCTAGCAATAGATTAAACTCACTTCCAAGAATTTAAGGTGTTTGCTACCATGTCTACAGTTTAATGGCCCACTAATTCTATTATATGGGAAACACATGGATCTGAAAACTCGAGAGCAATTCTTTTCTTGATTTTGGCCTCGAAACGCAATAACGAAATATAAATGCTGAGAGAAGATTACAGGGTCTGTCTGGAATGAAAAGGAAAAACGGAAATAAGAATCCCAAGATGCTCTATTTCCACAAACTCCATCATTAACATTAGAATTCAGAGAACATAAAGTAGCGTAGCAAATCATCAATATGCGGCATGTACTTCTTAATCATTTGACTATATTTCTGCCAATTTCTTGATTAATATAGGCAAGGTTGTAGAGTATGATTCCCCAGTGAAGTTGCTCAAGGACAACTCTTCTTCATTTTCGAAGTTGGTCATAGAATTCTTGAGGAGATCAATCCAAGAGTAACTACCGTAAGGATCTATCTTGACAGCAGTGGAGATTAAGCACCTCAGTCCTTTGTCCTCAGCCACAGGTTAGAGCCCGGTCATGTATTTCGTTGGGGGATACTATACGATCAATTAACATGGCAATCGAACCCTGAGAAGTTCTAGCTGGAGAGGTGGGCAAAGGTCTGAAGAACCACGGAAACCTCTACCATAATGAGAAATTAGATCATGGAATCCTAAAGATGAAAAGACACTTGTTCCAAGCAGAAGTTTGAAGGGATTTTTCAACGAAAAGATAGAGTGAAAGCTTCAGCAGCGGAAATTAACAGAAGTTTCGAAGATCACTGAAGCACATTCCCAGTCCTTTCACTTCAAATTCGAGTGCAGATTTGCTGATCTTTGAATTTCCGTTTATTTCCTTGTTTGATTTGTTGCTCTCATCTCATACAGTGCATTTCCATGGCTGCTCAAATCAATCATGATCCAAGACTTCCAAGCACGCCTTCTGAGCGTTTGGAATGCTAGGCATGAACAAAGATATATTCATCACAGGCTTTTCAGCAGAGAGCATGAAGCAGATCATGTCCCAAGCGCAGAGGCAGAGAATAAACTGGAAACCTCTGTCCTCTAAGCACATATTATTCATGTAAATTAAAAATAAATTAAGAGCCGTGTTTTTTCCTGAAAGTAATTGAGGATGCAATGCTGAGAAGCAACACCAAAAGTCATCGGGTTGTTCATCATGGCATGATTTCTGTTTCAAGAAATTTGTATCAGTAATTTCCACTTCTCTTCTTATAGCCTGTTTGTTTAATCTATGAGAACGGGATTCAGTAGTACTTGGTGTAATTAAATTTGGAGGTGGAGGATATCAATCCTCATTGGCAATCTTCTTAGCAAGCTGGTGTAACAATTTCATTTATGGTAGGCTCCCAACCCCCAGGAAAGCTTAATTTTTTTGTTTGATCGAACTAATCCACTGGAGATATGGGTGAAGATCAAAGTAAATGGATGTGTGAAAGGAAAGACCAACACACGAATTGATACAGTGGCTATCATCAACCCACACCAGTATCTTTCTGGATCTGCTAGGCAAATTTGCTCTCAGCAGGTGAAAGGATTTTAAACCCCGTAGAAACAAGTGTTAAATCTTGTACTGGACTAAGACTAACAATCAGTAATCGAAATCGAGAATCAATTATCGCACAAGAACTAGAAGTATACGAAAGAATAAAGCTAAAATTATTAATTCAGAAGAAAAGAAATCTGAAGATGAACAATATTAATTATTCCATAATGTTTTAATGATAATAAAAAAAGTATCAAATAAAAAATCTGTAGTAATACGAAGAGGAAACAAATAATATTTGCATCGCTCTTCTTTCTCCAAATCTCGGACGTGAAAAACGCCAACGGTTTTAGTTAGTTGGAAGATCTGGGTCTGAGAAGAAACCGTTGATAGATGGCATGATCTGGGGGGTTTTGTTTCGGACAAACTTCCTCAGACCATGTTCTGCATATTTCTCACCCTCCTTAAAGTTGTCGAGCACTCCTGCAGCCCTGTTCTCTTTGGTTACCCTGAGCCACCGATTCATTTCAATATACAATATAATCAGCAAAACCACACACTCAATAATTCCTGAGATTCATCAACATCCAACCAGCATTACCTCACTTCAGGATTGGTGCATATATTCCTCACAAGTTGCATCGCACAAATCCCAACTGCCACGCCAACAGATGCGAAGAGTGGAAACACCTATTACATGTTCATCAAAAGAAAATCAATGGATCTTTATCTAAAAACCCTCAGACCTTAAAAACTGTAATGAATAAAATCAAGTGCAAGAGTTTTCATTTCATATGGAACGTTTTAGTGTCTTCTTTTTATTTATTATTTCTGATTATCAAAATTAATTAAAGAGTAGAATAGAAACATGACTGCAATGTTACGGTTGGAAAGCATACCTCAGGCCTGATCCATCTCGAGGAAGCCATGTTAGAGTGACGGCAGGAGAGGACAAAAAGAGAACCCCTCTTCTCCTAGATAGTTAAGCTTCGAGAGAAGGAGAAAACAACAATTGGAGAGTCTGAAAGGGAAGTTATTTGTGATATTAAGAGATTTTTGTGTTGGAGAGAAACGGCCTAAAATTCAAGAGATGGAATAAAGTGCGTGAGGTGAGAGGAAAGGAAAAGGGACAGGTCAATGTTGATCAGCAAAAACCCACCAGCCATTAAAGAAATTACTTGCCTTTTCTTTTCCTTCACTTCATAGCCTGGCGTTTCAAGTCCACATGCACCGCCTCTCTGTCTCCCCGAATATTCTCTCCATCCACTCCTCGCTGACCAAGAACGCCGCACCCTTCTTGATTTGCTTTCACACCGGCATTGACTCTACTGTGGCTCAATTGAATTAGTGATAATTTAATGGTATCTCCGAATATAACAAAGGTGGTGTCGTGGTGTAGTTGGTTATCACGTCAGTCTAACACACTGAAGGTCTCCGGTTCGAACCCGGGCGACGCCAGAATTGTTTTTTTTTTTTTTTAATTTTTTAACTTACGGGTATTTAGGAGTTTCAAAATAATATATTTTTATTTTATAAAAATAATTTGTTACATCAAAAATATAAAAAAATAATTTTTTGATAAACACAATTTTAAATAAACAGAGTAAAAAAAACACTCTGCTGACTAATCTTCTTGTTCTGAAGAATTGTTTATGTGTCAAAAGAGGCCTCAAAAAGTTTAGTTTCTAAAAATTTAGGATCTGTTGAGTAGAATATAACCTGAGTTCAAGATATAATCCTAAGGTGGACCATCAACTACCAATAAACAATTTGTCGCTTTTTTAATCAATCAATTAGCAAATGTTCAAAAGAATTTCAAGTCTCTGTTTAGCAGAATAATGAATTTTTTCTTTTTATTGGATAATTTTCAACTTTCTCTTGAAAAATTGGTAGCTTATCGTTTAATTTCTAAAATAAAATTTATGAGGATTCATTTTGGAAAAATATATATAAAAAAGAGGGGAAAAATATTTGATTTGAACTTATTGCAATGTTTCAATAGCGAGAACAAAGATAAGAAACATGCCCCGTGTGTGTGAGCTCAGACAACATATGTGTTTTTGTGATTTTTTTATTTATAGTTGAGTGTGTTTCTTAAGCTATTAGTATGAATGACTCAATATCTGTCTCATAATGAAAAATAAATTTTGAGCCTAAATTATTGATTATAAGGTTCAAATACATGTTTATAACTCATTTATAATACATGTTTATAACTCATTTATCCTGGGTGGGGTTTATGTTGATACCCTATATCCTTAAATGTTACGTAATATCAAGTTGAGATGACATGAGTTTAATTCATTTTCAAGTGAGAATAAACCTAACAAGTTGTCAAACGTAGTGCTCTTACGCTTGGGTGCATGCCGAGTCCAAGTAAACAAAGGTCTGGCAAGCTGCCACACTAACCATTCTTGTGCATTAACGCCATACCGAGCCTAAATGGGTGTAGGGCTAGCAAGTTGTCACACTTAGCATCCTTATGTGTGACTGCGCGCTGAGTATAATTAGGCATATGTCTAGTGATTTGTTAGACTCATCTCATTTAGGCTTGGTTGAGCGCCAAACCCAATCAAGTAAGGTACCAATGACCTTCTTAACTTGCCAACTTGAGGGTTGGCTGCGTAGCAAGCCTAATTGAACATGTATTTGGCGTGTTATTAGATTTGATGTTCTTGAACTCAACCATGTGCCAAGCTTAAGTGAGTAAGGGTTTGACTTGTTATCATACTCGTTGCTCGGGGGCTTAGCTTTGTGCCAAGTACGAAGGAATAAAGACTTGGAAATCATTATAGGCTCCATGTTAGTCAACAAAGCTCCATTTACTTATTTTTATGAATTTAATATAAAATGCTAATGCCAAGGATATTTGCCTCTTATCCCATATTGATATTGATGTTATGAATATCTAATCCTCTATTAAAATTAATATTAGGGATATCTCATTGCATATTAATGTTAATGTCATGTATATTTATCATAATAAATAAGTGTTATGAGGGTAGAAAGACCTCTTAAACCCTTAATAAATATATTTTGTACATTGTTTGAAAAGTATAAATACTTCCAAAATCACAAAGGTAAAGAGTTTATAATTTTTATTGAAAATAAAAATTATAAACTCTTTACCTTTGTGATTTTGAAAGTAATACATTTTTAATTTCATAGCATTTATTGTGTCAAAATTAAGAATAAATATTTTTGTTCTCGAGAATAAATACCTATTTTTTCATTTATTGTAACCACTTACTTAAAGATTAATGATTTTATCATGCGAGATTCCAAACTCTTATTAAAATAGATTGCTTTGTAGATTTCAGGCTCTCTACTTAAAGCTACAACTTGCTAAACAAGAAGGATATATTATTTTGCTAAAATTTGTAATTAACACACAATACAACCGCTGAAAAATATATTTATAAACACTTTAGATTTTAGAACATTATGGATTGTTGTATTTACTTGTTAAATATTTGATATATTTTTTATAGGATTTAATTATTTAATATTTAATATTTAATATTTAATTGTGTATTAAATGATAATAAGAATTCAATACTTGCATGAACTCGATATTTATTATTTTATTGCTTATTTATCATTAATTTATGTGCTTTAAAAATATTTTTAAAAAATTTGAATATTTTTTATTTTTTTATTAATTTTAAATTAATATATTTTTAGTATTTTTAAATTATTTTAATATACTAATATAAAAAATAATTTTAAAAAAATAAAAAAATATAATTAACATATATTTTAATATAAAAAATTATTTAAAAAACAATCTAGATAGATAAAGTAATTTTTCTCTGGCCTAAAAAATAGTCAACAAATTTTTTTTTTGGAATCACCGAGATTGTCCTCCGAATCATGCTACAGAGTAACGGTAGAAAGCATGGATACTCGTGCCATGGCAGGAGGTAGTAGTAAATTCCAACTTGTTTACCCAGTCACCACGCAAGCTGAGGCTCGTGAAAGCTGATATCAGCAAGCAGCAGAGAGCTCCAGCTGTCCACGACCAGAACTCTCTTTTGATCGGGGGCCGCCATATTTGAGCCGCCAGACATCACTCAGACCAGTCCCCCTTCTAGAACACTAAAACTCCCACTCTCATCAAGGGATGTGTAATACACCTCCCTCCTGAACCACGTGTACTCACGATTAACCAACCACTCAAAACTAACTTCAGACAGCACAAATCGCGTGAAGTTACTTTCGTGCCGCCCACGACAGAGAGAGGAGGAGCCGAGGAGGTGTTCGTTATTGATTTCTAAAGTGCAGAAAAAGTATTAAAATAATATAATTTTTTATTTTTTAAAATTTATTTTTAATATTAACTTATTAAAACAATTCAAAAAATTCAATTTTAATAAAAAATAAGTTGAAATTCAGAAGAAGAAGGAGAAGAAGAAACCGTTAACGTAACGTAAACGCAACTCTCTCATGCACCTTTAAAGCTCTGTTTCTAGTAAAAATCTCTCATCTGTTTTCCTTTTCTACTAACCACAATGGGTAAGAACAATGCCCTCTTCACCCCGCAATTTCTCGTTTGATTTTCTCATGTTGTTTTAATTTTAATTTTCTTTGGATTTTTTTTTTGTTTTCCTTAACACAACAGCATCCGACAAGAAGATTAAGATCGGTATCAACGGTATTTTTCTTCATCTTTCTAACATGTTTTTTTTTTTTTAACATGCATTAATTTATTAAACATTAAATAAAATAAAATGTGGATAGGATTTGGAAGGATCGGTCGTTTGGTTGCAAGAATTGCTCTTCGAAGAGATGACGTGGAACTTGTCGCTGTTAATGATCCTTTTATCACTACTGACTACATGGTAAAATCTTATTTTTGCTGTAAATATGTTTTCTTTTAGTGGGTGTTTAGTAATGTGGTTGCGGGTGAGGTTCACCCGCAACCACATATTTTAGTGTTTGATAATAGAAAAAAAAATAATTTTTATTGGTAGGACCCATTAATTTTAACTACTGCACCACAGGTTCGGAGAAGCAGCATTTTGCTGCTTCTCGTGGTGAGATAGTAACCTCCAACAGTGGAGTCATGCTCCGCTGCACACTGTTCACATGAACAGTTCATTTCATTAATTGCACTCGTATTGTTCACGTGAATGTGAATAATATTTTTTTTTTGTTTTTTTAAAAATTAGTTTAAGGTAAATTAAATTTGTTCGTACTATAATCTCAATTTTATTCCTGATAATATTTTACTTAATTTTATTGCACGCAGGATAAATCATAATAACTGTAGTTATTGTCGAATGAATTTTGTATGTAATGAAATTGTTGATTTTTTTTAAAAAAATTATGTTTTACTCGAAAAACTAGTACTTAATATTATTTAATAACACTACATAAATTAGAAGGATATCGCATGATGACGTAGCATTTGTGAAATTTGATCGCAATTCCAATTATGTTATTGCCAGGCCCGGCCTAGTTAAAAAAAATTTAGTTTTTATTTTTATTTTAACTGTGTTCTATTCAAAAAATTAGAAGGAGTTCGCTTGATGACATACCAAAAAATTCAATTTTTGTTGTTATGCGCTTAAGAAACCATGAAAAATATAGTCATTGTTGGATAGATTTTGTATGTGATAACATTGCACATAGTTTAATGAAATAATAAAAAATATTTGATATCAATATTATTTATTTCATGATATAATAACAGTAGTTAAATTTACAATATTTAAATTAAAAATCATTAATATTAATATATATATTTTTTAATTATTTTATAACCTCAATTTGAAAAACATTTTTTTAACCAAACACATTAAACTACTTTTTTTTTACCTCAATTTCAACTACAGTTTTAATCAAATACTTATTTTTTCAAACCAACCTCAACTAAAAATATTTTTTATAAAACAATTTTTTTCAAACCACAACAGCTACCGCAATACCAAACACACTCTTAATGGCAATCAAACTGCGTTTCAAAGGATGTTTCTAAAAAAAATTGATTTTTTTAAATTATTTTTTTATTTTGTTTTATTGTTTTGATGTATTAATATAAAAAATAAAAAAATATTTTTTTAAAGAATTATTTTAGTGAAAAACATTTTAAAAAGCAGTTGCTATCACATTACCTAACACCTAATTTTCAAAATTATGTTTTTTAAATATTATACTTACTATTTTTCAAAATATATATATTTTTATGTATTTTGTAATAATTTTAATGTATTAACATTAAAAAATTTAAATGAAATATATTTTAAAAAAACATCACATAACACAATATCAAATATCCACTCAGATTTTGGGATTGTAGTAGATCAATAACTATGGTTTTTTAAAATGTTTTTTTTTTAAAAAGATTTTAAAATAATATATATATTTTTTATTTTATTTATTTATTTTTAATATAAACACATTAAAATGATTAAAAATAAAATAAAATTAAAACAAAAAAATTAAAAATATATATTTTAAATGCAAAAATAAAATCCCTGTTTCTCGGTTTTGTTTTTATTTGGTAATAAAATGTTTTGTTTTTTTTTGGGTCGTAGACATACATGTTCAAGTATGATACAGTTCATGGTCACTGGAAGCACAGTGAACTCAAGGTGAAGGACGAGAAGACCCTTCTCTTTGGTGAGAAGGCAGTCACTGTTTTTGGCGTCAGGTAAAAATAAAAATAATTCTGTAAATATTAACAGTAAAATTTATTTATCTTGCTGTTTTCTTTTCTTTTTTTACTGGGATTTGATTTGAATTTTTTTTTTTTTTAATGTTTATTCCTATTTCTGATCGGTAGAAACCCAGAGGAGATCCCATGGGCTCAAGCTGGTGCTGAGTTTGTTGTTGAGTCCACCGGAGCTTTCACTGACAAGGGCAAGGCTGCTGCTCACTTGAAGGTTTCTTGTCTTTTCTTTTTCTTTTTCTGCTTTAATTTAAGACAGAATCATCCAGAATGTATTGAATTAGAATCTGAACTATGATTATAGTATTTGTTTTTCACCTTAAACAAAATTTGTTGGTTCAGGGAGGTGCCAAGAAGGTTGTTATCACCGCCGTCAGCAAGGATGCGCCCATGTTTGTTGTGGGTGTCAATGAGAAGCAGTACACACCGGATCTCGACATTGTCTCCAATGCTAGCTGCACTACCAACTGCCTTGCCACCTTGGCCAAGGTATTTATCTATCTCGACGAGTTCATTTATTTGTAACCAACCATAGGTAATGGGCTACTTATTTAACAATCATCATCTTTGCCCCATGATTTACAGGTTATCCATGAGAGGTTTGGAATTGTTGAGGGTCTCATGTCGACAGTTCACGCGATTACTGGTGAGCTTACCTACAAGTTATATATATCCTGATTTATCTCGTTGGTTTGGCATTTGGGTTTGAAAATATTATCACTCTGATGCTCTATATCCATATAATTCAGCCACCCAGAAAACTGTTGATGGTCCATCAAAGAAGGACTGGAGAGGTGGAAGGGCTGCTTCCTTTAATATCATTCCCAGCAGCACCGGAGCTGCCAAGGTAAGGGTTTTTTTGGGGGGAGATCATTGTTCGCTTATAGTTTATTGCGGGATCAATGCTCTGACGGACCTTATTCTGCTTCGTGCTTTGTCAATCCCACAGGCTGTTGGAAAGGTTCTGCAGAACTTGATGGGAAGTTGACTGGAATGTCCTTCCGCGTTCCCACCGCTGATGTCTCCGTTGTCGACCTCACTGTCAGGCTTGAGAAGAAGGCAACATATGAGGATATCAAATCTGCTATCAAGTAAGGCGCTTGTGAGGATGATCTTCTAGTCAAAATCTTTAAGCTTATCTATATTCTGATTTTATTCGTTTACTTTGATGATCTTCAGGGAGGAGTCTGAGACTAACCTCAAGGGTATCTTGGGTTACATTGAAGATGATGTGGTGTCTACAGACTTCATTGGTGATAGCAGGTAAAGGAAACGACTGTAATGTTGTCTTCGTAGACTACATGGATCGTGCTGGCCAGAACACTTGATATCTTTCTTTATATTTGCTCCAATGGCTGTGTTTCACGCTGCAGGTCAAGCATATTTGATGCCAAGGCCGGAATCGCTTTGAACGACAACTTCGTCAAAATTGTGTCTTGGTATGACAACGAATGGGGCTACAGGTACATCTCTTTCTTCGTTTCCCGATTTAGCAGTCATGCTCCCTTTGCAATTGTCTCCTCCTAAGGGTTTGAAGGATTTGCAGCAACTGATACATGATTTCCATTCTCGCAGTGCACGTGTGATTGACTTGATCGCTCACATGGCCAAGACTCAAGCTTAAAGCTGAAGCAAGAATGAAGATTTGAGGCTCTTTTTTCTGTAATGTGGTTCATGAGTACAAGGTTATTGTAGATTATGTCTCGAATGTTTGGAAAATAAAATAAGAATTGAGTCTCTGTCTGTGTCTTCTGATATTGGTTCTGGATATTAAGCAAGGGCTTTCAAAGCCATACCAAAGCTCTTGAAATACAAGCATCAGATGGTTTGTTTTCTTGTTTCTCATTTGTTTTTCTCGCACTCTCCTTCCCTCTGCTGGTTTGCTTTCTTATTTTGATGATGTCATGAAAATGTTTGGATCATGAACAGAGAGGCTCCAGCAAGATGCTGAAGAGGACTGTACTAAATTTATGAGACTATTCATTTATTTGCCCACCCAACATTACGAAGAAGAAATATTTATGATTTATTGTCAGATTTTAGACTAAACATGTATTTGAAAATATATTAATCTTATTATTTACTTCAATTCCTTTAATTTGTGATTCCTTATGAAAATTCTTATTTAATCAATTTATTTTCATATCCTTTTTTAGGAAATTTTATTTTAAATTTTCTTATTTTATTTAATATCTTGGAATAAAAACTTCTCAAACATGATTGATTTCTTTTTTTTTCTTTTTCTTTTTTAAAAAAGTCTGTAAAGCTTATCCAATAAGCCCAAGCTCTTGCTCGCCTGTTGCTGCAGCCTAATACTATCATAGTCCAACACCACAAAGAAGCGCCGGAGTTTCTCCGCAGAAGCTAGCTCTGGTGTTACTGGCGGTTCAGCTCTTCAATTTTTCAGGTATCTATTTTATTCTAATTGTTTATAGCTGTTGGAATTTTATTAAAAAACCAAGACAAATGAACATGGTGCCAATACTAAGAAGCTGTCTTAGAAACGCCCATCTTTTTAGTCGTTCTTCTTGTGTTTCTTCTCCACAATCATCTTCCCTGTTTACAAGCACTACATTTTATCATCAAGAAAAGCGTCTAGACCCTAGAAATCAGTCGAGTGTTAACTTAGTCGCTGCTAAAGTTCGTGTGGGAAGCAGTCCTGATGAGATTCTTCTGTCTTGGGCGCACGATAAAGTGTCTAATAGCCTTGTTGACAGATTGCTCTTCCACTTTAAGGATGATCGGAAATCTGCGCTCTGGCTATAAACAGAGACCCAAGGCGTATGATATGATGGTGGACAATCTGGGGAAAATGAAACAAATGGATCAAATGAGGGCTATTCGAGGAAATGAATCGAAATCATCTAGTTACACTCAACACTGTGGGTAAGGCCATTAAATGGTTTTCTTGGGCAAGAGAATGGGAAGATGCTGTGAGGATGTTTGATGAGTTGGGAACTTTCAGGTTGGAGAAGAACACGGAGTCTATGAACTTGTTGCTTGACACCCTTTGCAAAGAGGGCTATGTTGAGCAGGCCCGCGCTATCTTCCTGGAGCTTAAGTCGCATATTTAACCTAATGCTCCCACATTTAACATTTTTATTCATGGTTGGTGTAAAGCCAATCGGGTTGACGAAGCACTCTGGACTCTCCAAGAGATGAGCAAGGGCATGCTCGTCACCTTGTGTAATCAGTTATTCCACCATCATCTTATTCTCTTGCCGCCAATACAACTTCTACAAGGTTTATGAGCTCCTTGATGAAATGGAAGCACAGGGGTGCCCACCATATGCTGTTACCACCACCACCACTGTTTTTCTGGCCATGGCACAAAATTTTGAGAAGGCTTTACAACTAGCTCAGAGGATGAAGTCAGCTGAGTGTAAACCTGATATGACATCTACCTATAACTCCATGATTGCTATGCTCTGTTATGACGGTCAAGTATCAAAGGCCCTTGCTCTTCTCAAGGAGATGGAAACGTTGGCACGTTGCAAGCTTGATGGCCAGGCGTTCTACCCATTGCTTAAGGCATGCTTTAGAATCGGAGGCATGAATTTGTTGATTCAATTAATGGATGACACGGTGAAAAAGCATCAGCTAAGTCTTGATAGATCTGTCTATGCTCTTTTAATTCATGGCCTTTGCAGAGCAAACAAATGCGAGTGGGCTTGCCCTCTGTTCTAGGAAATGATCGGTAAAAATAGAGTACCAGAATATCAAACATGTCATTTGCTTTTGGAGGAGGTCAAACTAAAGAATATGTATGATACTGCTGATAAAATTGAAGATTTCATGAAAAAATTATAAATGCATGGCACAAGCTTCCCTAATCCATGGTGAACATCTTCGAATCTTTTCTTCTTCATGAACTTATTTTTCTCCCATAGAATGTGGTATACTGATACATGGCATTTTAGCATGGTGGTGCTCTTTTTGGTCAATTTACGATGCCTTTACTGATAGCTTTTTTCTTTTCTTTTTGCTTCTTCGTTCATTAAAGAAAAAACTGGTGTTTGGTAGATTTAGTTCATGTTTTTGCACTTGAACTGTTAATCAAATCAAGGTTTGGATCACGATTGCAAAGGCATTTTCCTGATAATGAATCATATAAATCAATGAGTCACAGGATTTGTAGACAAATTCAAAAGGCTAAATTACCTTGATCGGGTCGAATTGAACCTAGCTCTTGACCTTTAATTTGTTTTATTTAAATACCTCCAACTATTCATTGACTATCTTCTTTCGAAAAACTATCAATAGGCCCTCCCATGGCTTCCATCCAAAATCATGTCGTGAATGTTTCGACACCCTTATCAGAGCATTATAGTTCAAATTTAGAAGGAATTTACTTCAAGTTTAATAAGTAATTGAGATAATTTGGGGCAACCCCTTGTGTGGGGGTTAATGCACAGCGACAATGGTGGGTGAAGAAAGTCAAAGGGGTTGTATTGTAAAGAATAAAGCAGTTAATTAGTTAACATTCGGTTAGAGGATGAAGCAGTTAATTAGTTAACATTCTGTTAGACAGTTAAAGCAGTTAGTATTGTTAGCTGTTAGCATACAGTTAGAAACAGTTGAAGAAGCTGTTACATGATGAGGGAAAGCCAAAGCTTTACGTCTGTAATATCTGCTATAAATACAGCAGCAATCATGTACTGTGATATTAAGAAAATACAGAGATTGAAATTCGTTTCTCTTCTCTTTCTGTTGTCTCTACATCCTTCACTTCTCTTCTCAAATTCTCTTATCAATTCTGTAATCTTCACATGGTATCAGAGCATCAAAGCTCCTAATCCTCTGCTTCCGCACATCTTACACTTACTTCATTTCTTCTCTTATATCATCAAAGAACAAATCTTTCTAAGCTGCTTCTTTGCTTCTACATTCCAAAAAAACAGGAAAAAAATGGTGACAACTTCTCAACTCCAAATCATCCAATCTCCTATAACCTCCTTACTTTCTACAGTTGCTACTGCTGTGACAATTAAGCTTGATGATACCAATTATCTCACATGGCACTTTCAGATGCAAATCCTTCTTGAAAGTCATGGTATTTTTTGTTTTGTTGATGGTTCAAAACAGTGTCCTAGCCGATTCAATGCAGACTCTGATCTTGAGGCAATTGAAACTGATGATTATCAAGTATGGAAAATGCATGATCGTGCATTAATGCAACTGCTCATAGCACTCTTTCTCTCTACTGCAATCTCTATGTCATTGGATGTGTTAGTGCTAGTGATATGTGGACTCAACTGAAGGATCGATTCTCTACAGTCACTAAAGCAAGAATTTTCCAGATGAAAAGTGAGCTTCAGAATATTAAGAAGGGATCAGAACCAATTTCTCACTATCTGCAGAAAATTAAAGATGCAGAGATCATCTTTCTGCAGCAGGAGTCTTCTTTGAGGATGATGACATTGTGATCCTAGCTCTCAATGGCCTACCTTCTGATTACAACACTTTAGATGCATGATCAGAGGCAGAGATAATACATTATCTCTCAGAGACTTTAGATCTCAGTTACTTGCTGAAGAAGCCACTCTTGATCACACACAGTCTGCATCTCCCTTTGTTTCTGCAATGTTGGCGCAAAATCAACATTTCAAGGCAAGGCTCTTGTTCTTAATGAGGGATCTTCTCCTTCTCATTCTCATTTTCAGGGAAACTCTTCAAACCTGAAAAACTTCCCCTCATCTCACCTATCTTCTGGTTTTAATAACCAGAATGGAAGCTTTCACAGTTCCACAGGTGGTGTCAACAGTCACTCTAACAATAGAGGCTCTTACTTTAAAGGACGTGGTCGAAGTCGTGGTCATTATCAATCAAATCCACGACCTCATCCAGTTCCTTCTTCTAATCTTGGTATTCTTGGTCCAGGCAGTGATCTTCCCATATGTCAAATTTGCAGCAAAAAGGGTCATGTAGCTGCAGATTGCTATCAACGACATAATCAGTCTCCTTCTTCTACCTCTCCAATCCAATGTCAGATTTGTTGGAAATTTGGTCATTCGGCTATCCAGTGCTATCACAGAGGCAACTTTTCTTATCAAGGCAGACCACCTTCCTCTAATCTCAGTGCAATGCATGCACATTTCCCCTATTCTGATTCCACTGAGCAGTTTTGGGTTGCTGATACTGGAGCAACTACTCATATGACTTCTGATTTATCTCACCTCAATCTAGCCACTCCTTTCACTGGCTCAGACACTGTTGCTACTGCAGATGGTACAGGTTTGAGTATTTCTAATGTTGGCTCTTCCATTTTGAATGTCCCACAGTGCTCCTTCAAATTATCACAAGTTCTGCATGTTCCTAAGCTATCACAGCATCTACTATCAGTTCATAGGCTATGTACAGACAACAATTGCCGTTTTATTTGTGATACCTTTGGTTTTTGCATTCAGGACAAGCTTACAGGACATATTCTTCTCAAGGGAATGTGTAGAGATGGTTTATATCCTATCCCTTTATCAGGTCCACCTTCTCAACTCTCACAGTCCTTCTCTTCTTCTAAACATCAGTCTTGCTATCTTGGTCGCAAAGTAAACACCAGTCTTTGGCATCAACGTCTTGGCCATCCCTCCAACAAAATAACTTCAGCCCTTTTACACCAGTCTAACATTCCTTTTACCTCAGACCATTCCCAATCTGTCTGCACTGCTTGCTTGGAAGGCAAATTTGCCAAACTTCCTTTCCCTTATCCAGCAATCAAATCTACAACACCTTTAGCAGTTATTCACAGTGATGTGTGGGGACCTTCCCCTACTGTTTCTATTGATGGATTTCGTTACTATGTTAGCTTCATAGATGAGTGTACTCGGTTCACATGGATTTTTCCAATGAAAAATAAAGGAGAAGTTTATTCCATCTTTGTTTCATTTCATGCTTTTTTGGTTACTCAATTCTCTGCTAATCTCCAAATTTTTCAAAGTGATGGTGGGGGTGAGTTCCTCAATCATTCCTTCAAAGCATATCTCCTTACTAAAGGCATTATTCATCACATTTCTTGTCCATACACGCCTGAACAGAATGGTCTTGTTGAAAGGAAGCATCGACATATTCTAGAAACAGCAATCACTCTATTACAGACTGCTCATCTTTCCTTCTCAGTTTTGGTTTCATGCCTGTGCTACATCCATTTACCTCATCAATCGGATGCCTTGTCCAATTCTTGAGCTAAAATCTCCTTATCTTTTA
The DNA here is from genome assembly GCA_964019445.1 of Populus tremula. Lineage (NCBI taxonomy): Eukaryota > Viridiplantae > Streptophyta > Magnoliopsida > Malpighiales > Salicaceae > Populus > Populus tremula. The sequence continues at coordinate 12,142,280 of CAXHTJ010000018.1, read as the reverse complement.
CTCTATGGTTCCCTACCTGTTCTTACTCATTTAAAGATTTTCGGCTGTGCATGCTTCCCTCTGCTAAAACCTTACAATACTCACAAACTTCAGCCAAAAACTTCCACCTGCCTTTTTCTGGGATATGCAGGTCAATACAAGGGTTATATATGTTTTTCTCTTCTTACTCATCGGTGTTTTGTAACTCGTCATGTCATCTTTGATGAATCTACATTCCCATACACCTCTCCTTCTTCCTCATCCTCTACTAAACTACAGCTACATGCCCCCCCTCTTATTTCCCCTTCTATCTCATTACACAATACTGTTTTGCCTGTGTGCTCTCCTTCTCCATCCCATGTAAGCACTCCTGCTAATTTGGGAAACTTATCTTCTTCATCATTGGATACTTCTACACAGTTCTCTGCCCCTACAGATCCTGATTTTCTTCAAGAGCAACTATCTGTTGTCTTGCCTCTATCTCCACAAAATCTTCATCCCATGACAACCAGGTCCAAGAATGGCATCTCCAAAAAGAAAGCTTATTCCACTACAGTTCAGTCTCCTGACATTTCTCTAGTTGAACCAAATTCCTTCAGGATTGCCTCTAAAATTTCTGCATGGCAGTCTGCTATGCAAGACGAAATTAATGCTCTTCATGCCCAAGGAACTTGGGATTTAGTTCCCCTGCCACATGCTAAAAATCTGGTAGGCTGCAAATGGGTTTATCGTATCAAGAAACATGCAGATGGATCTATTGCTCGGTATAAGGCACGTCTTGTTGCCAAAGGTTTCAATCAAGAAGAGGGCATTGATTATAATGAAACCTTTAGCCCAGTAGTAAAACCAACTACTGTCCGGTTAGTATTGGCCCTTGCAGCTCAGTTCCATTGGCCTTTAAGGCAGCTTGATGTTACAAATGCTTTTCTGCATGGCCTTCTTCAAGAGGAGGTGTATATGTCTCAGCCTCAAGGTTTTACAAGCAAGCTCTATCCTGACTTTGTTTGCAGACTTCGCAAATCCTTATATGGATTAAAACAGGCCCCTCGTGCTTGGAATGACAGGTTTACAAGTTTTCTGCCTAGCTTGGGTTTTCAGGCGTCTCTTGCTGATCCTTCTTTATTTGTCCAACATTCTTCCACTGGCACTGTGATCTTACTACTTTATGTAGACGATATTCTTCTCACAGGCAGTCATTCATCTCTCCTTACAACCGTTATTGATGCCTTAGCTCAGGAGTTTGATATGAAGGATTTAGGCCCGTTGACATATTTTTTGGGACTGCAGATCTCTTCTTCGTCATCAGGCCTGTTTATCTCACAGTCTAAGTATATCCAGGAATTGCTTGATCGGGTTGAATTACAGAACTCCAAATCCTGTGCCACTCCTTGTCTCCCCTATCATCATCTACTCAAGGATGATGGGAAGCCTTACTCTAATCCTCAACAGTATAGAAGCATTGTTGGCGCTCTGCAGTATCTAACATTCACACGTCCTGACATTGCCTTCTCTGTTAATCAGGCTTGTCAATTCATGCATCATCCCATGGAATCTCATGTTATTGCAGTTAAACGAATCCTAAGATATCTCAAGGGCACTATTGATTATGGCATTCACTTTCAGCCTGGCATCTTAAATTTACAAGCATACAGTGATGCTGATTGGGCAAGAGATCCCAATGATCGTCGTTCTGTGTTTGGCTATGTTGTTTACTTAGGATCCAGTCCTATTTCCTGGGCTTCCAAGAAGCAACACACTGTCTCACGTTCGTCTGCTGAGGCTGAATATAGAGCTCTTGCCATTGCTGCTGCTGAGCTTGCATGGCTTCGTCAACTTTTCTGTGATATGCATGTTCCATTGCTTATTCCTCCTTTAATTCACTGTGATAACATCTCTGCCATTTCTCTTGCTTCCAATCCAGTCTTTCATTCCAGGATGAAGCATCTTCAGATTGATTATCACTTTGTTAGAGAACGTGTTATCAAAGGAGACTTGCTTGTTCAACATGTTTCCTCTGCAGATCAGTTCGCAGACATCCTCACTAAGGGTCTTTCTTCTCCCTTATTTCGTCACCATTGCTCCAATCTTATGCTTGGTTCCACCATGCATACGATTGCGGGGGAATGTAAAGAATAAAGCAGTTAATTAGTTAACATTCGGTTAGAGGATGAAGCAGTTAATTAGTTAACATTCTGTTAGACATTCTGTTAGACATTCTGTTAGACAGTTAAAGCAGTTAGTATTGTTAGCTGTTAGCATACAGTTAGAAACAATTGAAGAAGCTGTTACATGATGATGGAAAGCCAAAGCTTTACGTCTGTAATATCTGCTATAAATACAGCAGCAATCATGTACTGTGATATTAAGAAAATACAGAGATTGAAATTTGTTTCTCTTCTCTTTCTGTTGTCTCTACATCCTTCACTTCTCTTCTCAAATTCTCTTATCAATTCTGTAATCTTCACATGTATTACTACCATTGATGGCGTGCTCGGTACATTAAGCTGCCTACTCGAGTTCTTAAGTTTGATATTCAACGCACCTCTGGTTTTAGTTATATAATGCCCATGGTTTATTCTTTCTAGTAACTTGTGATGGTTGGGTGATGAGAAGAGGACTTGTCAGCTATATTTTATATTCTGAATTCACCGATTCTTAGCACGATTTCGGTCTTTTTGGCCTCGTTGAGAATACCCTAACCAAAAATGTTTTGAAGGCAAGATTTCCCATAAACACGTAACATACTAATGACCACTGCTGATTTTTCCTGAAATAGTGGATCATATGGCAGTGGATTGAAGATAATAATTCAATTTCCCCTCTGCGTGATTTGAGTTGCTAGTTTTGGATTTGATACTGTGGTTTTACCCTTCGTTTTGGTTCTACTAAGAGAGGCTGGTCCACGACAACTCTCCGTTATGATCTTACAATCCAATTCCTGTTTTTAGTTTTAAGGTTAAACGTCAGTGGAGCTCATACACTTACTAAAGATCCCAGATGACATAGCTTGTCTCTTCTCTTTGAATCCATCGAGTTTCGAATGATTTGGTAGATTACTAACTTGAGATCTTTGCTGTTTTGTGCTTGCAATCTAGTACATGTCATTATCAGCTGGTTTGACTCTTTGGTGCCCATCGAAGATGCAGCGTCACATGATCTTGTCTGTGTGATCAGATAACTCTTAAATAATTGTAGGAAAACCATATCTCGTGATCCAATGTTGGTGACAGGTGACGAGAAGTAAAACAAAAACAAGAAGTGACTCGATGGGCCATGGAATTGCTTTCACGAGGATGTCCTCGGAGAACATGAAGCCAACCATGTGCATCATGGGCCAGTTTTCAAGTATTTTATCAGGGAAACCGGTAAATCTTTTCTTACTGTTCTTGAAAGCATCTTCCTCCCGTAGCAAAGCCGCCTCCTGTCTATACAACTCAAACTGATTGATGGAGAATTCATTTAAGTTGCTTTCATAGAAAAGAAGTCTTGACGTAGATGATGCTTTCTTCATGTATTTCAGAACGGAATTTACTCTTGATTGACCCATATAAATTGGTTCGAGAGTCCAACCATGAGAGGATATAGCTTAATTGATCAGACTTTAAGTTTGTTTCTTATAAATTATTAGTTTAAATCTCACAAATCCTAGAGTTACTAGAGACTTACATGGTAATTAATTTTAAGGACTGTGAGATTAGTCGAGATGCGTGCAAGTTAGTCTGGATATCCACGTTAATATAAAATAGAGATCACTAGTTAACCCCTACAAAAATTAACCTTGAGGGGTCTAGCTCAAATGGCCAGGTTCTGAGTTTGCTCATTATAGGTCATTAGTCTGAGTTTTACAAATTTCAAGACCACTAAAAGCTTATATGGTCATTAACTTTTAAATCTGTAGAATTAGTTGAGGTACGCGCAAATTAACCTAGAGATTTACTGGTTTAAGTTTCACAAACTTCAGGACTATTGGAGATTTATATGGTTATTAATTTTTAAATTTATAAAATTAATTGAGATATATACAAGTTACTTTATAAATTCACATAAAAAAAAAAAAAAAAAAAGAGAAGAGGAGGTTGATAAAACGCCACATAATAGGTTGAATGGCATGCACAATATTTACAGGCCTGGTTTAAATATTCGAGGGTCGGTTTGGTGAGTCGGCAGTGCTTCGAAGTGATCGAGGTCAGAAACAAGATTGGAGCAGATAGCAAGGGGATTATTGCAGCGAAATTTGGATTGGCTACTGTGTTTTTTTTTTTTTTTGTTCGAAGTAGAGAGGAGTGATTTCTGTGCAGTCCAATTTGTTGTTCTCTTTTTGGAATACTATTTGGAAACACGGTTGAGAAAGGTAGTTTTTTTTTTAAAAAAAAATTTTTTTTATATATTTTTATATTAATTTTGATGTATTAATGTTAAAAATAATTTTTAAAAATAAAAAATTATTATTTTAATATATATTTAATAAAATAAAAAATAAATTAAAAAAACTCATGAATGGAACTGCTGCTCTAATGGAAAATATCAGTCGGCATGTTACACCTACCACATGGTCGGTTCCAGCTCTTGCAATAAATTGACAGCCATTGGATCATTCCTTGAGCTATCCAATCAAAGGATATGATTTGCTTGTACTGCAAAATCAATCAAGGTTACAGATACATGCCAACTATTTTTTAAAAGTATTTTTAATTTAAAAATATATTAAATTAATTTTTTATTTTTTTAATATTATTATATTAAAATGATAAAAAATAAATATATTAATTTAATTTTTTTAAATGAAACATATTTTACACTTGGAAATAAAAGTTACTACATTCCTCCTATACACTCACTAAATATTTTTCTTTTTACTTATAAATATATTAAAATATTTTTTATATATACTTTTTTATTTTTTATTTAATATTTAAAAAATTATTAATTTAATTATTTTTAAAGAAAAAAATATTTTTTTAAAATAACAGAAGCAGAAATTGTTCTGCCACCCCACCTGATTGTGCTGCTCTTAAAAGCACTTTATTTTTAGACAACAGAATCAACAACCGACACTTTGCTGGGATCTACTTAAGCAGCTAAGTTTGTAGCTGGATCAACACTAAAATGCAAGGATCCAGCGAATGAAAGGAGAGAGCTTGCGACATAATCACGGGGGCAACTCCCAGTGCGAGAGGAAAAATTAATGAAACATCAATTTGATTGACTGATGGTTTGTAAGTAACTCGGTGGAGGTTTTTTATTAGATTAGCCTGAGAAACGCTCGGTTGCATTAACTGCAGAGTGAAGCCATTAATGAATGTCCTTTGTCTGTCACTGTTCTTAACCATAGTTAACAGACCGGATAATGAGTTGCGCATCCTTGCATGGCTTTCTTCGTCCACTGATCTTAAAATTAATAATGATATAAGCTTTTAATAGCTCTGAAAAAACTTAAACACATTATTATTGAAAAGCAAACTTAAAAACTGAGTGCTGGAACATATATTAGTTAAGGCCATGGATGCTTTGAGTGTATGATGCAAAATTATAATATTGAGGGGGAGGGTGTTAAATACCTTGAATAGCAGAGGATTTGATGCAAAAAGCCAAAGGTACGAATGCTATGTGAATTCGGAGAGAGTGGTGACCCATCCGTCCCTCGTTTCCTTGAAGGAAATGGAATAAAAGTTTCTTTTTCACGGGCCAAAAGGAATCTAAAGCTAGCTCCTTTTCTCCACCACGAGAAAGATAGAAATTTCCCAAAAGGCTAAAAATCAAGTGGTCATTTTCTTTATGTTTTATCTTCTGCAAACAGTTGAAAGGCTGGTATGGCTTGGCCTGTGTATCCTTTCTTCATTTCCTCTACTGTCACAAGATGCTCTTCTTCGTTCATTGCGTGTGTAGCCTCGTTTAAGAGACAGTTGCCCTCTTTGCCTACTGTTCCATCTATCATCTGGTTGGCTGTGGGTTTACTTTGATAGTTCTCTGTTTCTTCCTCTGTGCCTGGTTTAACTCCCACGAGCTGTGATCTAATTTTTATTCCTGAATTCCAATATTCCTTATCCTTGCAACTTTCCCAAAAACTTTCTCACATAAAAAGAATCAATTCCGCTTTGAAAGGTTGAGCTAGCAATCATTAATAGCTGATGGCCTTTCACTATTACCACTTTTGCTCTCGTTTTCACAACTTCCCGCTGGATTCTTGAATTCTCTGCATTTTCTTGATTAAAACATCTGCTGGGTACTTACTCAACTCTACTAATTATTACTGGTTTTTATCATCGAATATAGGCAACGATGCCACCTTCGCACTTTCCTCTTAGGTGGGAAAGCACTGGAGATCAGTGGTGGTATGCGACACCCATTGATTTTGCGGCTGCTAATGGCCACTATGACTTGGTGAGGGAACTTCTTTACCTTGACACGAATCTTCTAATCAAACTCACTTCCCTTCGTCGGATTCGTCGGCTAGAAACTGTTTGGGACGACGAGGAGCAGTTCAATGATGTTGCCAAATGTCGTTCTCATGTAGCCAGGCTGCTCCTGCTAGAATGCGAAACAAAAAGAGGTCACAACACTCTCATTAGAGCTGGATATGGTGGTTGGCTTTTGTACACTGCTGCCTCAGCTGGTGATGGGAGCTTTGTCAAGGAATTGTTGGAGAGAGACCCTCTTCTTGTTTTTGGAGAAGGAGAATATGGTGTTACTGACATATTTTATGCCGCGGCCAGGAGCAGGAACTCTGAGGTTTTCAGGCTCTTGCTTGATTTCTCTATTTCACCACGTTGTGGCCTTGGCTCTGGAGGAGAGTTGGTAGAGCAGCAGAGTGAGAGTCATTCGGAATTTAACAGGGAGATGATGAATAGAGCTGTCCATGCTGCGGCTAGAGGTGGGAATTTGGAGATCTTGAAGGAGCTTCTAGGAGATTGCTCTGATATTCTGGCTTATAGAGATGCTCAAGGGTCCACGGTCTTACATGCTGCCGCAGGGAGGGGGCAGGTCGAGGTAAGGCCTATTCTGTTTTGTGTTTTTTCAGTAACTCTAGATACTCGTTCTTGTACTTCTAGTTTCATGGTCAGAAGCTTTACTGATATCTTAGTTTGCTGGTGCATGGTTGTCATTCCTTTCCTCTTTTCTGAGTACATGTTCCAAGTGCATTAAGTTATTATGATGTAGAAAAGGCAGTCATCTAATATTAAATGACTGGTAGAGAAAGATTGATTTCCCCCATTTGAGGAAAGGACCTGTTTGTGATGCTTTTGATTAGACTCCTTGATTGCTCCTGGTTTAATTCCCTCCCTTGTTTCAACAGTTCACATCTTTCATTGGTTTTAAGTGAATTTCTCCACCTATGATTTTAGAATATGTTAAGACACAGGTTTGCTTATGCATATGAGTTGGAGTAGGGAGGATTTCATAGGTTGATATTTATGACTTGCAAATCCTGAAACTGCTAGTAGCATGGTCAGTAAAGCATGAAGTTAGAATTAAGCTCTGCTTATGGGTGATACCATTTTTTTACTCATGAGTATTTCATATACTGATTGTTAAATTTTATCTGACTTTTCTCTAATAGTACTTAAGACCAAGGATTCAATAAGTTCCTCAAAAAAGAAACAAAGCCGCGCAATAGTGCAGTTACATGATGCCATTTCCATCCAAATTTCCATTTCTGAGACCTGCCATCCTTGAAAAACATGTCTGTCGGTGTACCATTTGGATTTTTGTTGTTCAGGTGCCATTTTTATCATTAGTTCATATTTTATGAGCCTTATTCAAATCAAGAACCTTGACTTATCAAATAGGTATTAAGCCTTTTCTGAGAGACTCCCATATTGCTGTTAGCCGCAACACATACATTGGCAAACGCCCCATATTGCTGGTTCATACAGTAAGAGTCCACTCTTTTTACTTCTTGAAAGAAATGGCCAACAGATTATAGGAGTTTTCTTTTCTTTTTTACTTCTGTTTGATGGACTGGCTATCAGATGTCAGGAACGCTCCTATCTACTCATGTGGAATCTCATGATTGGAAATATTTTATATCTAGAGCCCATCTGCTGGCATGTAATTGCATGCTTATCGCGAGTCCATTTCTGTTACTATTGCGCCTTCATTTTTTATTTTGTGCTCATGCAGGGACGAATCCACTTTGTTCTTGATGGTGATATCCCTATCCTTAGGACCTAAGAAAAATAAAACTTACAGAATAATCTATCCTGTTCGTGCAGGTGGTTAAGGATCTTATTACATCCTTTGATATCATTGCCTCCAAAGATTATCAAGGGAACACAGCACTGCATGTGGCTGCTTACAGGGGCTACTTAACTGTGGCAGAGGTTCTGATACTTGCATCTCCCTCACTCGCAACCTTTACAAACAACTATGGAGATACTTTTCTCCATATGGCAGTGTCAGGTTTTCGAACCTCTGGTTTTCGAAGAGTGGATTGGCAGATTGAGCTCATCAAGCAGTTAGCGAGTGGTAAAATTGTGAATATCGAAGATGTCATCAATGTCAAGAACAATGATGGAAGAACAGTTCTTCATTTGGCTGTAAATGAGAATATTCAGTCTGATCTGGTGGAACTTCTCATGACTGTACCATCGATCAACTTCAATATCCGTGATGCGGATGCCATGACTCCACTAGATCTCCTCAAGCAACGACCGAGATCAGCATCTTCTCAAATCTTAATAAAGCAGCTGATTTCAGCCGGAGGGATCTCTAATTGTCAGGATAACATAGCTAGAAGTGCTATGGTTTCCCATCTGAAAGGGCATGGTATAGGAATGAGTCCTGGCACTTCTTTTAGAATTCCAGATGCAGAGATATTCTTGTACACTGGTATCGAGAACGCATTTGATGCCAGTTGTGATGACACAAGTGTTGGTGACAAATCATGCTTTAGCGATCCAAGTGATATTGACATGGGTAACTCACTGGACAACAAAAAATCAGGTTCTGTAAATAATACTGCAAGGCGTCTCAGGTCTCTCCTTCAGTTGCCCAGGAGGAAAGAGAAAAAAGCTGCTTTTATTGAATTAGAAGATGACGACCCTTTGAACTCATTTAATTTATGCCAAACCTTGGAAGACCGTCCAATTCCTCTCCGGCAGAGATACTCAAAACTGTTTTCCTTCTCAACCAACAGAAGGACATTTTCTGGAAGGAGCAGTCTTCCAAGTCCATTAACTAGAAAGAAATTTACCATCGGGCTAATGCATGGTGTTATTCAGGCAAAACAACATTTAGCCTTTTCACCTTCAAGTCCCTTTCCAAGGTCATCCCTGTCTTCGCCCATTTCATTGGATAAAGAAAAGGACATCGATATTGCAGGAACCTCATACTCAAATCAGCCATTAAGACATAAGCAAGCATCCTTCAACAAGAAGTTGATGAACCAGTACTTTTGTTTTGGTGCACAAGGCCTAACAGTGGAAGATTCAGGGACAAATCAGAGCTACAAGCATGCCACTCCATTAGTAGCCTGAATTGATTGTAAAAAGACTTGGGAGTTTTTGCAGGATCCTCAGAGAGTAGAATTTTTGTTTAGGAATCCAAAGTGTTATTTCCACATTTTAGTTTTGTTGTGTGTGTGTTGTATACTGATTGTCTTAGCGTGAATAATGTTTAAAGGAGTTTTATTAATAAATATCGAAACTCTGCTATTAAATTTCTTAATTCACGGTTGAACTTTTTTCAGTATTAACTGTTTGATTCTAACAAAACTGACTATGGAATCGAACTCATATATTCAGAAACGATTTACCATAATGTTGAGTGGTGAGCTTGCAAAACAGTACTATGTCATATGCTTTAATGTCCTTGCAGATATATAAAGCTGATGTTGAAGTTGATTGAAACACTTGATTCAGCGACAAGTTAAGAAACAAGACAACAACATGGCAATGACATCTAATTATAGCTGACTCCCTGCGCACTGCTTAAGACATCAGTCTCCCCCATATACGCATCTTTCTAGCTTATTGATCTAATTATATCCAGCGAGGAATTTTCGATCAACTAGTGGCTAATATATATATCAGTATCAAATTAAAGATTGAACATGCCATTTTCAAACATGCACGAATTTCCTAACGAAACCCCTCCTGTGGATATAGATACCACACAGGATAAGGGTATGTTGGTACTTTTAACGGTGGTGTCTCATGTCCCTCCACGAATGGCCTAGTTAGATTCAAAATCCGGTTATGAAGCGAAATAGCATCCCGAGCCACCAACTGTCACGAATTTGCCATCTTTGTTCTAAGGATCATCTGATAATTACAGCATCCTCCACACTATCATCTCAAATACAATTGCGTTTCTTTGTACTGATTTCATTAGAGCTTCCTGTATATACAGCTCGAGGAGAATTAAAGGATCCACGAGGCCCTAAGATTGCTTGGATCAGCCAACTGTTCTGCGACTTTGTTTTGTTAAGTTAACTCGCAAGCTTGATTCTAATTATGGCTTACAACGAGTCACGGAATGATGCAGCAGCAAAAGAGAAGGCCATAGCTGATTGGCTTCCAATCACTTCCTCTAGGAAAGCCAAATGGTGGTACTCAACCTTCCACAATGTTACTGCCATGGTCGGTGCTGGTGTCCTTAGCCTCCCCTATGCCATGGCTCAGCTTGGATGGTATATATGCTTGATTTTCTATCATGATCGGACCATTTTTAAAGATGATATTGAGTTAACTTGGCTGCTAATTAATCGGTATATATACGTAGATCAATATATGTGTGTGTGTAGGAGCTAATTGTCTACTTCCTTGTTCTGCATTAATGAAACTACAGGGGACCAGGAATCGCCATACTTGTCTTGTCATGGGTGATCACGTTGTACACTCTGTGGCAAATGGTCGAAATGCATGAGATGGTGCCTGGCAAGCGATTCGACAGGTACCATGAGCTAGGGCAACATGTGTTTGGAGACAAGCTGGGTCTCTGGATTGTTGTACAGCAACTAATTGTACAAGTTGGAGTAAATATTGTCTACATGGTTACCGGAGGAAAATCATTGAAGAAGTTCCATGATGTGGTTTGCCCCAACTGCAAAGACATCAGGCTAACATACTTCATCATGATTTTCGCCTCAGTTCAGATGGTACTGTCTCATCTTCCCAATCTCAACTCCATTAGTGTTATCTCGCTGGCTGCAGCAGTCATGTCCTTAAGGTACGTACACCTGTGGCCAGCCATCAAATACAAATGGCTGTTGTAACTAATATCTTTCTAACAATGTTACAATTCCCATGGAAGCATAATTACTTAAATTACCATCCGTTTAAGATCCATATGCATAATCCAATCAGACCCTTCTTAATTTGGATATCATGATGATTGCTTGCAGTTACTCTACAATTGCTTGGGCTTCCACGCTCAACAAGGGGGTTCAACCTGATGTCGACTACAGCTACAAAGCAAGAACTAGAACAGGAGCTTTCTTTGACTTCATCACTGCCCTGGGTGATGTAGCCTTTGCATATGCTGGTCACAATGTGGTCTTGGAGATTCAAGCAACAATCCCTTCTTCTCCAGAGAAACCTTCCAAGAAACCCATGTGGAGAGGAGCTTTCCTTGCATATCTCGTCGTCGCCTTCTGCTACTTCCCAGTTGCCTTGATTGGATACTGGTGTTATGGCAACAGCGTGGACGACAACATTCTAATCTCACTGCAGAAACCATCTTGGCTTATTGCAGCTGCTAACATGTTTGTTGTCATTCATGTTATTGGAAGCTACCAGGTGCTCTTTCTTTTTAATATTATTAGTAATCATCAGTTCTTTTTAATATATATATTCGTCTCGATGCTCCAATCTGCAGATATATGCAATTGCAGTGTTCGACTTGCTGGAAACTGCATTGGTGAAGAAACTCCACTTTTCTCCGTCTTTCATGCTTCGCTTTGTTACTCGCACGGTATATGTTGGTAAGTGCAGCAGCTTCCAGGCTTTTTCTATCAGCAAGCAAGCTACCTGTTCTGAAAACCTCTGTAAGTCTGTATCTGCAACTTTGGGTGCTAACTCTTTTCTTCGACCTGGTTGCTTCAGGGCTCACAATGTTTGTTGGTATATGTATTCCATTCTTCAATGGCCTGCTTTCTTTCTTCGGAGGATTTGCTTTTGCCCCAACAACATACTTTGTAAGCTCTCAACCCTACTGCATATTTATGTTATAATTACTTGAAAAACTCTACTGTTTGCAGCTCCCCTGCGTCATGTGGCTTTCCATCTACAAACCGAAGAGGTTCAGCTTCTCTTGGACAGCAAATTGGGTATGTAATCTTTAACCACCTGCACTGCATGCTTCACGCACAAGTAATCAATATTACCTTGAGGATTGAGCTGATTAATTTGATTTTAATTCGAAAATATTTTCCAGGTCTGCGTTATACTTGGCGTTCTCTTGATGATACTGTCACCCATTGGTGCCCTAAGGCATATCATCCTTACAGCCAAGGACTACGAATTCTTCTCATGAACATCTTACCAAAAGCGATACAGGGCAGGGCAAATTCGGAGAGAGGGTATCAACAATTATTTTGCTGGTTGTGCCCTTGGCAGGAAACTCGAATTTAACAATTCTGGAATTTATGTTAGGGTTTCTCTTCATAACCATCAATATGATATGCAAATCCATCATTGCCTAGGTCTAGTAGAAGTGATTTTCTGTTATGCTAAGCAACATGTTGTGCTTAATTTTATGGACAAAATCAAAAAAAGTTGTACATAAAGCATCAAAATAGATTTTGATATGAGATTTGCAGCTAGCCATGTGTTGATCTTTCAAGATTAGCTGGTTCAAAGTTCAAGGTGTAGCTCGATCTTCTTTCTTAAAGTTTCAAGGTTGTTTGTCCATTGCTTGTATGGCTCATATACCATGCACAAAAAAGGGAAAGAACAACACAAACTTGGAGTTCTTGTGTTTCTATAAATCTATGATAAAAGCACAACAGTAGGTGAAAATTGTTTCGAAGTAAACTTTCTCATCTGATCCTAAAGAACCTCAGATGTTTTTAAATGATGTTTTTAAAAAATATATAAAAATATCAATTTAATATTTTTTAATTAAAAAATATGTTTAACATACAAAGGTAAATACGCAGAATTTAAAAGCATATGAAGGCAATAACCGTCAACTTGTCGTCTTTCTTTCTGTAAAAGTTACAATCTGAAGCCATCATCCATCGTCTCAAGCTGGGAGATTAACTATCTCAATAGGTGATTTTTTGTTCCCCCTCTATGTTTTTTTTCTTTATTATTTTTCATGATTATTTATTTATATTTTTAATTTTCACATAAGTAAAAACAAATAAAATTTCTTTCAATCTTAGCCGTGTGAGCGGAATGTGAATACGTCGCAGGCAACTCTATGAATCGACAGATCAAAATGGTGAAATGGATGGGTTTTTGTTGCGCTTGCAAAATGAACTGAAAGAAGACGTTGTTAAAGAGGAACCCAATCTGCATATCTATCCAAGCAAAGATGTGGACATGTGAGTGGTTTATTTGATTGCTGTTTCTTTGTTTTGCTATTAATTTGTTTCGACGTGGACTGAAAATGTCTAGGATCTTGAATTATGATGAAGAAGACTTGAAAGAAGAAATCCCCAGCACTCCAACAGACAAATCTCTAAAACTCTACTTGGAGCCATCTGAATTCAACCTCCAAATTGTGTGTAAATGGCTATTCTTTTGGGAAACCATCAGAACATGTGACACCTTTGTACGATGTACTGATAAGTTTGTGGTCAAATTCAACATTGATAACCTTTCAGATGTGGAAATCAATGATGATGAGCATGGCCATGGGAAACTTGAGGATGAAATTATTAAGAGGGCTTAACCCTTGCAAGAGGTGTTCTTGATAGTCCATGGATTGGGACCACATCCTGGTTGAAGGTTCATGTATGAGAGGATTGAAGATAGGGTATATGATACTTCTTACTGCATAAACTATAAAGTGGTTCTTCTTACCTCCACTTTTCCTGTATTGCACTAACATAATTTCCTCATTGTTTAGTTTAATGCACTTGAAAATGGGATTAGAAAGTACGCAACTGCACTTTTCACTTCTGGGCTGATGAGGAACCGAAGGACCCCGCAGTTGAGGTGACTTGGCTGCTGTTTGCTTTAATGATATTTATGTATTTATTCGCATTCAGATGAGTACAATCATTTCAGCATTTAATACCATGGTTTGCTTATCTTTGATGGATATAAATAACTGTATAGGGACCCTGACATATCAATTATGTTATTATTTCTTGTATCCGGGGGACCCTGACATATCAATTATGTTAGTATTTCTTGTATCCAGGTTTCTTCCTACACCCTCTTCTTTTATTGGCCTTCTTCCTTTATGCTATTCATTTGCATCAATCAACTTGGAAGGGACATGTATATTAGGAATTTCATGATCAAGTACATTTACTTGCTGGTATCTTTAAGCAATACTGCAACGATGCCAATTGATGGTCTGAAATATGGTCTCTTCGGGAGAAATCTGTGTGTCAGGCAATGTGATAAAATAACTGTATTGGCCTCTCCAAAGTCCCTGCTTGGCCAAGTTTGCCCCTGAAGGGGTTATGTCCAGGATAAAGCAGGACCAAGTTTTCCCAATCCCTTGATTTGTAGACAAAAGATCTGACAGACGAGGTGTTCTTGGATATTTTTGTCATACGAAAGATGGTCACAGGGAAGAGACGACTGTTACATGCTAATCCTGATTATGTGTGCCATATATCTTTGCAATATTAATATCAGCTGTATGTAGCTTTGTCTTCTGCATTACACGGGGATACAAGAATAACACTGTTTCTTGTGTTTGATCATACGCCACACATACCATGTTTCATAGCTGTTGCTGGCGTGGATGGTATAGATGATTCACTTATATGGGATTAAAATTGTAGAGCATTTGACAGAAAACATGGAATTAAAATAACTGCTTTAGACAATAATTCACTTATCTATCAAAGTAACTGACTGAGCTGCAAGCATACGCAGGCAGAAAGTTACCTTAATTACTTGTACTAGTGTGATTTTTCTATTCTTGAATCTAATATCATGCTTGGGTTCCTTGCTGTCTCTGGAAATATCACGCCAGACTTATTGGCGCTGTTCTTAGATGGGGCTATTACTTGATTCTGAAAATTCAGAGATTAAGAAGGGGACTTTAGGCAGTAGCTTTGTTGAGTTGTTTTGTCTGGAAATAATGAGAAGGTAACTAGTCAAAAAGTGGCGAATTGTCTCCAGAAGCTCTTCACATCACCTCAATTCCAGATTTTCTTGTCCTGCCTTGAGACATGAAGTACTTCATAAAGGTAAACATAATGCCAAATACCTAATTCCTTACGGTTCTAGTCTCAATTTCAAGAAAATAAAACGCAAAATAGTTTCCAAAATGTAACTGACTGGTGGATGATGGATTCATCTTCTTCAAACCCTTTAACCGTGTGCTCTCTGGCGCAGGTGATTTTCCTGGTTGAAGGGGAAGAGCAAAGGAAGTCCGTTTGCATAAACCCAGGAACACAGGCAAAGGGACAAGGAGCTGAGCTCAAGTACCATGGGAGTCCTGACAAGATGAATGCTTCAATTACTATAGGCATACAAATACTGGACCTAAACTCAGTGAGGGATGTCCCAAACTCGAAATGGCACAAAGCTGGAGCACAAGATCAGAATTAAAGATCCAACACACCGAATGTTCAATTAATTGGAACAACAGTGGATTCTGGAAACTCGTTTTGATAGAAGATTTCCGCATGTTAGTAAATTAATTGCATGGGTTGAGTGATTCATGACCACCGGGATCAATCTTGTTCTTTTCTAACAATCAAACTCAGCATATTTGGTATAAATACATACTGTATTATATTCATTCACTTCACCTCTCAATGTTCCATGCAGTTATCTTAAGTTTAAAGTATAATTTTGCCAAGCATCTCAACCACTTTCGTCCCTGCAATAGATCATCAAGGTAATCACGCAAACACAGATCCTAGTAATCACTTGATGTCTGCTAAACAATTTCATTGATTAGATAAATGTTCTATCTTCTCCTAGCCCACCTATCAGTATAATTACAAACCCCCAAATTACAGGGCAGGGCATCATGACACATGATAAACCCACAATTGCGAAAGCCAATTCAGACAATACAGCAACCCCCCGAGAGAATCCCCGAAGAACTCTACCCAACTTTCTTCTGTGCTCGATGGCTTCTCTCTCTAATCCATTCTGCCCAGAGATTCGAAACCCACAATATGCTAACCAATATTGCACTTCCAATCACAACCATCCAAGAAATCCAAGCCCATGCAGGAATCAAACCGTGAGCTCCTCCATTCAGATAAAACACCCCCATCTTAAACAAACAGACAGGACCGAGAATACCTCTAACGACAGAGTAGAGGGCATAGAACGGAGCCGCCAAAAATTCGTGCAATCTTGCAGCGGCAGGAACATCAGCTTTCCGGCTACCGGCAATGCTCCAGACATTCTGGCAAGCACTTGTAACCTCGGCAAGTATGAGTAGCAGAAGAAGTCCGTGTGCTCCATAATGGATCATATAACGACAAGTGACAAACACATATAACGTTGCTAAATGGTGAAGTATGAAGAGAGTTTCATCAGGGAAGAATACCATGTAGTGAAGAAGGTCTGCCAAGAAGTAAGCCATACTGAATTCAAGGACTGTGTTTTCTAAAGCAGAGTTGGGATCACTAAAGGCACCTAAGGTCTGGCTGTGTAGTAGTGCACGGACAGCCATAATAACCGCAGGACTGCCATGAGCTAGGGACATGAGGCAGCTTGAAGCTTCCTTTCGATGTTTCAGTTCCCAGTTTCGAAAAAACACAGAATAACCTAAAAAATACATGGCGATGAACCCAGCAAAGAATCTGAGTAGGGTTGGACACACGAGAACTAGAGCATCCATATCACCCGGTTGCAGGTAATTAACACAGGATCGATGCTTTTTGAGACTTCTGAAATCACCAAAGAATCCCTGCTGACAAAAGAAAAAAAAGAGCTGGGAATTATTTGAAGAAGGAGGGCTTCGAGGGAAGGAAACGAGGGAGGTGTGAGTCTCTTTAAGGGTGAATAATATCTTAGAAAAATATCGTAGCGTGTATTCCCTGAATTCAATTCTGTCACTGTCAGTTTTCTACCATTCCATAAATACAAAGCAACAATCAAGGTTGGGTGATGCCAAGATTTTTACCAGGGCAAGCACAGGGGTCATGAATTTGACATGGAAAAGGAAAGGCGATAAGAAGAATAAAGTTAGTGTTCCACAAGGAAAAGTAAAGTAAGGTCGGTGCCTGGCTTAGGGTGTAATGAGCCCTACCTTACCTTCTTTATTCTCTCGAGCATATTCGGATATTTTCCACGTAGGAATTGCACCTCTTAGAATTTAGGCATAGCATGATGATCAATCGGAAATTAAGTAAATTGAAACTCTTATTGAACCCTGATGCCTTCCTCAACAGCGAGACAAGACAGAAGGAGATTTTCCAAAATCCAAATTCTCATGGGCTAAATTCCACCCCATTCAATCCGAGATATTCACTCCCATTACTGTTTAAATATCAAGATATAATTATAAATTATTTCGGCATCATTAAAATAATTTAAAAATATTAATTTGAAATAAAAAAATTAAATAAAAATTAATTTCTTTTAAAATATTTTTATTTTAAAACACAAAATCAAACAAGAGTTCTGAAATAGCCAATAAAAAACGAATCATGTTCACTGGTTTATCTTTTAACATACGCTGATAAACACCATATTTTGTACTAATACCAAAGCAATTACACTTCCATGTGCCAGCCAATGCCTAGGAAAACTGATACATGTTCTCTAATTTTCCGTTTCATGGTTGATTCTATCAAAATTTGTCGGGAGTGCTCATTTATTACACCGTTATATTATGCCACAAACTGTCTTGCCCAAGCTAATCATCCCTAACTTGAATCGCGGTTCCAAAACCACCTGTATGAACTTCAAAGTGCAGAGATTTCACGGTTTTGCCAGACATGGCATGTCACTTACATCACCATTCCTCCATCGATAGTCAACACCTGCAAGACAGTAATATCTAAGTAAGCGACCATGGAAATGGAACAGGGGCAGGATGACCTTCCCTCGGCTAAGCCTTGCCATGGATGCCGAAGGCAGGGTGAGGCGAGCCATGCCGGAGCTCTTATGAACACTTGGTTTTAGCCAATGGAACGTTACAGTCAGTTCTTGGCCATGGCATGGCATGGCAAGTGCTTAGACAAAGCAAGTTAAGAGCCCCGATAATAATTTAGAAAAGCAAGTTAAAACTTACAAAACAAGGGAAAACAAACAGAAAAGATTCAAAACCTGTCCAGTGATGTAACTGGAAGCGGGGTTAAGAGCCAGGAATTCCACTAGTCCTGCAACCTCTTCTGGTTGGCCATATCGTCCTGAAAACATGGCAATTATTATGAGTCTCATCCAAGCAAAATTCTATGAGATGTTCATGAAATTTTTTTCAGCTAATTAAGGTTCAAATTGTTGAATCGGAGATTAAACTAATATTGACTCGTCATTCAATTGAAGTATAGAGCTGGATAAATATTCACATGTACTACTAGAAACAAACATTGATTTGATGAACTCTGTAAGATAGCCATATTAGCTCATTGCCAAAAGCAAAAATAATGAGGGCTTTCATATGGGTTTCACACAAATGCTTCTCAAACGCTTTGAAAATCCCGCGCCTTGAATAATTTGCAGCAGAAACTTAAAAGGCCAACATCGATATGAAACTTGATAAAAAGTTACACACTAGGAAAAATATATTCTCACCCAAGGGTATTGTTTCCAAGATTTTCTTTTCAATGTCATCTCCAAGCTTGGAAGTCATATCAGATGCAATGAATCCTGGGGCAACAGCATTTACCTGGAAAATCATCTTAATTAGACCTGGTTTTCATGCAAAAACCTGGAAAGTGCAGAACTTTAACAAAAAGAAAAAACTCCTGAAAACTCACATTAATATTTCTGCTTGCATATTCCTTTGCAACAGTCTTTGTCAGGCCAATAACACCTGCCTTTGCAGCACTATAGTTGGCTTGCCCAACATTGCCAACCAAACCAACAACTGATGCTATGTTAATAATCCTTCCCTGCAAAATTAAAAAATTTTACTTGCCAGAACTTGTATAATGTTCTCATTCTGTTTATCATTTAATTTCTGGGAATTATTATATATGAGGTATTAGCTACGAAGGAGCTGAATTAGTTGATAGTATCCTTAAACTTGGAGAAGTCAGTGCACGCATACACCCATTGGAAACACTTATGGTGGCAAGTCTTAAAGTTATTTTTAACTTAAGAGACATAACTACATGCTCTCGGTACAACTTTCATTATCAAGAAATGAAATTCCGGTCTATGATAGCTTCTCAACACCAATCTGATGCTGTTGAAGCAGAATTATTAATAAGAGAAGTGCATGATGAATGAAAGAAAATTAAACTTGCAGGGAAAAAAGGCTCAATACTGTAACAAATTGGGCATTTAAGGGCACAAACATGTCACCGGACAAAATTAGCAAAGGGCAATGTAGACCAAATAACTTGAAGATGGGAATATGAGCTTACCTTTCTCTTTTTCATCATAATTTTGGCTGCCGCCTGCAAAGAGCACACAATGTCAGCATGATTAAGATAATCGAAAGCATAAGATAAATCAAACTAGTTGGATCTTAATGCACACACCTGCGTGCAGAGGAATACACCGGTGAGATTCAGATCAATAACCTCCTGCCACTGAGATTTCTTCATTCTCATCAACAATGTATCCCGTGTAATTCCTGAAATAGAGGTGTGTGGCATTATGAGGACTGAAAATGAAAACAGAAAGCAATAAGGAAAGATAGAATTATTATTAACCTGCATTATTTATCAGTATATCAACAGTTCCCCATGCATCAACAGCCTACAAATGTGACAAATCATTAGCATCACTATAAATAATATTCATGATTAAATTCAATAAACAGAAGGTAACATTTGCTCACAGTTTTCATCATTGATTCCACATCAGCCTCTTTTGAGACATCACCCCCAAAAGTGAGGGCCTGGCCACCATAAGCCTCGATCTACAAAATTAGCAAATAAACTCAGTGGTCATTTCAATCATGCAATATGAATTAGTAACAACTCCATTTCCGGCAAACAGAAGGGACAACTGCACATACAGGAAGTGAACTGAAATCTACAGGTGTGATAAAAAAAATGAACAAACTTGGTGAAGTTGTTAAACTAAACATCACCATCTCAAACAATTTCATCTCAAAAAAGTAAATCATATTATATTTTTAGTAATTATTTACTTCCATTTCAAAAAGGTCATGGAGCATAGGCCATACAACAAAAGGGTAGACATTTGGCACGGCAACAAAAGAAAGAAAGCAATGGATTCATTATTCGCCAGCCACATCTGGTTACAAAGGAGCTAATTCACATTTTGAGCTCTTTAAAGTATGTCAGTTTAACACTTAGTGGAAAAGAGTTGATTGGCAGCAAAAACAGGATTAATTTTCGTATGGCCAGAAATCATCAGAGGTCAGCTAACGCTTAAAAAAAAAAAAAAAAAACACCATCAAGACCTTGAACCATGAGACACTAAATGCAAAACTGAACAACGCCTTGGTATTAAAATTTCAAAAATCAGAGAGATAACATTTATGTTGTCGAATACATATCAATAAAATCACATCAATAAATACAAGTTTTCAAGAAGTTTTCCTAAGATAACCTTAAACTCCTAAGTTTTATAGCAAGTATCAGTCACCTACCTCTTTGGAAACTTCCTCCGCTTCCTTTGATGACCTAGCATAATTTACCAAGACCTGCAATATCAGACAAACAAGATATATCTGTAATTCACCATTTTCCAAGATACAATAAAGTTAGACAGAGGAATTTTTTACTAACCTTGCAACCTGCTTTTCCCAGAGACAAAGCAATTGCTTTGCCAATACCTCTAGAGGCTCCAGTCACTACCACTACTGGCGATTCCACCTTCTGCGTCGCCTCCGCGCTCGCTGTTTCAACAGTCGCGACCTGAGCTCTTACACCTGCCACGCATTACAATCAATCAATTACCATTCAATAAATAACAGCAACACTCCTGTCTCCCTAATTTTGAAAGTAAAATAGATACCAGAAGAAGAGAGTGAGCTCCTCGATCCAGACTGGAGAGAAATGCTACGCCCGAGTCCACGGGAAACAGGAGCCAGGGGCCGAAAGTGAGCAATTCTGGTATCAGCGGAGGTGCCGAGATGAGCGGCTGATTTGAAGGAGACGACATTGGATCCGGCAAGGGAAGCAGCAGCAGCCATGAGAGGCCCAAGGTGTCTCCTTAGAACAGAAGAAGAGGAATTGGAAGGGTAGAAGACAGCCAGGGAAAAAAACGATTTGCTTGGCTTTTTATAGAGAAATGTGATCGTTTGTTTTGTAGCTGAGGGCTTGCCCTTGCCTTGCTTTGTTAGCTCCGGAGACTGTTATTAGAGTGGCGATACACTCGAAGCTAGTTGATCTGTGATTGACTTTTGCTGCTGGTCCCTCCCTAGATTAATTGGGTATGGTTTTTTTCATTATTTACCAGGAAGCCAATGAGAGAGCATGTTTCAATTGCCATGGACGACGAGACAAGATGAAGCTGGCAGTGGCTTGCGATGGCAAACGAGTAAATTAGGTACCTCAGGAGCCCTTTTTTTTACAATTAATCGACGGCAAATTCGGTTGATCCGCGGAAACTAATTCCCACCCACTTTTCCTTGGTGCGATCGACACGAGGTGAGTTTTTTAGTTTATAAATTAGTCCTTATGGTTTATGGAGATAGATTATTTAGTCCATTTATTGTAAGAAATCTTTAAATTTTTGTTAGCCAATTTAGGTAAGCATTTCCAGATCGGTCTGGTTTTGAACCAAAATAAACAGCCAAACTGAATTTTTTTTTAAATTTTTGAACGGAATTGAAAACCGGTTCAAACCGATTAATTTCGGTTCGGTTCGGTTCGGTTTTGGTTTGGTTTGGTTTTTTTCCCTTCCAAACTGATTCAAATTGAAATTATTCCAACTTGTTTACAGTTCCAAAAAAATCCCTACGTCAAAGAAGGCAACTAAAAATCTTTCTTGTTTAGACATTTTGATGCTCTATGCCCCAACCGCCCACAATTAAAACAAGAGCCTCTAAATCCAAAACTTATGTTATGCACAATAAAGAGAAGATGTCATGTTTGCGGGCTGAAACTTGTATGAACAAATATGTCTAAATCCTTAACGACGCAAGCCAATAAAAAATAAGAAACATAACAGGAAAAAACTCCACCACTTGGCACTTACCACATCATATATGCACCCTATAAAGCCTATAACTTTAGGTTTATATAAAGTAAAGGGAAGGGAGAAAAATCAAAGCAAAGCAAAGAGTAAAAGGAGAAAAATCAAAGCAGAGAGTAAGGGGAGAGATATGCAGAGAAGTGACAAGGGGTGTCTGATGGTTGAATGTTATTTTATGATTAGAAAACATTATATTTATACTTGTTTTTTTTTTTAAGTGCTAGCTGATTGAGCTAGTTTGATTCGGTTTAATCGATTTCAGATTTTAAAAACCGAACCGAACTTGATTTTTATGGTTTTTTAATTGGTTAATTCGGGATTATTTTTTTTGTTATTTTTCTTTCGATTTTCTCGTTTATCGATTTTTTACTCACCTCTTAGCCAATAGTTATCCATGCAACAAAGAGTAGTTCGGGTACTGGTGTTAAAACTGACGGATCTTTTATCCATTTAACGGTCAATGAATTATTAAATAATTTTTCGTTATAGAAGAGCTAATTAATTTGTTTGATAAACTGAAGGGACTAATTTATAATTAACCCTTTTCCCCTCCATTTTCTGTTGACTTTTAAAAGGAACAGATGCACCCATGAACTTCACGGTATGGGCCACGCTTGGCACGACACGTCATATTGGGCTATGATCTTACGGTGCACGGGTTGGCCTTTCTATACAGGCCCATGGGATGCTTTGATAAACTAGATAGATTAGATAATTCGTTTCCGAAAACTATAGAAATTAATTTATAGTTAACTATTTATGATTTATTTAATTAATATCACGGCATTATTTCTCACGGAGCAGTTATTACTTATTACTGGCCTCGCTTGTATACAAAAGGTGGAAAAAACACAAGTGTCAAAAAGTTAAGACGGCGGACCGCCTTTTGGGGGCAGTGGGTATCAATTACCAATGTAAGGTCTTCGACCTTTATAGCTTTCTTAGTTATTTGCTTTTTAGCAAATTAACTCTTTATGATTTATTTAATTAATATCATGGCATTACTTCTCACGGAGCAGTTATTACTCATTACTGACCTCTCTTGTATATAAAAAGGTGAAAAATAAAAAACCTTATCATTTTTGTGTTTCAAAATGGTTTTAGAAAAAAAAATATTTTTTATATTTTTTTATATTTTCATATTATTTTGATGTGCTATATAAAAAAATATATTATTATTTTAATATATTTCTAATTAAAAAATACTTTAAAAAACAATTATTATCAAACACCTAAATATCAAAAATTAAAATTGTGGACTGCCTTTTTGGGCAATGGGTATCAATTACCAAGGTAATGTCCTCACCTTCATTTATAGCTTCTTAATTATTTGCTTTTTAGCTTAGTTATTAAAGTGAATGATTTACTTAATCCATGAATTAATTTAAAATAATATTATTTTAATTTTTTAAAAAGTTTCAATTTAATTTTAATTAAGTTAATCAAGTTATAAATTAACTTATTAGCTTATGAATTAACATGCCAATTATATTAAATTAATTTTAATCTAATTTAATTTAAAACTTAAAATGAATTATAATTTAAATGATTAAATTAACTTATTAGACCGAGTTTAACACCAATAATTTTTTACTCCAAGCATAGCAATTCTCCGATCGCCTCTCTTTGTTGTAATTTCTTCAAGTTTCTTTTTAAAAAAATGTTTGACTTTTCTAAAATCAATACATGGGGGAATGGTATTAGATGGTGAGTCAACGTAGAGAAAGCGAGTTAATCATGGGCCAAGAACTCTGATATTGACTTCTAACCAAGCTTGGTCCTTATCCAAAGTGATGGGTTAACCATCACAACACCACCTGATTAGGTTATAATATCGCAGCCGAAGATAGATTTCAACTTTTCCGGCCTTCACCGTTCACCCCCGTCTCCTCGGCCAAAAAGTTGCGGCGTGGCTCCTTGTGGGCAGCTCAGCCAGTAAGATCGATAATTTCTTGAGCTGAAAACAAGGGTTTGATTACTGGTTTTGCTACAGTAGGATCAATACCACAGATTCCCCAGATCCATGGCCCTAGGGTTTGCTGCTTGGGATGGCTAAGAAGAAGAAGAAAGGGCTGCATGAGAGCATCAAAGCTTTACTGCAGCTCCTTCCATGGTAACCAGAATTTAACTTGCTTTGCTTTATGTGGACAATGCTTGAATGCAAGGCTTGTGGCAGCCAAATCTTGGCAGTAAAGAGTTGTTTTCATGATTGCTCGAGCCTTTTAAGTCTTCTCTGTCACCTACCAATTAAAACGACATCATTCTCAATCTTTTCCATCAGTGGCCATGGCCAGTGATAATTTCGTCGTTGTGTTGACTTCATACATCATCTTCTACGCTGTACATGCCACGTGTTTGAAAATGCATTCGCTCAGATAAAATATTTAAAAAAACTACTATATTTATTATTTTATTAGCCCTGGAAGATTCACTGTTTGTATCTTCTAAAATAAATGCTCCACGTCATTCGATTATTATTATTTAAAAAAAAGATTTTACTTGCAGTTCTTATTAATACCCAAATCGTGACTATATATTTTTATATTTTAAAGTTTTTTTTTTAGGTTTTTTATATTAATACATTAAAATAATAAAAAATTTAATGTGAAAATTAAATATTTGTCCCACTAGACAGTTTCAATCGTCAGAATCTGGGATCACACATTAAATTTATTGTTGTTAATTATTATTTTTTCGTGGCCCCCAAAAATGAACGATTCAATTAGTAGCTATTACGTATTATACCTGTACAATACGAGAAAAAATAAATCCTAGGAATTATGTTATTAATTAATTTAATTTTATAACAACAAAAATAGATCAGAATACGTGAAACTAAAGTACTAAAAAATGCCTATCAAAGCACGTGACCACTTGGATTTATCCTTAAATTAATAAATCGTGTGTTAAGAATTCTTGTATTATACTGTCTTAAAACAAATAGAACTAAGACAAATAAAGAAAATAATAATTAGAAATAAATAATTTAGAAAGGAAGAAAAAAGGAAATATCCATCGAAGGGAATTGACTGAGAAAGAAAGAGAAAAAAATATATGTGAAATTTTGGTGTTGGTGAGAGAAGGAAGGAAGGAAAGAAGCAAATCCAAGCAGCTCCGCAACAACAGCCTAAAAGAAATTACGATTATTATTATTATTATTATTATTATGAAATTTCAAATGCTGGAAAAATTCGAAGGAAAGCGACGCGCGATCTGGCTGTGAATTACCTGGAGCATAAAATGCGTTTAGATCCAGAAAAGGAAGCATTTTAGGCGTTGTAAACTGGCATTTAATCTTGGAATTCGAGATCTTCTTTGAAGAAATTTTGACTTGAATATATATATATTTTTTCGGTTTCTGGTGAGTGAAGCTGCTGCTGCTACTTTGCTCAGTTTGCTCCACCTCACTGACTTGAAACGGTGAGTTTTTGCTTTGTTTCTTCGGTGGAAGGGTGTTAGAAGTGGAGGATGAGTTGAATTGGAGGGTTTTGAGTGTGATGGAGTGTAGTATTAGTGTGTTGGGATCATGATGGAAAGAAATCTAGGGTTTTGAAATTGAATTTCGAGATGAAGGATTCTGTTTTATTCTTGTTGTCATATGGTTGTTGAGCTAATTACTTTTGAATGTTGCATTTGCTTTAATTAATGTGATGGTATATACTATGCTGTGGCATTTGTTTCTGAAGATTTGGTGTTAAATTTGCATGCGTGGGGATTCGTTGTCGTTGTCTCGGGTTGCTAGAAGTGGAGCTAGTTTTGGCTAGTTCATTTGTTTGGTTCTTCGTTGGATGTTCGTTTATGGGAAATTTGATTGGAAAAGGGGTTGTTTTGGTATTAGTGTTGAGGAGAGGTTGAAGTGATTAGTCTGGAAGTTTATTTGTAGTGGAAGAGATGCCGCCTTCTCCGGCATTGAGATACTCTCCTGGGAGAGAGCCAAGAGCTGACAATCATAAGCGAGGGCGTAGCCTTGAAGGTGGATTGCTCCTCAAAGAGAAAGATGACGATCTTGCTTTGTTCAATGAAATGCGGTCTAGAGAAAGAGAGAGTTTCTTGCTTCAGTCAGCTGGTGACTTTGAAGACACGTTCTGTAATTTTCTGTTGAAGCTCTGTTCTTTCATTTGGTTCATTGTGTTATCCTTTCCCAATTATAAATGTTTCTTCTGGTTAATCATGCTGCTTGCTTTGTGATTGAATTAAATATTTTTACGCAGCTTCAAAGTTGAGATACTTCTCAGACTTCAAACTTGGAGTTTCAATCCCTGTTCGAGGAGAGAATAGTGAACTTCTTAATATAGATGGGGAGAAGGATGACTATGACTGGTGGGTTATGGTTTCCTATTTGGAAACATTTTACTACACCATCTTAATTTTTTGTTTCTCTAGCAAACAGAAGGAAACATTTAAGTTTTCACGAAGGGAAACTTGTTTTTGTGTCACAGTCCGCTCATGTCTCACGTATTCGATTTATATGGATAAATTTATCATAGATAAAAGTATCAAGTTTTCTAGGTATACAACGAGTCTAGTTTCTAAACGTACAAGCTACTAGTGCCATTGATTGAATTATTAATTTGCAAAGACAAGCTGAAAAACAATAATTTTATAGGAATTATTTCACATTTTCTCTTTTGCATCTTGCTTTAAAGCTGTTAAGAGTGCTCTTAGCTGTTTTTGGTTTTAATGAATTGCTTGGTCGTAATAATTTTGTAGGTTATTAACTCCGCCTGACACCCCACTTTTTCCTTCTTTGGATGATGAGCCGCCACCAGTTAATGTTGCATCCAGGGGCAGACCACGTAGTCAACCCATTTCCATAGCAAGATCTTCGACAGTAAGTCATTGACTGCTTTTATGGAATACAATTTATTTATTTTACTACCCCTTAAGGTTTGGATAAAGAATACATTTCTATCCATTCTCAATTGCCTGTAAGTGAGATGTGTGCATCCATATATAGATGGAGAAGAGTCACAGGAGCAGTAGGGGCAGTGCAAGTCCAAATCGCTTAAGCCCTTCCCTGGGTTCTGGTAACAGCACATTTCAGTCAAGAGGAAGGCCGTCATCAGCACCTCATTCTAGTCCAACTCCCACTCAACAGCCTGCCACTCCATCACGTAGGCCATCTCCCCCTCCAAGTAAAGCCTCAACATCTGCTCCTAGGTCTTCAACTCCAGGGAGAATGAGCACAGGATCAGGGGCGAGGGGAACTTCGCCCATGAGGACAAGTAGAGGGAACTCTGCCTCACCAAAAATAAGGGCATGGCAGTCAAATATCCCTGGTTTCTCCTCTGAAGCACCACCAAATCTTCGCACTTCTGTAGCAGATCGGCCAGCATCATATGTAAGGGGTTCCTCTCCAGCATCCAAAAATAGTAGGGACTCAGGCTCAAAATTTGGCAGGCAATCAATGTCTCCAGCCTCTAGAAGTGTTAGTTCATCACACAGTCATGATAGAGACCCAATTAGCTCACACAGCAAAGGTTCTGTGGCATCATCTGGTGATGATGATGTGGACTCTCTACAATCCATTCATGGGGGTAGCTTAGACCGCTTGGCTTCGAAGAGAATTGGTGGCTTTCCTAATAATAGAGCTCCTGCATTCTCCAAGAACTCAACTAGAATATTTTCCCCAAGTTCTGCTCCAAAAAGATCCTTCGACTCTGCTATTCGTCAAATGGTATCTCGATGCCTATTTCACTTAATCACACTCTTTTCTGTTAAATTTTTACCAGTGATATTTTTTGTGAATATTCCTACAATAGGCACCCAACATGCTTGGCTCTTAATGGTGTGATATTGATCATTTAATTTGTAGTAAAACTCACACTTGAAAACTAAGTAGTTCATTTGCTTGTGGTCCCTTTCTTCACTTTTCACAAAAGAAGGGAATTTTATTCGGAAGTGAATATATTGCTCGTGTAGGTGCAGTACACATTACTTCACATGATTCTCACAAAATCACATGCCATTGCGTTTTGGGTCAAATCAAATTTGCCTTTTCTAGAGTTAGGTTATACACAAAGATCTCTGTCGTACTCAAACACTAAGAGCTTCCACGTGCCAAAAAAGTAAAATATTGACAATTTTGATAACTCTTATCACCAGAAATCCTTTTATTAATTGCTCATGATGCTAAGCTCAAAAATCTCCTCAGATTTATAAATATTTAAAATTGTCATGAACACCATTCTATGACCTATCTTGATAACTAAAATTTGTAAGATTGTTATCAGTAACAAACCCTACCATCAAGAATTTACCCTTTTCTAGTGCCTAAAATTATGTGGGATGCCTTCATAATTCCTAAAAGCATGTAAGGTTTCAACCAATCCTATAGGAGTTCACCATTCTGCATGCATCCCCCCCCCCCCCTCAACAAAACAAAAGAAAAGGTGAAATGAGAATGTATTTTGAAGTGATGTTGAATAAAACGGATCTTTTATAATCTTATCCAAATGAATTAAAAAACAAACCTGTTAAACTGTGATGACGAAATAGTATCATGTCCTTTTTTACCCTGGTAGTTTGGCAAATTGTTTCTTCATTTTTTAATATTTTGTAACCACGCCTGGTACAACAAGAATGTTCTCTGTATTTGGTGGTCAGCTTCTGCGCAGCACTGAAATAAATGCTTCGCGATAAAATGGCATGCATTTATTGTTTGTATACTCTGAGCATAAATGCTTCAAATTGCAGATTTGGAGTCAATTGTAATTATGCATTTTCTGGTTTGAAATGGTCCCACCAACTTGTTTATTAATTAAAATCATGTAATTAGTTGAAACAATTTTGGTGTGATCATGCTGTTACATCATTACTACGATAATGCAGGTATAAAGTATCCGGTTTGATGAGTGAGAAAAAGTTAAACAATGACGATAGATTGATGAATTCATATAACAGTTAAATCACTAGTTACTGTATTTTATGAATCGGATTACATGTGTTAAAGTGGTGTATTCAGCCAGTTTATTTATGGAATTTTCCTAGAAACCTTGAGCAGTTTATAGCTCCTGTGAAAATATCCAGGCGTGCTAACTTTCACTCTCCTCTCTTGTGCATTTCATAGTTTCTTTAGAAGTCTGGTGCATGGATCCTTTATTCCATCAATGTTGTTGTGTAGGATCATCGGAAAAGTCCTCAGAACATGTTCAGACCACTTTTATCTAGTGTCCCCAGCACTACCTTATATGGTGGAAAAGCAAGTTCTGCACATCGATCTTTGATGTTGAGGAACTCTTCTGTTACAACCAGCAGCAATGCGAGTTCTGATCAAGGTACCAGTGCTGCACCAGATACCAAGGGAAGTTGCTGCCACCAGGAAGATATGGCAACTGAAAGTGGCAAGGTACCATACCCTGATGCTCTGGAAGAGGTTTTTGCCTTTGATAAGGCAGATGCATTAAATAAGGATGTCAGGCATGATGCAGATGATAGTCTTCATTCTCGGCTGCGTGACTTTGACAGAGACACCACAATTGAACATGAGCCTGGTGACTGTGAGGAGCTCAGACACCATGACATTGAAATCAGTTCTGCTTCTGACACTAAATGTGTCACGGCTAATTTTTCAGAAGTTGATAGTCTAGAAAACACAAAAGTTTGTTCAAAATGTGGTTGCAGGTATCGTGTTATTGAAACCCTGGAAAAGGATGTAAATCTATGTCCTGATTGCTGTAGGCAAGACAGTCTTGTGGGTGCTGCCATTCCAGACACACTAATAGTAGCCGACGAGAGCCTCCCAGTGCCATCTATCAAGATATCTAAAGAATACAAGCAATCTGATGAGCCAGATACCCAGGTGGATGTGCCTGAATTTCAGCCACAAGTTAATGATTTTGAATCACAATTTGTTGATATGGTTGATGCAAGGGTTTCCAGGCATGAAGACAGAGTTAAGCAAAGCAAGACTACACACCACGAGCAAAAGCGATTTTATTCCCGAGAAAGTTCTCTCACTAGGTCTTTGATGGAGGGAAGTGAACATAGTACCACAGGCCATCATGAAACAGGACAGCCACCTGCTGGTTATAGCCTTCCTGGTGGGATGCTGGAGATCATCAACTGCCGTACTCAAATAACTATCCAAGCTTGAAGGCTGGTGTTTCAGAAGGTGCTGGCATTTCTGTATTACTCAAGAGGTCTAGCAGCAGCAAGGGGCCTGTTGTTCAAGGCAGGACTTTAGTTGCTTCTACCATTACTTATGATGATTTGTCTTATGCAAGAGACAGTGCAAACAGTTTGAGAAGCTTCATTGGTTATGGCAGTACATCTGCATCATCCTCCATTGATTTCAGCTCTGGCAGACACACAGAAACACGTGTTCAACGACAGTTAAGTGGCAGGAAATCTGACCTGGAGAACTACAGATATGACCTAAACTCAAGACCTCAAAGCACTTCGTCATCTTTTTCTGGAACTTTAAGTGATGGTCACCAAACTCTAGGTCTTGCAACAAACAGACATGAAGAACATGTTGAGGTTACTGTTGGCAATATGAAATATGATAGGTTGGAGGAAACTCCTGTAGCTTCTCAAAGGATATTGCTGGCTTCAGAAAATAAAGAACTGGATGTTTCTCGTATATTTTTTACTGGTGCAAAGGTTCCTGAAGAAGATTTGTTTGAGCAAAATGACAGTAATAGGAAAACTGATATATCTTCCTCAGATTTGCCACATCATACAGTTGGCATTCACCTGGAGGAAAATTCAGTAGTATCATATGAAAACGGTGAAGATTTGCCAAACAATGCAGGGGATGTCTCTGATGTAGAAGCATCAGCTATTCCTCTAGAGCCTTCTGTTGAAGCCAAACATAGCATGCTGAATACTAGTCTTGACAGATTGGATGTTACTGAGGTTACTACTCATAGACGTTTGGCTTCAATATCAGAAATAGAAGCCGAGAAAAATTGTTATGGTACTGGGTCAGAGAATGGTGATGTATCGACAAAATCAAGGAGCACCATAAATGAAGTTCAGGATCACCCGGTCCCAGCATCTTCAGATAAGGAAACAGCTGCTTCTGTTTTGGAACACAACATGCCAGATCATGCAGATGGCATATCAGGTATGTTTAATCCTGTGTTGTGATTCATGTTGATCGCGTATCTGTTTGTAGGTTTGAACACAGTTGACCGAAACATTCTTTTGTTTTCTGGTGAGAATATAAGTCATGTTCTGCAGTTGGTAAAGTTAAACATTAATGCAATGTTAGTTGCCATTCCTATGTTTACAAAATGATTTTCCAGTTTCCACATGCTTTCTACATATTTTAATCTAACGTCAGCTTTGAGATGGTACTAGAATGTTGTGGTTTGATTCTCTAACGAGTTTTTTAACTTTTGACAGAGGAGTCAACCATAATGGTCGACTGTCGAGGACGGAGCAAGGCAAGAAGCCTGTCCCTTGACGAAGTAACCGAAGCAACACTTTTCTGTAGCTCCGTTGTTCATGATCTGGCCTACCGTGCTGCAACTATAGCCATCGAAAAGGAAAGTTCAGAACCATTGGAAGGTTCTCGGCCAACAGTTACAATTCTCGGAAAGTCCACTGCTGACAGAAAGGATCCTCGTGGAAGACCTGCTGAAAAACAAGCTTCAAAATCCCAAAAAGTCAGGCAGAGGCGGGCAGAAACAGGTGTCAAACACTCTGCCAACGAGACTGAGAACGATGAGAATTCCACTGAATCCATGGTGCGTAATGTTGGGCTTCCCAACGAGATGGACAGTATGAAGCCTCCGAAGCTGGAATCCAAGTGCAATTGCACAATAATGTGAATCTTTCACTCACGCTGTGTGACTCTGCTACCTTCTCCAGCTTCATGGAGAGATGACAAGTGCTTGTATGCTAATAGTTTTTGTGTTCGAAGGGCTGCATGGACCACCGCCAATTCATTCATGTTGATTCCAATTTATTTGTAAGAAGCACCACGTTGCGGTGGTGACATAATTGTAAAGGTTGTCGTTAGGTTGATATCAGTGAGGCAGCGAAGATTTGTGTTTGCCATGCCCCAGGTGCCATAATCTTGTTACTTATCCCGTCCGATTCAAGTGCTTCGGTAGAAAAAGTGTGAATGAAACCCTAATTTTTCTACTTGTCATAGTTACCTCCATAGTTTTCTTGTAAGGGAGGCACAAACCTCTAACACACGTTCACGGTGAGAGACGCCATAGACTTTCTAGAAAACCGCAAGGTTTGATCTTGATGCACTCATTGCACATTTCGAAATAAATACTGAGGCAGATTCAACCCGCGGTGGCTTCGACACGCTTGTACAGGCGGCTCTAGCCCTGAGCGCAGTCGTCTTTTAGGCAGCAAACACAAACCTTTTAATGAAACACTATACTTGAATCAAATCCACTGGAAGCACTGAGATTGGTAAATCCATCTGTGGGTAAATTAGAAGGATCCATGAATACTGGACTCATTTTAGCTGAGAGCAGCTGCGGCCCAGCATTTTGTTTATTTTTATATTTTAAAAATGTTTTGGATATGAATTCAAATCATATTTCCGTTGCTTGTTTACAGTGATTGCCTGGAATAGAACATCCATTTTACCTACTGTACTTACACGGATGCAAGACAACTAAATTGTTGTTGATGCCCACAATAGATATTTTTCATGTGGAGGATTTTGGTGGCAGGTGATGGATGATGCAACAGGAGTACGTTTACAGGCTGGACGCCAAGCAGAGGTTTGATGCTTCTCTATCCATTTTTCACATTTGAAACGGTGGCTCTCTGTTTCTTTGTTTCATGTATTTAAACTGGATTTCTGCAGGTCTTGAATCAAAACTCCCTGCTGAACATCCTCTGGCGGAGAGCAGACCGCTGCGCGAACTTCTTGGGCTCACCCCTCCTCAGGTTTGGATTATTGCATCAGACAAGTTCCTTGTAGATTGCCTAGGAGGATTCATGTGGTGTGTGTAGGGTTTATTTATGCTATTTCTATCATTCACTTTTTGGCAGTGTGTAGAGGAGGAGATGCTGTTATCTTCAAATTATTTTCATGTCATAAGCTTTCGAGAGTTTGAATGGTGAGATGGTAAAGAATGGAAATGCCTCTTTTCCCTGTGATTTCTGACTTCGGGAAGCAAACCCGCCTCCCAGAATTTCTTCCCAGCTTTGGGGACTGCCCCTTACGTATCCGTGAATAGTAGTGAGTTGCAGGTTTATTTCCGAGAAACATAGAGCTCAGGAAGCTGTTGATGAACTGATAATCCTTTTCTGTGAGAGGTTGTTGCTGGTGCTTTGCTTGGTCTTGTCACCGCAATTATTGTCCATTTGATCACATTGATGACTAATCGTCGAAGTTGATGCCTGACGAGATCAGAGATGTCACATATCATAGCTGATACTCAAGTTCAGATCGCTCTGTAGGACAGAAACTTCGAGACCTGTAATTGTAGGTGGTGCTTAAAAGTTCAAATGTCGAGAACTTGAGATTGTGTTCGTCTCAAATGCAGCAAAATGCTCTTCCACTGAACTTACCTTGTATACAAACTGTCTTCAAAAAATGGCAAATATTCATGTTTAGAATAGTGTTTTATTACATATGAATCCCTACAGATACTAGCAGAGGAGGCAAAAATCTAGAGGCGGCATTAATGAGAGCTTTTTGGGAGGCATAACAAATTCTGCAGAAAACCAATGTCTCTTCAATTGCTCAAAAGGATCTTTCCATAAAGAAGCGGAGGTCACCACATAGCATTCCAATGGGAAATATACACAGCACCAGTGTAATTGTGCTTTCAAGTGGAGGACTTCGCCCCACATGCACAGAAATCCTATGTCTTCTACGCATGTTTCTTATATATTGAGTTGTTATACCTTCAATATTGCAGAAAAAATACTTTTCATTTCTAAAATTGGATCATCATCAAGACCTGACTTTGCACGCCAAGCAATATGTTCATCAGGCCTAACTAAAATTGCTCCTTTCTCAGTCATTTGACACATGCTCCACCATGAAGATGAATTTGACGATTTCTTAGCTTCTGCGACATCTATATAGTTCTCCCATGGTGCCAGTGCTGTCTTACTCCTCGCTTCAGCTCCTTTAACGGTTTCAGTAGGCCACAGTATACAAACCTTAACAGAAAATTTGAATTCCTCAGCCACCTTCAGGGCAGCAACAGCAAGGTGGTAGGACTTTTCAAGTGGTGCTATGAAGAGTAGAAACTCAACTTTGTCCCCAGGCAAAAGATCAAGTGTAGAAATGCATGCCTACAAAAACACGCAGACATGCTAAGACACCCGCATGTGAAACAGTATGTGTTTCCATATAAAAAGGCAGATGCAAACATACTTGTGCAAATACAAGCTGACACTTAAACATGCTAAAAAATTTATTTCAGGTTACTGGATACAGTTCCAAAGCTCCTAAATTTGCAACTATTATTATACAGAGACACAAAAAGACAGAATGCAGGACGTCGAAATGCCAAAGTAAAATTGCATTTACAGTGTCATTGTAATTGTATCTAATTACAAAAAGAAGCATGTACCTCACTAGAAGAATTGGACAACATGCGCACATTCATATGAGGCAGCCTTGACCCTGGATCTGAAGAAGGGATATAGTCCTTCCGACGACCAGTTGGTGGTTCTTGAGCACCCACACTGTCACTGTCAGGAATGAGTGCTCCTTCAAGGTACCTGAACCCAGACAGGTAAAAAAAGAACTTTGTTGAATTGGCTGGATAAATACATTTTATCCTGAAAAGAAAAGGCATAAGAAATGAAAGAAATTTGAGTTTTTGAAAAATGATAATTGGTTGTCAGTCTTTTGCCTATATCAATGGTCATATATACTGGCCAAGGGGCAAGCAAGATGATCCAACTATCAATCTTTCAAGTTCACCATATGGAATAATGACGTCAAATAACAAGCATCCATTAATTGTCAATTAAATTGGCAGGATATTAAAGTTAAAAACTTGGAAAATAATGGTGAAGCTTGTAACTTGTCTGATATGGTCAACTTTAGAAATTCTCGAATACTTTTAAAGACAATAAGGTAGAGATAGAAGTACCTGCAATGCACATCTACTTAGAAATTTCATCTAGTTTACAATTTCAATAGTGATATGATGATTGATGAGGGATACCTGAAGCCAAGATCCTCAGCAGGAAACTGCAGCTGAAGGCTCTTTCCCTCTTCAAATAAACGCCTTAGTTTAGCAAGCCTTGAAGACCCCAGTAAGTTTTTCTCATTTAGAAGAAATTCTGAAAGCTGTGCACGACCTATTGTGAAAATTCCATCCAAAATTGCCCTCTGTAATCCAGATGGCAAAATGGAACCAACTCCATCAGTAATGGTTTGGTGCACTGCAAAACCAGAAAAAGTAACAAAAAAAAAATGTCATCAATGAGCATGATTTTTCCTTTTTCTGAAGAGAGTTGTAAAAAAGGAGGAAAAGAAATTAAGTCAATCATGTAAAAATGAATGGACATTAAAATGTTTTTCATTACATTGATCAAAAGCACCAAATACCACTGCTAATATGCCAAACATGAAAAAAGGAGATAGCTGTTCTAGTTACCTGAATTTGCAACAGTTGGGTCAAGACCAAGTGTAGCAGGAACTGCCATGGCTGCCTTGAAGTTTTGGACGCTAAGTGCTGTGTTAAAAATTGCAATCTGAGAGAGAAGAAAAATGAAGGTCAAGGATCCTTCCAAAGTTCAGAATAAACATATAATGGGACAGAAGTACAAAGAGAAAAGCAATACCGGCCTACGTTCTGTTTCATAAGTATGAAGTATCGAAGATGGTGCAATACCCTTTACAAGAGCAGCTATTTTCCAGGCGAGATTATGAGCATCCTGAATTCCAGTATTCATTCCTGCAATAAACAAAAGAACCTGTGTAGGTTACACCACAATAACTGGTGCATGTCCACAAAAAGAATCTGGCAGGTACTAATTCCTGATCAGTATTAGCAAGACATGCATCACGAAATTATAACTAATGCATCCCAATCATCCTAGTGTCAGGAGAGATAATTTTATGGCCAGGGATTGCGGTCTTTTACTCTTTCATCCACTGACAAAAGTACCATAAAGCAAGATTACCACAAGCTACAGGGTGAAAAACTTGAATTTGTTTACTTCACAAAATATGGTAACTCACCAAAACCACCGGCTGGGGGGAATCGATGAGCAGCATCCCCAGCAAGTATTATTCGATTGTCGCAGCTCACAAACTTTTTTGCAACTTCAGCATGCATCACCCATGGCTTTATATCAATCACATCAATGTCTGAAAGCTCTTGACCAACCAATTTCAAGATGAGGTGTTTGCATGTCTGCAAGTTGAAAATTTGAAAGAAGTATTACTGGCATGGAGAAGACACCCTGAAATTACACCCTAAATATTATTACCGCAGAAACTAATCTCCTGGCATCATTCTAGTTGTCCAGCACCAACATAGTGAAGCTCTACTTATTATCAAACTAACGTTATTAAACTTTCCTTTATGCTTGACCTCATTAAGAAAACAATGAGGTCAATGAAAACATCTCATCCATAAGCCCATCTTAAATGAATTAACATTTACCTCGAAGCTGAAATCATCAAGGCTCTGCTGGGGTGGATAGAATGGCATCTGTGAGACAATAACCAGAATGGTAGTGCAGTGTGCACATTAAATCAATTTAAACTGACAAAAATGTATTCAAAACTTTCACTAGAGCCTGTATACCTGCAATACGAATTCTCCTTGCATGAGATCATGAGCAACAAGGACTCCAATAGCTTCGGTATTGAAGATAAAGAACAACATTCCAGGTCTCTCATTAAGTAAGTAATGTCCAAGGTCTCTGCTTAAAAAATGAACACTGACAAGCTTTTGCAGGTCTTTTTCACCTCTCAGTTCTATTCCTGCAAGCTTCCGTATAGTACTTCCTGCACCATCTGTTCCAACAAGGATATTGCAGCTAATATTTCTCTCTGTGTACTTCCCTTCCTTGAGATGAGAAGCAGTTACATTTACAGATTGACCAGTGGCATTGATCTTTACACACTCGTGCCCCATTAATAATTCCCCACCCCTGAAGGGCTCATCATTAAGCCCTTCAGGTTTACAAATATGGAAGTTGAGGTCTTCTAGCATCTTTAACAGTAATCCAATTAATTTGTACTGAGAGAAGTGTGCGACAGACACTGGGCTGACAACTTTTTCAAAATCTGTTGACAAACAACATCAATCAATCTCTCTAAACCTTTAA
Source organism: Populus tremula (assembly GCA_964019445.1). Lineage (NCBI taxonomy): Eukaryota > Viridiplantae > Streptophyta > Magnoliopsida > Malpighiales > Salicaceae > Populus > Populus tremula. Next base: position 12,104,688 of record CAXHTJ010000018.1, on the reverse strand, counting down.
AGAAAAATCAGGAAAGCCATGAAAAGCATATTAATCATCTTCATTGGTCTGGTCCTATGACTTGGGGTTTTCCAACACCAGCAAATGCTATAAATATGGTGACCATTAAGGAGTGATGAATAACATGCCCTCTGCTCACGTCTATGCAGTCGTCCTACTATGTAATAATTAACAAGCTGCATGTTACATGGCAACACTATTTATGCAAAAATTGGCCAGACCTTGAGGTTGCATATGATCCACTGACCCAAGAACTGGACCAGTGAGAGAAGTGCAATATACGAACTTCCTCCATAAATCTACAGGTGGTTGTGACCTTTGAATCTCCTCCGCAAGGCCATCCAACTTGCGAAACACCTACCAACCAAAGCATAGCCATAAATATGAAATTCTTTAAAGCAGCCCAATTCACCGTCTATTCCATGAAAAAAACCAACCTCCATAGACCGATTGTTGATGAAGTGTGCCTGAGGATGGTGTGAAAAGGACTTGCTCTTCTCCAAAACAGAGCATTTTACCCCTGCAAAAGGCCATCAAGTATATTGCAAAACTGATCCCATCTACGCCAGCAACAAAAGGAAAAAAAAACACGGCAAATGCATGAACCATTTACCGCGCATAGAGCATTCGAAGAACAAAAATTTACCAGCAGGAAAAAAAAAACAAACAAACAAATAAAAAAGCCGAAAAATAAAGAAAGAAAGAAAAGGGAACACAGAACAGAATTCTCCATGCTAGCAAACTAACCAAGAACCCTCTATTATTTAAGCAATTTAGAATCCCATTTCAAAGAAAAAAAATGAGCCAAAGATTTTGAATACAAAAACATAACCTCTCAGAAACCCCGCATCAAACACTATCCTAACATTGCACCCTGCACTTAATTTACATACAATGTTCCGCCAAACGATCCATCCTAACAGCCAACTTCATATGTTTTACAACTTACTGTACTACGCTTCTTATCACAGCCTGGAAGCCGATAACAAAGACACACAAGATATCAGAGCATTGAAGTTGTAGATTATTATTATAATTATAATTATTGATCCACCTAGTTTTGTAAGAAGAATGGAGAGAACGAGACCGACTGGTCCGGCACCAACTATCAAAACTGGAAGCACTGAATCGTCGTGATCTTTAAAGTGTGAAAAGGTTCTGCATTGAATGTGGCAGTAACCATATTGGCAAATTGATGGGTATACTCTGATTCTTGGCTTAGCTCTGTACACGCTACTGAACCCTTTGATGAACCCTAAAAACCCCATGACTCAGATTGCCAAATGACCTTCACTCCACTCAAAGATTGGTCATTGAAATTCGACTGACTCGGTCACGGTACAATAAAGGTCTGGGATTCTAATATAAATTGCCCTGATAAACTGGGTGTCATCTTAAGTGACGTTATGGCAATCACGTTATGTTTTTTGAGCGGTGGATTGAATGAACGACCAGCATACAGCGTCATTTCCCTAGCTTTCTTTTCCTTTACTTGCCCAAACAGATATAAATGTGAAAATTACTAAAGGTATAATATAGTTTTAGTACATGAAATAGATCATTACTAGTTACATCACGCGCGGGTTAATTTTTTTAACATAATAAACATTAAAAAAATAAAATTTAAAAATATAAAGTTTTTTTGTAAAATTATACCTAAGAGTGTTGAGTTTGGCTGCAACGCTTGACTCAAGACTAATATTTATAATATTAAAATTACATGACTTAAGTTTAAGTGAGTCTGACTGCAACACCGGACTCAAGAGCATTGGATGTGGATTTGGCTATAAGGTCGTGTCATAAAAATATAATAATTAAATAAATTAATTAAAAAAAAATAACCAGTAGAAAGAAAAAACTAATAAAGAAAAAGAAAAAAAATCTAAATTAACTGAGTTAACCCTTCAAACCAGGTTAACCCGTCAAACCTGGGATCCGCTTCATGAAAGTTTGATAACTAAATAGAAAAAAAAAATTGACGGGTTTACCCAGAATTAACTGGGTTAACCCGTCAAACCAAGCAAACTGACCAAGCTCGAAATACGTGTCATAAAAATCAGATAATTAAATAGAAAGAAATTTAACATTAACAAACTAAACTAAACGAAAAAAAATTTAACTAAAAAGAAAAACAATTTCAGGTTAATTCGTCAAATCAGGTTAACCTATCAAACCCAAAATCCGTGTCATGAAAGTCTGATAACTAAATAAAAATAATTTAACATTAACAAACTAAAAAAGAATTCATTAAAAGAAAAATAACAAAAAAAAAATAGCTACAGTTTTTTGAGGATATGTTATTATATAATAGAATAATAATATAATATAATATAATTATAATAATAAGAAAAGTTAAAAGGAGTAGGGAAAGCTATATATAGTGCTTTCCCTTGTCTTTTAGAGTATTACTTAATCAACGCCATATAACAAGTTGAATTAAATTTTTTTAATCAAAAAAAATTATTTCAATGTTGTTGATTTGTTTTTAATAGAAAAAAAAAATCAAACTATATAGAGATTAATTTAATGTAACTTAGTTGATTTGGTAGGTTTAAAGACATTTAAATGACTAATAAAAATATAGTTTGATTAAAAAATAAAAACAACGTTATTTTTTAAATATTAAAATAATAACATATTAGATTGACTTGGATCAACTTAGGTTAACCTGTCAAATTTATTACTCAAATCATGAAACTCTGACAATCATATAGAAAGCAAATAAAAAAAATTATTCAACTCAATATTGAATAATGAAATTGAAAATAAAATTCAATTTAAAAAGTAAGATGGGCTAACCCATATTAATGTTCCAAACCTGAATTATGAGACTGAAATAACCTCTTCAAAGCAAATCAAAATAAATTATGAAGTTCAATTCACAATTAACCCAATATTAAAGGATAATTTTTAAAAAAAAAAAGCATGAAAAATCATCTAAGTCAACCAAACAAACTCGTAACCTGAATCATGAGACTATAATAACCTTATAGAACGCAAATTAAAATAAATTATGAAGCTTCATTCTTAACCAATCCAGTATTGAGTGATAAAATTAACAAAAATCAACTAAAAAATAGAAAGAGAAAAAAAACTCAAATCAATCAACTTAACTTGCGACCATGGTTATAAGACTATAATAACACCATAGAAAAGAAATAAATAACAGATCAAGAAGTCCAGTTCCTAATGAACCTAATGTTAAATGATTAAATTGAAAATAAAATCAAATAAAAAAAATACATGAGTCAACCCAATTAGCCTATCAAACCTGAGTGAGGAGATTGCGATAACTTTATAAGAAGAAAATAAAAAAAAATTTATAAAATTCAATTTTCAATCAACTCAATATTTAAGGATGAAATTGAAAAATAAAAATCAATTAAAAAAGAAAAAAAAACTTAAGTGAATCTAGCTAACCTACAAAACTTGTGACTCGATTATAAGATCATGATAATTTTATAAAAAACAAATAAAAAATAATTATAATTATGAAATCTAATTCTTAATCAATTCAATATTGAAAGATAAATTAAGAAAAAAAATAAATGTAAAAACAGTAAAAGAAACCTGAGTTGGCATGGATAACTCACAAAACTCATTACTTAAATTATAAGATTGGGATAACTCCATAAAAAAAAAATCTAATACCCATTAAAATTAATATTAGGGGATAAAAATAAAAAAAAAAACAAACAAACATAAGTTTAAAACTAATAAAAAAAGTTCTCCATTTTATTTTTATTTTTTAGGACTGAAGAGTAAAATACTTAGCATCTCATTGTTCGTTACTATAGTGAGATGTCAAAGGGTTTTAGTATATTATGGGACTGGATGTTGTTCGTGCTTCATCATGGCTGAGCTAGTTTTTTTATGTAAAAGAAAGTTATAGGATGAGTGGATTTCAAACAATCCAAAGCTAACTTAATAGAAGGAAAACAACACACACGCCATAGAAAAGAGAGAGTTAAAGTTCAAGGAAAAAAATAAAAAAATCAACTTAAAATAAAAGGGAATAAAACCAGAAATAACTCATGTGAACTTTCTAATCTAAAACATTTGTAACTCGTTAAATTCTAGACCTGAGTTCAATCAATAAACTTAAATATCATTCAATTTAATTTTAAATGAAGAAATTATTGAAAAAATATTAATAAAAAAACAACATAAAAAAAATGAGTATAAAATTTGTGAGAAAAATGACCGAGGAGGATGAAGTCTAAAAAAAATAAAAATCCCAAATAAACTAGATAATAATTAAAAGAGTGAGTATCAAATTTGAAGGATTATAAAATCACAGGAGGTGAAATTGTAAAATATTTATAATTTGATAAGTTATTTGTAGATTAAAAAATAATAGGGATTGAAATTGAAAAAAACTATAGGGTGTTAATCCAATGGAACCAAATCTAAAAAATAAGAAAATAGAACAAAAAAAAAAGATAAAACATAAGCAACCATAAGCTAAAAAAAAGGAAAGAAAAACTAAGAAAACACAGTCGTATCTCCTAAACATGATCTAATCTCTAAAACCTGCAACTTGTGAAATCCTGGATTTAGGTTCAATTAAGAAACTTCACTCTCAACAAATTTATTTTTGAAAAATGAAATTGAAGAAAAAAATATTAATAAAAAACTTGCAAAAGAAAAAAAAAACATCAATAAAAAGAATGAATATAAAATTTGACAGAAAAAACCCAAAAAAAAATACAATTAAAAGAATTAGAACTTAACTTGAAAGGTTAAAAAATCACAAGGGTGATATTGAAAATCTTTTGTAATATAGTTGATTATTTATAGATTGAAAAATGGTAGAAATTAAATAGAAAAAATAAGAAAATACATGTTTAGAAAAAAGAAATAAAACACGCAAACCCGGCAAATCTCTTAAATATGGTATGATCTTTAAAAGTCGCTTCTCATGAAATCTTTGACAAAGATTCAATGAAGAAATATAATTCTTAACCAATTTAATTTTGAGAGATGAGACCAGTAAAAAATATTAATAAAAAAAAACTTACTACAACAAAAAAATTAAGAAAAAAATTTGATAGAAAAAAAACAAAAAATGATACAAATTAATGAAAAAAATAAAAACAATCCCTAAATAAAATAAACAACAATTAAAAAAATAAAATTCAAATTTAAAACAAAAAAAAATCATAGAAAATAAAAAATATATAAAAACTAAATAAATCCAAACAAACCTCAATTTTTTAGCCCCTTCCATTTCAACATGCTCATTCTATACTCAATAAACGTGCATGTTTGTGTCATGTAATTGTTTTTTTCTTTTTTAAATATTAGAATTTTCAAACTTGGTTTTAAGTTAAAAACAATAAATTCTTCGTGGATTTTCAAATATGATCAAACAACACATTACCAAAAAAAATTATTTTAGATGAAATGTAACTACTCGTATTTTCAACGGTTATGTTTTAAAATAACATTTAATAATTCTCATGTCGAACTTCCTACCAAGTGATATTATATTTTGAAAGAAGAGCATGATAATTTCTCATTTCACAAGAGATATATATTAAGTTCTTAGAATTTCCTTAATAAGAACCGCAGGAAGGCTAGTTGGCAAATAGAAAAGGTAGCATAATTTCCTGGTTTCTTGCTTACCAAGAGTGAGCCTATTGGTATGATATTTCACTCTGTTTTTCTTTTACTTGTTTCTCCTATTTGATTTTTTAGAGGGGTAATAAACATAGCTGTAAAATCCGAATCTGCTTGGAACTTGGATAATCCAAAGTTGAATCAAATCGGAATAAAAAAACCAAAAAAAACTTAGTTAATCAAACACTTGAATTGATCCGATGACATATTCGACTTAAGCTTTACCTAATAAAAAAACTGGTTATCATCTCATTAACTTTTATTTTTTTAAAAAAAAATAATCAAATTAACCCGTAATTAAGACGTTGTCTCAAATCAAATCTTACAACCATTGGAACTTAAAAGTGAAAGCAAGACCATATGATATACGATATTTTACGCAGAAACAATTTAATCAGGTTCCATGACTTATAAATTTCACAAATCTAAAACATATTGTTGTGGAAATACTAATTTTGAAATAACATGAGATTAAATTTAAATTTAAATTCAGTATAAAAATATATATATATATATCATCATATGTAAGATTATTTTGCTGTCTAGTATGAAAAGATATAAAAAAAACTAGAAATCTTTTCGTTACTAAAATATCATAAACAAACGCAAGTATTAAAGCAAACAGGGAATGTTTAGTGAGAATCCAGCACTCTTAAATGATATATATATAGTAAAACAAAAATCTTGGCAGGGTACTGGTTATAAGATACTTAGTATTTATTCCTTACATAATTGAATCTGTTTAGTATCGTGATAATTTTTATGGTTGTTATTTAAAAAATTATTTTATAAAAAGTATTTTTAATTAAAGTTGATTTGATATTTATATATATTTGGTTAAAACTATGGTTAAAATTGAGGTTCAACAAAAAATAATTTAATATGTTTTGTTAAGAATGCTTTTAAATTAAGGTTATAAAATAATTAAAAAATATATTGATATTAATGGTTTTAAATTTAAATATTATAGATTTAACTACTACTATTACATCATGAAATAAATAATATTTTATATACAATTCCATTACGTACAAAATTTATTCGACATAGACTATAATTTCCATGATTTTTCGAGCGTGCAGTAAAATCAAGTAAAATATCATCAGGAATAAAATTAAGATTACAGTGCGAGTGAATTTAATTCACTCTACACTAGTTTTTCGGGAGGGAAAAATATTACTATTCATGTGAACGATGCGAGTGAATTTAATTTACTTGCACTATTCACATAAAAAACACGAAATGCAATGGGCCCCATAAAATAATAAATTGCATTTCTTACTTTACCAAACAATTATTTGTTGTGGTTTGCTTCAAAAACAGAAACAACCATATAAACAAACAGCTTAGATCTTAAAGTCTTATTTCTGTAATTATCTGGGTTTGTTTTTTCCAAGCACATTTGATCATGTTTGTTTTTACATTTTAAAAATGTTTTAATTTTTTAATTTTAAATTAATACTTTTTTAATTTTTTCAAATTATTTTAATATATTAATATCAAAAATAATTTTTTAAAAATAAAAAATATTATTTTAATACTTTAAATAACAAATATTTTTAAAAATAACTGTAATTAATAATCCATCCAGGCCCACTAGTTACTCCCGCGCAAACTGGAACACCTCATCTGGATCTGACAAGAACACTCTTTTTGTAGGCCCAAAGACATCCCATGTGGGGCCCCTGAAGTAAATCACTCAGACACGTTCCCCACTTAAATTATTCTTCATGTTATTGTGGGCCATATCCCTCACAGTCTCACACCATGCCAAATCCTTTGTTTCTATAGCGTCATCCTAGCAAAAGATCCAGCATAAAAGACGGTAGGCTATGGAAAGTATTTACATAAATATTTTATACGAGAATCTGTGTTTAATTAGATCGGAAAAATAAATTTAATCTCCACGAGAGCCTAGTGGTCCGATACTATGGTTAATTCAATAACCAATTAACTTAGATGTTGTTCAGTATTGCGGACCAACTATTATTTCAAAAAAAATTGATTTTTTAAATTTTAAATTATTTTTAGATTGATTTGATAGGTTAGAGTTTAAAATAAATTTTAAAAAATAAAAAAATATATCTTAATGTATTTTTAAAAAATCACTCTAAAAAATAATTTTTATCATATTTTCAAATACTTTCAAATAGATTAATTAATTTTTTTAAAAACAAAATATTTAAATCTACTCAAATGAATTCATGTAAGCATGCATGAGAGTAAATTGGACAGGAAACCTTAAAAAAAAAAATGTAATAATATTTTTTTATATAAAAAAAAGGGGTAAAAACAGTCAATGCATTTGATTAACCCAGAAACTGTCCCCCACGGACCCAGCCCATTATAGTCACGTGAACGGGTCAGAAAACACCCACATTCTCCACCTCATCAGCTGACACCTTTTCCAAATCTCTGCCGTCCACGTGTCCCACAGATCTCATCCCACTTACCGTTAAGAGGGCGACCATATTTTAAGAAAAGCACTGACTATTTATTCACCAATAACAAAGTATACACAACAATCAATGTAGAAAATGGAGACATTAATTATTTACATAAAATAATACTATTTTATTTGGGCTGCCAGTCCCCTAATTACAAAAACTTGAAAGGACATCACCAGGCTCTTACTGCTTATTCATGTTGGTCCTTTGACTTTAAAATTAGTACCGTACTGTATTTTACTCCTTTCTTGCCTCAGAGTTTGTACGTCATATAATAAGAAGTTTCAAGAATTGTAAGAAAGGGAGATGATGATAAATCTTGTAAGAAAAATAGTATTTTTTTGTGTTTTTACAAGAAGGACCCCCAAATTTTTCTGAAGCAAGAGAAACGTGAAAAAAAATAGGTGATTAAAATCCATACACCTGGACATACATGATGTGTATGATTTTTAATTCACATAAGATTTATTACAAATATTATTTTTATATACATTATACTCACTTATATTTCTTATTTGAAAGTATAGTTATTATTGTTTTTTAAAATATTTTTTACTTGAAAATACATTAAAATAATATTTTTTTATTTTTTAAAAATTATTTGTAACTGTAGCATATCAAAATGATTTGAAAACACCAAAAAAATATTAATTTAAAGTAAAAAAATAAAACAATTTAAAATTTTTCAAAAACACTTTTTAAACACAAAAACAAACACATGTGGTTAAAAACCCTTGATATATTTATATTTGAATTAGAATTTAGAATACCTACAATTAAAACTAATTATATATAAACACGTTCTCTGTTATGAAATAAAAACACCAGCATTGATAGCTTTTTTTATTTGCTAAAAAGTAGTTCATATGGATAGGGATTTTTTTAAAAATAAATTCAACAAAATAAAAGTAAACACTTTTCTTTGGAAATGTTAAATTTTTCTTTGTGAAAAACCATTTTTCTAAAATTTAATAAACAAAAGTAGTTTCTTTATGAAATTGTTATATATTGCATCGCAAAAACACTTTCTTTTTGGAAAGGTTAATTTTTTTCCGTGGAAAACCATTTTTCTAAAATTTAATAAACAAAAGTAGTTTCTTTATGAAATTGTTATAAATTGCTTCACAAAAACACTTTCATTTTGGAAAGGTTACTTTTTTTTCCGTGCAAAACCATTTTTCTAAAATTCGATAAACAAAAAGGTTAATTTCACAAATGTTTTCCTAAAATCAAAGGGGCATTAATTCCTTGGTCTCTCAAAAGTGAATATCTTGCCATCACGAGGCTGTGACACGAAATGACTAAAATGTTGGGCGGCGGTCATTTGGGGATTAACATGCCAGTAATTATAATTACAGGACCGGGTTGAGACGTAATCAAATGATTGGAAACCGCTTTGTAGCTAAACCCTTTTTCACTGCTACTGCCATGCATTTCGAGTTTCAACCGTCAAGGTTAATTTCTATAATATTTTTTTCGTTGGACAATGGATCTGAACTTCCCTGTATATGGCCCTGCTAGTCTCAAGAGTTCATGGTTTCAAGGTATCATTCCCTGCAGATTAGCTTTTCTTTCTCTGCAAAATCAAACCCACACCTGGCTTTCATGTTGTTTGCATAACCAAAATGAATTCTCTGCTCAATCTTTCTGGTGGCTCTGGACAATCATCAAGCCTTGATGGTTTCTGATGCTGGCTAGAACACTGAACATAAAACGCACCACTGCTATATGCTTTCAAGCTTCCTGGCTCTTACAAGCAAAGCGTCACTGTTAGCCTTTCCAACCTCTCTCTCTCCCCCCCGCTAATGTGTTGCTGATGGAGGATTAGATGTGGAACTAGTTATCCATTTGGTTACGATAAAAATGGGTCCCTAGATGTGTACAGAAGGGAGTTGCAGATATTTTGGACCCTGAGGGGTTCCTGTTGAGCATTATTGGTCTTTGTTTGATGCAAACCATTTTGGAATTTGTGGTTTAATCACTTGTAAGAGCAGACCACAGGTTTCCTGCACTGAGAGGGTGTTAGATTTAATATGTCCTTTGTGTCTTGTTAACAGAAAAATTTAGTTGGCAGTCTTTGATTAGCTAGTGTCAAGCAAATAGTTCTTGTGTTCTTACAGTAAGCAGCAGCTTCCTCGCCAAATCCCCTTTTAGTGCTTCAATGTCTTTTCACTGACGTACTGTACACAGTTAGAGATCCAATGCAGCCAACGGTTTACATTTCAAGATAGGATCTGAACCATCTTGCTGACTTAGGATCTACTCTTCATTGGATATGAATTAGACTGTTCATAGCTCACATAGCAAGTTAACTGGGACTTTGGTTTTTGAAGTGGTCACACATCATACATTTGCTTGTCCTTTGGAGTGACTCTGTGAGTGGGGAGATTTGAGAGGATGAGATCTGTAGAGGATAAAGGGTGTTACAATCATGGACCAACTCAGGAGATTTCAAGTGGCAATGCAATTAGTTTTGAGTTTCATAAAGGCAATGGAGCTTGTCGCAGTGGTCATCACCGAACAGCTTTAGGCAAACCAACACCATCCAAATGGGATGATGCGCAAAAATGGCTAGTGGGATTGTCAAGAGGAGGGGGAGGTGATAAAAAAGAAAGCAAGCCAAGAAACTCAAATGCCGACGATAGGAGACTGATAGCTCCAGTTCCTCAGAGGGAACAGGACTATTCAAGTGGAGAAGATGAAGTTGAAGGAAAAGCAGAAAATGGATGTTCCATTTCAATCATGAATCAATATGAAGTGGAGACAAAGAACGTAGATTGCGATGAGTCGGTGTGGAGAATAAACAAGCCTGTGCAGAACTCAACAATGAATGCTGTCAGACCAGTCTGTGTTAGGGACATGGGGACTGAGATGACCCCCATTGCAAGCCAAGAGCCGTCAAGAACAGCAACACCAATTAGAGCCACAACACCGGCGGCGAGGAGTCCCATATCTTCAGGATCTTCCACCCCAGTAAGGGGCCAGCCTGGGTTGCAGGGCAACGAAGGCTATCAAACTGGTCTAGCAGTGACTGAAAGTAGAGGTGAGACTCCCGGGGGTGTTAGTGCAACAAGGCACCATGGACAAGAACTTAATGGTTCCAGGATACCTGAGAATATGGATTCAGATCAAGCAAGGAAGATGAATGCTCTAGAAGCCAGAGCGATGGCCTGGGATGAAGCAGAGCGAGCCAAATCCATGGCAAGGTGTTCCCCTGTGACTTTCACCTCTGCTCGTTCTTTTAACCTGATTAATTCTAACTTCATATATATGAATTTCATGTCCTTAAAATTGGTCGCTCATCATGTATATGTAGGTATAAGCGTGAAGAGGTGAAGATCCAAGCCTGGGAAAATCACGAGAAGAGGAAAGCAGAAATGGAAATGAGGAAAATGGAGGTATGATTGCCAATCCATTCAAGACAGAATCACTTTAATTTTCATCCGTTGCTTTCTGAAATGTCTCTACTTGTACTCAAAATTGCTAGCAAAAGTAGGGTCCCAAAAAGTTGTGTTTCCCCTATCGCCATCTTTCTTGAAGAAATGAAGACCAACATGTAGCTCGTTTTCTCAACATATGGCTTCCTACAAATCCAAAATGCAAGAAATTAGCATTTCGTTGATCACATACTAATCAACCTAAGCACTACCGCATTGATGTCTTTTGTAATTTAGCTTCTTCATAACAAAACTCCTCCATTAGCATAGATCTCATCGCCTTGGTTCCTACTGCCATGAAATGATGACAAGGAAGACTTATAACAGTCTGAATTGCCCATGAGAACTTATCCCAGGCAAGGCCCTTTAACAGGTTGCAAATTCATGCCTCGATCATCACATCTGCCTCAGTGCTTGCAATGATTGTTGTTTATGAGGTCTCGAGTCACTTTTAAAAACAGTGTTAAAGAACCATTTCAACCTAAAAGCATAAGTTATTAGGTGAGGTTTTAAAATATGATTTATATTATTCTCTAACACACTCCCTCAAATGAAAGCTCTTTGGGCTTTAAACTTGCACAAACCCATATTACCTTGTACTTAATTTTATCAAATAAATAAAGATGGTGAGATTCGAACTCGTGACCACTAGATCATCAAAGCTCTGATTCAATATCAAAGAACCATCTCAACTCAAAAGCTTAAGTTATTAGGTAAAATTCTAGAATATAATTTATATTATTCTTTAACATATATCTTCCATACATATATAGGTGAAGGCTGAGAGGCAGAAAGCCAGAGCACAAGAACGGATGGCAAACAAACTGGCCTCGACTAAGAGAATAGCTGAAGAGAAACGAGCAAATGCAGAGGCCAAACTGAATGAGAAAGCTGTCAAGATTTCTGAGAAGGCAGATCAAATGAGGACGACGGGGCACTTGCCCTCTTCGTTCTCCTTCAAGTTACCTTCCCTGTGCTGGTAGCAACACAGCACTGTATTTACATGTAACATCTGCTAGTAACCGTTCCCATATCACTTTTTTTATATACATATTCGAACTTGTGGATTCATTTCATATGTTGAATTCTGCAATTGCGTTCATAGGTATTGTTCCTCTAATAAAATTTGGATTGCCCACTTTGACTAAGTTACTGTTTCAGAATGTGGTTTAGGCCGTGTATTTTTAAAAAATAAATTTTATTTATTTATTTAAAATTAATAATTTTTATGTTTTTGAATTGATATATTAATATTAATTTGATATATTTCAAAAAAAAAAAATGCATTCTCTTGTAAGCCTTCTTTGCAATGATTAGTTGTGTATTAACTGGAAAAGCTGAAGCAATTACGCATTTTAATTTGTTTTTCATAAATTTGTTTCCATGCTGTTCTTTTTGTAGCTAAAAAAGGGTTTTTAGAGTATTTGAAAATACGATTGTATCTGTTTTTTTTTTTAATAATTTTTTATATATATTTTAAATCGTTTTAATATGCTGATCTCAAAAATAATTTTAAAAAATAAAAAAAATACTATTTTAATACATATCAATATAAAATACACGTTAAAAAACAACCATAATCACATACCCAAATCGCCCTAAAACAATGCTGCTGCTCGTTTCATATAAACAAGCTTTTTGTCACCAGTCCTAATTCAACCTCTCCTTCATCAGATTCCATTGGCATTTAGTTGGACAGAAGAGAAATCAAGAAGAAGATTTAGAGCTTGACCTTTCAAAAATATTTTTTAAAAAAATAAAATTTATTTATTTATTTATTTTAAATTAATTGTATTTTTTGGCATTTTTATATTGTTTTAATAACTAAAATTTTAAATATATATATATTAATTTTATATATTTTTAAATAAATATTATTTTAAAAAATAACCAATAAATAACACATAAAAATGACTGCAACACACAGTCCGATAATAATAAAACTTTAATGATTTATGTCAGTCATTATATCCACTGGCAGGAAAGTGGTGACCAGTGGGCCTGCTTCCTCTTCTCTGTTCCCTTTGTCCTGAACCATGGTCAATGATGGAGGAGAAATCCTAGTCAATGGAAGTATGAAAAGAAAAGGGCAGATAATTTTATATTTTAAAACAGAACTTATAAGTTCTATAATTCTTTTTAGTACCCAATAAATCAAGATTTTTAGTTTTTCTTTTTTCAAATAAGTTCATGTTTGAGGAAATTTCCTATGATATCTTTACAACGCTTTTGAAAAATTGTTATCTACGTTTCTTTTACTCTATAGCATTTTTAAATTTTTTTATTAAAGAAATAAAAATCATTGTTGTAAAATTTTATTGTTGTCAGTTACCACCGTGCTTAAAAAAAAACAGAGCATCACTTTATGCCAATTATAATTAAATATGTTTTTTTGGAAAAATAAGATTTATGTTAGAGAATAATATAAATCATATCATAAGATCTTTGATATGGTATCAGAGTTTTGATGACCAGCAGTTACGAGTTCGAATATCACCATCTCTATTTATTTGATAAAAATTAAACACAAGATAATGTGGGTATGTGCTAATTTCAAGCTCAAATGACTTTCACTCGATGATGTGTCTTAGAGAATAATATAAATCATATCTTGGAACCTCATCTAAGTTCCTAACAGGTTAAGTTTTTGGGTTGAGATGATTTTTTGACAATTTACAGTTACAAAAAATTATATTTTTCACTTTTAAAATTATAATTTTATTTGAGTTTAATTAAAATCTTAAATAATTATAGCATATGAAAAAAAAACACAAATATAAACTATTTCACAGATGAGAAGAATTAAATATTTAAAAAAATACAATGAACTTATAATAAAAAAGGGTAAGAGAAGCTAAAAGTAAAAATGGTCTAAAACCAACACCAAACAAGTATCTTATCTTGTCACCTCTTTGGGCTCTAGATAAGGTCGTAGCTTTTAAGCTATATGTTAGATTCGCAAGCTTGCAAGTTAAATTACGTGTTTGTTATTCTGTTGACCACATTAAAATTAATTTTTTTAATATATATATTTTTAATATTTTTAGATCATTTTTATATGCTAATATTAATAATAAATTTATATATATATATATATTATTTTGATATATTTTTAAATAAAAAAATATTTTAAAAAGTTATTACAATAATAATTATATTTTTTTTTCAATTTAAATTTTTTTTTATACAACAAAAAGAGAGAGTTGTGTCTAGTAGTTCGTAAAGGAATTAGATTTACTTATCAAATTAAGTAAATACGGTATCTCATTAATTAATGTTATGTATAATTTTATCTTCCTTACTTAAGTCAAAGTTATGTCCAAATTCATCTTGCTCGGTGACAAGAAACGACTTAATCTCAGTTTACTGAGGCATTAAACCGGTCAGACCGGGTTACTTTTTTTTTTTTTCTTTAACCCGTACCATCTAAGTTTTATAATTAGGCTGGCAGCTCCTTCATCTTAAATTCCAACAAAACAAAGGGAGCATCACAGTATAATTGGAGAGTGTTTTAGGTTTCAACTGCATTTTATTTTTTTACCCGAAGATGCGAGACGGATTAATTTTTTTCTAATATAAAAAAAGATTTTAACTATGATGATTTAAATGAATTCGGGTTAACTTGATTGTCTCACAACCCAAAACAATCCTAGAGGAAGGAAAGGGGAAAAAATAGAAAGCTTAAGGCCTGACAAAGCTAATTCTAAATAATAAAATTGAAAAGGATATATATTTTAAAAAGAAACATAAAAACAAATTGGGTCAAATCGGGTTCACTTTACTAACCCACCATTCACGATATAAGATTGAGATAAAAAAAATATATTTTTTTATTGAAAATGACCTGAAAAGGGAATCAAAGCCGAATAAATAAATAAAAACATCGGGAAAAATCTCGAGTCATGCTAGGTTAGTTTAACAAACCTGCGATTCAGGATAACTCTATAGAGAGAAAGGTATAAAAAACAAGAAACCTCAAGACCCGAGAGCTCAATGTCAAAGAATGAAATTAAAAAAAAAATCTAAAGCAACTTGTGTTAACTTGACTAACCAACGACTCTAGATAATCCCGGAGGAAGGAAACAAAAGAAAAGAAAAGAAAAGGCTCAAGGTCCAATATACTAATGTCAAATGATGGAAAAAAAAAGAAGACCAAAGTTAAATCGGTCTGATATTTGAAACCAACAGCTCTAGTTACGAGTCTAACATGACCCTATAGAAGACAAAAAAAAAATCCTTGAACAAAATTCTTAACATCAAAAAACTAAAAAATAATAAAAATAATGAGGATCAAATCTGGTATAAAAGCTAATTAAAAAAATAATGAGGAAATTAATTGAGAAATAAATTAAAGAAAGAA
This sequence comes from Populus tremula, assembly GCA_964019445.1. Taxonomy (NCBI): domain Eukaryota; kingdom Viridiplantae; phylum Streptophyta; class Magnoliopsida; order Malpighiales; family Salicaceae; genus Populus; species Populus tremula. Next base: position 12,088,822 of record CAXHTJ010000018.1, on the reverse strand, counting down.
AAGGATAAAAAAGAAGAATTAAAAGAATGAAGACCAACATTGAATAAAAAACAAATAAAATTAATCAATAAATAAAATAAAGAAAGAAAAGGATAAAAAGGAAGAATTAAAAAAATGAAGACCAACATTGAATACAAAACAAATAAAGTAAAATGTTGAGGGATAAATTGAAAGAAAAAAAATTAAAAAAATGAAAAAAAAAACTAGGACTCAATCTATAAGAAAAAGGAAATGAAATAAAATGTTGAGAGAAAAAATTGAAAGATAAAAAACTAACAAAAAAAGTGGTAAAAAAGGACAATCAAGGGAATGAGTGCCATATTTGACATAAAAACAAAACAAAATCAAATAGAAATAATAAAATTAAAAAAGAATTCAAAACAAAGAAAGATCAATATAAAAAAAGATGATCATAATTAAAAGACAAATAAATAGGATGACAACTCTGATTTTTTAATGACCTGACATGAATTTCAAGGAATAGAGAGAAAAGATAAGAGGAGGGAAAAAAGTCAACTGCTACCAAATCATTGTGATTTGAGTAGCACACGTCGTCCCATAAAATTTTCCTCCACTAGACACTTTCAACAACACGACGGTCGGGAAATTTTGGCCGCTGCACATGCTGCTCGAAAGGCGCAAGTGGCATCCATTTGCTAGCGTCTGCGCAACTTTTTTTTTATTTTATGAAAATACTAAACCCAAATAGAGTTAACAAAAAAGTCATACGAAAAAAAATACTAAAATACCCTTTGACTCATCCTTTAATTTTATTGACTTTAAGGATAATGAAGTAACTGTATTGTTTGTAAAAAAATAAATTACACCAAAGCCCTCTTAGCCTTTCTTTTCTTTCCTTTTTTCCTTTTAAAGGCATTTATGCGTTTCAACTGTAAAAGAAATATAAACTACTAAATTATCCCCATTCAATTTGCAAATAGCCTCCGTGTCCCATGAAAAATATTATTATATCTTTGCAAGCAAGGCAAAAATTTTGTACAGAGAAGGGCAATATAATAATTATACTATACATGTCTACAATGAATCTACTATAAAACATGGATTAGTTTTGAGTTTCTTTATTATTATACTAGTATATTGGTCTGCATTATACAGTGGGTCAATATCAATTTTTTTAAAATGTAAAAAAAATATGAAGTGTATAGAGAATATTTTAAACGTTTTAGGTTTGACAACCATATGGGACCTGAGCGACTTCGGTCTGTTAATCATGTCAGACCTTACTTGGGTTTGACAACTATGCCATATCCAGTATCCACATTGGCAAAAATATCAGACCCATGTTACCTGAGTTTGGCACCCAAGTAATTTAGGTATTGCTTTTGTGCCAGACCTAAGTAAACATAGGTCCAGACCTAAGTAAACATAGGTCCAACGTAACTTTTTGAATTTAAAAATAATAAAACAATATCAAAATACAAAGATATTCCCATGATTATAGAAAATTACACAAAAAACAATGTGAAAACAAAAAAAATACTCCTACATGCAAAGTTTATTTTTTGTCTTTTTCAAGGCTAAAGATATATTTTAACTATTTAACAGTTTATGAAAGAGAAAAAAACCCTTAGGCAACATGTCTTAATTTTATTAACCTCGAGGATAGAATAATATTTTTACAATGCAAATAATTGTCAAAAAGAATACCATACCCCTTATGAAACGTTTAATACCAATGAGCTTATGAAAAATACTAAAATACCCCCATAACTAGGACTTCAATTTTTTCAACTAAAAAACAAAATGATAATTTAACTTTATATGAAAAACAACATTAGCTTCATCTCAAGCCTTCAAAGTTTAGAAAATTCACTGTGCAAGTCTACAACGGACTGTATCTTGGTCCACAGTACACTTGTATAGGATTACAAGACCCAAGGACTTTTGGTTTGATGTGGTAGTCAAATTCAAACAAACAACAAACAAATAGAGGTTAATTATGCATTGTAGTTGTTAGGACAGAAAAAAAAACACAAATAATTAATCACATACAACAATCCAACTATAATATGCTTACAAGCATAGCATCATGTGAAAAAAAACATGTTTATGTATCTAGTTATACGGTGGATGAAAATGAACACGTTGATTCACTGTTTTTCAGACTAGAAGAAGATCATCACTAATTATTTATCGCTGAATTTTGAAGGAGGACCGAAGTAGAATATTAGAGAACTTATAAGGGCTGAAATATAATTTACCCTTGAAAAGAATAGTGACCCATCATTGGCGATTGCGCGCATCTTTAAAACTCTCTTTCGCGATCGCTTTGAGTCTCTCTTTTCCGATCGAGGGTACTTTGCATCCTCGCTCTCCTCTACATCTGTAGAACAGAAGCGGCGGTCGCCGCCTTTCTCTCTCTTATAGGTAAGCCCTGATCTCTCTCTCTAGCCAAATGCCGTAACTTCACTTCGAGGTCGAGATTTTATCACTTGGTTCTCTCTTTTTCTCGTTTGTTGATTACCAGGGTTTCGAACCTCTGTTTTCTACACCCCTTTTGAATTTAGAGCAAGTTTGGAGCTTGATAGATTAATTTTCAGAAATTTAATTTAATTTTTTCTAACTTTCTTATCCCTTAGCTTGTGTTGCTTTTGGATCTCAATTACACTTGCCTTAGGGTTTCGAATTTAATTTTAGCGAGTTCGGGAAAGTTTGAAAAAAATTTGGCGGGGTTAGGGTTTCATAGGCCATAATAAAGGGTAATTCGTATTGGAATTAGGGTTTTGTGCTGTGAAGCTTTGAGTTTCGGATATATGGCTGCTGGGAGATATGGGGGTTGTCACGATAATGAATCCAGGGATCACGAGTCTGATTCTGAATTGTCAAGGGAAGATTTTCCTTATTCTAAGGATAAATTTGATAGAATTGAGAATGGCAATGGTGATAGCGATAGGGGTCGAGTTTGGGAATTGAGGGACAGAGCCAGGGTTAGGCAGAAGGATATCAGGGAGAGAGAAGTGACTAATGGTGGGTATAGTTCGTCTTCTGGTAGAAGTGATTCAGGAAGCAGTGGTAGTGGTGGTGCCCATGGTCCACGGAAGTGTGGGCTTTCAGTTAGGGCCACGGATAGGGAGCCAGGTGAGCTGTCTAGTGAGAGTGGGTCCGATGACGCAATTGACTCCGAGTCACATGCTCACAAAGATAGTGAAGTTTTAAAAGTAGTGGAGAATGGGACTCGGACGCCTGTGGAGAAGAAGAGGAAGTTTTCTCCTATAGTCTGGGATAGAGATGAAAAACCAGTGAGTAACTCATCAAAAAGTGGGAGCCCCCCTGCAGTGACTGCTCTCCCTCCACCGCCACCCCTGCCTAAGGCGTACCGCCAGTCACCTAGTTTTATTCCAGAAGGAGGTGTCGGGATATCTCCTGTTAAAAGTAGTAAAAACCAGAATTTGCTATCTTCTTCACCGCTGAAGGGATCAGTTGGCAATTCTGCGTCTGAGTCTCCTGTAGAGTTGGCTTCATCGCCAATGGAGGAGCAGTGGGGCAATGACCAGGAAGCAGAGCACATAGAAGACGAGGATTATGTTCCAATGAGGAATATCTCATCTTCACGATGGGCAGCTGGCAACAATTCTCCTGTTGATGAAGGTGAAATTGTGGAAGATCAGGAAATTCCTAAAAGGAGGAAGAAGATGCCTCATTTGGAGTTTTTGGATTCCAGAGTACGCAACAAGTTATCAACTCCAGATCCCGGGGATTTTAAGAGAGAAGGTTCTGATGTGGCTAGAGGGAGGTCGTCAGAATCTGATGAGCGAGGCACCTGTGCTAGGTCTTTGAGCGGGGATGATTATCATGGGAATGATTCTGGGAGGGATGACTACATGGATATTGATGAGGAACACAATAACGGTGATTCTGATACAGATCCTGAGGATGAAGATGATTCTTGCAAAACACCAGAACCTGCAGGTCCACCTCAAAGAAGTGTAAACATGCTTCAGGGGTGTAGAAGTGTTGATGAGTTTGAGAGACTAAATAAAATAGATGAGGGCACTTATGGTGTTGTATATAGAGCCAGAGACAAGAAGACTGGGGAAATTGTAGCATTGAAGAAGGTAAAGATGGAGAAAGAACGTGAAGGTTTTCCACTGACTTCTCTTAGGGAAATAAACATTCTTCTTTCTTTTCACCATCCTTCAGTTGTTGATGTTAAAGAAGTTGTGGTAGGGAGTAGCCTTGATAGCATTTTTATGGTAATGGAGTACATGGAGCATGACCTCAAAGGACTCATGGAGTCAATGCGACAGCCATTTAGTCAGAGTGAAGTTAAATGCTTAATGCTCCAGTTGTTGGAGGGTGTGAAGTATCTTCATGATAATTGGGTTCTTCATCGAGATCTGAAAACGTCAAATCTGCTCTTGAATAATCGTGGTGAGTTGAAGATCTGTGACTTTGGGCTGGCTCGTCAATATGGAAGCCCGTTAAAAACATACACTCAGTTGGTGGTTACTCTGTGGTACAGGTAAGCTGAACTGTACATGTAGCACTCGAACTTGCATATCTTTGGCTTGCAGTTTTCTTTGATTTATTTTATTTTAGTGTTAGGTATCCTTTTTGTGTTTTCTTGTTTCTATAGGCCTGGGTTTATTTTCAACTTGATTTCACACTGTTTTTGCAAACGGTTTGTGATATCTTTACTTTTGAAGTATTTCTGTGCTATTTGTCCTGAAATTTTTCTGAGGTGCCTGATCCTGATGATTGTAGTCTCTTTACATTGATGCATCATATAGACATGCATCCTCCCTTTGGTGTCAAGTGTTTGATGTTCTATTCCATTTATCCAGGGCACCAGAATTACTTTTGGGAGGCAAGCAATATTCAACGACAATTGACATGTGGTCCCTGGGCTGCATTATGGCTGAACTGTTATCGAAGGGACCTCTGTTTAATGGAAAAACAGAAGTAGATCAACTTGACAAGGTAAATTAAATTTCCAGCAAAATAATACAAGGTAAACTTGTTCAGTTGATTCCCACCTGCCCTGATCATTAAAACTTCCACTGCTATGCTTATTGAGTGAGCAGTTTAATTACTCCTCTCTGGGCCTTTTTAATTGCAGATTTTCCGAATCCTTGGTACACCAAATGAGACAATCTGGCCTGGGTTTTCCAAGCTACCTGGAGTGAAGGTCAACTTTGTCAAGCATCAGTAAGTATCAATTTTCATCAACTTTTTTATCAAGTTAATAACAAGCAGTTGTTCTTATGTTTGCTGCTGTTTTCCCAGGCTTCCAGCTGGGTGATTCTGGTCTGGTTATCTGGCCTCCATTGCGACACTTCTCTGTTACACGTCATTCTTGATATTTTGCATTAACCACCTGATATGTTCATTTCAGGTATAACCTGCTGCGTAAGAAATTTCCAGCAACGTCCTTCACTGGATCACCGGTTCTTTCTGATTCTGGGTTTGATTTGTTGAACAAACTTCTTACCTATGACCCTGAGAAGGTAGATAACAAATTAAGTGAAGACCTTGCTTTACAGTCAGTTGATTTTTTTTTTGTTTGGAATAAATACTTTAGTTGATTGCTATAGTGGTTTGATAAGGCTCATTGTGTTTTTCTTGCAGCGAATTACTGCTGAAGCTGCTCTTAACCATGACTGGTTTCGTGAAGTTCCTCTTCCAAAGTCTAAAGATTTTATGCCTACTTTTCCTGCTCAGCATGCTCAAGACAGGTATTTTAAAAGAGAACAAATTTGAAGCATGTATTTATCAACCAGTCCATTTATTTTTTATTTACTCATTTAGGTTATTTTCTTGTTATAATTAGGCGTCTCCGAAGAATAAGGAAGAGTCCAGATCCTTTAGAAGAGCAGCGGAGAAAGGAGTCACAACAAGGGGAGTTAGGGACCAGTGGTTTGTTTGGCTGAGAGATTAATTGGTCAACCTTGGCCCTGGATTGCAATTTTTTTGTTTTGCAAGCTACTGACACAAGATGTGGTTGAGGTGAGAGATATCCATTGAAAGGAAGTAGCGAACCTTGTTTCTCAGACGATCATTTGTACTTCTTTTTAGCAGGCCTCTTGTGATTTGGATGGAGAAAATATTTGCCTCCTGCCGTCAACCAGTTATGTTTCAGGCTAACTTTGTTCTCCTGCTTTGTTAACATATAGGATGCGCCTGGGACACTGCTTGCATCGCAAGGTGTGGCACAATGGCTTTTCATTTTAAAATATTAGCTGAAACTTTGTATGTAACATATATTTTCCATGGTGCATTGTAAACATTCTTAAAATTTGGTTTTGGTGATTAGAACCGTATTAGTTTACTGCCCACTTCCAGTTCTATTTTATTCTTTATCTTCTCTCCCTCTCTAGTTTTTTTCTTCTTAATATTGACATTGTGTTTGCAAGAAACAGTTGGTGTGAAGTCCAGGAGATGTTCTTAGCTTTTCATTGACAAAGAAATAGGCAATAACATAGAGCATCAAAGGTAATTTGTTGATTTGGTTATCTGCAGAATGTTAACTGGAATCTGGATTATGCATTCTATCCATAATGTGGAAACTCATAAACAATCGATTCTTAGTCAATCCATTTTTTTAATTTATTTGACTATAACTCCAATGTTGCCACCCTTGGATGGCCTCCTTGTTATTTAATTTGGCTTGTGGAATTAAGTTTTCGGTCACAAGCTTTCCCTTATCAACCACAGAATTTCAAGAAATTGATGCTAAGAAATAACTGTTTTATTTTTTTGAAAAAAAAAGGAGAAATAAAAAAAGAAAGAAGGAAAATGTCAGTAATATAGGCAAGATTATGTAGTGCAAGCTTCTTGTGATTCTTGATGAAAGTTGCAGTTGCAGTGTGGTACTATTTATCCTTCCCCAATGTTGTTGCCCTTTTCTCCCTAGCAAATAGATGTAAACATTGTTTTCCATGTTTTTAATTGAAGATTTTGTTGACCAATGATATTGACTTAAATTGGTGGTGATTCACAATTTGCCCAAACAATGATGATAGTGTTGTTTTCAGTTCGATCTCTCTTAACCACTAGAAGATCAAACCAGAGGTAAGCAGAGGAAGGGTGAGAAGGCATGCATATAAACAATTGACTTGTTCTTCCTTCTATCTGCCTGATTTTCATTGATGGTGGATAGGTCCTGCAGAACCTTACTTTGTTAATGGAGATCAATTGTTTGATTTGTTTTTGCATGCTTTTCCTTAATTGAAGAATATATCATTTTGTGTATTCAAACTGTCATTTTTGTCTTGGTTGTTTATTTGTCCCTTATGCTGCTATTAGTTCCATACCCATCAAGTTTCATGAATTGAAATTCTCAAGTATCAAAATTTAAACAGCATGCACATGAGCAAATGTCTAGCCTGTCATCCTGTTTTTCATTTGATGATGTGAAAAGATTGAACATTTGACCAATCAGAATGTTTTTATGACAATTTCGGTGGATGTCACTGCAGTGTCAAAGCTAGCAGGTTGGGGAGGTTACCTGCTGTGGATTTTATAGAACTTTCAGTTAGATGTCTTCAGGCTCAATAGAGGTACAACACAAACTTTGTTTTGTTCTTATGTGTCAGATTTTCTTTTTTAATCTCTTAATATTCACTACCTTTAGATGTTGATGTACCTCTAGGCATTCTTATGCATGTGGTTCTGCACTAGTTCTGTTCCTATGATGGTAATCTTCAGGACTTGGTGCTTCTAATCCTTGGGAGCATGCTTTTCAACTGGGTTGGATTTTGTTCTTTGTTTGGGAGAAAAAGAAAGGGGTGGGGAGTTCTTTTCTTTGTTTCATATAGTTCTAACTATACGGCTCCTAAGCAAGGTCCAGGGATAGTGCAATACTTTCGTTGGGTTTCAAGTTTCAGTAGTAGTCCGAGACCAAAATCCCTTAAAATCTGCAACCCTGAGTGTTTGTTGTTTATTCCACACTTCTATAGTCTTGCCTGAATGTTTGTGCTATGCATTTTCTACTGTCTTCAAGATTTGCCATTTGATATTTCAGGATTAAGTAGATGTTTTCCTTTTAGAGATTAATAGTTTAATGAGGCATGAAGCATCAAAACAGATGATGCAATGCCCTTTTTAATAAAAAGAAGGGTGGTAATAAGATTTGCAAGCTTGTTCAGAAGGTGGTGAAAAGTTTCTTTGCACTGAAAATCTTAACTAAAATTTGTTTCTTCATAATTAAGAAGTCAGAGCTTGATTGGGACTGCGCTGTTTTTTCTTCCAAGTAATAAAGAATGTTCAAGCTTCTCTTAGGTGGATTGTTAATACTACATTTATGCAGAATAAGGATTTTATGGGACAACGTGAAAAATTACGGAGATCTATTGCTTAAGAATAGTGATTAGAACCTCCAGTGAATTGCCATTTTGGCTCGCTAGTTGAGTAGTTGATGTGGTGCTTTTCATCTGTTAGTTTGTTCCCACGGTCCTTGAGTTTCATCCCTCTTCACATTATATTCTTCTCAGTTCAGTCTAGCTCAAGTTTATGAAACTGATCGGTGGTCTAGCCATTATTCCTTAAGAAGTTTGTGATGAAATACTGAGAGCGTATGCCGGGTCCTGTTTTCCGGAGTATGTATTTGTTTTTTCCCTTCTGTAGCCGAGATTTTTCTGACCTTCTTGAGGCAAATTGCTCAAGAAATCTCATTATAATGCATCTTCCTGCTCATTGATTTTGCATTATATCACCTGCAAAACGAGTGTAGCTGGCAGAATGAATGGTTTCAAAGAGTCCACCCTGGGCAACATCCCCTACCTGCTTCTTCTCAAATCGTACGAGTTTCTACTGTGTGTTACGTTGCATAAATTCAATCAAAAGTTTAAAATTTTCAACTTTTATATTTTAATTATACAATCTCTCTTCGAAAGAGTTATTATTTGTTAAATATGTTTAATTTAAAGTCGTCGTGATTTATTTTTGTCTCAAGTTATAAAAAAAATGTAATTATAACTAGAAATCAAAACTTTTTTTAAAAAAAAAAATCGTGTCAAATGGACTATTAGCTCCTCATATTTAGCCCTGAATTCTACCCATAATAAGAAACGCCAGCAGGACTTGTTTCAAGTTGAAAACCTTCGACTCTTGCAAATGTGCGAAAACCTACTAGGATGGCATGGACACGTTATTGTTAAAATGCACAGTCGATGCGTGCAATGTGCCAATCCATCAATGGTCAATCCAGAGACTCACTTAGGCATATAACCGGCAACACTCCCGGAAAAAGAAAGGCTAAAAAAGAAAAGTAACAGGGCTTCCAATTTTGAAACCATTTCAGAGATTTTACTGCTGCTGTGCTCTTAGGCTCTTGCTCCAGAGATTCTATATCTTGACTCCCTACCATGGGTTACATTTTCGGCGCATAAGCAAAGCCACTGCATAATTCATACACAAAACATTAATAACGACATATAAAAAAATACACGAATCAAATTCGACAGAGACTACTAGCTGCCGAGGTATGGGTTTGTTTTCAGGTTATCCAGAAAACATCATCTGAATGGCATACGAGCTTGTAACTCGGAAATTACACTAAACGCAGAGACACGTTGTCTCTCTCCACCTCCCTTGCTAGCTATGACATGCAGGCATCCTTAGTTATCATCCGATTCGCCGGTTCAATATTCGTGGATACCATTCAGATGCCAGGAGTGGGCGATGGGATCTAATCAACAAATGGACTCCCTGAAACCACCAAAGGTCAACCCTCGGAGCAGTGGTGGGTTCGTCTTGGTGGTTACTGAAGAGGGGTTTCTCGACAGCAAAGTTGTGGAAGAAATAGATCTTTAGAGAGCTCTTGTCATGGGGATTTTCATCAAGAAGAGAAGACTATTGTCTTTCCAAGAACAAAGGTAATTAGGGAGAGTTCAATGAAGAAGATTGTGTTAATAAGTCCTCGATCGACAATCCAGCCAAAAATAGTTATCCCCCCAGGATTGTTCTGCAAATATAGCACTGCATGGCCAAATAACCAGTCATGAGAATTGAGATGCCGATATATAGTAGCAAAACCCTAAGTTTAAACAGGCACTAACAAAACAGAAAATTGCCAGCGTATGTGAAAAGAAATCACTGTGAAGCACTTTGACGTGTACAACAAGCCGTAGCTATGACTTGCTGCGACCATATTGGATCTTGTCATCCAGAGGTCACGTGATGACTGAACTAGGTTGTCTGCACACATTATGGAGGGGGCTGTGATAAAATAAATAAACAAGAGAAGCTAAAAGGGCTTTTAAAAGAAATGAAAATCGGAGACGGTGGTTTTTGTGGTTCGAAGGTCTTAAGCTGAGTGTCGCACGTATGAAAAGTCAAATACTAAGCGTATATTTGAACTTGCTTCACACACTCAAATACTAAGCATATATTTGAAGTTTTTAGAAGTGCTTTTTAAATGATAAATGTTCATCAAATAATCCAATAGATTTCAATCTGCAGATTCCATTCTAAGAATGATGCAAGAAAAGGCAAAGAATTTCACATAAATGAAGTGCATGCGAACATTCTTTTTACCCCATCTCCTTGATGCCTGTCTCTGATTTCCATGTCCTTTTAAACCTAAGTGTACAACATATCTAGACGCACAATACACAGAAAGAGCAACAATTAATTTGGACAGACAATGAATATCGATTTTAGACTGAAGTGATCCCATGATGTTTTTTTCTGTATGGTATCGAATCTCTTTAGAAGTAATCGTGGATCTTGCAAACATGCTCGAAACAATTAAGTGTAGAAAATGTGACAGTATCTCATGAAAACAAAAATAATTTCTGCTGTTCAAGTGAGAAAGATTCAAGATAAGATTTCGTACCAAAGGCTTGCCTTTTGTGATATGAGGTCATGTAGGATGCCAACTGCATATTTGTAGGCATTGCAATATAATCAAATGACTCTAAATCGCTTTCAGAATAATTTATCCGTGCTGTGTTTTGTGGATTCGCAGCTTCTAAGTTCCCCGTGCTGTTTGAAACTCTCAGTTGAGATGTATCATTTTGACCACATGTTGCTAACGCATGCCATCTACTTGCTATGGATGCAATACCCAGGGCTCTATGGGATATTTTTGTAGCAGCATGCAAGCAAAGGATTATGCCAACAACCTGGACAATCGAGGAAACCTGAAAACTTGTGCGAGTTAAAAAACTTCTTCTGATTAAATATGTTAGAATAGACGTGGAACCCATCTAAACCCTAGGAATGCAAGCCCTTAAGGATGGGACCTTAAAGAGTCAAATGAAGTTTATGCAGACATTTTACAGAGGAGCAGGTGGTGAAGCACTTACCGCGAAATCACCGCCATTTATACCAGTAATAATTCCACGATAGCCTGTGATTCGGAATAGAGTCACAAATTGACTAGCTGTAACAACACAGAACTGGAGAATAAGAAAGATTCGGAACCTATGACTTATCTTAGAGAGATGATAACGCAGACGGGTGTGCTCCTCTATAAAAACCAAAACATCACAATCCCTTTCCAGCAGCTTTGCGTAGTCTTCAAAGTGAATTACTTGCAAATTGCAGATTAGATGAAACAAAATGCTGGCTGATAAAGATATTGTACTCACATAACTCCAGGATATAATCAGACCAATTAAAACAGCAGTAGACATCAACCATGATTCATGACGTACATACGAGACGCGGATGACTTCACGCGTAACTTTCAGAATGAAACATGGCAGCGACCAGAGGATCAGCAAGCGTAAAGAATCCTGTGAAAGAAATTATCCAAACCATGTCTTCATTGGACTTGTGACTGAAATATCTCATCGAAGAGCCAAAGGGATGATATGTCAACAACCTATAACTTATGTTGGTGAGAATGTGTAAAGTTAGCAGCATGATTTATGAGAACTCAATCGCAAGTGCATTCTCAAAAAACGAAAGAGAAATTGTAAAGGAACCAGGTTTTCAAGACTTGGGATTACAGCGTAATATGAGAACTAGAGGGCCTCATTCGCTACATGTTGTTCAATGATGTGTTTGAGATTGTGATTGAAATAGTATTTTTTAAAAATTTAATTTTAGATTATTTTGATGTAATGATATTAAAAATATTTTTTAAAAAATAAAAATATATATTATTTTAATATATTTAAAAAAAAATATTTGAACCGAATCTTTACAACACTCCCAAAAACATCCTAAATCTAAATCATCGGTCATTAAATGATTTATGATTTTCATTTTTCATCTTGATGGAAAGAATAATCTTTTATCTGGGGCAAGAAATTAGGAAAACATTGCTTTTTGGTACGCAGGCGAGCAAATTATGGGCCAATGAGAAAATCTGTAATCTTTTAAACTTCTGATAAAACTTGAGTTGGCGAAGCAACAACATAAACCAACCACGATTCATGCCTGATTGCTAATTATGCCGGATTGCAATCATGCTATGTTAAAACGCAAAAGAACTACGAATTCAAAATTGCCAGAATTGTAACAAAGCCTACAAGCAGTTAACACAACATGAAGATGAATCCACAAACAGAGTTGAGCGAGTGATATATAATTTAAGCTAGTTAAGAGAGCTAATTACCTTAATCTGTCGAATGTAGAGAAGGGAAAAGCGAGATATGTGGCCACCAAAACGATCAACAAAGAGAAACTTTCTAATACCATACTTGCGTAGATTATGCGATAAGCAAATCAAAGAAACAGCAGCAAGACAGGCCTGTGATGCCACAATATCAAGCTCGAAATCCTTAATCTGGTACTTGTCGCACCCTGAACATTGGGACAGCACCAGTAGTGCTACCGGAAGCAAGACACCAATCAGCATAAAAGCAGCCCATGAAAGCAGAAAACTCTTGAGAGAAGATTGATTGAATCCCAGAAATGATAGATATGCTTCAAGCTTTTCTAGTGCTTGATTGATGTTTTGGTTTGGAATACCAATCCCTTGGTTTTGTTGTTGTGGATTGTGATTAGGAGTTGATTTACTGTTACTGTGTATATTAATAGTATCATCATCAAGAAGAGGGGTGTGGGGTGGAGGTTGGTGTTCTGTTTGGAAGTGTATTACATGAGCATCTGCCATGGATTTTGCAGACACTCTTGGGGTTTGAGTTTAAGATGGCAATGGAGAGAAGAATGATTGAGATCTCATACCAGTCTCAGGGTCAGGGGCTTTCTGGTGCCTGCCTTGATCGTTCAGAATCAAAAAAGTTCAAAAGCAAAAGCAGATTCATTCGTGACCAGACCAATGCTTATATATATATATTATGAGTTTATATAATATTTATTTCTTATTTCTTTATCAATAAATTTTTTAGATATTTATGTCTTATTCATAAGATCTTAGATATTTATTTGGGTGGGTGTTTGTTAGTTGAATATTATTTATTATTCAATATATTATAAAATATTATTATTTATTTAAAGTATTTAATAAATAACAAAATTATAAATATGGTACATGTTTATACTTATTATGATAATATTGGAATATATATATATATATCGATTTTAATTCACGTTTCAGGTAATATTTATTCAATATCTATTATACATTAATTAAAAATAATTATAAATAGAACTCGTTGATTCGAATTAATTGAGGATGATATCTATTGTTATCTCTAAAGTAAATGCTACAAGTAATATTATAGAAGGTTTTAGTTGTGCAAACGGTAATATTCAGAGGTTTTGGGATTTGTTTTATTTTATCATAGGATTTATGATAGCCGTTGATTATAAATACTAAAAAAACAGGTGTTTTTTGGAATCAATTCAATTTATATTTAATTTATAATCAGTCTGCAGTCTCTCTCTACAAGTATAATTACTTTAATTATGCTCTCAATTTAAATAGAATATAGTATCATTTTGTCTGAAGCACTATTTTTTTTATTTAAAATTGTGTTAAAGTATATTTGATTTGAAAAAAATATTAAATTTATAATTATTTAATGTTTTTAGATAATTTTAATATATTAATAAAAAAAAATTTCATATATTTTAAAAATAAAAAATATTTTTAAAAAAATATTGTACACCACAATAACAAATATATAATCTTACCTGCATCTGTATAATTCCGGTGATGCACCGGGACTCAGGAGGTTGTTGAGGGAACGTGTCTACGTTGTATGTGATCATGGGGCACAAATTATTCTTTTTCGTCGCTGGAGCTGTTGCCTGAGAGCTCGGAATTTTTATTTATTTATTTATTTTGTCGTCGTCGTCGTCTTTGCTTTTCTTCTTCGTTGTTTCCGGTAAGAATTTTCAGATGAAAGAGACAGATGTTGCCTGAACTGGAAATAAAAACAGAAACATCAATGAATTGTCCCATCGGGGAAATCGCTGTTGTGGCCTTTGTATTTGTTTTGCAATGGTTTTGAAAGTGAAAATGAGTTGAAAAGGCATCGAATCTATGTTTTTAACATTTTGAACTGTACTTGACCAAACAGAGCCTTAACATGGATTTTCCTGCCTGCGTTTGAAAGCTGGTCCCCTGGACTATTGGATGCTGTTTCGTTGAGCGGTTTTATCAAGTTTTTTAAAAAATTAAAAGTTCTAATTTGTTTTTTGTTTTTTATTGTTTTGATGTATTATTTAAATATATTTTTATATAAAAAATATATTTGAATAACAATTTTAATTATAATTTTAAACACATTATCTGCTTGCTATTTACAATGCTATAACAGTCTATAACAAGATTCTCAATAATAACGAGAGTTATTAAACCCGTCGACCAGAGACTTGAAATTTAATTTAAGTTAAGTTTTATATTCAAGTTAAGTTTTTCAAATTTTTTATTTAGTTTTATTCTTTTTTTTTTAATATGTTACTTATATATATTTTCAAATAAAACATACTTTAAATAATAATTTTTATCACAATCTCGAATATATTATCTACTTGCTATTTATAATGCTATCACAATTTATGACAAGGTTTTTAATGAAGACAATCGTTATTAAACTTGAAATTTGATTCAAGTTAAGTTTTTTATATATATATAAAATATTCAATTTGCAAATTAATTTGTAATTTAATTAGAACACTAACAACAATTTGTTGATTTAAAAAATAAATAGCGTAGTTTTAACCTTGAAAAAAAAAACAAAAATTAGTCACGACAGTCAGGTTGGAGTGTTGGGAATTTAAGAAGCGGAAGATGCATAATTGGGCTGGGAAAACTGGTGGGAGATAGCGTGGAGTGTGCGTAAGGTTGTGGCCTGAGACAGTGATGGCTTGCTT
Organism: Populus tremula; assembly: GCA_964019445.1. Lineage (NCBI taxonomy): Eukaryota > Viridiplantae > Streptophyta > Magnoliopsida > Malpighiales > Salicaceae > Populus > Populus tremula. The sequence continues at coordinate 12,073,624 of CAXHTJ010000018.1, read as the reverse complement.
GCAAGGATGTAAATATGATGTGATAGAGAAAGCAACAGATGATAAATATGGCTTCCAGGTTCAACGCAAATATATATTCGTAGTCTCGATTTTGCATCAATTATGTTTTTTCTGAAGTTTCTTTTTTACAAAGAAAAAACAGAAAAAAACCAAGTAACTTTTTAAATTAATAAAAAATCTTTTATGAAAAAAAAAAAAAATTATAAATCTCAATATCCAATTAAATTAAATATCAAATGACGAGATTAAAAAACTTGAGTTTAATAAACAAGGAAGAAAAACAATAAATGAACCAAAATCAATCTTCTAAACCTGAGTTAATCTCTCGAATTCATAACCCAATAAATTCTAGACATGTGATCAATAAAAAAACTCAATGTAGTGCTGAATAATGAAATAAAAAAATTCAATTCAAAGAAAGAACCCATGAGTGTTAAGAAATAGCAATCAAAACAATAAACGATAAGAATAAAATATAATATGTAAATATAATGAAGATGGATGAAATTATAAGAAAAAAAAAATCTATTTTAAAATCTATTTTAAATAAAATAAATAAAAATAAAAAGAATAGAGACTAAATATGAAATTAAAAAAATTAATGGAGGATAAAATTGAAAGAAAATCTCAATTCTACAACTTAATTAAATAAAAAAAAATAACAAGTAAAATAACAAAGACCAGATTAAAAGAAAAAATAAATTGAAGGGCTATCGTAAAAATGTTGTAAGGGCATGAAAAATAATGAGGAAAAAAAAACCAAGTTTTGGCAATTACTCCTATCACGTGGCCTAAGAAAGTCGTCCCAGCGTTACAAATCAAAAATCACCAAAGAAACATATTTTAACCCATCACGAGTAACCACGTGCAATGCTCAAAAAGACGACAAAGTAACTTAGGCTCGAAAATGAATTTTAAAAAAGTATTTTTCGATGTTTGGTAGTGTTATGGAAAACACTTTTCAGTGTTTGATTGTATTATGAAAAATAAATTGAAAAATAATTTATTAATAAATTAATTTTTTTTCAAATTTATCTAATATATATAAAATATTTAATCACTTACAATAAAAAAAAATATAAAATATATAATGATGAATTTTTTTTATTATATTCTATATTCATACATAGCTTATTTTATAAAATATAACTATATATATCATATCATATTATAAAGAAATAAGCTTATAAAATATTTTTTATTATTCTATGAAACCATTTATAATTCCATTACGTACGAAATACATCTGACAAAAACTATTGTTTTAATAATATTTTTAGTATGTAATAAAATTGGATAAAATATTAAGGTATAAAATTCACTCTAAACCATTTTTTTTAAAATGTTAAAACAATAGCACACTTAAAAAAAAAAAAAAAAATTCCCGCATGCAAGTGAACAGTGCAATAGAACTGCACTGTTCACTATTTTCTGAGTGAACAATGTATGCAATATACTGTTCATGCTAATTACACTGTTCATTGAACGGTGCCATTAACACGAACAGTTACAAAAAAAACATGAAAACGCAGTGTTGGCCCACATCAGGAAAGTGTTTTCCGAGAATAAAAAGTGGAAAACACTTTCCTTATATTAAACTTAACATTTTTCTTTGACGGAATTGAATTTCCTTTGACTCACTTTCCATGTATTTGCCAAACATGGAAAAGTGAGGAAAATAATTTCTAGAAAAGTGAATTTCTAAAAACAAACGGGGTCTTATTTATTGACGTGTTCCACAAACATGTCACCATCTTTTTTTTTTTTTGTTTATTAATTAAATTATTAAATTAACCCATGATAACATGATTATTGAAAAAAAAAACATGTGAAATACCCTTGAAAAATGCTAAAATAACAATCCAACCTCATAAAAAGACTCTTTTACACTTTTTCCATCAAATAAAAACTTTAATCACTGGACACGATAACAAAAAATCATAGTTATTAGATTTGGATCAAGTTATTGGGTTAATTTATTTTTTAATTAAAATAATATTGTTTTATTAAAAAAAATCAATGGTTATAACTGCGTTTTGACCGGGTCGTCGGGTCACGCCGAATTTTTTCTTTTTTTATTTTTTGTTCAACCCGACCCCGTTCCAGCTTCGGGTCGGCCGGGTCCTAAGTCGATGCGGGGCTGGGCCGGGTTTCAAAATTATACCAAAAACTACACAATCTATCCATGGGATTTGAAGTTTTAATTTTAAAAAATTTTAGATTGATTTTTTGTGTTGATTTTAATTTTTTTTTTAAGATCATATATGTGTTTAAAATATTTAGGGGACTGTTTTCATGTTTTTCATAAAAGAAATTGATTTTTGGCGAGTCTTCCTGGAGATCAACAAGACTCTCCAAAGAGTATAAAAATAAATGAGATGTTGACATGTCTTCTCGAGTACAAGCCTAATCCTTTTCCTCTTTTTTTTTTCTTACCTAATCTATTTTTTTTTACATATAGCTTTTTTTTATAAAAAAAATTCCTACTCATACACTTGTATTATGAATTTTTATTTATCATCCCATGAAATGAAAATTGAAAAAACTTAACCAACTACAGTGGATTATAATTTCTTCCTAATTTATTTCAACAAAATATAAATTAACAAAAGTAAATTATATATAAATCAGATAAACGATATATTTTCTAAAACTACAAGAAAAAAAAATTAATGAATATTTTTTGAAATTTAAATACAAAACTAAAACAATTACAAAATAAACGCAATGTGATAAAAGAAAAAAAAACTACCGTTAAAAAATCACTGAATAAGTAATGCATTTATAATAATGAAACAAGACAAAAAATATCTTGTCTAGTGTTTCAGATACATGTATTATAAAAATGATAAAACAATACAAGGGTAAAAGAGACTTTTACACATTTATACACCAAAGATAAAATATGATGCGGACACGCTCATTTTATCTTATAAACTATTAACAGAAACAGATCTGTTTTCGTCTCTTCTCCTTTACGCTTTCGGATCGTCTTGAAAGAAAAAAAATAAAATAATAAAATTGAAACCACCCAATAAAGACAGGGACGCGATTATCGCTCACGTGTACTAGGAAGATGCATCACGTGCAGACTGATTGGCAAACAAGTGAGCATATACGACAAACGAGACAGCGTATTTTGCGGAACCTCCTCCTCCTCCTTCATTTTCTTGCCTTTTTTTTTATTAAAAAAAAAGGGTCTGAGGAAATACTTTTGCAGTGTAAGGGAGCCCTTTCGTAATTGAAGGGAGTTTAGAATAATTTATTCACTGATTATTTACAGCGGATCTATTGCTTGGGGCTTCTTCTTTAATGCAAGAGCTAAAAATAAAATACAAATTAATTTTTTTAATTAATTTTCTTGATTTTTCTGTACAAATAGAAGAGCCAAATAGGTAAAAAAAATCATTTATATATATATAGGCCATTGTAAAGACAAACACCACATCAAGGTAGGTGCAACCTGGCAGGCCATACGGCCTCAACATTTCAACCTTGAGGTTTGTTGCTTTCTCGGGAACCAATAACTTTTTCATTCTACAACAAGGCGTATCGAATGAGTATATTTATACATTAATTAAAATGATTTGTTTCCCTTTAGATTATCTTAAAAACGTATTTTTCACGCTAGATTGATGTATTTCTCTGTATAATCCAGAATTATTTTTTTTTTAAAAAAGTCATTGTCTAACAGTCTTTTTCACTTTGATATGTCAACTTTTAAAAAACTTTCAATCATGTGCTTTTATCTAACTTTCGTCGATTGCTTCGTTTTCCACCCACAATTTACTAAAAGAAAATTGCAATGTTAGTACATCAATTTTCAATTTTTTGCAATCAAGTACATGAACTGTGTTCTTTTTTATTTTTGTATTGTTCCGGTTGAGTATATTCTAGAGATCCGTTGATGTTTTCTATTTATTTTATTTAAATAGTAAATATCTTTAGTTATATTAGTAATTTATTTATTAGTTTTAGTTATAAAATAGTTTTTAACCTTGTTGTAGAATTTGGATAGCTCGCCATTAAATATAAATAAATTTTCATCTTAAAAGGGTTTATTTTAATTTTAGATATTTTTGTTCATTAAATATAATATCAGTTGGCGTCCAATTCTTCCTGGATTGGCTTCGAGACTCTTCTCCTGTTCCCATCTCGAAAGAAAATGGTTTTGGACGGTCATTTTTCTTAAAAAAATAAAAAACACATTAAAAATAAAAATAAAAACAAAAACTGACGTTGATATTTTGTTGGCACGGGATTATTTATAGTCTATGTACTCGCACGAGATAGTCTATGTTATGCTCCTTGTATTTGATTAAAATTTGAAAGATAATGAAAATCTATGTATTTTATTGAGAGAAATTATAAAATTGATGTCCTACCAGTGTAATTATCCAGTTATGGTTACAAGGAGCATAAACCAACTCATTAAATGACAAAAAATAATGACTCGGTAACCGAAGTCTGACTCGACAGGAACCTTTTCTAGGGACGAGTCAATGAAAAAGCTATGGAAAAATTACATTATTTTTTTATTTTTTTATCCCATCTGAAGTGCAGTGCGGGTAAATAATATAATATTAGTTACATGACCCGTGCGATGTCACAAATTAATTTATTTTTGCTAAAAAAATATCAAAAAAAGCTAAGATCTAAAAATGTTATGTTTTTTTGCAAAGTTATATCTAAGAGTCTTGGGTTTGACTGCAACACCTGACCCAAGAGTAATATTTATAATATTAATAATAATATTAAACTTACATGATTCAGGTTTAAGTGGGTCTGACTGCAATACCAGACCTAATTGCCTTGGATGTGGGTCTGGCTGCAAGGTTGTGTCATAAAAGTATGATAATCAAATAGATTAATTAAAAAGAAAAAAAAACCAACAGGAAGAAAAAAATTAACAAAGAAAAAGAAATTTTTTTTGAATTAACTGGGTTAACCCTTCAAACCATATTAACCCGTCAAACCTTGAATTTGTGTTGTGAAAGTTTGATAACTAAATGGAAAAAAAAATTGATGGGTTACTCATAATTATTTGGGCTAACCTGTGAAACCGGGTTAACCCATCAAACCCGGGACCCGTATCATGAAAATTTAATAATTAAATATAAAAAAATTTAACATTAACAAATTAAATTAAACAAAAAAAATTAACTAAACAAATAAAAAACATCAACTTTTTTACTGTGGACTGCATTGTACAGTCCACAGTTAGATGTATAAAAATAAAAAAAAACAAAAAAAAAAACTAAATGGCATGAAGGGATATGGGCTGACAGAAACAACGGTACGAGTGTTTGGAGCAGTAGGTCCTAGAAAGTGAAGTTTTTGCAGCAACAGGAAAGCTTATATCAAATTGTCAAGTGTTGTAACCCATTTTTGGGTCCCCATATAAAAAAATAATAAAATACAAAAAAATCAAAAAAATACATTATAAAAAAATATAACAGTGAAAAAAATACCAGAGCGCCCTAAAAATGCTCAAAAATTGATTGAGGATGTTCAAAAATATAAAACTTAATTTTTGACAGTATATCATTGACTGATGAGAGCCCCGATGATAAAGAAAATTCAATTTGAGGAAGAAAAATGCAAAATTAGAAGTTTATGGACTCAATTAAATTTTATTGAAGGTTTAATTGAATTTATAGAGGTTTTAATTGCAAAAAAAATTGATTTTGGAGTTAATTTGGGCTTTAATTAAGAAATTAATTTTCTGGGGTCAAATTATAATTTTTGGAAGTTAATTTGGTCAAATCAGGGGCTTAATTGCATAAATATTGAAGTTTAATGGCCAATTAGGGACTTAATTGAAAAATCCGAGACCAAGGACTAAAATGAAAACACGCGCAAATGAGGGATTTGAATCTGACGCGTTTTGGCGCCTTTTCCTTTTAAATGAAACGACGCGTTTTGACCAAAACAACGCCGTTTCGCACTGTTTTAAAAAAAAAAGGAAACCAAAACGGTGCCGTTTTGAAACGGCACCATCGTCTTCTTCCCTGCGCACGCAGAGAACAGGGGAGAAAATTTTTTCTTCTCCACTTTTCGCCGAACTTCTTTCCCATTTTACGCAATAAGACGCCCACGCCCACTTGCCTCCTTTTTCTCCACTGATCGATAGTGGAGGGGCGGCCAACAGTGGCCGCCCCACGTGACGTCCCCCTGTTTTTGCCTATAAAAACAGGGGAAAGCAGAAAGAGAAACAGAAAGGAGAAGAGAGGGAGAAGACTGAGAGAAGAGAGGAGAGAAGAGAAAAGAAGCAGCAGAGAAGAAAACGAAAAAAAAACACAGAGGAGAGAGAGAGAAGGAAAACTGGCGGCCACCGTGCCTTCGCCACCATCGCCACCGTGCCTACGCCGCCAGCAGCACCGCCACGACATCACCGCAGGTAATCTCTCGCCGCCCCGTCTCCTTCTCCGTTGGCCCTTGTCCGTTGTCTCGTTTGCATGCAGAAAGTGAATTAATTCACGTTCTGCAGCAGCTGAAGGAGGCTGGTTACTGTCCTATTTGGTAATGGGTTGGGTTGGCCCGGCCCGCTGATATGGGCCAAGTACGGCCCATTTCAACCCATTTTACTTTTTTTTTTTTCCAGAATTTTTATAGTTTTTCCAGCGCATTTTCTTTTATCAATTTTGATTAATATCGGGTGGTATTTTACATCGTAAAAAATATAAATCCGGTATTAAAATACCTGATTCTCGTCTCACGATACTGTTCACACGGCACTATTTACGGCACTGTTCACACATGTATTTGGGCCTGACTCGGCCCATTTAAAAAGAAAAAAATAAAAAATATTTGCTTCAGCATTTTATAATTTTTCCGTGCAGTTTTTATGTCATTTTGATTAATATCGGGCTGTATTTTACATCATAAAAATATAAATCCAGTATTAAAATACCCGGTTTTTTCGGCAAAAACTTCCAAAAATACAAAAAAAAACAATTAAAAAAAAATATTTTTGTACATATGGCCAAGTGTCTCAAATCTAAAATATCATATCGTATTTTTCATATGTCAAAAAACAATATTTTAACATGCATTTTGGCTTTAATAACCAGTTTATTAAAGTCAAGAGAACATTGGCCAAAATCTAAAAAACAACAAAATATTTTATTTTGTTTGATTTTAGTATCAGGGATTATGAATTTATACGTAAATCGTATTCTTGATATTAAAAAGATATTTTCTTTTGACGACTTCGAATAGTTAGTTTTTTTACCCGATAAAGATAAGGATCTCCTTACAGAGGACTTTTTTTAAACCGTAAACGAACCAACAATTCAAAAAACTACAACACGATTTTAGATTTTATCAGACATTAAAACAATGCAGACTACCTTAGGTAGGGCGTAGTTGGGGTGCTAATACCTTCCCTTTACGCAACCAGTCTCCGTACCCGTTCTCTAAAGACCAGTTAAGGTTCCTAGTAACCAGAATACTAGGTGGCGACTCCCAGTCTATATTTTCACTTATAGAGACAAGAATTTCCTTGTCTCTCCCTATTTGCTAGGAATAAATATTCTGATTTTTCCTTGAGGGTGGACGATCGCCACGCCGCCGCACACGTGCGACATCAAGCAAAGATTGTTGATCCAGATTCCTTGCAGGCCCGGGAAGCTTTGGGTTAGAGGAGAGACAATTATGAAAGGTACTCAACTAATCATTCGTATTAGATATACAAAGCTGTGTTAAGCTAGCCTGTCATGGTGGATCAAATTATAAGAGATCAGGCCTAGTCTGATGATGCTGTCTCACCTTGTTTGCATTAATCTGTGTCATTCTAGCACAGGTTACGTTGGTGATGACGAAGCAACCGCTGATGAGGAAGCAGGTCAGGTGTCCGTGGCCTTTGCGGCAAGACAGAAAGGAAGCGTTAAAGACGAATAAAAAATCAAGGATTTTATTGCCAGACAGGTACTCTCTAAATTCTGATCCACGATGATGATACCAGATAAATTAAAACCATGTTTCATAATTATCCTTCTGATCGTTCAAATAATTATGCTGTAAGTGGCGCCATACAAGAGATTACAACGAGTGATCATTGAATCATTACCTAGGAATGCAACTGGAAGATTATATATTTGAAATTGTTTTAGAAGATTCGTACGTGGTTCAGTACTCTGGGCCATTCGCATTTCAATATGCCAAGATCTCTAAGACAACTCAGGGACGCGTTTGGATCAAGATGGTCCAATTTCTCGACCTAGAGAACAGAATAGGCGACTAGAGGGGTGGCTACGTACTATGGCTGACTGGGCTACAGATTGATCAAAGAAGCTCTGCAATCTTTTGGGAGAATCATGCATGATAGCGGTGGGCCCTGCTTTGGAAAAGAAACAAGAAAGGTTAACTTCCCATCTTCCTGTTATGGAGCCGAGAGAACAATGCACACTGCCTAGCGCCTAACCCTAAACTAGTTGCTTGGAGATTTCGAGATTAGAGATAGCAATGCTATCAAAGACAAGGAGAAGGCTTCTCTCGACTGCATGAAGGGGAAAGGAAACCCTTTTCTTGGCAATCTTGAAAAAAAGATCTGGTCCTAGATTCTACAAGTTCAGATTTTGCCACTGCTCTAAACTTTTGAAGTTCACATGATAAAACAATGTGCGTAAATCAAGCATCATTGTGCTAGCAGCATAAAATCTAGAACACTCCAATTGCCTCTAAATCTACATACAAAGAACCCTGATGAAATCCTTTAGTACAGATAATCGTGTATTCCTACCATTACCTAGGCCCGAGTATGCAAAGAACTTCCATTTTTAAAGCACATCAAAAATAATTTATACAACCAAAACACACTGGTATTCAAACTTTAGATCTTTCTGATTTGTTTTTTCTACGTCATATACTGTATTCACAAAGCTCTAGGTGCCTAGTCTAAATATGAATACCATAGAAATTGCTTCTATGCTTCACATTTTATTGCAGATGCTAGGTCAACAAGCTCTTTGAGAAAGAAAGTGGAATATGCTAGGCAAAGGCAGCAATATCTGACACTTATAATGATTTTAAACCAGGCTAACCTTTTAGATAGAAATGCTATTGGGGATTCCTCGACCTGTTACTCCAGGGCCTGAAGTGGGAACGAGCAGTTCATATGGTGGAACACCTGCACCGCTTCTGTTCTTAAGGCGGGCATCCTTATTTCTCAAGTTTATTATTCCTTCAATCTCCTCTAATCGAGCAGAAAATCTATTGAACAATTCTACTATTTCGTGATCATTGATCCAATGGCTGTGCAGGTGGCTTGCCTGACCCAAGTACTCTTCATCTGGGGAGTGAGTCGACAGAGTGTCCTGAGCAGCCATTATTTTGGTGGCTTGAAGTTGAGTCGGCAAAGATGACAGGAAAGTATGCTGAGGGTTTCGGATGAACTTTTCATGATCATGCTCGTTTTCTAGTGGGATGAGTTTTCTCATGAGGGTAGGACGACTAGGCACATACCCTCCAAAGGGGTACTGCCCAAAGTTTATAGCAGCATGCTGTCCTGATGCAATCCAGATCATTGTAGTAAGTATGCCAGATACATCTTCTTTGGTATCGAGTTTAGGCCACCATGGTTCGCTCCTCTTGTCAAAATGACCCTTGTTTTTTATCTCATTCCACCAGGCTTGGAGCTCAATATCAGATGTGACAGAGTTAGGCTCAGAGTAGAAGTGATCAACATAAGATTCTACATATTCTTTTATGGCTGACCAAATGAGGAGTCCATCTGAAGCATAAGGGTAGTCTTCTATCACAAGCCTCACTCCACAAGGCATCGAAGGATCCTCCACTGCCATTCCCCTGAAAATTTCATCACAATTATGATTTTTTTTTTCATCTGTTCTACAAGAAGGCTGGCAAAAAGAATACAGCAAGTGATGTTTAGAAACAGTTATGCATTAAAAGCATGAAAAAAGTGGGAGGTCAGGAATGGACCCAACTAACAGTCCAGTCCTGCAATAGCCGCTGCTTCAGACAGGTCAGATCACCAGAAAGTATCTAAAAGCCTGAAAAATAAACAAAGAGTTTAAGAAATTAAATGCACTCCAGTTCTACCTGCGAACAAGATCTGCTGGCAATGCCTCCATGTCAAACCGCCACATATTCTTGTAGGCTGCAGAGCTAATCTCCATGGCATACTTTCCAGGACTGAAACAGGCCTCAATTATTCCTCCTCCATTTATTAAGCTCTGCCGTGCAAGTGCATTAATTTCTAGTGTATAACGTGTATGGGGATGGAGCAACTTGTAAATGGGGTGCATTGCACTCAGCTGCCTGTGAGTTGCAATTAGATAAGTCTCCATGCAGGCATGAGTCCTCAACCTGAGAATTCAAAAACACCCACAGGTTAGAAACGTGCACACCTTGCTTTTTTAAATTTCATTGAGTACAATCTTTTTTTATACCAGTGATTTACTAGTTGATGAACACCAGCATCATTTGAGCAGACATGAGCTTTGGCTAGTTTCCAGATCCAATGTGTCGTGGCATCATGCCCATGAATGTAAACATGTTTGTTGCAAGGTGAAGAGGGTGATGGGGGAAGTGAAAGCTCAATAACTATTGGCCTTAGAATACCAGCCTGATCATAGAAGAAAACAGTCCTTGATGCATAAGCTTTTCTTCCTGGCAAGGAGTTCATCTTCTCCATAAATGGCAAAAGCATATCATGGTAATCGAGGATAAATAACCTTTTCTCTTCAATTGCCTGCGTCATCAAGTATCAGAAACCAGCGTAAGAGGAATCCAGTTCTTCAGCACGAACTGATTTCATTTTTTTTTTTCATGTTGTGGATTTTTTGCTTTGTAATTCATCTAGCCATGAAAAATTAAGAGGTAATAGAACCATCTAATGTTACAGACTACTTTGATTAAAAGTCAAAGATTACTTTTCTTGTTAAGTCCAATCAGTATGAAAATCTAGGCAAACTACAACCTTGAGAATGTCTTTCCACATAAGCCAAACAAGATACTGGGAATGTAAGGCGATTGATAAAGGGCGTATGATTTGCCCAATCACCAATATTAAATTTCCAGCAATGGAGCCCATATACAAAAAGGTGTGTAACAATATAGGATGCGAAACAGGACCAGCATTTCAACCAGAAAAACGATATGAAAATCTAAGGCAAGAATCACCAAATGTATATTTGTTTTTTCCAGATTCAGAACAATGGAAGCAGGCTTCTGTAAATGTAGGATGAAAGCAACAGATTATGCATGATGCAGATACCTTCTCTACACTCATTCCATGAAGTTCATGCTCAATTAATTCCTCAGTGATTGCTGATTCTGGAGGGCCATACACAGCAGGATCTAGTTTGCTGAGAATTGGAAATTCCTGTAAAATTGAAGTAGCTTTCAGACTAGCGTGTTTGGAAGTGTAGTTGTGGTTGCTTTTCAAAGTGCTTTCAATTCAGAAAAGTATGTCACTAATGTTTTTTTATGTTTTAAAAATCATTTTTGAGATCAGCACATCAAAATGATTTGAAAACATAAAAAACATATTAATTCAAAAAAAAAAAATAATAATTTCGGAAGCGCTTTCTGAATGCACTGCCAAACACCCTTCCCTGGCGTGGCAAAAAAGCTACAACCTGTAAATAGCGAGAAGTTGAGTAAGATTCGAAGCACTACCTTTAAAATCTCAATGTTCACTGGATTCACCCCAGCCAAAGTCTGGCGAGCAAACTCACTATCACGCAACCATGCAAATCTATCCCCTAGGCAGATGTAACAGAGACAAGGTGAAAAAGAGAAGGATAGTATAGAGAAGCCACGCAGGAAAGATGGAGGAAGGGAAAGAGTACTTACGCTTTATAACAGCTGGAATATCATATATCAGCAACCTTTCACTCACACTAAGAACCCGCTTCATAAAATTTCCCAAAAAGGGATTCTGCACTATTTCACTTAGCTCCTCAGTTTTTAAAATAAAACCATCGTTATATAGCTTATCAATCTCAGAGAAGCACGTGAAGGGAATGTCTGAACTTGACAGTGAAGCAGCAATAGCTGGAATAAGATTGTGAAGCAGAGCTTTCAACCTTCCAGTAGAGAAAGTGTTCCGCTTGATCTCCTCGAAAGTTTCATCCCTAGGTACATATACTGGATGTGGCTTTTCGATTCTTGTTTCACATTTTGGATCTAAATGAAATCACTCGAGGCAATGCATAACTAATCAGAATAGTATTGAAAGAATGTCAGGGAGTAGTTCAAATGAATTCTCAGAAGAGCACGATACCTTTCTTGGTTGGAGGTCTACCGGTTCTACAGCGCCTAGGATAAGGCCACTTTTCACCGCCCAGGACCGGTCTAGCAAGTTCGTCATCCTTGTCGGGATTACCTAAATCGTTATAAAGAGCATAATCATAAATTCTATCATGAGGCTTTCTCTCGCCTTTTCCATTACCACGGAGACTGAGCAAGTCTTCGCGCCTTAGATCTTTAATACCAGGTGGTGTTCGCGATGGTAGATATGCCTGTGTACAATATGTGCCCGTCGCATAAGCAAAATGAAACACAGAAGCTTGGTAAGGAAAACAAAACAAAGAAATCCCTAGTAAACAGCGCTCACTTGATTTCTGAAGATAATTCTGCTATCAGGATTATCTTTGCTCGAATGAATCCATGTATTTGCAGGGAAGAAAATGGGGCCTGCATCAAAACCATGAACTACAAGCTCCATCAAGTAGAACTCCTTGCCATGAAGATTGGCAACAAGCACTGCCCCAGGATTCCCGAAATCGAAGGGAACAGTGAAATCAGCTGCATATTCAATAATATGCTCATTATTTGATGGCTTTGGCAACCAGCCCCTCACAGAAGCCTGTACACTCTTCCCTGAATTGGTTTCTACAAGAAGAACAGAGCAGAGAAACTTATTTGGTTACTGATGCAGGTTTTAGCATGCAAATAATGTTAAAAAAAAATCAGTGAAAAATTCTTCTAAGCAATGGAATATGCTCTACTGATTACCAGGGTCAATCTCCTCACTGACAAGTTGAATCAGAATCCCTTTACCAATCCCATTAACAAAGTATTCCCATTGATCTTCAATCTTTTCATTGATCTTCTCTTTAATCTTCTTCCTTATAGTGATCACTGCCCTCACATCTATCCCTCCTTTTCCTAATTTATCACTAGCACTCGATAACACTATCTCATCGACTTCTTTATTACTAGCTTCCTTACTAGAAGGCTCCAAAGCCTTGTCATCACTGCTTATCACTGCTCGGATTGACCCGGGCGTACAACTAACCCTTGATCCAGATGGAACTCGGGTTTTCCAGAAAAACCCATCTTTCCAGGCTCTGGATGTCGCCGTAGTTAGTCGGAAAGTGAGCTCTGACTTGAAAGGAGAACATACTCGTTTCATTGCAGACATGGTGATGAAAAGAAAGTCGACAACTTGTCAAGGTAAAAATGAGGCTGCTGGCAGAATCAATGGAGTTTCCCTGCCCAAGACAGTGAGAGAAGAGTCTGCAGCTTGTGAAAACTGCGTGGACTGTCTTTAAGTCTCTGAGTGAGAGAGACAGTCGATAATGGTGATCGTGATCTCTTTCTATGTTTTCTGTAGTTCTTACTATGCTTACTTTAATGATGTCTGACAGGTTCAGTTGCACAATCTCAGTTAATGGAGCGTGGAGACACGTGCCAATGAGGTAGCTGGGCTGCACAACGGCTACGTTTCAATGAACCGTGGGGGTTCCAGAGCAGAGCAAATATCACTACTTTATATTCTTCCCGTGACACTTATCTTCTCTCGTTTGATCTCTCTCCCTTTTCCTTTGAATTTTTTGCCCCCTCGAAGCCAATTCTCCTGGAAGAAAGCTTACGACTTCATGACTATAATGCACGTTTAATAAAAGATAAGGATGGGTTCTACCACGAGTTCGAGAACCATGATCCATCTTTGTCCCGGTTTCGACAAAAAAAAATTATTATTGATTTAACCTATTTGCTTGATAGTCTAGACTACTAGACTTGATCATAGTGGATGAATGGAGTTTGTAATAGGTTCATATTTACCTAATCATTATCCCAATTTATTAGAATCTTAATGTATAAATATATTAATAGTAAAATTAGAAAATGGTGGCTGAGTTAGTAAAGTAAATAAGGTTTAAGAGGTTTATATTTTTATATAATCTTTGGTATGATTTTTTTTTTCCCATCTGTAAATCTTGTTTTGAAAGCCTTAATAAAAATCTAGTTCGGTACACGCAAATTTACTCAAAATATTTTTTATATATAAAAATTATGTGTTAAGATTCTGTTTTAAGCCATCAATTCTAACCCTCTGATTAAAAATTAATTAGTTATCACCGGGTTAGAGTTGAACATACTAATCTCAATCAAGCTAGATTAATTTAAAATATCATCATAATATTTTTATAGAAAAAATATTATAAAGATATTGCTCTAATGAGGTACATGGAAATCAATAGTCTCAACGAGGATAATTATTTTTTAATTAAAAACGAGATAAACTTAATTTCGATACAAAAAACTTGATCCAAAAGGATAAAACCATAAAAAATGTGTGGACTTATTGTTTCGTTGTAAAACATAGTTTTAAATATTACACCATAGCTAAAACGTTATAGACGCACCTAAATTATAATTTATCCTACACATGGTCATAGAATTAAAAAATAAAAATGCATCGATTAATTATGACGGCTAAAATACTTAAAAAAAACGAATTAATTTCTCAAGAAAAAGAGTAAATTTCTATGGGGTTAAAAAAAGTAGAAGGATCGAGCCTGCAGCATATCATCAGGGCTACGTTTCTTTTATTTTCTCCATAAAAAATATCTGGGACATCTGCCCAGAATCCTCAATGTCAATAAGGAGGAACAGAATTAGGTTTCGCTATAAGCGCAAAAGGCAGAGAACAGTTGGCCCAAATTTGAAATAAGAAAACAAGTGATCATCCTATACCCATATAAGATAAACGTCAGGATCAACATTTCTGCCAATTCGATCACGGTGTTTTAAATTTGTAAAGATGGCTAAAATAGAAAATAATTACGTGAAAGGGGAACTGTGGTGGCAGCGGGGCATGTAAGAACCTCACCATCTGCAGTTACCGTGTATGTTTCTGGATCCACTGTAATATCTGGAAGGGCATCATTGAGTTTCATGTCGAGTTTGGTGAGTTTCCTAACACCACCCACAGCTTCCACTCTCTTTTCGAGTTCGTACTCTGCCTTGATCCCATTGTCTGCAGCTTCCTGTGCACAAGGAATAAAAGAAAAAAGATTCATATATATGTATATATAAAGCAACATCATGTACACAAGCATATGGGAGAGAAAAAGAGGGAACCGTGCCTTGCTGACAAAAGCAATGGAGTGAGTGCTCCCAGCCTTACCAAATGCTCCAAACATTGGCCTTGAAATCACCTGCAACAAAAATGTTACATTTTACTCTTTGATCTACATGCATCTTTGAAAACTCAACTAGGATTTTCAGACCATATAAGCATGTGAAATACTGTGCCAGGTAATAATCCTCCTAATTTTTTGTCGTTACACCTGTTTAAAATTGCCAAACGCTAGTTTGAAGTTGTCACTAAAGAGATGCATGATTAACCAAAAAAACGAGATTCCAAAATGTTCATCATAAATTTCATAGCATAAGTATAAAATTCACATGGCTGTCACATTAGCACATGAAATTAGTCATATGATGCATCTTACTTTTGTACTAATGGTATCAAATCTTACAGGTTCAGGTGTAGGGATGCTTGCATTTGCATCCCCCATGTTAGCCCATGCAATAGCACCACCTTTAATCACCATTTCTGGTTTTGCCCCAAAGAAAGATGGCTTCCATAAAACAAGATCAGCTAACTTCCCTACCTGCAGGAGCATATATTACTAATGGAAGGCAAGGGAGATTCCAAAATTAATTGATTCAATTCCACCATAATGTCCAGTTGACAGATTAACCAGAAATTGATAATGTTTGTCATGTACAAACTGAACCATTGCAATTAACTGTTTCTCAATCCTTGGAAGAATTTGTGCGTGATAACTTTTGGCCTGTGGAGGTTTAAACTAGCATACCTCAACTGAACCAACAAACTTAGCAAGCCCATTAGCTATTGCAGGGTTTATTGTGTACTTTGCAATGTATCTTCTGATGCGAAAGTTGTCATTGTCTGATCCACCAGGCCCAATCAATCCCCTTTGTGATTTCATCTTGTGAGCAGTTTGCCATGTTCTCATTATGACCTGACAAGACAGAATGGGACTAAATTTCAACCTCAGCTTGCACAGTTATTAAGGATGCGGAGCCATAATTTAGGAATACAAACAAGAAAAATGCTACATGCTAGTGTGGCAGAGGTTAAAGAAACAACAGCTTTGAAAAATTCAATGGATAGTGCAGTTGAGGAATTGCAAATTGATCACTAATATAGCAAGCACATCCATAGCCAGATCAAAGAAGAAGAAGAAAAACAAAGACTTGTGATTCTCCCACATGAGCATATCTGATGCAAAAATAGCTAGCATGAAAACTGGACTTTTGTGTTGCATTTTTGTAAGCCTTGTAAATTATCTAAAGAACATATATTTTGTTAGTGATTCATTATAAGATGTCGTGTCAGTAGCTTATTGCGTAATGAGTCCAATTTTAACCCAACAATATTGTAGCAAATCAAGATAGCAGATAAGGTCCATGCCACAGTAGGATGTTACTGTAGCCATCAACTTTTAAAGGTATTTTGTCCTTTTAGTTTATTTCAACATGCTGGGTTTACTGGCACGATAGTTTATAGCTAGATAATTTTTTCAGGAAGCCATGCATACCAAATCCTTTTATTTTTCTCCTTTCTATGCACTTATCATTCTGACTACAAATTTTCATGATCCTTAATTCTATCACAACTAAACCTAGTCAATATCCAGGTATGCCTGTATTGTGTAAAAAACCATATCTGTCAAAATGCTAGAGTAGGTTTCATTTAAGCTTCCAAAGCCCATATGATCAAGTCAAGCTAGCAATGGCAAGGAAACAATAATGATTGTCAAGGAAAGATATGAAGCAGAATGATTGAAAAAAAAAGTGCTCATTAATCAAAACAAGAAATTGATGAACCTCTCCAATGCGGCCCATGGCCTGTGAATCAGAAGATATAATGCTAATCGCTCCCATATCATGTAATATGTCTTCTGCAGCAATTGTTTCAGCCCTTATTCTTGATTCAGCAAAAGCTACATCTTCTGGAATGTCTTTATCAAGGTGATGGCAGACCATCTGCGTCATCCAATACAAAATGAGAACGAAACACCTGTATAGATTCTACATGATTAGATTCAGCATCCCATCATACCAGCATATCTAGATGCTCATCTATAGTATTGGAAGTATATGGCCGCGTGGGGTTCGTTGATGAGGGCAGGACATTTTTTACACCACATACTTTGATAATATCTGGAGCATGACCACCACCTGCACCTTCACTGTCCAAAAATAATCAAAATAAACATCAAAGAGCAGAAAGTGGAATAATTAATAAAAGGGTAAAAGTTCACATGAATATTGTACTCAGAGGTAAAACAGTTATAATAGGCAGTAATACTTAAGTATGTGGAAAAAGCTATTTGATCACAACAACTTGAGGTTCATGAAGAACAGAGACAAAAAAGTAAGAGATTGAAAACATGCAAAGAAAGAGATATTAGGTGCAACCATGAAAAGGAAAAAGTACTGCAACTGCAGTTAATGTGGTGCCGATAGCTAAGTATTCAAAAGCAAAGATGTTAAGTACATCATCAGAGAGGTAGAGATCTCTGACCATGGTTAATGTAATAAGAGGATTTAAGTGAATACGGGACAGCCACCAAGAACTTCGCTAATCAAGATCTTTTTAGTTCATGTCTTGTTAGAAAACTACTGTCATTAGTTGACAGGAAAGGACATCACAGAAAATAGATGCAGCTGTTTTCCTTTTTTTGTTCCTTTAGAAATTGTTATTTAAGTCACACTAGAACCTGTAAATTGAAACATAATCAGAGATTCAATATCTACCTATGATAAGTATGGATAGTTCTTCCTTTAAATGCAGCAATAGTATCTTCCACGAATCCAGATTCATTCAAGGTATCAGTATGGATATTGGCCTGCCAAAATGCAATATAAAAAAAGAATTCTGGTTTAAATACATAGCACATGAGAGTTTCCCTGATTTTTCCTTTTAAGAAAGTGACCTGAATGTCATATTCATCTGCAACAGTCAAACAATTGTCTATTGCAGCAGGAGTAGTTCCCCAGTCCTCATGAAGCTTCAGTCCCATTGCTCCAGCCCTGATGATTTTATGTAGCTCCTCAGGTTTGGCAGCATTACCCTAAATTAAATAAATGTGATCACTGGAAGCAGAAAAATAGGTAACAGTCTTTTCAGGGTTCACAACAATTTTTCATACTACTAGGGAGGTTGTAAAATGAGATTCCTATCCTTCAGATGTGTTCAATACAGAGAAGAAAATATGGAGGTAAAAGAGAATAAAAAAATCTGAACATACTTTTCCAGTGAAGCCAAAGTTTAGAGGCAGGTCATCAGTAGACTGCAGCATTAATTTCATATGTGAAGGAGCAGGAGTACATGTCGTTGCACGTGTCCCATCAGCAGGTCCTGTTCCACCTCCCACAAGTGTTGTAATGCCTACATATATTTTGAAGTTGTGGAATGAGATATCTATTATATGTACCCCGAGCATGTTCATTTCAGTTTTCATCGTCTAATGCAATACAGGTTTACTCAAGTTATTCAGAGAAAAAGATGACAAACAAGATTTCTAGATATCCACTGTCCAGATGTTCATTTTAAGCTAGAATACAGAAAATGTGCAAGATAATTTTCAAAACCGATTCTGAATATGCTTTTATTTGAACCTACATCCATGAATCTACTTGCTCAACATAGCATATTTTCTTAATTTATATTTTCCAAATAGAGAAGACAGGAATAGCAGGGGGTAAACAGGGAATTTTCATGTTTAGGTTCAAGGATATAACCTACTCCTCAGACCATCTCAAGGCTCATATTCCCACAGTTGCACTTGCATCTGGCATTGGGTAGCCTAACACTTTTATCATGGCACCCGAGGATGACTGGGAGCAATCACAGGAGCTTTCTAAAATGCCAGTCATAATATTAAGGCAATAATGTTTACTGATACACAGGAAGGCACATGCTTAAGTTGAAATCCAGTAAATAACATGATTATTAATTATTTTCTATCCTATCTCATCTACACAAGAATATAATGTGTTGTGTGTGTTACACATACAGTTTCCTGCTGAAGTATTTCTCATTATTTAGCTCACCACTTGATATCGCCTCAAATGCGAGTTGAGGGCATATGAAGTGCACATGACAGTCTATGGCCCCTGCAGTTACAATCATTCCTTCCCCCGCAATAACCTCGGTGTTAACCTAATTGTAAATAACCCCAGTGTTAAACCGATTATAAGAGACAAATAAGAAAAAGGTGGAGCAAATGAGTCATTGACATGGCTGACATCAGGAATTCTGATTATCTTTGTCATCACAAGATGGAGCTTACCCCAATGGTCATATCAGAGGGAACATCCATGACATCTGGATTTCCTGATTTTCCAATAGCATGAATAAGATAATCCTTAATACCAATATCTGCCTTGTAAATTCCACTATAATCAATGACCACAGCATTTGTTATAACGGTATCAAGTGAGTCAGCTGGTTGATGTCCGCATGACTGACCCATTCCATCCCTTATAACTTTTCCACCTCCAAAGACACATTCATCACCATAAAAAGCAAAATCTCTTTCAATTTCAGCATACAGGTTGGTATCACCAAGACGAATTTTGTCACCAGCAGTAGGGCCATACATGTTAGCATAAGCCTCACGAGAAATTGTATTGTTGAATGCAGAACCTTCTCCAATTACACCTTCACTGCAAAAAAGTCAGGCATCTTCACTATCTCTAATCAGTGTGGCTGACTAGCGTAATCAATAAATCCTTTGGACAACACAGAATAGAAGCAACAAGCAGCTGAATTGCTAGGTAAGAAATTCTAAACCTAGCATTTTCTTCTTCTCGATTCCCAAATGCTCTCCTCCTTATGTTTCCCATGATATGGGTACAGTTTTCATGATCAACAGGCCCATCAACAATGCCATTTCCACCTTTGATCACCTGTTTACCTCCAATGCTTACAAGCACTACACTTTTGCTTTCCCCTGGCTGGCAAAGTAGAAAAACCTTTAGCACATCACAGAAAATGCAATGACAGGATTGATTTCGAAATAGATAAGACTACAGTAGATGATACCAAGTTAGGAAACAACTTTATACCACAAGATTTCAACCAAAAAAAGAGATAGAGAGAGGTTATTTTAACTTCTCTCCTAATGCCCTGGGATCTCTTAATATCAACTTGCTCCTTGGGATAATAATCTACAAGTATGCTATCAAAATCTTATGACTATCTTGTCATATTTTATGCCAGGAACTTTCAATTGCTGGATGGGTTCTCCTAATCACGCATCATTTAACTCCTACCCGCAATTTTCAACACGTTAACATTTCAAATCACCACACAGAGAATACTTTGAAGTTGATTAATTTAACAGCAGTCCAGCACCCAAGATTTCTTAGCATTCAAGAAAATGCCACATTTTACAATTTCTGTAAGAAAACTAAATGTAACAGAAAGATATAAAGAAAAATGCTTTCACTGAAATTAAATAACTGAAACAAGAAAAGGTGATAAAATCAATAAGAGTTGCAAATTTCAACCTCAAATCGTATGGCTGTCCCAGCCGGGATGTTCAAGCGCATGCCATGTGCTTTTCTTCGATCAAAATGTAAACTCCGATTTGTCTCAATAAAATGATAGTGGCTGCCTACCTGAAACAATGGTGTATCATTGACAAACATAATAATGAAAAGACATCAATGCAGTTGCTTAATTTATTGTCACGCAGAGGCTGGGCATCCTGGGAAGAGACGACTGTAATAGCACATAGCAAGAGCACCTGAATTGGCCTGTCTCCAGTGTTAATGACTTTGAGGGTTACTGCTTTCCTTCCAGAATTAATTATGACATTCCCTTCTCCAAAGATTATTGCACCAGGAATTTCATTATCTTCTATAGTAGGAAATTTGTCGAGAGAAGGAACTGCAGAATAATTTCCCTCCATCAAGTTAATTAGAAACTAAATTGCATACAAGTTTGTACAAACTGGCCTTCACGTAATACTACACTAGTGTGCATGGAAAGCTCATAATAGAGCATTTCAAGTACAAACCACATCATGGAAGATTGAGGAGTGTAAAATGCAGGGATGATGAGAAGCGGGATATGCGAGTGAAATTTTCTGTCAAGTTAAAAATAATTAATTATTGCACCAGGAATTTCATTATCTTCTATTGTAGGAAATTTGTAAAGAGAAGGAACTGCAGAATAATTTCCCTCCATCAAGTTAATTAGAAACTAAATTGCATACAAGTTCGTACAAACAAGCCTTCACGTAATACTACACTTGTGTGCATAGAAAGCTCATAATAGAGCATTTCAAGTACAAACCACATCATGGAAGATTGAAGAGTGTAAAATGCGGGGATGATGAGAAGCGGGATATGCGAGTGAAATTTTCTGTCAAGTTAAAAATAATTTGATTCTAAGTTCTCTAATGCACCAACCAACCCGAGACCATAATGCAATAGTACCTATCTTTTTCTCATATTTCCCAAGTCACTCCTCAAATATGCACAATGATCTTCGCAAGACAAAAACTTGTGGCTTTAAAACATGGAACAAGAATAATTTTTTATAACCAGTTTCTTACAAGATAAATAAAAAAAAGTAAAAAGGACAAAATGGCATTGTAAATAAAACAAATAAAAAATAAACAAGGAGAAGACAACATACTATGAACATTTATCAGCGAGCAACAACAGAAACATTAAGGGTACAAATACTTTCATTCAGAAAAAATCTCTGGTTTTATATAATGCTTAATTTGAAGTTGAACCTTTATTAAGTATAAAGGTAAAACAGAGCACCTTCACTAGAAGCTCCGATTCTCAGATCAGGTTCATTAATAAAGTATTTCAAACAATGAGACATCCCCAAGGTAAGCCCTTACCTGGAAGAAAAGAACCCTGTAAAGCTAGCTCCAGATTCCCATTTTCACTAGCAATCGCATTATGTACGGTGATTAACTTGGTCCCGTCAGGAAATGTCCCTTCAACCTACAGTTAGTTTTACTTAATAAGGTAGTTTGTGGAAGATTATGATGAATAACCAAGTTGATAAGTTTGATAAAAGATCTGACACCATATATTCTGGCATCATCTTTTCATCAAGTAGGCATCACTACCTCAGCAGAATATCTGCCAGGTTTCCACTTTCAAACTACAGTACACAGTATATTTTATACCCTTGATCCTCTTATCCCTTTCCTGTTTGTTTGTGCTGATGCATCACTCATACTCATAGTTGCAAACAAGAAACAGTAAATCTTCATCTTCTTTCACAATTCATTGAGGCACAAAGTAGCTATCCGCATTAGAGAATTTGGATTGATGTATAGAGTGATAACTGATAAAGTTCATAAAGCATGACTTCAAAGCTATTTATAACTTAATGAAGCTTCTTAATACCTGTACAGTATCGAGAAGATGTGGAACTGCTGGAAGAACTTGTCTCCTGTTATTAAATATAGACAAATCAGACCCTATAAATTAACAAATTCCAATACACAGATTCAATATTAATTAATAAAAAAAAAAGCATCTCAACAGAAAGCCAATTTACAAATAAACTCAGAAAACAAACAAGATCTCATAAAAAGTTCCACTCCACGGCTCATTAGTGAGAATCACAGGTAACTAACTGCTATGGAGAAATCCTATATGTCTGCTAATATTACAGACAGGAGGAGCATGTGTCTTAACGAGACATCTCATCTGCAACTCCATCAAAGAAAGATTAACTAACTAGAACAAATATTAATTAAGATAATTATCATTAGTATTAGAATTATTATTATTATTATTCAACCTACCTTCCAAGTATCTGTTTCCCAATGTCCATCAATTCAGCTACACTCTTGTCACCATCGCGAACAAATTCCAAAATCTATAAAGAAGAAAACCATAGGCGTTAGGCGCCTCTATTTTTCTTATAAATTATAGCAAATAAATGAATTCAAAATATAAATAACACTCTAATTAAATAAAAGGGGGGGGGAGGAACTGGTATTAAAATTATTCTCCATTCATAAAAACGTAGAATCAGTGCTATTGTGCAAGAACTGGACACAAAAATAAAAGGAAGAAAGGTAAATTACCTGAGAGGCAATAAGAGCAACGGCCTCGGTATAATTAAGCTTGCGGCCTCTAGCAAGGCGTTTCTGTGCGAGAAATCCAGCATTGTGGAGTCCTAGCTTATCCACCTCTCTTGGTGTCAGTTTCATTTCTCCCTCTTAATATTTTTATCAAAATTCCAAGTCAGTCCAATCCAATCTCACAAAAAAAAAAAATTATTTCAGAGTGAAAATCAGGGAAGCTGATATAGATCGAGAGAGAAGAGAGCTTCTTTCTTGCTTTCTTTCTTATCGGCCAGGAATCGTTGCTGTGAAGATGATGAAAGATACAGAAAGGACGAGGGAGTTTTGGAGTGACGAACTCCTGCTGCTAAGTGTATGCGCTGTTGCCTTGCCATGCTTTACGTTGAAAATGGTGTTTGTCGCTTCTCACTTGAATCCAGCGAGACTTTTTTATTGGAATGTACAGTAATTACTTGTTACGTATTTTACTTTCATTTGTGATTTATGGTAAAACAAAATTCTTTTTAAAATAATTTTCATAAAAAATATTTATCAATTAGCATTAACATTGTTTTTTAAAATGTTCTTTATTTAAATATAAATTAAAATAATATTTTTTTATTTTTATAAAATTTATTTTTTACCTTATCACATTAAAAGAATTTAAAAATATAAAAAAATAATTTAAAACAATCAAATGTTTTTTTATAAAAAAACACCATGTAAACATGTATACCCTTAGTATATTCAAAACTGTACTCTATGAAAAAAAATGGATTTAACACTAATTATATTGACTTGCTAATTACGAGTCTAATTTTATTTTCTAAAATGAAATTCTTCTCTTATTTTTGTAAATTTATATTAAGAAGAATTAGTTTTGAAAAATAACTATCAATTTTATACATTTTTCTAACCAATTTTTTAGGTAAAATGTTTTTATTTGATAAATCTTTTTCTGATTATTTTATTAATATAAATTTACAGATTAATTTGTATATATCTTAACTAATTTTATAAATTTCAAAATTAATGATAATATAAATATTTAATGATCTTAAGATTTATAATTAATGATTTTTAAAAATTAAATATTAATTGAAATAAATTTTTGTACTCTTTTTTTTTTGTTTTCTTCTGATTTTCACATCAATGGCCATCCTCCTAGTTGTTTTATTAAGCAAGTTGGTGTGGCATGACGAGTCCCGTTGTTATTTTCAATCCTTATCACCACGCATGCTTGGAAAAATAATTAGGTTAGGGAAAATATTTTAATCGGCCTTGGATCCCCTGATTAAAGTAGCACGATAACATAGGCAAGGAAGCTTAAATCGGCCAATTGCTAAGCTCCACCGCCAGATCCACCACAATTTGTACAGATGTCTCTTAACGTTTATGCATGTACAGGGTTGACCCGTACATTGCGAATGTATGGAAGTGGCGTGGCAATGAGTTCATGGTACACGACATAGTTTAGGAACATTCAATCTTCATCTGTTCATACTTCATAGTGTGGAAGACTTTTTTATTTTTATTTTTATGTGAAGTAGTTTCACGTTAACATCTCGTTAGATTAATAGGGTTGTTTGAGATTCGCGGCATAAATTGTATTTTTTAAAATTTTTAATTTTTTTTATTTAAAATAATTTTATTTTTATATTTTCAAATTATTTTGATTGTTTTTTTTATATTTTATGGTAGTTAAATTGTTTCTTTTTTTAATAAAAAAATATCAAAATATTTTTCAAATTAATTTTTAACTTTTTTTTGTAATATTAATTTACTAGTATTAAAAATAAAATAATTATATAAAAAAATACTACTTTAATCTATTTTTTCACGTTAATTATATAAAAAAATACTACACCGTGAGAATCACAATAACAGCAGTCGGGTGTCTCTTCAACGTGTTACCCGTAGTCACCACGGGCATTCCCGTTAAGATCAGAAATCATTGCCGTACATCTTGCATACTCAGTGACAATATGATTTCCATATATTCTTAATAATTCATTTCTCATCTGGATTTGTTGTAGCCGATTCTCTCGAATCATCAAAGCTCGCCTGCTACATTTCTTGCTATGCTATTGCCCTCTCGGATGCCTTTTTTCTTTTCTTAAATTCATTTATCACTGTCTTAGGGTATCGCTTAATCTTCATGATTTTTTTAGTTCTTGTAGATAATCATGTTTTAGTACAGTATATGAACGATCATTAAACAATTCTTTGTGTTAGATCCAGGTTTTTTTAGAAGCTTTAATTAGTTTAGCTTAATCAATGTGTTTGGCTTAGGTTTTAGTGTTAAAACAGAGCCTAATCTGTAATCTGTTTTGGAAGTTAGAATTTGCTTGTGTTTGTGGTGGACCGTTGTTTTTGGTTGTTAATGAGTTTTCTTTGTTGTTGTTCTGGAACGGGCATGGGTGCGGGCTTGGTGGTATATTTGAGTTCTATTCGTGGACTGGTGAGTCACATGTTATTCGTGCTATCAGTATGGTTATGCAAGTTCTATGTTTGTTTTGTTGTGAATTGAGTTCTTAAGAAAACATGTAGTGGATGTGGATGTTACATTAGGCATCTGAATTAACATATGAAATTCATAATGTTACGGCATATGCTGATTTTTGGTTTTCTTGGATAGGCGCCCATTAGGGGTATTTTTTCCTTGCAAAGAGCAACTTTGGTGCAGCGTCAAAGAGAGAGGTTGGCAGTTGGTTTCAGATTATTTAGTACCCAAGCTGCATCAAATGCTGGTACTCCTCAGCCTCCGCCACCTCCAGAGAAAACCCATTTTGGAGGTCTCAAAGATGAGGACCGAATTTTTTCCAATGTGTACGGATTGCATGACCCTTTCCTCAAAGGTGCCATGAAATGGGGTGACTGGTATAGAACTAAAGACTTGGTGCTCAAGGGTTCTGACTGGATTGTTAATGAAGTTAAGAAGTCTGGCCTCCGAGGACGCGGTGGTGCTGGTTTCCCATCTGGCCTCAAATGGTCATTTATACCAAAAACAACAGACGGTCGCCCTTCATATCTTGTTGTCAATGCCGATGAAAGTGAACCTGGGACCTGCAAAGACAGGGAAATCATGCGGCATGATCCACACAAGCTCTTAGAGGGCTGCTTGATTGCTGGGGTAGGAATGAGAGCTTCTGCTGCATATATCTACATTAGGGGTGGATATGTGAATGAATGAATAAACCTGGAAAGAGCCAGAAAAGAAGCTTATGAAGCAGGGCTGTTGGGCAAGAATGCGTGTGGATCTGGTTATGATTTTGATGTCCATATTCACTTAGGCGCCGGTGCTTACATTTGTGCTGAAGAGACGGCGCTTTTGGAAAGCCTTGAAGGAAAACAAGGGAAGCCAAGATTGAAGCCTCCTTTCCCAGCTAATGCTGGGCTGTATGGCTGCCCCCCCACTGTTACAAATGTAGAAACTGTGGCTGTCTCTCCCACCATTTTAAGGCATGGTCCAGAGTGGTTTGCAAGTTTGGGCCGATGTACAACTCTGGGACCAAGCACATGTGAACAAGCCTTGCACAGTTGAAGAGGAGATGAGCATTCCACTGAAGGAGTTAATAGAGAGGCACTGTGGAGGTGTTCGAGGTGGATGGGACAATTTACTTGCTGTAATACCAGGCAGTTCTTCTGTCCCACTGCTCCCCAAGCACATGTGATGATGTGCTTATGGCCTATGATGCACTAAGGGCTGTCATGTCAGGATGGGGTGCTGCAGCAGTGATTGTGATGGATATCTACTGATGTTGTGGATGCAATTGCAAGGCTGTCTTACTTCTACAAGCATGAGAGCTGTGGACAGTGCACCTCATGCAGGGAGGGAACAGGATGGCTTTGGATGATTATGGAAAGGTTGAAAGTTGGGAATGCAAAGTTGGAAGAGATAGATATGCTCAGAAGTTGCTTCCTTTCGTCTCTTTGAACCTAAGCACAAGTCTTTCTTAAACACAAGACAGCATAATAATAGTGCTGCTGCGTAGTCTGACAGGTGAAAATCTCTAGCAACATCGAGTATACTCAGACATTACAACGAATGCACACCTTTTTGAGAGGTGGAGAATGTATTTAGATACTGACTTGTTTTCTATGTTTTTCCAAGGTTTTTTACCTGAGCAAAAATGACTTTTCTTTCTTCTGTGCAGGAAATGCTTTATTCATGAACTTCTTGAGATAAATGGAGAAACTACCGTATAGTGTGGGTGGTTGCTGGTTAGTTGACCTTGGGCACCAGCAGTCCTGTTAGTTTTAACATGTCTGGGAATGATAACTCGTCGTTCATTGATGTGCTTTTAACATGTCTTTGGACACTTCTGGAGAATGTTGTCAATAATTTGTAGTTTCATTTTATGGTAAGTCAAGGAGAACAGATTTCAAATGGAGGCTGTTCGCTGCAGCTTTAAAGGTGATTTGTGAACAACAAACTTCTTGTTTGGGAATATGCTAAAGTTGTTGCATTACAAAATTATGAACAGTTCATGCAAGTATGTGCTAAGCTTGAATGAGAGACCTCACTTTAAATTACAGAATTCTGTGTTGTGCTCGGCACTGAGCAAAGGAAAGAGCCATCAATAAAGAGGGAAGATGATGCAGCAGGAGGATTTTCAAGGCTTAGTTTTTTTTTTTTCCTATTTAGTTTAGGAAATTAAATATTATGTTTAATAGTTTTTTTTCCTAATTTACTTAGGATTTTTATTTTTTTTTCCTTATTTTTATGTTTCCTATGTTGGTTTTTGAATTTATTTAAGTAACTGTAGACATCTTAAATCGCAAATTAGGGTTTATGTGATTTTTATTTTTTAGTTATTGTGCTTGCTAGGACACAATTGGACACCCCATTATTCCATGTAAGTTGATAATATCTATGGATTAATGTTATTCAAATCTTTGAAATAATTCTGCTAAAATCCTCCAGGGAGCATGTCTGCCACCTCACGTTGTCCAGCCCTTAGAAATCCCTCCATCCAAGCACCCATAAAAAGAAACAGAAAGAAAAAAAAACATTCTCTTTCTTTCTTTAAATTTAAACTTGAAAAAAAAAAATCACCATCCATTTTTATTTAAACACACGAAGATTCAGTATTAGGATGTATTTTATCTTAATTTTTTCATTATGATGTATTTTTAGGTAGGATATAGCAAGTGTCTCCTTTTGTCTTTTGAAATTATTTTAAGTTTTGTTTTTATTTTTTATTTTGTTTTTTTTCTAGGTTTTTTTTAGTTTATATTCGGTTCTGTTCTGTTTTTTCAGTTTTAAACTTATAAAACTAAACCGATCTGGTCAGTTTTTTTTAAAAATTTTAATCGGTTTTTTTTCACGGTTCGGTTTTTCAAGTTATTTTTTTCTAGTTTTCTTAATTTAATTAGTTTTTTGATTTTTTTCTCACTCCTATATACAAAATTAATTAGAATGAAAAACCTATTTTAGTATATATAGTTTTTAAATAAATAAATAAAATTGAGAGTGTAAACAGAGACCTGTTGCTGCTGTTGATAAGTTTAAACATATATTGAAGGTCGAGTGGACTTCTTTATATACCAAAATAAAGAGCTCATTGCTCAAAAACTCAAACATCTTTTTGGTGAGCTTATTTGCTTCCATTTATTTCTTCTCACTATTCTCTCTTTTCTTTTTTTAGCTGTCTCTCTTCCAGGCAGTTTCCTCGATGGCCAGAAGAGTTCCGAGCTGTGACGACAATGGTGGTGACTGCAGCAGAGGAGGCGGTGAAGCCCTGATTCCATGTTCTAATATTTATTTGCCATCTTGTTCTTTTGTGGAACAAATCAACAGTCCTAGCAGGATACCTCGCAACTACTACTATTCAAAATGTGATATGGTCGGGGATATATTTTACGGCACAGATGATTATCTGGACGTCGGAGATTCGATACACAGGGAAGATGTGCTCGAGCATTACAGAGGGGAAATAATCACGAGGTCCATGAATAAGAGAAAGTTGAGCCGGTTCTTTGTTTCTCGGTGTTTTGAGTTCCTGGAACTTATATATTGCCTTGGATAGATGTTTTAGTTTTCTGTTTCGGTTAGGAACCATTTATTTTCTTTATTTTCTTTTTTTTCCAAGAGTGTGAGCGTGCGAGTTTGGATACTGAATTCGGATATTTGCCATTAAAGGCCCAAGGTTTGTTTTTTAAAAGCAAAGAGGGGCTTGAAGTGAGGTTATTATTAAATACAAGACAAGAAATACAACGTAATGACGCCTTCAGCCAGTCGTAATGCTGGTGGAGGCAGATGCCAGGGCCCGGCAGCTTTGACAAAAGTACTAACATTTGCAAAAGAATGGAGTAAAAAAGATATCCATGCTCACCAATCAATGTAACTTTACATACTTCATCGGATGAATTTCAGGCGGTGGCAGGAACCTGGACTTTCAGAACACTACTGCTGTGACTATTTGGATAACTGGAGGTGTTCTAACAAGAATGAAGCATACCACCCAATCTGTTTTTCCAGGTTAAATTCTACAGATAGGGTGTTTTCTATGTTGTTACTATTCGGATAACAACGAAACATCTATCTCATTTACCCTGGTGTGACTGAGTAACTTCCTTCTCATTATTGTTGCTTTGCATTTCTAGTAGCTTCTGTTGTTCTTCATCAGTTTGCTCTGCTTTTACTTCAGGCACAGCCTTGGGCTTGCTCGTGGACTGTTGATACATAATGCCACCTAGCATACAAATAAGAAGACCCACTGTTCCAATGAGTGTTGAATGCTTGTCCCAAACAACCAGATTGATTACAACCGTCAACAACTTGTTCACCACACCAAGAACAGTATACCCTGTAGCAGAGATTGCTCTCCGGCAAGAAAACCCAAAGAAAGAGATGGCTAAACCAAACAAACAAGATAAACCAACTGGCAAAACCACCTCAAAAGAGTGCCAATCCGACTCATCTGAAATTTCATGCTTTATTTTCTTAAGCTCCCCCATTATGAGCAATTCCAGGGGAAAGAGCAGGAGGGCCTCGAGATTGTTGTACAACACGAGACCCCATGTATTCAAACCAATGGTCATGACAACATGCTTGATATAGACAAAATCTATAGTCATGCTTACCAAGTATGCTACAGCCCAACTATAAGCCATGACCGTGAACTGGTAATCTGTTAACACATATAGCACACTTCCACCAAAGATGGTGGCAAGTGACAACCATGTCTTCAATGATGGCCATGGCTGGTGTAGGAACAAGGTCTCTCCTATTGCAACAAAGATGGGGACTAACGAGCGGAAGACAATGAATGTATCAACATTAGCATGGAGTAAGAGCTCACTGTTGGTAAAGAGTGACAGATAGAACATGACAGCCGCAGGTAGGAACCGCCACATTGTCAACAGGTCAAGCGAGTCATGCTCTACAACCCTGAACCATCCACAAACGAGTACACCGGCGGCGCTAGTGAAATACTGTAAAGCCGTTAGCGCCCCAGGGTAAGGGAATTTCATGACTGCCCACTTGTTGATAATGGAGAGCAGGGATGCTGAGATGCAATATCCAGCAGCTACGCCATAAATGGACGTTAGCTTGAGTAAGCCACTATACCAGGTTTCCTTGATTTCATCAGCAGAAGAGGAGGCTCCAGTACCTTTCTGTTCCTCTCCACCAGCTTTAGGATTCTCCAACTCACCGGACATCTGATAGAAACCTGATAAAGCAAGTGGAGAACATATCATAAAGTTAGTGTACAAATTTCTTTTCAAATGTCTTTATTATTGTCTCGGATTCCCTCTCTCTCTCTCTCTCTCTTTTGATGCTTGCTTGCTTGCCTTTCAATGGTTTCTAGTAATATTTATTATTATCATCTTCATTTTTCTTTCCATTCTTCCCTCACTTGTGTTGAATATTGCATTTTCATCAATCAACTCTCTTCTTAAGATTTGAAGCACTGTTCTGGTTTCTTTCCCTTTGACTCTCTCTCTCTCTCTTGAAATGAAATGGGAGATTTTTCTTCATTAATTGGCTATAATAGATGTTATTATTTGTGGAGGCGGACATGGAATAGTATATTTTTATTTTGAGTGCATCACATATTCTCTGATTCTTATTTGTATTGTTAAGACCTACCCACCTTCTCTCTGCCTTTCTCCCTTCCTTTCGTGTCAACACCATTTTCTCTGTTTTTTTTTTTTTAATTCAACTTCAATCTTATGCATTGCATGATTATTTGAAATTAGACGTTAATTGGCCTTTTGATTTTCTGTTTCTGTTTTCCTGCACATTTTGAGTTTGTATGCTGAATTCTGGATCTTTTTTGTGTTGAATTGTAGTTGCATAAGGTTTGATCAATTTACAGGCATGTAAATTAGACTCGCTAAGAGAAAAAACAGTGTTCTCCATAAAAAAAAAAATGGTTCTCGGGCTTAGATCAAAGAACCGAAAAGGTACTTCAGTGCAGGTTGATTACACCATTCATGTACAAGAAATCAAGCCTTGGCCCCCATCACAGTCTCTTAAATCTGTTCAGTCCTTGTTGCTTCAATGGGAGAATGGTGATCAGAGTTCTGGTTCCTTCACTTCTAATGTTGGAGATGGGAAAGTTGAATTTATCGAGTCTTTTAGGCTTTCAGCTACTTTATGTAAGGAAGTGTCCAGAAAAGGCACTGCTCGAGACAGTTTCCTGAAGAACTACTTAGAGTTTAACTTTTATGAATCTCGAAAGGACAAGGCAATGAAAGGTCAACTCCTGGGATCTGCAGTCATAAACCTTGCAGATTATGGAATCATCATGGATGCTGTAACCATAAATGCCCCAATTAATTTCAAGAAATCTTCTAGGAGCACGGTGCCGGCAGTTCTTTATGTAAATATTCAGCCATTTGACAGAGATAAGTCCACCTTGTCAAAAGAAGTGTCACTGGACAAGGATGGAAGCGAAACTGTTTCAGAAGTGGCAAATGAAGGGAATGACAATGAAATCGAGATTGCCTCATTCACTGATGATGACGATGTTTCCTCACATTCATCACTGACTGTATCCTCTTCTGCATTAGAGTCTATTGGAGGTTCTCCAGGTCAATCTCACAAGGTACTCTTTAATGCCATTTTATTCTTGGTTGTTGTTGTTGATAATGTAATGTACACTATCAAGCTCCATGTGCATTCTCATTCCAATGGCATATCCTCATTTTCTAACCTTTGAAGGTAGCTTTGCGCAGCTTTAAATGGATTCAATTTCAATGAATCATCTTTATTTATAGCTTTTGGTGATGTTAATCAATTTATAATTCACTCTATACATGTATTTTCACATTATCCATAATTGTGAAGTGTATTTTCTGTCCTGTTTCACATATTGCCAGAACCACCATTTGCCTGCATGAAGCTTTGCTATTCTTTGTAAGCTTAGTTACGAGTTGCCTTAAATTGCAGAAGGGATCACGGACAGCAAACAGTGGCACAAGAAGGACTGATGAGGAGCCTGCATTACCCTCAGGTGTAGCACCTTCAAACCCAGATGTGAACTCAGCATCTCAAGGATTTAAACATCCGAATGGAGCAGCTTCTCCTTCATTGCCTACAGACATGCCCGCTAATCTGCTAAATCCTGTAAATAATCTTGCAGAAACTAATATGTTGTCAGATGACTGTAGTCAGGTGAAGGACTCAAATTGTGTAAGCTTGGAAGACTCTCGTTCTAAGCAAGGTGCTGATAGAAAAGCCTGGAGACATGAAACAAGTGGACCAGAGAATCCTACAACTAATAATTTAAATAGTGATCTTATGGATGGGAAAGAGAAAAATGAGCTGGATGACAAGGAACGGGGTTCAGTTATTTTAGAGGTAGAGAAACCTTCTCTGGAGGAAAAATTACCTGGTCAATTACCTGAAGATGCGTCAAAAAAGCAAGCCAAACTAAGGAGCAATACCCTTGCACTCAACAGAACAGCGATTGGAGTGCAGGGTACCCGTAGAGATAAACTGAAGCACCTGACGTCTGTTCAATTACAGTTTCACTCAGCTGAAGGCGATGATCCCTTCATCAATAGAAAATTGATAGAGAAGCCAAAGAAGATTAATGTTTCTGAAAATGTTAATAAGGGGGTCAAGGGTTATGAACACAGTGAAAGGGAAAAATCAAGAAAAGGCTTCTCTGACAATGAAGGTGGATCAAATTCTGAAGTTGAAATACTCGAGGAAGAGTTAAGTGGAGCTGCTGCTGAGGATGATCTTGCTGAGCAAGGAAACTCCACAAAAAAGTTCCAGCTAATGGAGAAGGAAAAGAAAATCAATCTTCCTGAAAATTTAAATAAAGTTGACATGAGTTATACACCAAGTAAAAGGGAAGAACAAACAGAAAGCCACTTTTCTGGAAACAAAGTTGAACTGCAGTTGAAAGTTGAAATGCTTGAGGAAGAACTGCTGGAAGCTGCGACTGTTGAGGTTGGCCTTTACTCAGTTGTTGCCGAGCATGGAAGTTCTATAAACAAGGTCCTAGCTCCAGCAAGGCGCCTTTCAAGGTTCTATCTTCATGCTTGCAAGGCAAGGTCCCGGGTCAAGAGGGAAAATTCAGCTAGAGCTATTATCTCAGGATTAATTTTGGTTTCTAAAGCATGTGGAAATGATGTTCCAAGGTAATGTCTCATTGCACAAACCTTGCCAGTTAATGTCAACTGATTTTTGTTAACAATAACCATTATGGATGGAAATACTGGTCATGATTTACAAAATAGATAGTAGAGGCACCGATAACTAGTGACATCAAAACCAGTTATGTTGTCTATGTTCCTTTGAGTGGTGGAATTGTTCATGCCAGGGTATGTTGTGAAATAACTTAATTTGACCGTTGAATGGATGCCATTTAGGAAGCTTTCATCTTTCCGCTTGATAATTAATGTTATCATTCTCCTTAGCTTTCCCAGGATTTATCAAAAGCTTTGTGTTTATTTGGACGTTATGTTGAACATCCCACCTCCTATAATCAGGTTAACTTTCTGGTTGTCAAATTCAATTGTGCTAAGAGCAATTGTAACCCAGGATGTTGAGAAGTTGCAGCTTGCTTCGGTACCATCCATCATTAACAATGGTGGTCCAAAGGGCAGGCATGAATCCTCTGGTGAAGTAGAGAAAACTGATAGAACAGAAAGTTCTGATGAGTGGGCAGAACCTCAGCCATGTATAGCAGCATTAAAGAAGGTCGAAGCTTGGATCTTCTCCCGAATTGTCGAGTCAGTTTGGTGGCAGGTCCCTACTTCTTCATTACTGAGAAATTAAGGTTCTCAATTATGAAGATTGTAGTATAACTGAATGCCCGTTCATCAATTTCTGTTTTATGCATTTCAGACTCTGACGCCACATATGCAGTCCACAGCTGTGAAGAGCTCACACTCAAGGAAGACCAATGCTAGGAGGCATGGATTGGGTGGTCAAGAACAGGGCAATTTTGCTATTGATTTATGGAAGAAGGCGTTCAGGGATGCATGTGAAAGGCTTTGTCCAGTTCGAGCTGGGGGGCATGAATGTGGTTGCTTGCCTGTGCTGTCTAGATTGGTATGTTATTGTTAGACAGCGATCTAGTTAATATATATTACAGTGAAATATCTTACATGATTCGTTGCTTTTTTTCCCGGTGGAATTAAAGTTTCTGACTTCGTGCATCCCAAGGGATATAATCCATGTACAAGTTGTCCTCGCGAGCATAAATCCATCGTGCTATTTGCATGATGCCTCCAATCCTTT
The DNA here is from genome assembly GCA_964019445.1 of Populus tremula. Classification (NCBI taxonomy): domain Eukaryota; kingdom Viridiplantae; phylum Streptophyta; class Magnoliopsida; order Malpighiales; family Salicaceae; genus Populus; species Populus tremula. The sequence continues at coordinate 12,038,566 of CAXHTJ010000018.1, read as the reverse complement.
TAATGAAATAATAATCATTTTCCTACAAAGAAGATCCCACGCTGGCTCTTGATTATCTTATTTTCTATCAATTACTTGATATCCAGTCACATTTTTTCTTTTCTTTTTTTTAGAAATAATAGTTCCGTGATCTTCATCTTGAATATATGTGAACCAATTTATACTATATGTAATTTATTTTGGCATTATGATACTTTCGGAAGCTTTCTTGTAGAACCGTAGAAAGGTGACAGTTTGCAGCTCTGTTTCTAGGTAATGGAACAGTTGGTGGGTAGACTAGATGTGGCCATGTTCAATGCTATACTTCGGGAATCAGCTGAAGAGATGCCAACAGATCCTGTTTCTGACCCAATCAGTGATCCTAAGGTTCTTCCAATCCCAGCTGGAAATTCAAGCTTTGGGGCTGGTGCACAATTGAAAAATGCTGTGAGTAGTAGACACAATCGTTGCCTCAGGCTGCATGCATTCATTGAAATTGATTTTTGCGATATGATTACATGCTCAGTGTGTGCAACGCTATTAACCTATTTTCCTACAAAAACTTCACATAGTTCACCACTGAGAAATTAGTCGAATGAATTTAACTCTGGATAATTGATCTTATCACTCACCTCTTGGACTTGTTCATTTGGATAACACTGTGTACTTGCGTGCTCCTTCAAGGAGAATTAGTCAAAATGTTCACCAAGATGATGTTCAAAATACATATTTCCGAAAAGTATTCCACACAGATTAGTAGCCAGTGAAAGCAGTAAGAAATCTGCTAAATACATCCTTCATAAATAGATGCTCCTTTTCAATTTAATTTAAGCATTCACTAAATATTTGCAACATAGAAGACTTTTACTGATGCTAATCATTCTAATACTGTGAATTACATCAACTGTATTAGTTACAATGGAACCGTTTCTTGTTCTCTCGTTGATGAAAGGATCTTGTCCTCTGTCTTCATCCCACCAGGTTGGAAATTGGTCCAGATGGCTCACAGATTTATTCGGTATTGATGATAATGACTCTCCAGAAGAGAAGGATGAACTTGATAGCAACTGGCGTGAATGTGAGACATCCTTCAAGGCTTTCCAACTCCTGAATGCCTTGAGTGATCTCATGATGCTTCCATTTGAAATGCTCGGAGATAGGTCAACTAGAAAAGAGGTAAATCCTAAATATTTTCAGTGATATGTCCCTGCTATCCTCCCTACCCTCTTGTTACATTTTTTTCTTCTCTAGAAATGACTTTCTCCATATTCGCTGTTTAAATATATTTTCGTGAAGGTAAGCCCTACATTTGGCGTGCCAATAATCAAGAGGGTTCTTGACAATTTTGTCCCAGACGAATTCAACCCTGACCCTGTCCCAGAGACGATTCTTGAGGCCTTGGATTCTGAGGTTATTCCACCCTGAAAAGCCATAACTTTTCTGAAAAAGATTATTTGCTTTCATATTTCTTCAACATGCAACAAAGTCACTTGATAATTTTTTGGTTTCATCTTGATTTAGGATCTTGCTGATTCTGGGGAGGAGTCTATCACAAACTTCCCATGTATTGCAGCTCCCACAATCTACTCACCACCTCCTGCAGCATCACTAACAAATATAATAGGAGAGGTGGGAGGCCAAACTCTGCAGAGGAGCAGATCAGCAATGCTTAGAAAGTCATACGCTAGTGATGATGAGCTTGATGAGCTGGATTCACCCATGACTTCCATCATTGACAACTCCAAGGTTTCTCCTACATCTACAGCATGGAATTGGATGCAAAAGGGAAAGGCAGGCCGGAAAGTTGTTAGATATCAACTCCTCCGGGAGGTATGGAAGGATGGTGAATAGTCTTATTCATTTCTCGTTCACATGCATATGTATATACTTGTATGGATTTTGTGTAGGTTGGTTTAATTTTAACACCCGTGCATTTTGTATTTTGATTTCATTGGAGCATACAATAATCAATGATCATATTACTTGATTATCTTTTGAGTTTTCAATACAAGTGTGAGTTTCAAGCCAGTCACATTCCTACAGGATAGAAGTCTGGCATCTCAAAAGTTGGAAGCCTCAGACAATTTACCTGTGAACAAATACTTTCAACTACATTCGAGTCTCACAGAATCTTTTTTATGAAAGATATCAATCAGCGACAGCAAAATCATGCATCATTTTCCATTCATCGATTACCCAATATTAATTCGAGTATCCAAACGATACTGTATGTGCAAACCTGCCTGCCTGCCATCCAGCAGCATGTACCTTTCAGGATTTTTCCTGAGTTTTAATTTAGCTTGATAGCAGTCTAAGGGATTTTGGTTCCAAGCCTGCTCCAATTTATTGAGTCTAACCATTTTTAACCGTCCGATGATGGATCCGCAGAAAGGGAAAAAAGGGAGCTATTTTGAGAACTTGTGTAGTTATTGTAGACATACCCGTGCACAAATCCAGCATTCGCCACCAGTCTAACGCAAAAGGATGAAGCAGTAAATACATTGATCCGTATATCTCAGAATTAAACAGATCAAAATCAATTTACTGGGACGCAGCAAAATCTAATCATTGATCACATGATGTTCAAGAATTCAGATATATTTGATTATGACTAGAAGTATTTTAAGGCATGCCTTGTTTTTATAAGTCTGACTAGAATTAAAATAGCTCCAAGAGGAAAAACCACTTGGAAAAGGTAGAAGAATCGTAAGGTGCAATGTTAAAAACCACAGTTCACAGGCGTAATTATCTGACCAGTTCATCAGATTCTTTCCATCGCATTTTTTTCTTAATGAAAATTTGGCCAAGTTAATTAGGGGCAATTGCATCTTGTGATCCCATCAAATTCCTGTATGTGAGATTCATATTGAATAACTTAAAGTCCATGAAGAAATAAGATAATTTCAAGTACCAAAGAGAAATCTTCCGACTAGAAAGCATTACATCCCGTATTGTGATTTCTTCATCTTTTCTTGAACCTGCCAAGAAAGAAGACATTCCCATTAGCATTAACAGTTTGTAACTTGACAGAGATGAGGAAATTTTGAATTTTACAAGGATGAGGAAAATTCAGCAAAGAATAGAAATGCAGAATATCTATCAAATTTGCACACCAAAGTTGTCAGGGTGAGAAGCAAAATGTAGTCATCTATATTGACAAATTAGATAATCCAGTTTCTACAAGAACAAGTTTTTGAGTCCGAATAAGCCTTGCATGCCAGATTTGACAATACATCTAAGTTAAAAAAGATCCCAACAAAGCTCGAAATCAATTGACACATAAGTTGAACCTTTTTCTTAAAACTTTAATTCCTAGATGCACAAAATCCTTTGAAAATATATCCTCACAAGCAGACACATCAACCATCTTAAACCTTTTAAGGAGAATGCTGATGAAGTGCTTGCATTCTGTCAGAAATGAAAGTAATAGGGAAGAGATCTTACTGCTTGGATGGTGCACCACCAATCAGACTGGGCAATGCATCATAGTGCCCATAACCGTGATACAGGACACGCACAGGATTCTCATTACCATATTCTTGACCATATTCAGCTATAATTTTAAGGTTACCAGAACTTCTATCTCGCATGTATACAGTGATTGGCATCCTAGAAAAGAAAATAGTGTAAGACATCAAACGAGAATGTTTTAAACTACTTCAACTAAACATGGCTAAATAAAAGTAGGGAATTAAAACTAAACATAATCCCATGCATTTCAACAAATTTTGAAAAGAAGAGGGTCACATTTATTAGATTCTTCAATTTTACATAGCAAATAAATTATAATTTTGAGTTCATGACAAATATAGTTTGTGAAAAGTAGCAGTACAGCTGCCTTGCAAAAACATTTATCAAGGACATTTCAGTTCAGTGGCAATAAGTCGCAGCCTTAATAATTCAAAACAAAGGTAAAATGCCTAGTTGAACATGAATAAATCATGTAATTACAATTATATGAATTTACAAAATTGCAGAACAACATAAATTTTTAGCTTTTAATGTCTCATAGAGTGGGAGAGGGGCAGCTTACTTCAGGACATGTGAGGACATGAGCAGCTCAGGCTCTCCTCCCCAAACATGGGGCTGTCTAATCTTGACAACGTAAGTGTCAAAATCATCTTCAATAAACCTGCCAATGTACAAACTTTCAACTTGTTGCTAGAGAATGAGTAGGTAGATAGTCATCAGGATTGCTGAATGACAAGAAAAAGAAAAGGCCACTGCCAATCATTGAGATTGGTTCATTGATAAATAAATAAACCAAAAAAAAAAAAATAGTCATGCTGAATGCATAGCTGTTAGTTGTGCATAAAGTTGACTATCCTTGTCAACAACCTTGAAATAATCAGACCTGCTAGATGATGTTTCTGCAAAACCATACTGCGAAATGATACAAGATTTGATGAAAAATAAAATTCCAAGGATCCTCAAGCAAATTTACCATTCAGTGTCCCTCCGCCTCTTGATAAATTCATCTGCGACCTGCAGAAATGATCCTAAGAATTTCAGTAAGAGGGCCAAAACACTATATCAGAAATGAGAAACTAAGAAATTAATAGTATAAATAATATAGAAAAGTGTTCTGATGTATGCACATAAAAACAACACAAGCACAAAAAAGGGTTCGGAACATGTGCAAATAAAAAAGGAATAAGAGAGCCGATTTGAAAGCAAATTTTACTCTCCTCAGATTTGGGAAAATGGTATGGTCATAGTCTACACTGTAATGAGGTATGCAGTAAATGGAAATACATGCAAAAAATCATACTCTACGGTTGGAATTCTTAAAGCAAAACATTTCGTAATCATATTAAACAGTGCAGCAACCAATGACACAACGCTAAGAATGAAAAAGAAAAATGAAGTTCACTTAGTACTTTATGTCTAAGCTCATCTGCTAGTTCTTTCTCAAGGCTTTCACTTGGAGATGGTTTCCCAGTCCTAAGGCAAGCACCATGAACCACAGACCGAAACAAACATCTTCCATCTCCAGGTATGCCTGCACGGATCAAACACAAACACATCAATCTGTCACGGAGCAAGTCAAAGGACGGACATACTGGTGTATTTATAAACACATGCTGCTTATTTTTATGTTGTCCACTGCATATCTTACGAATTTAAGTTGATTTCGCACCCATTCATGCCATTACCACGAATGATGAGATGCTATAAAACATCACTAATCAAATTTAACAACTAAAGCCAACATGGAAAACATGTTTCTTGTCTCCTAAAGCCCATCAATATTGTAGCAAACAAAAAACAATCGTTAAGACAGCTCAAATTGTAAACTTTATTAGTCAATTTTCTTCAAGAGCCATCCTTCTCGCTTCATTGGCTTAAATAGAACAAAAAAAACAAAAAATTAAAGAAAGAATTCAAACTAAAGCCAATATACAAGGCTGGCACCATTTAAATTTAGGGAGAAAAAAAAAAAACTGTCCGCATTTTCCATGACTTCCCGACATATAATGAAAAAGGCTACTCGCTTTCTACCTTGCGAAAAATAAGGGCTCTACAGGATTCAAGCAAAATATAAGAAATTATAAAGACAAAGTGTACCTAAGCCAAAATCCATATCAATTCAAAACCTACTCTGAGGATGTTTAAAAAAAACAATTCCCAAAATAAGAAAGCATGGAAACCATCAAATTAAGCAAGAGAAAAGCATAAATCGCAAGTCAAGAATAGAATTCAAACCAAACTTGGGAGCAAAGATTAAAAAAAAAAAAAAAAAGGCATTCGTTTAATTCCTCAAAGCTCAGTTTCCCTTTAATCTTATCATCAAAGAAACACAAGATTAGTTGAAAATTGAATGGTACAAGAGTTACCGAGGGCCGTTTCTTGTCCGGGCATTTTGCGAGTAGGAAAGAAACCCATCCAAACAGGAGAGGGCCAGACCTCCTGTTTTATTTACTTAGTAAGCTGAAAATTTTAAAAGCATTTTTGACATGCAACTGGTTTGTTTTCTTGTTGTTGATTCGATTCGATTAGATAGAAACGGAATGAATAAAATTATTGATTACCAGAGAAGAAGAGTGAACTTGAAAATGAGTGATAAGAGAGGGACAGCGGTCCCTTTTTTTAAGTGCTGTGGTGTGTGCGCGAAGAACCACTCACGGAATCCAATTCCATGCCCTCCCTTTCCTTTTCTTTTGCAGCACCATCGCTGTCATCATGCTTTAGCTGTTCATGCTTCCAATGCAGCCGTATTTTGGTTTCCCTCTTTCACAAGAATCTTTCTTGGTTCGCCTGGACGCTGATATTCACTACATTATAATTTTGTAGTCTTTTTTAAAAAAAATAGAAAAATAAAATTTCTGGGTTTTATTATTAATTATATAAATAGTAATTTTTAACGTAGGAAATTACTCAGGCTCTCCAAGTATTTAACGTAGCTGTTTGATTCTCAAACCTCGAACCAAGGATCTTAATTAAGCTAGAACAGTTTCATGTCAGCTGATGGACGCGGTTGGTGGTAGCAAATCTTTTATTTTTTATTTTTTACAATTCCCGCGGTCTAAACTATCTCCCCTACTCCCGCTTCAAAATCTTTTAGGCTAGCGTAAAACAATTTTTCATTTTCATTTTTTCTTCCTCGATAAAAAATCATTTCTTAAATAAACTCGTGCCCCTATGTTCTCGAGATTGGTTTCCTGCGTTAAGGCTCCTTGTGGTTTCATTGAAGTTCTATGGGGAATCCAGATAATGCTGGAATGAGTGGTTTGATCGGGGATGAGGAGGGGAAGTGCATTGCAGGTTTCCATGGCTACATTGGGTGGACAACAAACATAATGGTGGAGGCTGATTCCCTCGAGGCAGTTCATTTGATTGCCGGTAACGGTGGTCCTTTTCATCCTTGTCATATGCTCTGTTGGAGGATATAAATTCTCTGCTAAATCGTAGCTTGTTTCACACATTGAGAGAAGGAAAAGGAAGGGAAGGGAATCGATGCGAAAGATTTATTTTTCTCGGTTGTATGTAATCCTGCGAGAGATTTATTTTTCTTGAGGCTGTTTAATGAGAAAGATTTCCTCGTTTAAATTAATCTTTTTTTCAAGAAATCATAAGAAAAACTTGGTACCTGAGCTCTTTTTTCGTTCTTTTTTCGTTTTTTATTTCCTTTTAATTATTAACTTTCATTTTATATTACTCCCTTTAATTTACCTGATGAACAGAAAATAATTTATTTTATAATTAATTAATGATATTTTACATTAAATTATATTTTATTTTTTTAATCCCTGAGTCCAAGATCAGTCACCGAGTCACAACCACTAAAATCTTAGCCCCTGCAAAATAAATAAGTATAGAGCTTTTTTCAAAATAAATAAATGAAATTCAATGTTGTTTCTAAATTCTAGGCCTAAAATACGAAGTTCCTAGAGCGGTGCTAAAATAAATAGCAACTGTGCAGTACCCCCAGCTAATTATAGAATAAACGTACGGATCTCATTTCCAGCGTTCTCTTCCTCGGCATCAGTTTTATTAGTTCTATAATTAATTAGTTTTTAATGTCTTAATTTGTGTTTTAACTTCAATTTATTCATTGGTTAAAGTTGTTGCAAGGTGCTTCGCCAAGGAGTTCTTGTTGATGCATGGTAAGTTAATTAGTGTTAATTTCAATTGTGATTTCATCCTTATTCTCATAACGATTGTAGAGATAATTAGCCATGCATGCATTAAGCTTTTCTGGGTATAAACTGGATACTACAATTCGATGATATTATCGATTAGATGGTTTCTGTTCTCTATCATTTCCTGCAAAAATGGAGGTATCCGATGGGTTTTTTCAACTCTAATTCTTGAAACTATCAAGGGAAATATATTTCCTACAAAAAATGTATATCTGGATTAATAAAATTTAGCTAGATCTAATGGCATTGCTGAGATTAAGAAACCAAACCTTTTGACATGTTTGGGTTGAATTTATCAGGAATCAACAGCAGGAACCTGCAGAATGAGTGGCAGGCGTCGTCCGTTGCATGCATGTGGAGTTTCTTCCATGGAAATCACTCGAAAAGCTTACAGAGAAGCCAAAGAAATTAATGGACCGTTAGGTTTAGTGACAAAGAAGTTGATCAGGTTAGCTCCGTTTGCTTCCCTTCTTGAATGTGTCCTGCGGTATGAGTGTTTCTTCCTGGCAATCCTCTCTTTTGTCGACGATCATATAATATTAGCCCTTGAAAGAAAGGCTGAGGGTATTTTCCCACCTTCAAGATACGTGTTCAACATGGTTGACAAGCTCGTCCAAATTGTAGAAACCCTTCCAGCAAAATTTGATTCTGCTGTTAACAAGTTTCCCATATTAATCCACCAAATTCCATTTCTAGATTGGGCACTGTCATGTGCTATCTGTTGGCTGAACTTTTGGTTATCTATCCTGACTCATTGGGGATCAGAAACTACTACAGAAAAGGAGATCGTGGTCGATATAAACTGTAACAACAACAGTATTGAACAGACAATTGTTCAAGAAGAAGATAGTGACGCAATAGAGTTCCAAAATCACGATGGAAATGAAACAAAGGTATGTTTCTGTCCCGTATCTGCAACGTCAGGATCGGAATCTCAGACAGGTAGTCCTAAAGTTGTGAGATCCACATACAAGGATGCACCGGAAAAAGTTGTGAAATCCACAAATAAGGATGCACCAGAGAAGGGGACAGGAGAAGGCATACAGAACTCAGAGGAGAACACAAAGCAGATGATCCAATCCACCATTAGCAGTGAAGAAACTAGTAGCACAGAGCAGATGATCCAGTCCACTGTTAGCGGTGAAGAAACCAGCACTAAAGGTGAGACAGATGAGAGCAAGAAACAGAAAGAATGTATTGCTGAGGAGGAGACAGAAGAAGCGAGGGCTAGCAAGGAAGCAGCTGGAGAAGGAGGGGATAAAACTGCAGTCATCGAAGGTAATCTAATCAGTTTGCCGGAAAATAAAAGGCTGACAAGCATCAGCAAGGAAGATCCAATTTTAGCACTATTCGAATCTGCTTGGCACATATAAAATCTAGAGAAAACGGCAACGAAAGCTGCTGTAAATGTTCTACCTCATACCAATGGTAAAGGAAGCTTATGTAATTTTCCATTTGAGCCAATTGAATATGAATATCCTAGGAATAGGATTTTTGGGTTGAATAATTACTGATTCAATTATTCTCACTTATTGTTTTTAGTCAAAATGATTAATAACTTTTATTTGGTTTTTTTAAGTTAAAATAACTTGGGTCTAATACTTGCAAAAAAAAAAAAAATTAGTAAAGATAAGAACTTTTTAATATTTAAATTAGTATTTTAATGAGAAAAAATATAATAATATTCTAGAAAAAGATATTTTAAAAATATATATGCAGTAGAGAATAAAGATTATAAACCTTTATTTTAAAGGTCTTATGATTTATTTATAACTCGTGAGTTTTTTTTTATATAAAAAAAATTAAATGACAACTTTTTCATTGTTATATTTTAAATTATATTGTAAGTTGTATTTTATTTATTTTATCTAGAAAAAAATTATAAGCCACGAGTGATTTAAACTTCTACATAATTGGACTTAGAACATTGTCAAGTTACTCAGTCGTTACACTTAGTACACTATCATGACCTTGAGCTTGGGCTTGGCATAACTCTATCAAATAAATTTTTTTTAGGTACTAATCATATATTATTTTGGTTTATAAAAAACTAAATACAAGTTATCAATTATTTTAACTTGACTCTGAATAATAAATAATATTATTAAAACTTATTGATTAATTGTTATTCAAGAAGAAAATTATATTTTTAAAGTTATTTAGATTTGCAGTACCTTGTTTGGTACTTGAGTTTTGGCTTTGGCTTTGAAATGAATTGGTGTTTTTGGGAATCCTGATGAAAATTTTAATAATGAGTGCAAGTACCTCTACCGGAAATGCAATCAGGCTCCGGACCGAGTCTGACAAGCAACACAACTTTCTAGATAATTGTGTTCGGAGTCTCTTTAATCGAAAATTCCTGTTGTCTTTTCCTGTCCCATTTACCTTTTTCTCCTTTCTCTTTTTTTTTTTTCTTTTCTTTTTGAAGATTAGACATATCACACGGAACCAATTTACAAATCTTCAAGCCCTGTATCTACACATACACAAAGTCTATTTAATATTTAATATTATAATAATGCTTTTTTAAAAAGTTTTTTTATGTATAAAAATATTAAAATAATATTTTTTATTTTTAAAAATTTATTTTAAATCATTAATATATCAAAATGATATGAATATAATTAAGATCTTGAAAATTTATTTTAATGATAAAATAATTTTTTTATTTTTTAAATTTTATTTTTAATATTAGAACATAATAATAATTTAAAGTGAAAAAATAAATAATAAAAAAATTCTTTTTAAATTTGCTTTTGAAACAAAACAAAAAACAAATATCCTTCTATCATCTAGTCTGTTTTAATTTTTTTATATAATAATAATAATGGTCATTCGAGAAGTTAATTACTCGGTGTTTATTTATAAAATGTTTAAGAGTATATATAATTTTTTTTTTAAAGTGTTTATTTAAATATATTAAAAAAATATTATTTTATTTTAAAAAAATGTTTTTAAAATTACATGTAATTTAAAAACATTAATTAAATATTTTTAAAACACAAAAAAAAAAAAAAAAAAAAAAAAAACCTCTTAAGTCAACAAAGTTGGATTCACAACCACGTCCAAAGAGATGTTCCCATTAATTATTCCAGCTGACTTTTTGTGATAAAACAGATCGTTCGACCAAAGAGCCAGTGCAGCTTTTATTTTTGTGGTGTGAATGTGTTTTAAAAAACAATACTTTAAATTATTAATTTTTTTGTTTTTTTAATTTTTTAAATAATACTAAAAATAAAATTTTAAAATATAAATATAATATATTATATTAATATATTTCCAAACAAAATTATTTAAAAAAATAACCACTTTTTCAATACAAATAACTTCCTTTCCATGACTTTGGAACGGTCCAAGTCATTGACCACCAGACAGCTCACCTACTCTGTGAGAATTGCTCGAGAAGATTGCCTCTTTTCTTTTTTGTGAAAATTTTGGTGCAAGCTTTCTTTTTTAAAGATTTAATTTGGACCTTTTCTTCTCATCAGGTGGCTTCAGCTAGAAGCTATATTCACTCATTTTTGCAGTATAAAAACCGATGCCAAGAAATCTCCTCTCATCCCAACTCACCAACTTGCAGTAACTTCTTTAATATCAAACATGTATTCTCTACCAAGCATGCCCTCAACAACATCAGTTTTATCAACATACACTGCTTTTGCTGCGTCTGCAATGCTTGTCCGGTCTGTGTTCAACGAAGTTCAGGGGGTGATTAACCAATTAATCCCCCAAAAACTGCAAGAAAGAATATCATCAAGTCTCGGACGCCTTTTTGGAGATGATTCTTCCCGTTTGACGCTCATCGTCAATGAATACAATGGTTTCTCCGTCAATGAACTGTACGAGGCTTCTGAGGTCTACTTGAGCACAAGAGTCACTCGCTCTATCGGACAGCTTAAGGTTTTCAAGGATCCAGGGAACAAGGGCCTTTCTGTCACGATCAACAAAGGCCAGCAGATTATCGACACATTCGAAGGGATTGAGCTTGCTTGGGAATTCGCGTCTACTGAAACCCAACAAACGGTTGTAGATGTTGAAAGCTGGTCCCAATCATCAGAAAAAAAGGAGCATAAAACAATACTGCTGAGCTTCCACAAGAATCACAACGACAAGGTTTTGAACACTTTCCTCCCCTATGTACTCGAAAGATCCAAAGCCATTAAGAATGAAAACAGGGTGCTCAAGCTGCAAGCACTTGGAAATTACCATGGTGTCAGCCTTAGCCATCCGTCCACTTTCGACACGTTAGCAATAGACCCGGTGCTCAAGAAGGAGATAATGGATGACCTTGACAGATTTGTGAAGCGAAAGGATTTCTACCTAAGAGTAGGAAAACCATGGAAACGTGGGTACTTGTTGTATGGTCCTCCTGGCACAGGCAAGTCCAGCTTGATAGCAGCCATGGCTAACTACCTCAAGTTTGATATCTACGACCTGGAACTTGCAAGTTTGCGTGGCAATTCAGATCTGAGGTCATTGCTAACTAGCACAACAAATCGATCGATAATTGTAATTGAAGACATTGATTGTAGTATTGAGTTGCAGGACCGACAACAGGGAGCGTACATCCAGGGTGAGAGCCAGGTGAGTTCATTATGTTTGCTTCTCTTCTGCGCTAAAATTATTGAGCATGTTGGTGGTGGTCCTTGACAATTTTTCTCTTGTAGCAATTAACTTTGTCTGGGCTGCTTAACTTCGTCGATGGTTTATGGTCAAGCTGTGGAGATGAGAGGATAATTGTGTTCACAACCAACTACAAAGACAAACTAGATCCTGCACTGCTGAGACCAGGCCGTATGGACATGCACATCCACATGTCCTACTGCACTCCTTGTGGATTCAAGATCCTTGCTTCTAACTACCTCAACGTTAAGAGCCACAGCCTTTTCAGTCAGATTGAGGAGTTGATAATGGAGGTGGAAGTGACTCCAGCAGAAGTTGCAGGGGAGCTCATGAAGAATGAAGATGTTGATGCTGCGCTTACAGGGATCATTGGATTTCTAGAAAGAAAGAAAGGAATGAGAAGAAAACAATCTGGTGTCGAAGAACAAAAGGTAGGGGATGAAAATCAGGAAGAAAATGACAAGAAAAATGAAAGCCAGGAAATGGAGGAGAAGGGTGAGAAGAGGAAAGTCAAGAGAAATAAGAGGAAGATGGCTAGAAGGGCAAAAGGGAGAAAGCAATAGAGGATAACTTAAAGGTGTTCTATCTTGATTCCATAAAGTAGAATAAATCCTATTGCGTCTCTTGTTCTTGAATAGCTTACTGTGTGAAGTGCATGTTCTCAAATATATTAATAAAAAGTAAGAAACAATTTTCCCTCCGTTGATTTCTTTTCAAGCCTCGGTTCACCAAGAAGTTTCTTGATCTTGAAGGTGCCAAACTGCGAATATATAGAACATTGACTGGGTGACTGAACATAAAAGGGTTGGAAAATGATGTGCAACGCAGAAGCAGCAAAAGAGGAAAAGAGAAAAAGAGAAACAAGAGAAACAAGCATGAGGGATAAAAGTTAAACGCCCACCGTGGGGCTCGAACCCACGACCACAAGGTTAAGAGCCTTGCGCTCTACCAACTGAGCTAGACGGGCTCGTTGTTGTCAAGGTCGGAAATAGTAATGTAATATACATTATTACAATAAACTTGATATCAAAAAATCCAACATTAATTTGCTTGAGACTTTTATGAGTGACCAGAAGGAATTCTTATCAAGTATTAAGGAAGTATAAAGCTAAAAGGTGTGTGAAAATATGGATTTTTATATTTATAAATTTATTAGCCGTAGATTATAATCTATAGTGTTTTTTATTAAAAAAAAAATTGTATTTTGATCCCTTTTTTTTCTTTGGTTATTTTTTTTAAAATTTAGTCGATGTGTTTATATGAATTTAGATTATATGAATTTAGATTTGATAATTTATTTTAGTTTTTATTTTATATGATTGTCAAGGTATCAAAACAACATCTGATCATCAGATTAGTATCATAAAAATATATTAACATCGTGGTATGATCTACTTTTTAAAAAGTTCACTTAAATAAAAATTAATTTTGAAAAAAAAAAAATTAAAATTTGTGGAGTCAATGATCCAGTTTACGAGTTTGACAAGGCAATCTTGGTTGCCTCGGTTCAAGAAAAATTAATTATATAATCGTTTATTTTTTTTATCATATAGTTAAAAAAAATAATTTTAGGAAAAAAAAATGTTATTAAATTTTAGAAAACCTATGAGCTTGTTGATAGGTTTAGCGAGTTTAACTTTCTTTTTTTTTTTTTTTTGATATTGGACTAATTGAGAATTAAGTTTCATAATTTGTTTTCTTTTCTTTTATGAGGTTATTATAATCTTAGAAAAATATCTCAGTATTGACTTGAAATTCAATTTTGCAATCATCTATTTTTGTTATCATATATTTAAATAAAAAATAGTTTAGAAAAAAAATTATTAATCTCAATGGAATCCATTACCTAGTTTACAGGTTTGTCTTGTTGACCTAGGTTACGTAATTCACGAGTTTAATGAGTTTACCCATCAAATCTTATATGTTTTTTTTTTAGTTTGTGGTCCTTTAATTTTTCTTAATTTTTTTTTTCATTCCATTCTTTTCTCGATATTGGATTGCTTAGGAAATGAAATTCATGGTTTATTTTTTTTATACTTTTTATAGAATTATCATGATTTCAAATAAATATTTTTTTTAGGATTGATACTCAATTTGTAAATATCTAATTTTATCATAAAATTAAGTAAAAATAATTTACAAAAATAATAAAGTTATTAAACTCATTAAAATCCATGACTCAAGTCGTAAGGTGATCGAGGTCCATTCAATTTGACATCGTCACAATATTAAAAAAAATTAATTTTTTAAAGTTTTATTAAAAGCTATGATATATTTTTACTAATTATTCAATTTGTCTTTGAATCCATTAAATTAAATAATTTATTTTTGATGAGCTTTCCTATAGTTTAATTCAAAAATTAAGTCTCAAATGGATAAGTTTCAAAATTAAACAGTTTAATTAAATGTAATAATACTGCAGAAAATATATTTATACTTTTAATATTTTTTTTAGTTAAAAAAAATATAATCTCACACGCAGTGAAAGACTAGCTACTATACTAGTTTGAACCAAGCTCATGCGTGATGATTCCTCTCTGATGAAATACGGTGAACTGGTAGATTTATTTATTTCACATGTCCTATAATATTAAATAATGTAGATGATATTAGATTTTTTTGCCTTTCAAAAATTAAAGGCATGAAGCCTCCCAAGCTAAAAATTGATTTTTAAAAAAAAATAGTTAAATTTTTTACTTTTAAATTATTTTAATATGTTAATATTAAAAATAAATTATAAAAAAATATTTTTTAAATATTGTTTTTTGAATAAAAAACACTTATATGATACTATCAAACAACAAAAGAAAGAAAAAAAAACACCACAAGTTGTTTTACTGCAAGGTTAATCTAGCAAGGCTTCCACTATAATTTCCATATACGGTACATGAATTCCAAAGAGAAGAGGATGGCGAAGGTAAAAACAAAACCCATAGCTTACAAGGGCATGCACATCTCTTCTTCTCTCTGAAAACAAAAACAAAGAACGCCCCAGGGACAAAAGAAAGACAGGATACAACAGAAATTTACAACACCAACTTAACACTGGTAAACTGAGTAGCTCTTGCTCTTCCAAAAGAAGCTCATAGCTTTCCCCATCTTTCTTCTTGAGACAGGTTTACATTGCGGCTTCGATTCAGGAGCCGGCATGGACTTGGAAATACTTTCGGTTCGCTGAAAGCACGCCTCAGCAGATGGTTGATCTCGCTGCCGCTGCTCCCGAAACAGCATCAGAAGTTTCTGTGCTTTCTCTTTCCCTCTTGTGGTCCCATTCACTGAGATTGAGACCAGCGCAGGTATCACTCCTTCTTGTAGGACCAATTGAATACCCTTCTCACTTCCATTGCACAGAAGGTAAAGGCAAGCAACAGCTTGCTCCTGCTCTACGGGTTCAACAGTGTCTAAAATCGTTGCCATCCCACTAATAAGGCCAGGGGCAGATAGCATTTCATCTTTTGCTGATTGACTAGAAGCTAAGTTTATCAAAACTGCTATGGATTTTTCTATCCATGCATGATCACCAGGTACTGCAAGAAGGGATTGGAGGCCACTGATGATGCCAGCTGAGAGGAGATTCGAAATATTGGTGGATCGGGAGGAGAGGTTATAGAGAGCATAAAGGGCATCGAGCTTGCATTGGACTCCAGTTTCACCTTTAAGGAT
The DNA here is from genome assembly GCA_964019445.1 of Populus tremula. Classification (NCBI taxonomy): domain Eukaryota; kingdom Viridiplantae; phylum Streptophyta; class Magnoliopsida; order Malpighiales; family Salicaceae; genus Populus; species Populus tremula. The sequence continues at coordinate 12,022,658 of CAXHTJ010000018.1, read as the reverse complement.
TTGGACTAGAAAAGGGACGGCCTGGCTTGAGCCAATAATGGACTTCGCTTTATCAAGGCAGGAGAGATTTAGATAGAGGGCTGTTGCTGATCCATTAGAGTCAGGGTTGGAAATCATATCCTCCAATAATGGGATAACACCGGCAGCCAACATCATTTCATTATTTCTGGAATGGAATAGTGGAAAAGGAAATCAGTTATGCTAAAGTTCTTGGCACATCTTCACAGATCTATGCAAAATGATTCAAGAACCTAACTTCATTATTTCTGGAATGGAATAGTGGAAAAGGAAATCAGTTATGCTAAAGTTCTTGGCACATCTTCACAGATCTATGCAAAATGATTCAAGAACCTAACTCCTTATTTCTAGCAGGATTTCCTCCATCAAAAAGAAGATCCAAAACAGTTCCATTGAGAAAAAGCATGCGTTACTCACTCTCTCCACATCCTGACTCCATTCCAGTCAGTTTTATAAAAGATAAGCATTCTAAATTTCTAACACCTCTTGTTTCTAATAATATGATTCTAACACCTAAATGAATTGAATATTTCATAGTACTACCATTACTACTACATGTTAATTTGATATTTAGAGAATCCACACACCTGTTATTGTTGACAGTAAGGTTGAAAAGAGCCATTGCTCCAGCTTCCTCAGCCATTGGACTCCTGGCACGCACAGCTGACTCTAGAAACTGCAATAGTGCTTCGACAAACCCATTGGCCCCCATAAAAATCCTGGCCTCCTCATCATCCTTCAACAGAAGCCTCACTTGTTCTACTATCTTGCACTTCTTCTTCAACTCTTCATCACCATTCAAAATGGCCAGGAAATTCTTATATATTTCAAATATATTGTCCCCGAAGGCATCTTCTGGCATGGAATCTTCCTGTTGCGGTGACAATTTTTCATTTTTTTCTTCAACTCTTCATCACCATTCAAAATGGCCAGGAAATTCTTATATATTTCAAATATATTGTCCCCGAAGGCATCTTCTGGCATGGAATCTTCCTGTTGCGGTGACAATTTTTCATTTTTTTCTTCAGCCTCCTCAATGGGATCACTTTCCTCCAGAGGAACTACCTTGACCCCTTTCAACTTTCCAGATCTGACACTCTCCACTGATCTTCTTGAATTGGACGAGTCAAACTGGGACATTGCCAGCCTCCAATAGTTGAGGTCAAGAGACTCAGGGGGACCATCAGGTGCTGGGACTCCATTCTGTTCACACCAACTAGCAACGAGACCCTTTACAGAATAATTAGGAGTCAAGCTGGGACATTGCCAGCCTCCAATAGTTGAGGTCAAGAGACTCAGGGGGACCATCAGGTGCTGGGACTCCATTCTGTTCACACCAACTAGCAACGAGACCCTTTACAGAATAATTAGGAGTCAAGCAGAGATGAGAAAGCTTTTGTTGAGTCTTTGGACAGGTTTCATGCCCATCACTGAACCATTTCTCAATGCAGATCCTTTCATACGTTTGTCCAGAAGCAATGATAACTGGATCATACATCAGGTGCAATGATATAGGACACCTCAATTCTTCAGGTGGAAGAGGCATTTGCCCAGATTTCTTATAGGTTGGTTTGAAATTGAACGAACTAAGCTTTGATAGCTGTCGCTCAAAGGCATGGCCATTGCCACCAGGGCCTCCATCTTCAAGAGAACCCTGAACAGTTGGCGAACAAGGTGCTGAACCCTGTGAATCATTGTCATCTGTAAGTTCACTTCTAAATAACTTCGAGTATTTTTTCATGAGATGTAAGAGATAGGCCACAATTGACTCTTTCCGCTTGTCTTCCTCCACACGAGCTCTTTCTATGAGTTTTTTAAGAGCCCTTCTCTCTGTAAGAGCTGCTCTAGAAGAGGTAATACCAAGTTTAGTAGCAGCCTGATGAAATGATTCTAACTCGTTATTGTCATTACTATCGTCAAATTTTCTCCCCTGCTGAAGCAATGCAATTATCTCATCACCAACTTGCTTCTCCAATGGATCAAGTGAGAATTCAGTACCCTCAAGTTCACTTACAATCTCCAAAATCTGACAAGATTTCAAATAACAAAGGGGATCAAAAAATGCTTCTAAACTATGCAGACACGAGAAACAAGGGAAGAAAAGGGCCACAAAATAATGCCAGGTTACATTTTGGTTAATTCAATATAATTGCCATGATATGTTAATATAATCATTACAGATGACATGTTAATATATAGAAATGATCAAATTCTTTTTGAAGGATATGAATATAAGAAGTTTCTGCAATCACACTTCTGATACTTCATTTCTGTTTTCAATTTGTTTAGACAGGCCAACTTATTGATGATATCATTTTCACATTGGCTTATCAAAAATAGACTTCAGAAGGAAATTACTACCTGGCATCCAATTGATTGTGGAACAATATCTTCAACGCGCCTAAGACTATCTACAAGAGCAGATCTTGCCTTTTCAAATTTTAAAAGGACGGAATCCCCAGTTATAGCCTGTATCATAAAATCAATTCCATCAGAAAAAAGATATCACAAAAACCAATAAATAAAACCAGAAAAACAAAAAATGCAAAAGGCAAGCAAATTTCAGTGCATCTATAAAAAAGGGCTATCTTACCAGGTAGAGTTTACTGCATTCTGAGCAATGCTTGAGAATGTTCTTGGATTTCTCAAGGGCTATATGCAACAAACATAATGCTTGAATGCCAGATTTACTCCTAGGTCTTGCCGCTTCCAAGGATGGGAAAATGGAAGAGATTTTGCAATAAACTACGGAGAGTTCCTTGCACATTTCTCCATGAAGCTGAAAACAAATAGAGATATCATCAATTTAGTAACTGTTCATGAATACGCTAGCCTTTGAAGACCTTAAAGCAAACATGCTTTCATGGGCTAAAAAACAGTTAGGAATATGAACATTTTAAATATTTATGTAGTAAAAAAGACACCCCAAATGACCGGGGAAAAAATATCAAAGACAATAACTTTCAGCAAAATGAGAGAAATAGCAAGCACCAGAAGCACATCAACTCCAAACCCAAGTCTACTAGCCAATCAGGCAACAGGCATTGCATTTTTCATATGCATATCAGAAAATGATTGGAATCGAAAAATAATAATAAAGAAACAGTTAAATAGGCTGCCTAGCCTAGATGGTATTGGGGATTTCTAAAGCTTAGTACACAGAAACACCAAATCCAAATACTTTCTTATGAGAGAATACCAAATTCGTACCTTGGCATCACTTGCTGCAAACAAATTTTCTTCAACCTCGGTGATGTCCATAATTCACATCCACCGTGGAAAATTACAGTACAAATTTATATCAACTGAAACATGAACAAAACACATTAGTGAACACGAAACAAACACTCCTGATTTTCCAAAACAAACAAACTCAATTAAGCTTCATTAAATAGAATAAGAAGCCAAAATTTATGCTACAATTTTCTTGGGATAGAAAAAAATGCCAAAAAAAATATACCATCTAGCTTGAAGACAATAAAATGCCAACTAATTCAAAAATTCGAATAGATTTTCTTCTAATCTCAACGCCGCTCAGCAACCAAACACGAAAAAACAGCATTATGAAAATGAACAGAAGAGATCATTCAATTTTTGTAAAAAAAAAAAAAAACAAATAATAATAATAATAATAATAATTGACGCATCTAGCATCATTCTATAAAGGGAAAAAAAATCTAACAACGCCATTTGATTAACACATTTCACCAAACCTCAAAAACAGGAAGAAAAAAAGAAGTTATAAAGCAGAAGAAGAGAATTTAAAAAGAACAAAAAAAAATTGATTTAGACATTGCATAGAGAAGCTAAAGGAGAAAACAAAAACGTTGCCTCCAAAGTACATGAAATCGGAATCGAAAAAATTAAAAAGAAAAGAAAGGTTGGTGTCGAGAATGACTTTGAGATCCTTTACCAGGATAAGAAACACAGAATGAACATCATAATCTTTTTTTCATTTTCTAAAAAAGGCAATAAAAAAAACCCACCAATTGTAGCAACGACAAAACAACTTATTGAAACACGATTTGCACAAACCAGAAGAAATCCAAAAAGGGAAGTAGTAACAACTAACAAACAGCTCAAGCTAAGGGTTTGGTTTAAAAAACAAAAAGATAAAGATGCATACCGGGAGAATCTGGGCGAGTCAGGGAGGCTTTAAAAAAGAGCATTTACAAAAAAATACAAGTAACGGGACAGAGGATTATCGGTAAAGTTTCTATGATGATCTATACAATCCCATCTCGTTAGAGTTGGAGCTCAAATCGGTTGTGTTATGAAGGGGAGATGAAGGGAATGAAACGATTTTTTTATTTTATATTCTGGTCCTAGGGGGCGTCAATGGTAAAGAAATAAATAATAATGTAGTGATGTGATAAAATAAAATAGTAACTGTCTGTGACTGTGAAAAATAATACTTAATGGTTAACAGTATTAACAATAATTAAGTGAGAAAAATTAGATTAAAGTTAGTTAATTTTGTTTTTGAAATTGGGGAAGGGAAAAATGGAGGGGTGTGGTTTGAATTTTCGCCGCTCATTATGTCGACTCCCACGTTCGCCGGCCGACAACTGCCGACCTCCTTGTTTGTCGGTTAGCAGATCTGTCATAAATGATTCGGATTACCATATTGTCCTTCTTCTTTTTTTACGACTATTTATTGTATGCAATTACGCATCACTCCCTCCCCCTTGGGTGCTTTCCCTCCTTCAACAGCCACAGGCAGCTACCGACTGTCGTTTACTATTCATCACGTTCTTATTTTTTATTTTTACCTTTTCAATCCTGAGGCTCAGAAATATTTTGCAACGAGAAGTCGGTCTTTCGCAAGGGTAAGAAAATTGTTCACTGTTAGGTGAACTTTAGTTTTGAATGATTGGTGCCGTGGTAATCAATAAGTCACGTCTCATTGGCACAGCTGTCTTCCCCTGTACGATGCTTGTATTTGATTATTTGTCTTCATTGGCCAACACGTGTCTTGTTGAGATTGCTTATCGTCACTGACAACCAATAACGAAACTAAGCTAAACTTAATTAATCTTTTTCCACTCATTAATTGTCCCTGTACCCTTTTTTTATATAAAAATTGCAAAGCTACTCTTTAATTAAAATAAAAAACGAAGATAAAATTATATTTAGGGACATATACAAGATAAAGTGATTGTTTTTATATTTTATTTAATTATTATAAACAAGATCTAATAAAATATAAAATGTTTATTTTATTTTTAATATTTATTGTTGTCAAATTTATATATTTTTTTTAAAAAAATTAGATATATATTTTTTTTACTTTAATTTATACTGGGTGTTGAAATTAATAATATCATAATAATACTAATTATAAAGCCATGCTTACTTTATTGGTTAACCGGGACCCTAAACTGATCCGAGTTTAAGAAAACAATTGAGTAAAAATTAACTTGACTTAACCCGACCAAAAACCCAAGTCAATCAAGGATAAACACGGGTAAAAAATGCTTTGACTTTTTTTTGAAAAAAATGGTTAAAACTAGGCTGTCATGATTTTTTTTTTCAGGTTAGCTAGGTTAATCTTTCCGACTCGTGACATGAATCTTTCCTTAAACCGATTCATGAGTCGGGTTTTAAAATTATGATAACAATCATTTTTATCTTTACATTTACTCATATTAATTTGAGTTGACCCTCCTGGTATATTGTCCCGGTTAACCCTCGAACCAAGTTTTAAAAATATGATAATAGCCATTTTTATTTTATGTTGACTCTCTTGACATGTGATTCGTGCCCTGCACTGGGTGAACCCTCGAGTTGGATTTTAAAAATATAATAATAATTATTTTTACCTTTACATTGTTCTTGCCCAATAATCAATCCTGCTCGATTGGATCAACCCCTAAACCGAGTTTTAAAGCCACGACAACAATCATTTTTATTATTACACTGACTTAGGTTAACCCGTCCAATGACCTTGACCTCAACAAGAGACCCGGGCCTTGCACTGAATCGATTATTGGATTGGGTTTCAAAACTATGGTGATAATCATTTTTATTTTTATATTTTTCTAGTTAAACAATCTTGAAACCGAAAATTTTTTACAATAATATTTTAAGGATAAAAAATAAAAAAAAATAATATTTAGGGAGACATGTCTCCATGTGCCTCTTGTTTTAAAAACATAAAAATTCATTTTTAAATTATCAAAGACATATCTATTTTTATATTTGTCTCTTTAATTAAATATACTTTTGTCTTTATTATCGCACTCAATCCTATTCTGACACCAAGGAAGCGCTAAGTGTTGTATATATCCACTATTTTTCCCTATCAATGAAAGGGAATCAACCTTAGCTAAAACGAACAAAAACGGGGGGGAAACATGACATCACATGAAACCTTAGCTATCAAATTCAAGCACCGACAAGTGACTTCAACACAGAATCTGGTTACCAAACTACAAAAATTGCATATGCTTATTTTATGGACACAGATTGTCCATGGCCGCTTCACCACTCAGTAACTGTAAACGACAGAGTCCATTGTGCCACCGAGGCAACGAATCTGACTGGTTTTGTCTTCTAACAACGTGCCCACCTAGATCCTAGTTCACATGCTCAAATCTCCCCTCCTCCACCACTAGTTTCCTAGCATGGTGCTGGCACGAGGAGAGGCGACGGTTTGCCTCCTAATCCGGCGAGGACAATTAAGCTTGCGAGAGGGAAAATAAAAAGGAGGAGGGAGGGGGTATTCTCGTAGATAACAAATTAACAATCCTCTAACTTGATTGGCACTTGTCAGCGGATGTCTCCATCACAGAAGCACGGAATCAGAAAGTTGTGACAATTACGGGGCCCACCACCGTGGCCATGTTTTCCACCATAGATTCCAACAAGCCAATAACTCCTCGCCACCCAGACCCGCATTTCAGGGAATTCTTTGCAGTTTTCTCCCTAATCAACGGTGAAAAATATCTCACGATGGGCGCTGCTATTGCCACTCATCTGGTTACTAACGACGCTCCCACTGACTTCTTTTGTATGTAAGCTGCCCTCTTTTATTTTTTGAAATGATAGTATTACCAGCAATTAATATTAGACATTAAAATATTTATAAAAAATAATGTTGATATTTCAGATTAAAAAAAATAACTCTTTTAACTTATAAATTAAGAATTTACTAGAAATGCCATCCAAGAGTGGCACCGAGAAACAAAATACCGAAGAGAAACTACTAATGCTGCTCATAGCACGAAATAAAATAAACTACTTCCTGAAAGCATTCGTCTCCTTGCTGCCTTTTTTTTTTAATAAAAATTTATTTATATTTATATTTTAAAAATATTTTTTAAAAAAATTAAAATTTTTAATTTTTTTTACTTCAATTTAATATTTTTTTGATATTTTTAAATCATTTTAATGGATTGATATTAAAAATAATTTTTAAAAATAAAAAATATTATTTTAATATATTTTTAAATAAAAAATATTTTAAAAAAAACCATAAACAAACTGTATTTTTTGTTTGAACTCACGTGGAATGACAGCTGTATTTAATGACATGGACGTGCATGCAAAGAATGATACGTGGAATGACAGCTGTATTTAATGACATGGACGTGCACGTTAAAAAAAATGATATGGATATTTATCAATTTCATTCGTTTTCTCTCCAGGAAAAATATTTAACTTGTATTCTGGATTTTTATAATTCTTAATAAATGGCACTGTATATTTTTAATAAACAGAAAAAAATCAGTTAGTATGTAGAATTGTAGATGACTTTTTTTTTATTTATGATAAGGCAATACAGATACACTCTTGTTATTTTTCCATAAACTATGATATAGACTATGTAAGTTCAATTTTCATAAAATATATTTAATGAAAAAAAAAGTTATAAATTTGAAATGAAACTAGTCTTATTTTTAAAAAAATATAAAAATATCCAATTAAAAAAAAAACTGTGACGAAGACTTCCTTTGGTTTTGTTTGGCTCCCAAAGTTAATAAGTGACTGTTAATCCAACTCTCGAAGTAAAAATCTATGGTAATTTTTTTAAAAAAAGAAAAAATAGAGTATGCAACCTCGTGAAAAAACAGGTAAACGTTGATTACAAGAAAAACACGTGTTTCTTTGTTTTATAATATAAAAAATATTAATTTAATATTTTCCAGAAATAGAGATTCAACCAAACACGTAAGTATATAACTGTAGGGCTGAATAGCCTTCATTCTTTTACTCTTGACCAGTCAAAGTTACACTATCAAGGACTGGAAGGCTTGTCACGTTAATAAAAAAAAAACTTGTAAAAAATTATATTCTTATAATTGACCAAAGGGTCTGAACATTGACTATAAAAAAAGTAATGCAAATCTCCTAGTCATCAAGCTAGTCCTTTCACATTCAATTAACAATACTTGGAAAAAAAATACGTGTCGTTTAGATAAATATAGTTAAGATAATTAATTACCTAGTTAAATTAATGTGTGTCTGCCAATTTTTTTTTTTGCTTGGCGGTCAATTAAAAAAAAAACAGACCGACTTTTGATTAGCCGTTAATTAAATATTTCATGTCTGGGTCCAAATTGGTTACCAGACAACAAATTATTTGTCCCGATTATCATAGTGAGCTGAAAATATTTATTCTGGACGTAAGCATTTTCAATAGAAAAAGAAAATACCGCGAGAAATTAGGAATATAATTCCCTCCATCACAGCCTCAAATGTCTCGTTTGGAAAACACTCCGTATTCATTTAGGACAAGTTTCAATTAAGTTCTTGAAAAATTTATTTATTTTAAACTTAAATTTATTTTTCTGATGTTTTTATATCATTTTAATATGATAATATTAATATATTTTAAAATAAAATACACTTTAAAAAATAATTATAGACACCTCCTAACCTCACTATTATTTCTTTGGGAAAAAACGGTGTCGTTATTGTTGTTGTTAGTTTTAAATGGGCCATAGGAGGTGGGATTTGACCATTTGCTATTCTAAAGCCAGATCATTTAATACGGACTCCCTCTTTTTTATGTCCTGCTTGATCTTTTATGCATTAAAAAAACAAAATAATTACCCAGAATAAAAGCTAAAAAAATTCTTTCAATAAAGATACTCATATTTTGTATATCTAGAACAATCTAATCAAATCTTACAAAATTGTCCTCCAACCCTAAAATAATTGGGTTTCTTATATGGTGTTTTATTTATTATATGAATAATAAAACACCTTCATATATTTTATTTTGTGAGTTTATTTACATTAATTATTAGTGAATATGATGCGGGTTGATCATGTTTGTTTTTGCGTTTCAAAAGTATTTTTAAAAAGATTTGAATTTATTTATTTATTTTAAATTAATATATTTTTGGTGTTTTTAAATCTTTTTTATGCACTAATATAAAAATATTTTTTAAAAAATAAAAAATATATTATTTTGATATATTTATTTTCAAGGGCTGCTACCCATACTTGAATTATGGTTTGTCAAAAGTGGATCGTGCTCGAGGCTTGACCCTTTGCTCTTTGAATTATGATTTGCTAAAAGTGGATTGTACTCGAGGCTCGACCCTTTGCTTTTTTTTTTTCTCTTTATTTTTTAACACACCAAAAAATATTTAATAGTTTTATTTACTCATCAATTTTTATATGGTTTTTAGATGACATAGTAGTTTTTTTTCTGAATTTTAATAATATTTTTTGCAATTATTATGTATATGATCTAAAGCAGCAATAATAATAACAAAAAAATTGTTCATGAAAATTCAGTTGAGATGAGTGTTTATTATTAATTTTTTTAAATATATTCCAAATATGATTTTATTATATTTATGATTTTTTTAATTTTCTATCACACAAAATATAAATATATTATTTTGATGTTTTTTTGTTAACTTGTTTTAATAATTATATTTTCCAAGAAACATGAAAAATAATTCTAGATAAAAACAACTGTATTTGACAAGATTTGTATTTTTTTTTATGTTTAAAATAATTTATGTCCCATGCAGCACAACGCAAGCATATAAACTAATATTTATCTAAACAAACTATATTTTTTTTATGAATTTAGCTCTTGATAAAAATAATTATTTTATATGATTGAAACTCTAAATGATGTTATAGAGGATATAAAAACAAGAGCAAGCGTGTATTTAATTTTGTGATAGTTTTTGATATTGTAGTTTTAAAAAATATATTTTAAAAAACTTATAAATTATAATTATTTTAAAATCAAAATTTGAACAGCTAAAAACTTTTACCATATATAAAAAGATATTCAACTGAGAATTTGTTATCTGATTGCATGATCCCCGCTGACAATTTTTTTTATTTGTTTTTTAGTACAAAATTTGCGCAAACTCGTAATAAGTGACGTGTCTTTTTCTTGATTTCAACAAACGATATTTATGTTTACACGTTTTACTCCCCTCATTTTTTGTGTTTTTTTTTAATGCTTCGGTTGTATTTTTTTATTTAATTTAAACTTAAATATTTTTATTATTAGTATATACATTGAAAATTTATATTGATATCAACTATAAATTTAAAATACACACACAAAACATACACGCTAAGATTTTATTATTATATTTATGTTGAAAATATATTTGTTATAAATTTTAATCTTTAATGTTCATAAATTTAAATCTATATTAAATAAACTAAACACCCTCCTCGCTATTCTAAATACAATCAGCAAACATTTTTAAAACAATTACCGCCAAGAATTGTGATTCTTTTTTCTTAAGCAACTTCTTATCATCAAGTCATAATCCAGTCACCTGGATAAGGGATAGATTTTGTTCCATCTTACCCCCGAAGCCAGGCATCTAACAACCAATCGAGTGGCAGGCTTTTGCATCTTTACCTTTCACGCAAGACCTGTGATTTTAAATAAAGTTTAATTTGATGTGTTGGTTAATTAATTAGATTTTATATTTGATTTTTGAAGATTATGAGTTTGATAATTTTAGTTATTAGATATTTATATAATTATTAATTTTAAAATTTATAAAATTAATTAAATTATGAATAAACTGTTTCGGATACTTATATTAATAATAATAATAATAATAAACAGAAAAAAGTCTTCCGCAGGCTGAGGATCACTGGCCTCGCTTACACCGGGTCTCCTTCACATCACTCCTTTTGACTACAAACGGCAATCAATTGATTTTATGCTCCAGGCCCGCTTAATTCAGCATGATCAGGGGGAAAATTGAATGCCTGGCTCTCTTGGAGCGCGACATCTGTCGTTGACATGGAGATTTTTTGGTACCGATTAACGAGGAATGGGAACGGTAAGTTTGCTTTGTGTTTTGAAATGTTTTTAAAATTTTTGATTTTATATTTTTTTTATTTAAATTAATTTTTTATGTTTTTTATATTATTTTAATGGGCTGATTCAAAATATTTTGTTGTAAATAAAATATTATTATTTTAATATATTCTCAAATAAAAAACACTTTAAAAATAATTATTATTATTCTCAACACTATTTAAATAAAATAAAATAAAAACTATCAGGGCACACTCAATTATTAGGTAGGGACTGTTTGACAAAAATGGGAGTGTATTTCTACCAAAAGAAATTCATTTATACCTTTTTTTCCGGTGAAGAAGTGGATCCATTCTCGCCACTCTTGTCTAATATAACGACGTGCCGCTTTCAGGAAGTCTTTGATGTTGTTGGAGATTTTTTTAAAATATATTATAATAATATTTTTTAATTTATTTTTATATCAAAACATCAAATCAATAAAAAAAAATCTAAAAAATCACGGCCACCCAGCAAGAACAGACAGGCCCGAGTCAACACTACAGCCCACAAACTTTGACTCATGTCATTGCCTCGAGCACTCATTTCGCCTTCAAAAAAGAAAATCATGGAGGGGGCCATCAGATCTTGCGTATATCCATGGCGGAGGAACGTTAGAGGTTAACATGTTACTAAATTGCGAGGGAAGTTCATAGTATATGTTTATTACCTTTAAAGTTTATGTTGAGATTATTTTTTTTTGATTTTTTAGGCTATTAATAGATTTATCATGGTTTTTAAAGTGTTTTGAGTCAAAATGGATTAAAAAAAAAAGCTTTTAGGTAAAAACACTCTAGCCTCAATTTTGTAGCCACCACAATGATTGAATTTGAGTGAAATTAAACGACGTGTTATCTACCTTAGTAGGTGACACGTCGTTTGTTGTTTTTTTCCAAAAAAAATTAGAGTGGACAACATGTTGTCCGCCCCAGGTGCAATAGAGGAAGGGGTCTAGTTGTGCGAGCCCTAACAAAATGGGCCAAGAGGGTTGGTATAGTTTACTAGACCCAACAATGCCTATCTTTTATGTTTTTCTTTTGTTTTCTAATTTTTTTTTCAATGAATGGTTCGTTTTATATTTCTTAAAAAAAATATTTATATGCAGATTATTACGCATTCTCTCTTTTATTTTGTTTGGATAACCTCATTTAAACGAAAATTATTTATTGTTGTGTTTATTTTCTAAAGAAATTTTTTTGATTCATTAATATATTTTTTTAATATTTTGTTTAGATGAACTATATTTTTTAAAATAAAAAATATTTATTTTCAGATAATATTTTCAATACATGTAGCATCGCATAATATTTTTTTATGCAATCAATTTAATGTATTTGTCTATTTTTATTATTGTTTGATTGAGCAAAAAAAAATATTGTAATAAACAAAATTTAGCAAGCATAACCGCGGTTAAATATCCCATATTATAAGATTAAATATCTTGGTCTACAACTGTCTCTTGATTTTTTAAGTTTTATTTTTAGGTATTATAAATGACTTTTTATTTATATATTAGTACACATAGTTTTCGATCTATTTAATTTCATATATGTATGAACTTTTTGATTCGCACTAAAATTTCTTAAATTATAGAAATGTGTTGAAAAACATGCATATATTTTTTTTATATATAGAAAATTAAAATATATAACCCATGTTAGAACACAAGTCATATAAGTATTGTACACACACATACGATGCATCAACATAATTTGTCTTTATTTTTATTAAGAGGAACCAAAGACCGGGTGATAACGCATCAACTAGCCAAAGCCAACTCTCATGGGTTAAGGTAAGTGTTGGGTTCAAGCATGAATGAGTATTGTGATTTGCAAGACCCAACTTTCTTGAATTCAACCAAGTGCTGACCTAGTCATGCATGGGTCTAATGATTTGTGAAACCCAACTCTTCTCGGCTCAGCCAAGCGCTGAGCCCAATCATGTACAAGTTTAGTGCTTTGCAAGACTCAACTTTTATAGATTTAACTGTGCATTGAGCCCAAGTGTATATAGATTTTTTTTTGATCAAGTTAGATATGTTTTTTCTCTGATCAAGTCATCATGTATATTTTTTCTCTTTTACAAAAGAGAGGATAAGTTATAAAAACCCATTGGAATCTTTAGAAAAGAGATTCTCAATCTTTATTCTTCATCGTATATTTATTTTTATAATCTCTCTCTTAAATATCATTATAATATTTTTCTCTTAAAAATATATTTATTTAAATATCAAAGAGCCTACAAGTTCACCAAAGAATTTCTTTTTACAAACATAACCACCAGCTACATTAACTAAAAAAATAAATTAGATTGACAAAACTATGAGAACATTTAAGACCTTTTTCTCAAGCTATATATATATCACGCAACCAGAAGAAAGAAACAACCAGGGGTTAGTAGTTTTTCTTCTTCTTAATTTAACATAAGGATATATAAATCTTCATTCGATTTGATCTTGGCTAGGTTATTTATACTGATAAACTTTTTCACAATTTAATTTATCATTATACTCGAATCTAAAATGATATGTGGAAAGCATATTTTGGTATTCATACTAGCTAAGCTTCAAGGAGAAGTAGCTATTTTGGTATTATATTTACCTATCTCCCTTTCCAAAAACTTCGTATCTCGAGCTTAATTAGAAAATGAAATGATTGAAAAACCATGGCTAATAATGAGCGAGTCTTCCCCTTCTCGACGCAAATTATGTGCTTTATTTGGTCAATGGTTTTGTGCCTCTCCAAGCCTCGTGCGTGGAATTATGGAGCCGCACGTTAATTAGATACTTACAGACGCAAATTCAATTTTGATTCGAAGACTAATGCATTTGGTATCCATGCCCCCTGGAACCAAGACATGGTCTCAGCTTTCGGTCATGTACATGATGCTGGCCCTACACTTTCGAACCACTCTCTCGTTTAGCCAAGTTCCTAATTCATATTTTAAAGCAATCAATGGCATCCACACTCATGATCTTGAAATTATGCTTATGATCTGATTAATTAACTATGTTCCTCGCGACTAATTTCATGTTCATTCGAGGGAGGCATGTGCTGGAAATTTGTTTTGATTAAATCAGTTTTCTAGTTAAAGTATCCTTATTTTTTATAGATTTAATTCTTGATTTATAATGTCTAGTTAAAAATAAATAATGGTAGTAATAATTTTTATTAATTTTATAAACTTTAAACTTTTAAACTTCACTAAAAAAAAAAGGGGTGAAAAAAAAGTTTCTAACTTTAATTTTTTAGATTTTACATTCTTTTTCTCACTTTATTTTAGTTTTTTTCTTGTTTTTTTTATGCTTGTTTAATTTCATCTTTAATCTAGAATTTAAGCTCATTTTGCTGAGAAATATTTGAGTTACATAATTTTTAATCCAAATATTTTATTTAGAAATATATTTAAATCAAGGTAATGATGTTAGAATCCCGGGATGTATATTACAAACATTCTAATTGTACAAATTATGAGCAATAAAACTTTAATAAAATATAAATGATTCATACCTGAAACAATAAAAGATTTTTTTTTTATTTTAAAGTATTTTAACAAGTTAGTATCATTTTTATTTTAATTTAAACACAATTAATTTTAGTATCATTGTGCGTGCTAATAGAGTTTCTTGTTTTATAAGCATATACTTTCTAATATTTTTTTATTATTTCAATGTTGAGATCATGTTCGTTACTGATTATACTTTTTCATGATTATAGTTTTATACACTTAAAAACACCAATTACATATATTACCATTTGATTTACGGAATAAATATCTTAATCAAAGCTAACCCCAGTTACATGTATACCAGAGAAGGAATGCAATTTTTGACCTAAAAGCTAATGGCAATATGCAGTTTTTTTCTAGTGCAATTAATTGTTCTTCGCGAAAGGGAGTATGGTGTCAAGAGCGTGTATCTTATAAATTCTTCCTGCAGAATAATACAGATCTGTGTGTATTATCAAGCGATGCAAATTCAAACTTACCAAACCCGGATAAATTTTGATAAATTCCCGATATCTATTTTTTTCTTAACACTTTGAAGATTTTTTTTAATTATGTTGTTTGGAGATTTATCTTGATTTTGATGATGCCACTAATTTGGATAACAAGTCATTTTTTGTTAATTTATTGTTAACCCACTATATATATATATATTGAGTCGGGAGCACAAGGACATGTGAAAAACCTTTTTAGTCGGCGATCAAGAACCACCACCAACCGGTAATGATGAGGGAGTTAATTAGAGAGGAAAAGGGGAATTAAATGATAAAAGAGACGTATCATTTTAAGGGATGCATGGTGCTCATGCAGATGCCTCCTTCCTCGTCCGACATCGTTAATAGGGTTAGGAGGTGCGTTGACTGCTTTAATTTTAAAGTTGAAACGATGGGTTCTTTTACATGTAAACTTGTCTGCTCCCACTTTTTCTCGTCCCCAAACCTAATTAAAAGCATGTCTGTATCGCGATTTCAATTGTGCCTTAAGATTATGTTTATTTTAAAAAAATATTAAATTAAAATTCTTTATTATTTTTTAAAAAAGTTGATACTTTTTTGTCGTTATTAATCTGTATGGTTTACTAATTTTAATTCTCCTTTCCACTTGGAAAATTAGAAGATATCAACAGAATATTTCTTCAATATAGTGAAGAAGATTTCGTCGGTATTTTTTAATATTAATGGAATAGACGACAGAATGGTATTGTCATTGAAAGTTTATTCGTTGAGATTTTTTAATTTGCTGGCAATTCTGTTGACATTGAATAATATCAATGAAATTACTAATAAAATATTTTGTCGGTATTTCTAATAATGGTTTTTTTTCTTTTAATAAATTCTGTATTTTCGGAGCTCCAATGCTTCTCCATTGTAATCTTCTCCGGCCTCAAATCATGCACACCCAAACATGCTAAGTGTTTTATATTGTCTAGTTTTATGCATGGAGCTCCATATGTTTCGAGGGGGAATTTGTAAAAATACTCTGTCTAGCGCGATAAAAGAAGGGTTTTGGGTTAACAATCGATAGTGTTTTATATTTATCATTTAAAAGCAATCACTTCTTCCGATATTTTATAGAATCCAAGTAACTCGGATATAAAATTTATGTCTTGAATAATTAGTTAATTTTTTGATTTTGATAATCTAATCCATTGATTTTGAAATATTTTGTACCATTTCACAGATTTTAGAGAAAATAACTTATCAAACAGGCAACGATAGAAATCTATCCATTTTTTATTTAAGACACCATCCACGCGAGAAGACACACTGCTCCAGACAACTTTTTTTTGGTTTGGGTCACTAGACTAACCTTCTTTGGTCCGCTTCGGCTATTGAACTAATCTTCTTCGAACCCCCAAGCTATATGGTTTAACCAGGAATAGTTGAAGTGGACAATGACTTATATCTGCAAAAGGTTTTTTTTAGTAAATTTAAAGACTTTTCGATATTCACATAAGAAAATAAATATGTAGTCGAGAATAAAAATTATTAGCCTTAATAACCCATTCTTCTTACTTTTTATCGAGGGTTGATTAAAAAATCTTCTTTCTTCAATAGCATTTAACTTTTTTTTTTTTAAAAAAATATCTCGGACTTTATTGAAGGAAAAATATCCTTGACTTCGTTAGAAATAAAATATATATGACTTTATAAAGGAAAAATATCCTTATACGTGTTGGCTCAAAGCTTGATCAAATCCAATGGTATCAAGTTTGACATTTCATCAAACACTTGTAGTTAAGGGCTGAGCCCAAGAATACCTTATCTGATAATTTATAAGATCCACGTATATTCAAGCTTAACATTTTGCTTGTCATGAATATATTCTAGTTCTTTTAAATAAAAATCCTAAACTATTAAAATGAAAATAATAAAAATAAAATTTTTTGATACATCAGCTCATTCATGAAAATACAATTTTCTAGCCTCCCTTCCCCGTGGCACCACTAGTTCCCCACTTCATTGTGATCATAAGCAATGAAGGTTCTTTTCGCCCTTGTTCACACCATAAAATTTCCAACATAACCATAAAATATATTAACAACAAATAATTAGTACCATTAAATCACTTGTCATTTTTTTTTAATTCTACCACACACTTAGAAAAGTAAATTTACTTCCTCCAAATCACAAACAAATTCTAAAATACAAATCATATATTAAAACAATAAAATTATCATCATGAAACACTTAAAACACTTAAATATACATGCAAACTAAAAATTCTATAAATACATTTTATTAAACTAACTTTAAAGATAAATGGGAGTTGCAACAAAAATAAATGAGTTTTATTACTTGGTGGAGTGAAACTTAATAAGAAATAAAATCGAGAGAGGGTTGTTATGTTGGTGTCAGCTAGGTGGATGGTCAAGTTTTAGAAGGGTCTGTCTAAAGCTTAAATAAATGAGGGTGGAGTTTGAATTGAAATAGAAGAAGAATGTGTTTGGCTTAGAGGTGTGATTGTTTTTTATTAAAGGTACAGTATCTTTTAAGCATAAACCACACCTCTAAAAGCTACAAAAACATGTTTTTTATTCAAAAAAACACAAGCTACATCCCATTCAAGCACCTTCGAATAAAAAAAAGAAGAAGAAGAAGAGGAGGAGGAGGAGGAGGAGGAGGGGTTTGATTTTATCTCCTTTTAAAATTTTGACAAAAAATCTTTTAGAAATTCTGTCATTCTTTCATCAATTTGATACATTTGAAATATCTACAAAATTGCTAGTGAATTTTCATTTTATTTTGTTGCTGTTTTATTTAGAAACTATAAATAAAAATTTTCCATCATATTTTTTATTTATTGAAAAATAAAACAAAATATTTTCTGTTGATATTTTCATTGTTTTCCCCCCTCTAATTTTCTAGTAGTGATCTTTCCAAATACACTATACATATATAAATTATATATCAGTTACAAACCAGATGTGAATCTTCAATCAATGATTAATGGTTTCAATTTGTCCTAATAAGAATTTATTAGAGAAAAATAAAAAAAATGAAAAAGTGGGTTTTGTAGCTATTTAAGCAATCATGGAGATTTTAGGCATAATATTAGAAAATTTAAACGACAAACAGGGCATCTTTTTATTCTGAAGGACACCCCAGGAGGGTTTTCTTCTCGAATATATTTTACACCACGGCAATAGCATGAAATAAGGACGTGTTTAGTATTATATTTTAAAGTGTTTTTAAAAGTTTTAATTTTTTTTTGTTTTAAATTAATATGTTTTTTTTTATATTTTTTTATTATTTTGATGTTGATGTTAAAAATAATTTTTTTAAAATAAAAAATAATTTAAAAAATAATTTTTTTTATATTTTTAAATAAACGCTACGAAACTAGAAAACATGTTCACGTCTGATATTCTTCTTCTTCAGCTTCGTCATTCTCTCTCTCTCTCTACACACACACACACACGATAAACCAACATTCCTCGATTCAAATCTCTTCATTGTACCTGGCAAAGCTCGCACCAGGCTTTAACTTCTGCTCGTATTTCTGTATTCATTATGTTGCTTCAAATTAGTTTTCACCAACTTTAATTCAATAATGATGGTTGGTTCAAGTATTTTGATATTTATTTTTTTAAAATAAGTTCTTGAATTCAAGTTTTATAAATAAAATATACTATTATTGAAAAAGCTTTATTCTTTAATGATCCATCCCAGCTTAACTAAATTAGTTAGGGTTTAGTAAACTTTTAAATATAATAAAAAAAAATTAATTTTCACCAACTTTATGGTTATAAGAGCATACAAGACTCAATGGTAGAATTTGTAAAATCTCGTGTTAATTCCGGATTTGTTGGATATGATTTTTATATGTTAATTTAAGATGTATTTTAATCTTCGAAAATACTCTTAACTTAAATAAAGACAAATTTAAAATCCTGCTTTTATCCACCTTTTTTTTTAAATTCTTCACTTTTATTAACTTTTAAACATGTTACTTTGTTAAAATAATAATAATAATAATTACCTAGAGTAATTTTATTAAATATTAGTCTAAGTTAACTCGTTTTTGTTACAAATTATTTATATAAAAACAATATTCTCTTCATTAATCATTCATAAAATAAGTATTTTTGTTTTTGGGGTTGAGGAAGCTTGACTCTCTTTCCCCTCAAAGCACCACCAGTCTGTACGAGTGGGGCATAAGTGGTGGGGTTGTGAAATAAATGTACCACCACAATATTAATTAAGGACAGTCACCTGATGCACGTGGGGGTGAGTCTTGGTAGGGGTATCCGGAATAAATTCCGTTTTTATTTTTAAGTATATTTTTTAAAATATTTTTTATTTAAATATATATTTTTTAAAATTTTAATTGCTGAAATCAAATATAAAAAATAATTTTTTTTATTAAAATTCATATACGGTCTTTTGGAGCCTAAGGGGTAGGTAATAATTAATACAGGAAATAACTTTACAATAGAATGTGAATGATGAAAGTTATTATGGTGTTAGTGGTGTTTTGGATTGTAGTTGGTATATTTTTTTTTAAAATAATTTTTCTAGTTTTAAATTGATTTTTTTATTATTTTAAAGTACTAATATCTAAAATAAATTTAAAAAAATAAAAAAATAATATTATTTTAATATATTTCTAAATAAAAAACATTTTAAAAAATAATATTTATTATATTTCTAAATACTCACTTTAACACGCAACCAAGCGCCTCTTGCATGCATAAAATTGATTTTTATTTTTTATATATATATTACATGTCTAGTCTCGTTTGTCGTTACTTAGTTTAGCACCCAATGAACAACGAAATATTTTATAATTTGTCAATAATTATTTTATTTTATTTTCGAAGAATTATATAGAATTATTCAACTGGCCCAGGAATGACAAACCAATAAGAAAAAAAAAAAAAAAACAAACTAGAAAGCCTAGAGTTGTTTTAAATCAAAATCCAATTCAGTTCAGACTCAGCCCACAAGCCCATGTTACTACATCTCAAAAGGCCCAAATAAAAACCTGGCGCGGAGTCCCTGCTCTTGCCTTGCCTGTTGAACAAGAAAAGATTATAGCTTTAATAAAACCCAGCAATCCAATTCTTAAGCCTGAAATCCAGTAGCCAGTAATCTTACTCGATCTCTGCACATATTCTTCTCTCTCGCAATCTCTCTCTTCCTAAGGTACATTACATCAATTTTTTTGGTCTTTGCACTCCTAATCACATTTTAGCAACGTTCAGTTCGATAATTCTTAGCTTTATATGGTTTTGACTTGAGAAAATCTATCAGATATAAGAGGTTAAGGTTTGTGATCTCATGTCTCATAAATTATGCGGTTACTTTTTACGGATTGATTTTTCAAAACCGAAATTAGGGCTAAGTTTTCTTCTTTTCACTGCTGTTAAATAAATTATTGAATTGTCGTGGTCCTTGGGTTTTTTAGATAATGAAGTTTGATACAAGCGGTCTCGAGTCCACTGCTTCGGTCTTTGGAACGGCCGGCAGTCAGCTTGTTGATGGGTTTTCTGCTGCTCCAGCTTTTGAGCTCCCCACTACTACAGATGTGAGTTTTAGTTTTGTTTGTTATGCTTTGCGATTTGTGTGGGAGGGAGAAAGTCAGAATTGTTTATGGGTTGAGTTTGATTTTGCGTTTTGGTTTCAGTTTGATGGCTTCCAGAAGGAAGCTGTACAGATGGTGAAGCCGGCCAAGGGGACAACTACGCTTGCCTTTATCTTTAAGGATGGTGTCATTGTTGCGGCTGATTCTCGTGCTAGCATGGGAGGCTATATTTGTATGTTTATTTATTTATTTTGGTTGCTGGATAAGTTTTTGGTTTATTGTTTTGTTACGTGGTATATGTGTGGGAGGCTATGTTTGTATGTTTATTTGATTCATTTTTGGGTAAATTTGTGGCTTATTGTTTTGTTATATATATGTGTGTGTCGATGTGTATGAAATCGTATGTTATTTTTCATATTAAATGCTGCTGGTGTAAAGTGCTCAATCAGATCAACAGGCTTGAGTTACAGGAAAATCTGGACATGTTGCAATTGTTGTTGTAGGCTGGATATGCGTTTCACTTAGTGTTGGTCCTTGTCATGGTTTGTATCAAGTTATGCTGTGCAGCCATCTTCATCACTTGCATTGTTATTAATAGATGTCTCGAGCATTAATATTGCTGTTTTCCATGGTGTATCCAGCTCTACTTTTTTAACCTTTCCTCAAATTTTTTCAGCATCACAGTCAGTTAAAAAAATCATTGAAATCAATCCCTACATGCTTGGTACGATGGCTGGAGGAGCTGCTGATTGTCAGTTTTGGCACAGAAATCTGGGCATTAAGGTAATATGCTTATGTTGGTCTCTTTACTGTTTTCCCTGCAATGCTAGAATTGTTAACTAATATTAGATAATTCTTGTGGGCAATGCAAAACCTATGGGCATGAAGATTTCTTAGGCAAAGTGTTCCCCTTTATAAAGAATTTGGAATTAAGTTTACACTGACCAGGTAGGAAACAGCATATGTGGTATTTTATTTTAAATCTTAGGTACCAGAGAATAATCAGGTCCTAATGGCCAAACCATCTCTCCCTTTCTCCCTATTAGATGCATTGTGTACAGCTTGCTAGATTGCTTGGCGAAGTCAGGTAGTGGTGGTTCATGCTTCACTGGGTCTAGTCTCGACCTCATCAGGGCTGTTTAATTTATGTGACATTTGCACTGATGTATTTTCTTTTGTTTGCACATTCGATGGTCTTACCTTTTGTTATTAAATTATTTTTCCTCAGTCACCCAAGGACTGACAAGACTGTAAAACTAATTCAAAATATCTTCTGAAATAAAGTGTGAAATAATAACATTGCAGCTAGATGTTCTCCGCAACTAGGCAATCTATATGTCAGGAAAAGAGGGAAGTCAGTGGAAACTCTTATTTGTTGATCTGATAATATTGTCAATTCAATTGCTGAAATTTTTTATCAATGCCCAATGCAATGTTTTCAATGTCTAATGCAAATGCAACTATGTTATGCTAGACGAAGTGAAGTTGTATGACAAGGATATATGTTTTTCACTGAACTGAGTATTCCGTATTCAAGTAAATTATCTATTGCAAGACCTTAGGGCATTGATTTGTCAGGCCAGGCATAGGCATATCCTTTCAGAATACTCATTGAGTGGTTAAGTCTAATGAAGTACGATTGCATACTCATCAAGTTGTGGAAAATTAGTTTGGGTCTATGTGCCTGGGTATTATTTTCTGCCTGACATTGATTCTGGGATTAACCATGTAAATTCTTTGATGTTCATTTGTAATTGTGTGCATAATGCTCAGTGCTAATGGAAGTATTTTGGTCTAATTCAGTGCCGACTGCATGAATTGGCAAACAAGCGTAGAATATCAGTCACAGGGGCATCAAAGCTTCTGGCAAACATTCTGTTCTCTTACCGTGGAATGGGCTTGTCTGTTGGGACCATGATTGCTGGTTGGGATGAAACGGTAAATACTTGTGAATGTTACCTTTCCATGTTTTCCTTTAATAAATTGCATAACCTGTGTTTATCTTTTCTATGTTGGCAGGGTCCTGGACTATATTACGTGGACAGTGAAGGTGGAAGGCTGAAAGGAACAAGATTCTCTGTTGGATCTGGTTCTCCATATGCATATGGTGTACTAGATAGTGGGTGAGTGCACTTTCTTTTTAATAATTTTTCCTTACATTTGTGAATTAGATAAGAAACTAGCCTGTTGCTCTAGTCTGTCTTTGTTTGAAACATCTCATGGAAACACTTGGAAAATATGACAATGAAGAAGAAAGAAAGAGCAAAGAAGCACAGGCAAATAGTGAAATAATTGCTTAGATGATGTTGAATACATCTGCAGAATTCATGTATTTTCTATAAGAAAGAAAAATTTATAAAGATGCTCAAGAATTGAGAAGATGAGATATTAGGATAGTGCTGTTGAGAGCATAAGAAGCATGCTTGTTTGTCGTCGGCAATTCAATCTTGAAAAACAATGATTGGGAAGTGGATTGTCTATGGCCCGACACATTTTTCTGAAGTTTTATACCGTTTCACTTGCATTGCTTTGCTACAAAAATATAGTGCACAGTTTATGTTAAACATATTTTTACACTTATGCCAGGTATCGATTTGATATGTCAATTGAGGAAGCTGCAGAGTTGGGCAGAAGGGCTATTTATCATGCAACATTCCGTGATGGAGCTAGTGGTGGAGTAGCAAGCGGTACTCTCCCCACCTCCTTCCCTTTCCCCACTACGTTTGTTTGCTAGTGCATGTCTGTGTACATGCATGCTTTCATGAGCTAATTTGTGGTTTCAATTCGTGCTCTGTAAACAGTTTATTATGTGGGACCTGATGGATGGAAGAAATTATCTGGTGATGATGTCTCAGAGCTCCACTACAATTATTATCCAGTTGTGTCAACTGAAGCTTCAGAACCGGACCGAATGGTTGAAGCATAAAGGAGGGCCTTGGTGCTCATCTTTCCAAAATGTAGCTCTGTTTCTTTCAGCATTGTTTTTTGCTGATGACATTTCAAATTACTAATTAAACTCTCCTTATGGAGGCTTTAGAATTTCTAAATTCTCTTGTGCTTAAAACCTTGAAGATGAAATATATTGGATTTGGTACTTGAGGAATGTGATTGTAGATATGCCTTTTATACAGTTACAAGTAACTAGTTTAATTCCTGCTTAGAATGCAGGGGCTCGAAACGTGGAGATAGGAGGCTAAACCATATGCATTGGGGTCTTACGAGGGCTGTTCTTCTATGTTCCTAGTTTGGTATGTGTGACTTCTGTTGAACTGAACCTATTTTGGGGTATAAATGGCACCGATGTTTTTTTCATGATCACATTGAATAAAAACCAAATGCTCATAAGGGCAAGATTTGACATAATGCCACATCAATTGCTTCCTTCAATACAAAGCAAAGGATTGTGTGATCCTCTCTACCTCTCTGTTGCTCCAGGTCGGAAATTGCGTTCCTAGGCTGAAACAAAGCGTTTCTCCTTCCCGATTCAAAAGGTAAGTGATATCTTACTATTAATTTCTCATCTCTCCTCTACATGTCGTGTGTATAAAGGGACCGGTTGGTAAAAGTCAACAGCCCACATATATTTTTTTATATTTTTTTACGAGTTCTGACAATAGTACCTGGCCTTCACTTGACACGCAACAAATTATATTGCAATTGTATTCAAAATGAAGCTCAATCTCTCTGATTCTTTGAAACAAGCCAGAAGGAAACATTGATAAGCAAACAACAATGGGAGCTGGAAAGAGCATCTGTCTCTCTCTTTGTTAGCTTCTAAGCATGTTTTCATGATTGGGGGTGAGGTGTAATCATTCTTCACTTTCGCACAAAAGAACTGCGAAATAATATTAATAATTAAAGCCGCTCAGCCTCCACTACAAGTTAATTAATCGGACGAGTACATGAAAAAATGAAGCAGAAGTGTCAGGCAAGGAATTGTTATTATTATTACTATGCTACTATATGTTAATGCTCGGAAGTGGCGTTGGTTACATGAAAGAGATTGATTGATCTGAGAAGGAATGCAGAGGTGGTAAGTTTTGGTTAATTATTGGACGGATTAAGGATTGTACCTTGATTAGTGTCCCTTACTAAATGCATCTGTTTGATGATAGGCGAGGCCAGCCATCCACCAGTCAAATCAGATGAACATCTGGCTATAGTAATTGTGTTCGTTAAGATCAATCTTAATAACTTAATGACACACATTACCTCTCAAGGTCTGAATATTGACTTATCTTGCAAGAATGTATCTGGATAATCGCCTGCAAGCTCATGAACTGATCTTGTCCATCTATTAGGAGTATGAGTCGATGAGATCCCCAGGCGATGGATGGATATGATCGATTCACGTTCATCTGCGTGAAGTATCTGTAACTTAACGAAAATTCCTGTACCTTGTAGATTTTAGTCACTTTTTGAGTCTATCTCTTCTCTTCTTGACAAGGGTGGGAGAGCACAGAAGGTCTTTGTCAGGAAATATACACACAGACACGGAAACCTGATGCAATGCCATTTTCCTCATTGAAAGAAGACTCCAAAATTCTTGCAAACCCCAGCAACACTACTTGCTTCGGCCTATTACAGGAATAATGGAGACCAGTACTTCAAGCGACTTCAGAGTGCAGAGAGAGGAGTATCAGGTTCTGTTTTTTCGGACATGTTTATGTCTTTTAAAAATGTTTTTAAAAAAATTTAAATTTTTTTATTTTTTTATTAACTTTAAATTAATATATTTTTAGTAGTTCAAATCAAATCATTTTAATGTGTTGATGTTAAAAATAATTTTTAAAAAATAAAAAAATATTATTATCATTCATCTTATTATAAAAAATTATTTGAAAAGCAACCGCAACCATACTGCTAAATAAACTAACTAATAATTTTATAAGCTTGCATTTGGTTATTTTCTCTAAATGATGATAATAATAATAATACAAATAAAAGAAAATATTTTTATTAAAGATGTATTACTGAAATAAATAAATGTGAGATAATTTTAAAATGAATCTTTGTATTTTTAAAATGGAAACATGTATCCACTTTTTGTTGTGAGATGATAGAAGAAAAATTCTATAAATCTTTTACATGTTGCTAATAAACTTAAATATGAGAAACCTAAATCCTCCCTCAATTCTCATAAAAAAAAATATATTTTTTCTCCATTAAGAGGTTAAAACAATTAATGATCAAATTAATTGGCGATCAAGCAATCAAAAACAGCAGCTTAATCACATCCGTAGTCTCTTAATAATCACCTTCAAGGTTTTTTTCTGGATGAATTCTAACGGAGGCCAAGTCTCTCGAGCACAAGCCATGATCGGAGCAACTCTATAATCAGTTGTTATTGTTTTGTATTATAATAATGGTTATTTTTAAAAATATTTTTTGTTTTTAAATATATTAAAATAATATTTTTTATTTTTAACATTAATATATTATAAAAAAATTATAAAAAAATAAAAATATACAAAAACACTTTTTAATAGAAAAACAGACACACTAGAGTCCAGTTATAGATTATCCAAGAAGAAAGGGAAGTTTCTAACGTTGCCGAGGTTATATAGACAAAAGGAAAGACATTTCAGCGTAAAAACAAACGTCAACATCATGCATAAGTCCAAACTCTCCGAATCACTTGCTATTGCTTTGCTTCTACTCCCCTCCCTCTCTCCCTTATAGAAACTCTCTCTCTCTCTTCTCTCTCTCTGTTGGCGGGAGGTGGAGCCCATTCTGATCAAAATCTCGTCTTTCTCAAGTCTCTTTCCCCTCATAAATCTCTCACACCCAACCACCCCACACCTTCCACCACCACTTTTCCTTCCTTCCTTCCTCTTTTCTCTCCTCCTGTAAATCCCCCCCTCTCTCATTTCTACTCTCCAAAAAAAGAACAAGCACAATGAAGAAAAACCTCTTATTAACGCTAGCCTTTCTCTTCTTCCACTTCCTTACTAACACCGAACTAAGCCACTCCCTCACGCCTGATGGACTCTCCCTCCTATCCTTAAAATCAGCCGTTGATCAAACAGCAGCTGGCTCTGCTTTCTCTGACTGGAACGAAGATGACCCCACTCCATGTCTCTGGACCGGAATTTCCTGCATGAACATAACCGGATTGCCAGACCCTCATGTTGTAGGCATTGCAATCTCCGGCAAGAACCTCCGCGGCTATATTCCATCAGAGCTTGGGAACTTAATTTATCTTCGGAGACTAAATCTGCACAACAACAACTTCTACGGTCCAATACCTGACCAGTTGTTTAACGCTACTTCACTTCACGGTCTCTTTCTCTACGGTAACAATCTCTCTGGTTCTCTCCCTCCTTCAATCTGTAACCTCCCTCGTCTCCAGAATCTTGATCTTTCCAACAACTCGCTGTCTGGTTCTTTGCCTCAAAACTTGAATAGCTGCAAGCAGTTGCAGAGATTGATCCTTGCGAAGAATAAATTCTCTGGTCCAATTCCAGCTGGGATTTGGCCTGAATTGGATAATTTATTGCAGCTTGATCTCTCTGATAATGCTTTCAATGGATCCATTCCTAATGATGTTGGTGAGCTTAAGTCTTTGTCCAACACTTTAAATCTTTCTTTCAATCATTTATCGGGTAGGATTCCGAAATCACTGGGAAATTTACCTATTACTGTCAGTTTTGATCTGCGAAGCAACAATTTCAGTGGTGAGATACCTCAAACAGGGTCTTTTGCAAACCAAGGACCGACTGCTTTCCTTAACAACCCTTTGCTTTGCGGGTTTCCGCTTCATAAATCTTGCAAGGACTCTGCAAAGAGCTCAACGGGAAATCAGAATTCAACTCCGGTTTCTGATAATAATCCTAAAAAGGGATTAAGTCCCGGTTTGATAATATTAATCTCAGTAGCTAACGCGGCTGGTGTAGCGCTTCTTGGTCTAGTAATAGTATACATTTACTGGAAAAAGAAGGATGATTCTAATGGTTGTAGCTGCACTGGAAAAAGCAAATTTGGTGGCTATGAGAAATCACGCTTGTGTTCGCTATGTTATTGTGTTAATGGGCTTCGAATTGAGGAGTCTGATTTGGAAGATCAGGAAAAGGTGGAAAGAGGGAAACCAGAAGGAGAGCTTGTGGCAATCGATAAAGGTTTCACCTTTGAGCTTGATGAATTGCTAAAAGCATCTGCTTATGTGTTGGGGAAGAGTGGGTTGGGGATAGTGTATAAAGTAGTGCTTGACAATGGCAGCCCTGTGGCTGTGAGGAGGCTTGGCGAAGGAGGAGAGCAGAGGTATAAAGAGTTTGTAGCGGAGGCGCAGGCTATTGGAAAGGTCAAGCATCCAAATGTTGTCAAGTTGAGAGCTTATTATTGGGCTCCAGATGAGAAGCTTTTAATCAGTGATTTCATCTCCAATGGCAACTTGGCTAATGCTCTTCGAGGTATGCTTCCCTTTCTCTTTGTTCCTATGTTCTTTTGCTGAATCTTTTACCCTCCATGAAAAGCCATTGACCTTGTATTAACACCAAAGTTTTTTTGTTCAAACGAATGTTGTAACGTTCGGTTCAAGTTGAATTATCCTGTCTAAGTTTGACCCATGGTTGCGAATCCGGTTCGAACACTAACTCGATTCGTTTGTCTTTGAAGTTTGAACACGATGTGCTTGAGGGCTAACCTTAAGGCTAACTGTTGTCTTAGCCAATAGTTATTGTTCCTTTCTCTTGTGGGAATTTCAATTAGATGTCATAAACGGGCTTAGTTAATTGACGTGGGAATGGTCATTATGACTCTGGACATTATTGGGTCATGTGACCTACCTGTTATGATGCATGCCACTCACTCAGTCAACCATAGCCATGTCCCAATTGTGGTGCTTTTTCTGGACCATGCATGTAGTCAGTACCTCTCACTCACCAGTCCCTTTCCCTTGTTAATGCAATGCCTGGTCTTTCCTTTCCTTTCACAAATAAAAGGGGGAATTTCGTTTCATTGCTATACCAAGCCAGGCCCCGACTTGCTGGATTTATAATTGGAAGAAGAATTTATTTAGGTTAAAAAAGAGGGGTTGCAGGTTTTTTTTCGTTCTCTATTCAGGTACATTTTTCAGCAGTCAATGGAATAGGGGAAATCATAGATCTTGGATCTGAATTTAAAAAACTACTCCATAATTGACTTCGTGCATTGAGCTTGGGGGATTTAGGGAGAAGCCTAAAGGAAATGATTGGACTGCATACTACTACATTTAGTACTTGTATTAGTAGGATATGATTGTCTTCATACGAAGTATTTTTATTTATCGTGAGTGTCCAAAGTCAGACTCGAATTACTAGCTGCTTGGTCTGTCAGATAATTATTTTAATTTAAAAACTTAAATTATTGGGTAATGCTTCAATAATGGTTTTATATTATTCGCGAAAGCTTAGGTTAGGTTGACACTGTAGCTTCCGAACAAGATGCAATGAATTGGTAGGTCCCTCATCATTGGCCACCCATTACCTGGACCGGTGCATGGTGAATTGTGATGATGATGGAAGGTCTTGTAATTCCTGGATCTCCAATCACAATGAGATGCATTAGTACAGTTTGTCCCCACGAATTCTTCTCTTAGGTGAGCATTCATTGAGATGAGTCAATAAATGCTAGCTGCAGGTAAAACTACAGGATGTCCTTGCTTTTGACCCCCCTGTGCCCTGTAGGGTCTTTTCTGCTCGAAACATAAGCGTGTTTGTTTAGGGAAATCAATCTTGATGCCTCAAGCTTCGTTCGTAGGTGCATGTTTCGACTTTTTCCCTCAGTTCTCGTTCACTTTCATCTGGATGTTAAAGTTTTAACCAAAAAGAGTGAGCTTTATAATCTTTTCTTGTCTTTTCTCCAAAAAGCTGATAGAAGACCCCTTTACTGTAAATTTCTTTCTGTTTCTTAGTATCGATCATTTTCTGAATCCTTACCATTTAACCATGAAGGTATAGCCACTAATAAACAGCATTTGCTTACAGGGAGAAATGGACAGCCATCAAGTCTTTCATGGTCAACCAGGCTGAGAATCGCCAAGGGAACAGCCAGGGGCTTAGCCTACCTTCACGAATGCAGCCCAAGAAAATTTGTCCATGGAGACGTCAAGCCATCTAATATTCTCCTCGACAACAAATTCCAACCTTACATTTCTGATTTTGGCCTGAACCGACTGATCAACATCACCGGCAATAATCCCTCCTCTTCAGGTGGCTTTATAGGTGGAGCACTCCCTTACTTAAAATCAGTTCAAACAGAGCGACCAAACAACTACCGTCCTCCCGAGGCCCGTGTTTCTGGTAGCAGACCAACCCAAAAATGGGATGTGTATTCATTTGGAGTTGTTTTGCTTGAATTACTTACTGGAAAATCTCCAGAGCTTTCACCAAACGCGTCCACTTCGATAGAAGTTCCAGACTTGGTGAAATGGGTGAGGAAGGGTTTTGAAGAAGAAAACCCTTTATCAGACATGGTAGATCCATTGTTGCTCCAAGAAGTGCATGCCAAAAAAGAGGTAATAGCTGCTTTTCATGTTGCCCTTGCTTGCGCTGAAGCTGACCCTGAGGTCCGTCCAAGGATGAAAACTGTATCTGAAAATCTTGAAAGGATTGGAACATAGTAGGAATGCTGGCTTTTCCGGCAACTAGCTGCCACATTGTTCTGGGAAAAAAAGTTGATTTCTCAACAGGCACTCCATTTTTGGCCATGGTTGAATTTTTAAAAGGTCAGGTGGCTCAAAGATTGCTTCGGATCAGACTCACTGGCTCCGAAACCTAGCCGAAAACTTTTGGACAGGTCCAGCAACTTTTCATGGCATAGCTGGAATGAGAATACAATTTCTTTTCTTTTGTGGGAGGTACGGAAGTAGCTTCGTTTGTAGCTCAAATTTCTATTTCCAGTTTCCATGGGAGATCTCTCTCTACTTTTCACAGCTTTTCTTCTTTTCTGGGTTCCTTGCTTGGCTGAGATCAAGAGAATTTAGTAGTGATAGTTGATTCGTTTGGTGTCAGCGTTGGGTTATGTAATAAGCACCGAGAAAAAATCAATTCATGCAAGCCTTCAATACCAGAGGCTGCGCTGTCCTATAATACTATAAGAGTATTAAATCTGTTTTTATTGTTTTTGAAAGTATTTTCTGTTTTAAAATTTATTTTGATTATTTATACATTAAACTATTTAAAATTATAAAAAAAATTAATTTAAAATAAAAAAATTAAAATTTTTCAAAAACTATTTTTAAACACAAAAACAAATACTCTCTTAAATAAATTCAAATAAACATAAATATTTTAAAAATATAAATGTTTCTTCCCGTAGTATCATATATTTATTGTCTTGCTTTTATCATTTTAATATAATCCTTAATTCAAACATAAAAAAATCAAGATAAAAATTAAAAAAAGAAAAGTAAATTGTCATAAAAATCAAGATAAAAATAATTGATAATGATAATGTAAAAAAAAAAAATTAAAATCGAAGTAAAACAGTTCATTAATTATTAACCTACTTGATCTTCACAAAATCAAGTCTATAAACTTACTCTTCCACAATACATGAGCCGATCAATCTACCTTTCGAACCCAATAATATTAAACCACAATTATAAAAAAAATTCATATATATTAATCGATCCAATTAAAAAAAAATTAGCATGTGAAAAAAAGAGTTCAATGATTCGTTATCAAAATTAAGAAGATCATGGACCAAGTTGTTATTTTGAGATAAAACTAATTTATTGCAATTTGTTTCTTATAATTTCTCAATTATAAGAATTGATTCCACACATTTAAATTAATAAAACAAAAACATAAGTTTTTCGCGAATGATCAGATATCAGTCATGTTTGTTTTTACATTTTAAAAATGTTTTTGAATATTTTTTTTTTTGTTTCAAATTAATATTTTTTTGGTGTTTTTAGATCATTTTAATGCGTTGATTTCAAAAATAATTTTTAAAAAATAAAAAAAATTATTATTTTGATATAATTTTAAGTAAAAAATACTTTAAAAAACAATCGCAACCACACTCTCAAACACGTCCGCTGAATGCTGGTTCAAATATTACTACCATTTTTTTTTTTTTAAAAAATCAAAATTCAAAAGAAGAGTTTAAGAATAAAGTATAGGGACTAGAATAGAATAAGCATTTAACGTTACGGACCAAAATCTCCTTTGCCGTTTCTTAGCATGGACTATTTACTAATATTTTTCTGCTGCAGTGCAGAGCCAACAATCTTGGCTCGAATCAAAGCAAGAAAAGCGGTTCTTGGCGATTTTTCATTTGCGAATCCTGAAGACCCAAAATCTGGAAAACTTGCAAGGTAATTTTAACTCTACTTTCTCTTTCTGACGAAAACCTAATCTGTCGAAGGATTGATTCGATTTCCTTATGCTCTTGTTCATGATTTAGTTTGCTAGGCAGGTGCATTGTGACTTGTAGATTCGAAGGAAGAGAAGCCATCTTCATCAGAAGAAGCAAGAAATGGTAAAAATTAAATCAAATTCTGTTCTTATTAATCTGTGATTGTTTGTTTTCTTGACGTGGGTTTTTTTTTCATTTGCTTTTTTCAGTCGGCACTGTTCAATTTCCATTCGTTTTTGACAGTTGTGCTGCTGGGGATTTGTACATGCACTTTTGTGAAGATGCAATTTCCAGCAATCCTTGAACAGAGAAATGGGTATGTCCATTTCTTCCCTTAATTTTTTTCTGTGGATCCATATGTGTAGCAGATGATTGGACTTTGAAGAGGGCATTGCTGATTGCTTATAACAGTTAAACGATAGTTGCACTGTACCACAACGTTGGTTTGCTATGTTTATAGTTAAGAAAACTTAGCCTTTCCCCTTCTTTTTCACCATTTTTTAGAAATCCAGGTTTATGCATGTGCTTCTTTTTTTTTTTTTTTGGTAATGAGCATTTCTATTTTTGCTAATTAGTCTCAAGTGGGTGGCATTAACATCCTGAATTCTATGAACTGTCCTCATCAATGGCATAAAATTGTTTGATTTCAATGTTTATGAAATACCTAGGTTTCCACCACTCATTTTATGCCGTATAAAATAGATGCACACATAGGTGAGATTCTCTAAGCTTTGGATGCTCTTTTGTGCTAAACCTTTTCATTTAGCATACGATAGGATTTGGAGAAATTTAGCTGCACCAATTTTTCTGTAGTTTTAGCAAGACCCAAACCATTGATAGCCCGCTAGATCTTCCAAACTCAATGATGTTACCGGCTTTACAATCTAACCATCCCCATCTTGCTGCTGTATACTCTTGTGCTGCTATTAGGTTTTACATGGTCATCTAAGCTCACAATAAGTGCCAACAAAAATAACAAGGTTTGAAGAGGACTTTTAAATCACCTAAAACTACACCTCCTGAAATGCCAAACACGATGGCTTGTCATGTTTGCATGCACAACATCACTGTTGAACCTTGGAGATACCAATTCTATGAGGTCACTGCCTAAGGGACTTCTAGGTTCTAAGATCCACAAAGAATTTATATCTGTGGCATCACTTTGAAAATGGAAGGCCTTCCCAGTGTTATTTTTTAAGTTGTGCTATGTTCCTCAGTGAAACTTGTTCAGTAGCATTGGTCAACCTGCTGATTATCAGCTCTTGTGTGGAACACTTTAAATCTTCTCTTCAGTAGGGTAAGTTTCAGTGAATGGAAGCCCCATTAGTTACTTCCTTTCCACCTGTCCATAGAACATGAAAAAATAAGTGGGTTTGTTCACATGCTGTGAATGGTCAGAGGCGGCTCTCGCATCCTTGCTGTGAATCAAAACAAGAGGTGAAGTAGGAAAATACATTTCTTTTTTAAAACACTGTGCATTAATCTGTGCTGTTCAAGTTCATTCATGTATAGCGATGTATGAAAACGGGTATAACACCTTGTCCCCACTGATTAAAAGTCTACCAATGACCATAGTAAAGAACAAATAAATAAAACTTATGACAACATCAACCAATCATATACCACCACTAAAGATGGTTTGGTTATTATCAAATCTGTGACGAGATTAGAGGATTGCTACTGTAAACAAAGCAACAGCCAAAGAACATATTTTATGTGATTGGCTTCCAATTTTCTGTCATTATCAACAACATAGTGATCAAAGCATTTGGAACCGCATAATCAGGCATGTGTCATGGGAATGAATGATTACTCTTGTTTAAAGTTAAGTCATAGTTATCCATGATTTGCTTTGGAAAATTTAAAACCCGCCAACCCCCCCCCACACACACCAGAATTTAGGCACACCCCTGGGAAAAAACTATCTTCTTTATCTCATTGTTTAGCTAAATGTTTAACTTTGTGAAACCAGTTATCTATAATCCTTCCAGGTCATCATTTGTGCTATTTCCACCCAATATACACTTGGTTAGACAAAAATTATAATTTTTTCCTTGTTTGGCATGAGTTGTGAGTTACTATTAACAAGAGATATTAATATAAACAGGACTATTGTTGGTGTGTGACTGATATATTGATGATTATGGAACTAACTGTTGTCATATGCCTTTTGACAGATTTCGTGGTTTCTTTTGGAAAGCAGCCAGAATTGGTAGGCTTTCTTACTGATATTCTTTGCCATCAACACAACTCATTTAGCTTCCTTTGGGCATATCATCTAATTCTTTTTATTTTCCTCCCTTTGAAATTAGTTAACAGTGTGGACTTAATTTGTCAAGAGAAGTTCCAGAGCACACACATACATATATAACTAAGGCCATAAAGAAATTACCATTGCTATTACTTTATTCTACCAAAGATGAACTGTAACTTGCATCATGTGCATATTGGACTTTGGATGTGAAAACAAAGTGCCCTATCAGCATTTTTTTAATTAATTAAGTTCAAGAAAAATGAAAATAATTGAAAGATTTTTATTTTTGCAATAAATAAGAAGGGGAAAATTAATTTTGCAGAGGGTGACAGTCTCCGGGTATTGGTTTACCTGGTAACAGTTGGGTGTGAGTAGGGTTAGGACTGGTAATGAGGAGAGAAAGAGAGACAGACACTTGTAAGATTGTGGTGGGGTGACCAAGGAGGTCTTGGACCAAAAAAGAGTAAAAGGGGATTCCTGATAATTGGATCTCTTAGAAGTTTGTGTCAATTGAAGCAGGTTTTTAAACATGGT
Source organism: Populus tremula (assembly GCA_964019445.1). Lineage (NCBI taxonomy): Eukaryota > Viridiplantae > Streptophyta > Magnoliopsida > Malpighiales > Salicaceae > Populus > Populus tremula. Next base: position 11,987,679 of record CAXHTJ010000018.1, on the reverse strand, counting down.
TGTTAAAATTTATCACGTTAAAAGCATTTGGTGTGGGATTAAATTAAATGTCAAATTTAAAGGTTTTAACTTTGAAGTTAGGTACTGTGGAGTTGTACATTTAAAAAAGAATGAAGGAATATGACAAGATAATTCCACTTTTATTTGGTGTTGCTGTCAAACTAACACACATAAACCATGAAGAAGAAAATTAGAATGGAAAACATTTCATTATAGATCTTTGGTAATTTAAGATGTGATCAACTATCTGACATTCTGGTGCTTTCTCATTTAATTGCTGAAATAGGTGAACGCTTGAGCCCCTGGGTTGCCGTAGGATGCTTCACAATGGGCATGTCGATAATTTTTTTCTGAGATAGAAATTTGTTGTCTCTGTATGTGGAAGTAAGCTCCATCATTCTTTCCTGTGGGTAAATATGTCACCCATGTGATGAAATGGTTTGTGTCATAAAATTGAATTGATAACACTGTTTGGCATCATTTTATGAACTTGTTTTCAAGGCATTTTTTGGCAAACATGTTTATAGATGGTGCATTCTCTTTCATGACCTGATTGATCTCCAGATTCCAAAGGATTCTCTGCTGGAATTAGCTATAGAAAAGCATCAGTGTATGCATATCACCTCGGGCTCTTTCTTTTGTTTTGTCGACATTATGCCTTGCCTTGAGCAGTAGGAGAGGATTGGAGAAAGTGACTTCACCTGAAAATTTTATCTTCTGATGCTATTAGAGGTATATGATAGCTCATGTATGTTAGCCAAACGTATTCTGAGATTTTCTCTCACTGAACCATGTTGATGTGTGGATTTTCTTTCTTTTCCAGTTTTCTTTTCATCTATACACAACGATTGAGAGAGAGTCTGCTGGTAATGAATAGAGGAACCCTGGTTTCTGCCTTTTTTGAGAAATTAGAAATTCTATATTGATATATGTAACTTGTTGCATGCATATTATATATTTTATGCGAACAGTACAGTTTTGAAGAAGACAACAGAAAATGCTGGAGTTAAATAGAAATTAGTGTCGTAGGGGGCTTGAAGCTGACAGGCATACAAGCTATGATATAAACCTGGAGCTTATCCTTAAATTTCCTCAATATTAGAACCTTTCCTTCACCCCAGTGAATCACTGCTAAGAACATCCTCCTGATGGCTTTCTTCTCAGTATCCTTGTTCGTGGCGCTGACCTTCTTGTCATTAGTTTTCTCATCTTCTGCTCCAAAAGGAAGAGGATAGCTTCTCAAAAACACCCTTCTATTGTTGTTGTCATCAAAACGACGGCTCCTTGTTTTCGTCACCTGGAGCTTATACTTAAATTTCCTCAATATTAGAACCTTTCCTTCACCCCAGTGAATTACTGCTGAGAACATCCTCCTGATGGTTTCTTCTCAGTATCCTTGTTTGTGGAGTTGACCTTCCCTTCATTGTTTTTCTCATCTTCTGCTCCAAAATGAAGAGGATAGCTTCTCAAAAACACCCTTCTATTGTTGTAGTCTTCAAAACGAAGGCTCCTCCTTGTGTTCGTCCCATTTTCCTCCATATCTCTGCAATCCATGCTTGTGATGTTAATGGCGGCAAAGGTGGCTTTTATAGGGTTTTCGTGAGAGCAGGGTGAATGGGGGGAGAGGGAGTGAAATGTCAATAGAGGACAGGATGATTCTAGGAGTCGAGACATGGGAGTCCGATTGATTAATTCAATTCTAGCAGTGAAAATGATGGTGGATTGTTTGTATCTGGCTTCCTCCAATATGGCTAGTCTCTCTTCAACGTTATCTCGTCATCGATATTGGCGTCCGTTACGATATTTTGGTACAGCGTCCACTCTGAATGTCTTTATCGACAGGCTTTCCGTGTCGCCGACATCCTAGGAGTCCTAGGTCAGGACCTGCCTGTATGCTGCTTCAAGCTTGTCATCATGCAAGGCAGAATGACATAGAGACAACTCTTGAATTATTTCTTTAATTTACTTTTCTTGTCTGTAATGGAAGTTTATCTGTTGAATATGCTCCCTCATTGACTCTTGACAAAAGCTAAGCGAATCACTCTTGTTTTCGTGGAGATGGAAGTTAATCCAAGAAAAATAGAGTGGAGTTGGAATGGAGTTCAAGGATTGAGATATTTTCGTGGAGATTTTTTTTTTAAAAAGTATTTATTGTTTGAAAATAATATATTTTTTATTTTTAAAATTTATTTTTGATATCAATAAATTAAAACAAAAATATTTTAAAACAAAAAAAATAAAATTTAACTGAAACTCCATTGTAAAAAGTATTATGCCTTAATTTATATAGTTGTTATGAAATTTTTGTTGCATGGTTGAAGAGAAAAAAATATAGAAAAAAATTTATTTTTGAAATAGTTTTAAAGTAAATTTATTTTGAAAACAGGAGGTAAAATACAACGGAGATATATTTTTAGATAAATATTTTTTATTTTTTATTTTTAAAATACTAATATAAAAAACTTAATTTTAAAATTATCTAATTAAAATATATAAGAATAAAACTAATCCTAAGCAAAACTCGAATTATGGGTTGGATTGATTTGAATTAACATAAGAATAAAAATAAAAATATTATTATTATTAATAGTTTTAAAATTCATCTCAAAGATGACCCACGATAAAATCATATTTTTAATTATTATTTCTAATACAATATCTATAATAAAATACAACAACTTACGGGCTCATGTTTCTGTTTAAATTTATAGATATTTACAAAAATTATTACATTTTTATTTTGTTTGAAGTTACACTACCTTTACATAGACGATGAATAAATTACTTTTAGCTAAGTTCTAATATATACATGGTCTCTACTCAACAACAAAACTTTCTAAAACACACCCTTCAACGGTGCTTGCAAAAACTAAAATAATTTTACCTGCCCCTCCTGTTTATTTTAATCATATGCATTAATAGGGTGTTTTTCTTATAAGATCTTCAAACTAATTTGGGTTTAAGGATCGGCTCCATATCGAATTTGATGAAAAATATTTTTTTTTTTTAAGAATTTGAAATATCCATAAGTCATAATATAATAAATATTAATAATCCACCCCAATCCTTTAATTAATTAATAATAATAATAATAATAATAATAGATCTCCTACTGGATCTATTTTTTAGTTTGGCACCAAAGTCCAAAACTAAAGCGTGGGGCGTAGGTCAAAATGAACCCTAAGGGACTTGGAAAGAAAGGAGCCCTAGCAAGGTAGCTCCCTCTCTTTCACGATCCGGAATTAATTTGTTAATAAAAGAACCCCTAAGTCGGTGGGCAATTTCGATCGATGGGGACGCCTGAGACTTCAAGAGAGCCGTGTCCAGACCGGATTCTGGACGACATCGGCGGCGCTTTTGGAATGGGAGCTGTTGGCGGCTCGGCTTTCCACTTCCTAAAAGGCGTCCACAGTTCTCCCAGCGGTGCACGTCTTATGGGCGGTACACAAGCCGTTCGAATGAATGCGCCGCGTGTTGGAGGCAGTTTCGCCGTGTGGGGAGGCCTCTTCTCCGCCTTTGACTGTTCGATGGTTTACCTCCGCCAGAAGGAGGATCCTTGGAACTCAATCATCGCCGGCGCCGCCACGGGAGGCTTTCTCTCCATGCGGCAAGGGCTTGGCGCCTCCGCTCGGTCAGCTGTATTTGGTGGCGTTCTGTTGGGTCTGATAGAAGGAGCTGGGATTATGCTTAACAAGGTTCTGGGTGATCAACAGGGCATGCCTATCATGATTGATGAAGATCCTATCCCTGCTATGGCTGGTGGTGGGCCAGGAGGGTTCCCCATGGGCCAGGCCCAAGAGGGGGAGTCGGGTTCGTGGTTCGGTGGAGAGAAGAAGAAGAAGGAATCGACGGCGGCTAGTAGTAAGACGGAGGTTTTGGAGAGTTTTGATGCACCACCTGTGCCAACTTTTGAGTACAAGTGATTTTTTTTCCTCCTAATTTCCAATTTATTGTTATGTTAGTAGGTGATGATTTTTTTTATAACGTGATGAATGCATTCTATTTGCTGTTTTTATATCCATCCATGAATTATGAATGAAATATATATAGATAGTAGCATCAATATAATGTATGGTATTAAATTATTTTTTGATTTTATGAGATAGCATGGAAGCAAAAGGTCTTGCTTTTTTATTATCTCATTTACTCTTTCTCTGTTTCTGATTGTTTGTGTCATTGATTTGTTTGTGTTGGTTGTGTTGGATTCAATTTGGTTGCATGTTGCTTCTATGTGAACTTGAATGACTGCTTCTTTGGCAGCTTTCCATCATGTTTGTGCATTGCCATGCATATTAAGGCTCTAATAAGAGAATATGTGTGTGGTTTAAAAGTTAATTATTTTCATAGTTTAGGCTTGATTTCATTTCTTGTGTACCAGTGGATTTTGTGTTTCCCATACCAGGCTTGGTGCTGTTGTCGTCTTCATTGAATTAGGACTTGGTTAGGGAAGATTTTTAAGCTCTGTGATGATAAAAAAAATGGAGAGGGTGGGTTCAGAGTAGCTGGGTTGCAAACCATACTCTCTGCCCCATCTCTTTATATTAACATGGATATTCTGTAGTGAAAGCTACTAGTAACATGATAAGAAGATGCAGAACTTGGAACTCATGCATAACTTGCCCTAGAAATTAGTGTCTGCTTTAGGATGCTAAAAATCATGATTTCTGCTGCACTGACTCATGCCTAACTTTCTGATATTTAGCCTGTAGAATGTTTTTCATGTCGTGCAATTGTGATAATTTAGCAAGATGATTTTATGGGTCACAAGTCAAGTTTTTGCATGATAACAAGTCCTAGTATCAGAATAAAGCACCGAACTTCCACCACTGGGTGCCTGTCTGACAATTGCCAAGTGGAGGCAGAAAAGGTGGAATTTCAGCTGAATTAGGGCCATATGGGCATTGACGCTGACTTGGATACAAGCCATGATATAAATTCTGGAGCTCATGCTCTCCTCTATAACAGAATCTACCCTTCACTGCACTCCAGTGAAATACTGTTAGGATTACCCTCTTGTTAGTGGTGCTGACCATCTCTTCAATGGCTGTCTCGTGTTCTGCTCCGCAATGAAGAGGATAGCTCTTCAAGAACACCCTTCTGTTATTGTATTCTTCGTTGAGGAAGCTCCTTGCCCTTATCCTAATCTCAGCTATATCTTTGTAATCCATACTTACAAGTTTGATTTCTGAACAATGGTGACTTTTATGGGATTGTGTTAAGGAAATAGTTGGGAAATTGTGGTTGGAGGAGAGGGATAGAGATATCAGAAGAGGACAGGATGATCCTCGGAGATTCGTAGCATAGATTAAAGAGTAAGAATTGATAGTTCCATTGTTAAAAATGATGGTGAATGTATTTGGCGTTTTATATGGTTCATGTGAATAAACTCTCTTCGATCACAATTTCAGCATTGATAGTTGTTTAAACATGTTCAATGGTTCTCGTATTTTGGTTTCTGTTCGCTCTAAATTTCTTGATCGGTAGATTTTACTTGCACAAGTGCTGGTGACATCCTAGGACCTGCATGTTGCTTACTTGCTTCACTGTGCACAGCTGCACGCCATATCAACAACTAAGTTATTTCTTCATTTTTTTTCTGCGAGGGAATTTTCCGCCGAGTGTGTTCCTCTTTTTCTCCCCACAAAAGCTTAGAGAGTCATGTTTCCATCCAAGAAACACAGAGCGCAGGTTAAACCACGTGGGGTTTTAGGTATCAATTTACTATTTTATAGTGTAAATGATGGTCTTAATCTGCATGATCTAAATAAAATTTTGGGTTATTTTGGTTCACACAGAAACTCATTTAAAATTAGGTAAGGTGCTTTTCTACACTAAAGAAGGCACACAGCCACAAGTGGCAAGTTATCCTATCAGAACGTGTAGAAGTGTGTTGGTATCCTATCAGAACGGTAGGAACCATTAAAGTTAGCTTATCTGCACTTTTCAGCCATTCTTACTGTGACATTACTTCCGTCTTTTATATGGCTGTGTCTTTAAGGCAAAGAGATCCGTAGAAGACAAAACATCGAAACAGAGAGTTTGATGATACAGTCTACAGGAATCCAGATCCAAATAAACTTCCATTCCGAAGTTATGCATAGGAACACAGGTGAAGGCAAATTAGTAAAATAAAAAAACTTTGTTTTGATAGATTAGTTTGGATGGAGCATTGAGCATTGATTGAAAATCTTAGAATCATGATTCCTTGTTGAATATTTATGTAGTCAATCAGTATTTTATGTTCATGCTGTGGATATTTATGCTCTATCTAGACTAGCTCAGCAGGGTTCGTGAAATTAAAAAAATAATAATAATGAGACTGAATCTGAAAAATTATTGTTTCTCTAAAGATTCAAGAGCAAGCCAGAGAAATGGACTCCTAAGATTCGGGATTTTGGGTCTGGAACCGCATTAGATATCCGTTGGTATCAAGATGTCATATGATGTCTGAAAACTTCAATCATTGTTGATTAGCTTTTAACTCAAAATATGTCAACGTGCCGCATGCTTTATGCACCAAACCTCCTTCCTTTCCAAAGCAAGCCCAAAAGACGAAAGGGAAAGAACAATATGGGGACCAAAATTGGCTAACGACAGAAAAGGAGGACAGCAAACATCATTTTCATCTCATATATATATTTGAAGTTATCTTTTCCACCAGAAAGGAATGGCATCATCACTTTGTTGCGTGTTCTTAAATTTCATCACCACCATTCAGGGTTTAATTTGTAGACCAGGCGAAGTTAGGATTAATCTATCCCATATATTAATTCATCCTTCATCACAATTTACATTGTCGTGAAAGACATGGTTGCGTTCTTTTTTTTTTTTTTTTAGTAATAGTATCGGGCTAGTTTAAGCGCATCTTAACTAATCTCGTTTTAAATTAATGATCATGTAAGCTTCTAATGGTTTGATTTGTGATATTGGAACTAGTGACCTCTAGTTGAGCTATATCTCTCGGGATTTTCAGTACTCAATTTTTTTTTTTTATTATTATTAATATGAGTGTCCGGTTAGCTTGCATGCACTTCGACTAATTTCACGATCCCTGGAGTTAATGACTATGTAAGTTTTAAAAAGTCTCCAATAATTTTAAAATTTATGAGACTCGAATTAGTGACCTCTGTAAACAAATCTAAAACTTGACTAATTTTTCATCCCTCAAGATTTTTCTATGCTCAATTCTTGAAAAGTTAAGATGTGGATCTCTTGCGGACGCAGTCATCACCATTAGCAAGATAGTTAGGTCTGTATTTAGAAATGGCAGCCGACAAGCCAATAAGAGATCCCACTAAGAAAATGATTATTTGGAGCCTCATAACAGGAAAACTACGGCGTGATCTTGGGATTTCTGAATGCCCTGTTCATTTTTTTTAAGTTCAGCTAGCTCATGATTATCATTTCCAAATCCAGATGAATTTCAAGTCAATAAGCGTTCAATAATATAACACCAAAAAGATCAATAGTAGCAAAAGGGTCTGTTCATTTCAAAGTTAGATCATGGGAACCACCAAAAAGCAGTTTTTCTTTCCTTGTCTTGCCGCTGCCACTAACAAATAGTGGTGGTGGTGATACACAGTGGAACTAGAAAAGGAAATTACAGGAAAGGGTGGGGTCCCTCTGCAAACGCCATCACTTGGCTTTCAAGACCAATCACCTTTTATCTCAGACTTTAGTTGGAAAGTGACTACCCTTTTCCCAACAACATTAAGTCCAGATAATGCAAGTTCGGTAATGGATTTACAGAGTATTGTTGCAGACATGGGCAATTGTGCTTCAGTTCAAAAGAAAACAGGCCCTGCTTTGAAACTCAAATGCACCATTGATTCTCAAGGAAACTGTATCCATATTGAATCACCTGTGAAGGACAGCAGCACAGTGAATGGTGATCACTCCATGACTGAACAACTCAATCCCAAGCCCCAGTCCTTGTCGCCAGTGCCTTATCAAGACAGTGTTAATGACTCGAGTAAGATTTTAAGTTTATTTTATCATGTAAATTTTCATCTTTCGTGTATACCAATATTCTCTCTTGACATTCTCACCCCTGTCCCTTACATATCCTCTTTTTTTTCCTGATTTGCTTTCCAATTGAGTGGTTTGTGAGTATGAAATGTTGAGATAGATGCTGATCCTATAAATGTGGAAATGGAATGCAATAGATGTCCCTCATTTGGCTGCGACCTTAATTTTGGTGGCTGCAGCTGGTAGCATCTTGTTTATTGTTAGTGATGGAATCCTTGGCATCATGTGATTCGTTGATTTACCTCTTTTCATCTATCCGATGATGAAAATGAAAAGGAACGTTTCAGCTGCAGACTACTTCTTTCCTATACGGGAAATGTATGAATTTCCTTCATGATAATAGTGGGGTTCTGCAGTTTGCTCGTACGAGGACTACATTTTAACAGTCTGAATATATGCTAGGTAGTCTTTCCGAAATCTCCATAATGTCTGCAACGCATTCAGCAAACTGCAGTTTAAACTTATGATTTACTCTGAAGAAATGTTGAAATGCATAATCAGTTAATTAGATAAAACCTCCAAGAAATTATAGAACTTCATGGTTGAAGATGTTCGTTCGAGGCCAAGGTATCCCAAGGACATTGTCCTTACAAAGCTCTCTGGTTAATATGAACAACCTGACGATCTTCTATTAATCTGTGTCCTATTTTTGTCTTGAACATGAAACACTGATTACCCATTTTCCATTAGCATATAAAATTGAAAATTTTACATGTTTACTCATCAAGATGCAACTTGGCATCAATTAAGATCATATTCTTTAAGGTTCTCACACCGTGTGCTAACTCCTGCAGTTTTTGTATCCTGTTTCACACCGCGTCTGTACTTGTGTTGCTGTTCCTCTGGACCTGCTCTCCTAACCTGCTTCGCGTGTCTCTTGCTTATTTCAGGTAACCGAGAGGATATGTTTTTTGATTCTCATCCCTGGATAGAGTCTGATTGTGAAGATTACCTCAGCGTCGATGGTGGTGAGGTTTCCTTGTATTTCTTTCTGTGGCTTATGTGTTTTAACTAAATCATCGTTAGCATTTCTATGCCTTCATCTTTGGTTTAAGACTAGGTTACTTCATTTATGTAGATTTTACTCCATCATGTGGCACTACTCCTATTCACCAAGGCAGCTATATAGAAATTCCTCTTCCATGTGAAGAGTCTCTCTGTAGTAGTAGTTCAGCCAGGTCAATACCTGAACCTTCTCCAGCTGATAGGAAGAAGCAACTAATCGAGCTCTTTCGAGAGAACATCAACGACGATCTGGCTGATGACAACCAAAGTTTCCAAGACACAGTCAACGGCAAGCCTATTGCTGTTTACCTCCCTTCAAAATATACAAATGGAAGTCCATATCAATATGCAGAAAGCTCTGTCCGCAGCAATGAAACAACTCCACACAGAGGTTCCAAATCTGGAAAAGAGAAACCAACTCATTTTGCACATTGCTGCCTTCCAAATATTGTGCGGAGCCTGAGCTTTAGTGAGAGGAGGAAGAGGCTTAGCCCTGCCCATAGTGGTTAACGGTAATAAGCTTATCCACTGTCAAACTTCTTACGTTCTTCTTACAAGCAGCACTGTATCGATGCAACTGTGAGGAACAGAAGTCTAAGATTATTTCACAGCTATACTTTGATTTCTTTTGAAGAGAGCAATTCGTGATCTGGGTTCTATATATTAATACGTTGTGCAAGAGCTTATTGAGCTTTTCCTCTTGTTTTCCTGTGTTTGTATTGTTATAAAGGGAAAACAAATCACTGAACAGCTATAATTACCAATAGAAAGAAGCAGGACAGGCATCACTAAAATGTCCAACATTTTTCCAGTTTGATTTAAGTCTTATCCTCCCTGGAAAATAAAGTCGGTCACTGTAATGTTCAATGAGAGAAAAACACAAGAAGTAGGAACATGACAAGGTTACATATATTACAGATTTGTATCAGCTCTCAGTACAGCAAATTTGTGTATACATAGAAGCACAAATGCAGCGAAATGCTCCAGTTTATTCATGACTCTTCCATCACAGTTCCACCCCCCTCGAACAATTTGCACTCAACATCATGGCCAGTAAGACAAAATACAACCAATAGAAATATCGCCGGAAGTACACACACCCACACACAAAACAACTTAACGAGGAATGATTTGCCTTCCTTTTAGTTCACGTTCTTTCCTCTCAAGCTTGATCATCCATATGACTCGCGTTCTCTATGGTTCTGCAGTAGCCAAAACATCAACATATTTATAACTATCAAAATACAATGAAAAAGAAGAAAGACAAGGAGAAGAAGAGGGTCATTTATTATCTACCTGTGCCTTTTAGTTTCTTGCCATCATTTTAATTGCCAGTGAGCTGTGCGTAATGAACATAAATAGCTTATCTTCCACTCCATCAAGAAACTTGAAATAGGCATGTCTCCAAGACTTCTTGATGGCCAAGCTTCCACAAACAGCCCAAAATCCCACCATAAATCCTGATCCCATGCCCATGTAAAACCATAGATTTTCAGGATCATCTTCACCTTTCTCTTTGTAACTTTTGAATCAATCCAGCTTTCCCATTGTTGGTGATGTCACACATGACTGACAATGGAGGTCCACAAAGATAAGGGTTACCCTCGTAAATTGATGGATCATTGAAGGTATGGAACTGGTTGGTGGATGGAATTGTCCAGACAAATTGTTGAACGACAGATTCAAGTTTTTCAAAAAAGTCAATGAAGTCATGCTTGGAGGAATAAGGCCAGAATGATGGTTAGATGAGAGGTCAGGATCTTCTATCTGCTTCATGCTTCCAATATTCTCTGGTATCATACCAGTTAGCTGGTTCCAGGACAAATTCAGGGTCACCAAAGTTGAGAGATTTGTTATCTCCTCTGGTATCACTCCCGACAGATTGTTGCATGGCAGGTCTATGTTATTTACCAGATAAATTATGCTTGTATATTCAACGAGCCTACCTTCCACATTCAATTCTGCATGACTAGAGCATGGCACATGCAGGGTTGATATAGAAATTTGAAAAGTAATCCTGGCAATTTCAAGACAGTTAAATCGCGAAGACATTAGGGGATGGGCCCTGATAAATTATTAAGTGCAAGGTCCAAAATGTGTACACTGGAGAGGTAACACACAGTTTCAGGAATATTTCCAACCAACATATTGGCTCTTAAATATAGGGTTTTTAGCGAACAGATTTGGTATGGCCCCAAAGAATTTATTTCCTCCAAGATCAAGTGCAAACAGGCCTGTGCAATTCTGTAAGGTTGAGGAAAGCTCACCATAAAGATTGTTATTTCTCAACTCTAGCCAGATTAGAGACGATGATAGCCACATGGAGCTAGGAATCCTGCCAGATAGATTGTTACAGGATAGATCTATCACCGTCAGACCTTGCAACGCCTGCCAGTTGGTAGGTAGTGCTCCAGATAGATGATTGCTTGACAGGTGAAGAAAACTTAAACTCGCCATTCTACTCATGGATGGACCGTTCAAGAAGTTTTGAGAAATATCTAGTTTTTCCAACAATGACATCTCGTGGCCAATGTTCATGGGAATTGGTCCAGAAAGTAAATTGTTTTTCAGATTTGGAGGTCCTGATTCTATTTAAGATGGAAACAAGTGGGACTTCGTGCTCGTTCTTTTCAGTCAAGTGCACTTGAATCTTTCAACCACACATTTTCTCTGTTCTTCTTATTGTATATTCAATTATCTACAGTTTACTTGTAATCTTTGATTTATCACAGCAATCTATCAGGCATCTTTGATATGCTAAACCTAAAGAATGGCTTTTGAAAAGAACAAATGCATCTAGAAAAAGAAAAAAGAAAATCAAAAGGTCAGGGAAAAAAAAATCATTTAAATAGCTATAGAGAAGATAAAAATAGGTTGTCTAATCTTTGATTTCAGCAAACGAAAAAACTAGAGTGAATATAACAAATGACAATTGAACTTTCAGTGAACATCATCAAGGAATTAGGTGACATGGGTTTTATGATGATGTCTTTTTAAATCTGTCTAGTCTAGACTACATGGAAGCAAAGTGAACCTTCCCTGCCCTAGTCCTCTGAATTTGCTACCATTTTTGCACTCTCATTTGCTTGGTGGTTTGGACTTTATGAAAGCAAAGGGAATCTTCCTACCCCAGTCCTCTGAATTTGCTATAATTTCTGCAGATTCTCATTTGCTTGGTGGTTTGGACTTTATGGTGGTTTGGAAAAACACCATGTTGAGTTCGTGGTGCAGAATTGATAACATTTTTATACAGACAGTACTATTCGACTAGCTACCGAGCCAATTTAATTTCTTGGCAAAGGTATGACGACTGAAAGAAGGATTGATCTACCGTGGTGGTCCTGGAGTTGACCGAGGCCTTAAAGAATGGATTGATATGGAGCCAGAGCTCAGGTTATTATCAAATAGAAAAGGGAGCAAGAGTTTAGACTTGCATTATGAGTAGGTAATGAAGTTGACATCAGGATATATTTTGTTCAATGATCAAGGAATGGCCACAGATTTTTTCTTTCATTTCGTCTATGAACTAGAAATTATCAAGACTTCTTCGTTAATAATGTCCCATAAACAACCCGAAACCCCACGGCATTTCACAATCATCTTCTTCCTTGACCCCATCATTCTTGATTTCTGGTGCTTCATTACCAGGCGTTGAACATTTGGTTGGTAATGGAGACCCGCAAAGTCATATATAGATGGATCATTGAAGGTTTGGAACTGGTTGGTTGATGGAATTGGTCCTGATAAGTTATTGGAGGACTGATTCAGGTGATTCAAGAAAGTCATGGAAGACATGCTCGGAGGAATAAGGCCTGAAAGATGATTGTTTGAGAGATCAACAGTTTCTAACAGATGTAGGCTTCCAATCTTGTCAGGAATCTTTCCAGTCAATTGATTCCGAGATAAATTCGAAGTACCCAAGTATGTGAGATTGGCTATCTCTTCTGGGATGTCTCCCTTCAAATTATTTCATGTCTTTGCAGCGAGGATTGCATGTTCCTGTTGTGTGTGGACGGATAATAAGAAAGAAATGGCAAATAATGAGCGAGCATTATCTATATCAGTTCATTAGATGCTAGGAGCTCTCTATCTTCTACTCTAATCTTGTTAAAGTGATGTTTTTCTGCTTTCGCAATTCATCTAACTGTTTTTTCGATGGGATGAAGGTTTTCATCAACTGTCGATCTGGTCAGGTCTAATTTCCAGTTAGATTATGGAGTTACTATATGTGCTGTTGTCAGGCTAACCAAACATGTTTTTGCGGGCATAAGCAGGCGTTGGGATTCCCCCTCGACGATTGAGTGGCAGCTGACATGATCCATTTGGTGATGACACCATCACTCCTGATGATGACTTCACAAACAGTACCCCTAGCAAATTTAAGCCATCAAGGATTGATGAGGAGGGGATAGTGAAGATGGAGGGAGAGAATTTGAGTATGGTTTATGACAACTCTGGTCAGAGTTGAACTGTATTAATCACAGATCACTTGCTACCTGAACCAGTGACAAAATTGCAGCTTGTCAAGGAATTAATCAGCAGGGCTCCTCGAATCTCTAGCTCAATTGTTCTGTCATTTCTGTGCCCTCGGCCATCATAATTTCCATGTCCCTGATGTCTCGCTTCAACACATTGCCAAGCCTTGCAATAGCTTCAGTCTGCTGTTGTAAAACCTGCCCACAAAACCAGTCACTTGTTATCTATTACATATAAAAATACTATGAGGATCAAACCAAGAGCATTATAATTGTAATTGCAAACTTTATAGGGCCATATAATTCATTGAATTAGAAAAATAATACTCTTCTCCGCATAAAAAACAGTATCACTGCAGATCCATTCCTTCTTTATTTTTATTGTTATTAACAATTAGTACAATTTGAAGGCTGGTAATTAATATTTTCCCTCCAGCTAAGGGTTGGTCTGGCAATGAGGTTGAAACGTAAAATGCTTTTAGATGTGCAACCTAAAACAAACAGGCACTAAATGTTACTATATCATGTTGTTCACGCATCACTGGGTAAAGAGAAAGAAACAGCGAGCTTAGCAAGAAGGATCATAACTAATAAAGTAACGTCTATATCCCCACATGAATTCTCACTTGTCCCCCTCTTACCTCCTGCATATCAGCAAGACTTTGTTCATGTATTTTGGTTGATCCTGGAAGATAAAGAGAACCTCCGGCACCAATTCCATTTTCTTGAACACGAGATACAGTGAGTAGGTTTTGAACCCTCCTAGAAAGTTCTGCACCAGATCCTTTTAGCTGAAATGGCATCTACTCGTTAATATCATCCCCTGATGCAGGTTAAGTGATAATGAATAGTGTACAGATGAGAGAGAGGACAGGAAACACATACCTGTCTAATTATTGCAGCTAACTTCTCAGCCAACTCAGCTTCCGCTTTTGTTAAGGGCAATCGGAAACCCTTACCCTCCAATGCCTCCATCATTCTCATCACCTTAAAGCATATGATAGGAGAAGTAGATGTTAGAACAAGTTATCGAGAACTGAATGCATAAATTTCCTATACAGTAATGCTCTGGAGCAGAAACAGGCATTATGAACTCAACAGTTGGATTAAAATATCACTTTGGACCTTGTCTTTTCAATTTGAACAATTTTGAATTAAATATAACTTAGTCCCTGTAGTTTATTGGAACTAATTCCCTTACAGTATAAAAAATGACCAAAGTTGAACATCGCCTCTTTAGTAGTTTTTTGTTCCAACAATACACTCTTTTCCAATCAAATTTTCTAATCTCATCTATATTCTTTTTTCTATTTTTCAAAAAAAGGAAAAAAAGTGAAATTTTACGGAAAAAAGAAGGTTGAATTGACTGAGGACTAAGTTATTTATGGATTTAAAAACATAAGGATCAAACAATACTTTTTGAAACCTCAAGGACCAATTATTTAATTTCATTAAACTAAATGGACTAAGTTACAATTCACTTGACATTTTAAATATTGTAGCAACTATTGATGCAATGTTAATCGTCTACCAATTCACATAAAACCTGTGGACAGAACAGTGGCATGGAGCTGTGCATCCAAATCAATAGGATTTCTTAAGAAGATTATGGATAAAAGGGTAGTTCAAGGAAACAAATAGTGTCTAATGCAAAAAATAAAAAAGTTCACCAAACAGCCTGCTCCAATGAATCTAGGGAAAGAAAAAAACCTTAACCTTTCCTAAATTTGTCTTGTCTAGTGCATACTCACTTTGATATACAAGTGTCATGCAACTATTTTATGCACAGAACTCAGGGTTGAAATGGAAATAGTGAAAATATACCAAAATGCATTCTCCCATTGAATGTAAAATAAATGTAAAAGCTAAAATGGAATTTCAAATTCTGAAAGCTTATCTCACAACTGTGCACCGTCTATGTTGTAGACTATTCAGAAAATGACAACCATACAAACCACATGGAAAAAATAAATTTAATTTTGTGATTCAGAGAGTGGAGAGAGCTTGTTCTCACCCTTAAAAGATGCCTCTGAAGACTTTGCTCTTTCTGTCTCATTCTTTCAATCCTTGGAAGAGCCACAGCTTGAAAATGCCTTTGAAGCTGAAAGAATACTTGCATGTCAAAACAGTATCCAGAAAATATGATGTGTCAAGTGGAAAGCAGGCAGACAGTACCATTTTTATGTTGCTTTGGGTCATTCGCAATCTCTCTGCATCTGAAACAATTACTTCATCTTGGAGCTGCATCAAATTAGCAAAAAGCATTTCAATGTCAGAAAATTCAGTTAGCACAGTCCATTAGCAGAAAAATCTGATTGCAAGGAAAAGTGCACAAAGTACAAAACCTTCCAAGATAAAACCTTAAATGATTTCAGTTGCATTTGCCTAGGAATTGCAATCTGCAGTGGGGAAATGTAGGCCACCTAATCCAGTATGAATTAGACTACACATTCTTGATATATAAATGCATGACCTCGCACTAACAGTCATTAAAATGATGATCCATGTCAGTTCTCCTTCACAGAAACATCTCTTGAGCTACTTTAGCCTTTTCTACAGGAAATTTGTGTTTCAACATCTGTTTACCTAATTTTTCTGCATTATCCAGCGTATAAATAGGTATACAATCATTGATTGATATTGGTAGGTAGAAACCAATCACAGAACCTTAAACCAACTTTTACATTATTTGTACTCAAAATCCTCTTCAAGTCACAAAGGACAAAGGAGCTCCATGAAATACAGAGCATATTCTTAATAGGAAAATATTGGTAGAACATATCAAATTATAACTATCACTAACCACGTTAAGGAAGGTAAAAAAAATCTAAAAGACATGACCCTCTAACCTCTAACTTGCAAAACTCCAATTTTGATGCTTATAAATTTTAAAGAAGTGGATGGCCAGCTGTTAATCACTCACAAGACAGACTGCTAAATAGCAAATCCAATTCATATCACACACCAGTGCCTCAAATCAGAACAACTACCTTGAGGCGGTGTGAAAGGTCTTTGAAACCTTGAACAAGCTGAGGCCAGAGGCGTTCTCTATCTGTATCTTCCATACCCTCTAGCTTCGTCATGGACTCCGCCCACATGATCTAGCAAAAGCAGACTATTCACCAAAATTAGCCAAACACAAACTCAAAGACAATCACAAACAAAAACAGATAACAAAGTAGCAATAAAAGTAAACTAAAAGAGGAGTGGTAGACTCACGTCTGATACACCAGCAAGCTTCCCTCTATGCTGCGGGTCAGTTACACTTAACAACAAATACTGTCAAACAAAAATAACCGACACAACAGCAATGTCAGCTCCAAAACCCTAATTCATTAATCAAACCATTTTGAAACAGCAAGAAAAATCAAGTAAATTATCAACTCAAATTCAAGAAAACAAAACACCACAGAATTCTACACCTAAGAAACAATTTTATTTCCTAATCTTTTTATGCAGCCAAACACACAGAGTCGTCAAAAAAACATTTAAAAAGGAAGAGAAAAGGAAAAGCAAGGCAATAAAATGAACCTTGAAAGCATACTTAAGGTTCCCAGGGTCCTCTTTATAAGCATCCACAATCGCCTGCAATCAAGACTCGGAGTTTTATCTACATATTAAATAAAAAATGATCTTGATTAGGGTTCAGGCCAAGAAAATGGGGGAAACAAACCTGAATGTCGCGATCAGCGAGAGAGAAAGGAAGAGGAGCAACGAGTGCCATCTGAGTACTCAATTGAGGAGGAGGAGGAGAAGGGAACGGTGTCGTTTGAAGCGGCGTAGCGAACGGATTCTGTTGCCGTTGCTGTTGAAATCCGAAACCAGTAGTAGACGGTTGCTGAAAAAGCGAGGGTTGTTGCTGCTGCTGCTGAGTTTGAGAAGCAAGCGGAGTAGAGAATAAAGAAGAACCGAATCCTCCAGTAGCGAAAGCTGGCGTTGAAGGAGTGCCGAATAAGGGAGTAGAAGAGGGGGTTCCGAATGGCGGGGTGGAAGACGGCGTGCCGAAGGCGGGGGTGTAAGATGGAGTGCCGAACATTGTCGCTGTTGTTGTTGTTGGAGAGAAGTAGTTTTTTATTGATTTTGTGAATTTTAAATAGATGGCGCCCTGTAAAGGGTACTTGTAGCTCGATCATTGGATATCGAAATCTTTTTATTTAAAACTCGTAATAATTTGTGATTAGTGTTTTATTGAAAAATCCAAGTTATATATATTTTTGGTTGATATATACGTGTAAATATATATAATTTATTTATTTTTTCAATTTAATAGATAGTGAATAAAACATCGATATTAATATTATTATCTACTCTGAACTTCTGAACTGAAGCGTACAGGCTGCTTGGCTGGGCAGTCAAGATTTGAGCTGGGTGTGGACGGTGGAGGGAGAGCAACTCTACAACACTGCTTGTGCAACTAAAACGGAGAAACATGAGGCATATACAAGAAAGACTACAAACGTACAGATCGATCCTTGTAAGAGCATCATCTTCATGCCTTGATGGTAACGCTGCACAAGCAGCATCCAGAAGGCTTTATCTCAGAAGAACACCATTCGGAACCTGGAGAAGCATTAGGATCGTACAGCAGAGTTCGATAGCCTGGCTCTTCCTGTAGAGAGAACAACAGAAGTTTCCCATCAAGGATTCCAAAACGGAAACCAATACTTGTGCTCCCTGTCAATGGAACAGCTACCGTTCTCCAAGAACTATCGTCTGGATTGAATATTGCCAGTTTCCGCTGGTTCTTCCACTCCATACAGAAGAGTTTCTTTTCCAGAACAGCATGGGCAGTAACCATCACACAGCCATTCTTCATCTCACACCAGGTGTGCCTTTCTGGATTGTAGACGTCCACAGACCTTGAATTGCCTATGCAGAAGGTTGACCTTCCTCCCATGACATAAAGCTTGCCGTCAAAGCCACAGGCGAAGCAACCCCATCTTGGGCGGCGAAGACTCTCTATCATGGTCCATGTGTTGGTGTCGGGATCATACATCTCAACACTGGAGAGACTATCTCCATCCATTCCATATCCCCCAGCAGCATAAACCTTGCCGTTAACCTCTGCACAGGCAAAATCATACCGGGCAACATTCATTCTTGACAATTTACTCCAGCTGCAATGACAAAGAAAGTGTCCTGATGAAGAATTCAACTATAGGAAGTTACTGCATTATAAAAATCATGTACAGACAAAGACAAAACACTGCAAAAGAAGGTACCGGGCCATCTGGCCCACCAGGTACATGCCAACCGCCCTGACCCTGCCCACATTTACGGGGTAAATCTCAGACTTAAGTCTGCAGAGGTGGCCCAAACATGAAATTCTTTGCCTGTAGCAGTGTTTGGAATCAAATTTAATGTATGCCAGGCCCTTGACCCTGACATGAATTATCAACTTCTTTGTTGCGTTCTAGCTCTACAGTTACTTTAATTAGAACAACCTGATAAGGGAGGCCAGTCAATCAGTGAAGTACCTCATTTGCAACCACATGCAAAGGGTTCTGTAAATTGTACAAGTGTTTTGTTGGATATGAAATGGCAGTTTCTTCAAATATCAATAAAATCACTGACCCTGTTGATATCTCTGTGTGTGCGAGTGTGTGGAAGGTCCCGGTTCTCAAGATCACAGAAATGACTAAAGACTTCAAATGAATTTCCTAGTGAGCAAAACATTTCATGAATCCACCTAATTTAAGATCTTAGAACTATGGAACGAAAAGGTTTTCCTACTAACTAGCAGTATATCCACTAGGCTGAGATATCAGTCTCAGAGAAATCCAAATGGATTTGATGATAATTTTGAGAGAGAGAGAGAGAGAGACCCATGATTGACAGAAAACAAACCTGTTGAGGCAGCAATCATATTCATAAACATCTGCTGATGCAGTGCCGGTCCCATCAATCAATGAATGACCAGCCATAACAAGAAGCTTTCCGTTTAGAACAACAACCCCAAACCCAGCCTTTGTAGGACCAGGCATTGGTGGAAGAAGCTGGCGTTTGTGTCCCAAACGGTCCAAAACCACCCATTGGCTTTCTTTTCCTTCAGAATCCATAGTTAAGACATATAGCCATTCCTCAAGCAAGCCAGCTAATTTTCGCACAGTGATGAACTCTTGGCTTTTAAGAAATGATCTCCATTTCTTGCAAACAGCACCCATAGCTGGGAGGTAGCGGCGAGGAACAAGTGCAAGGCAATACTTCGCCACATCATCGGGCAATCCAGGTACAATGAGGCCATCAATATCATGAGCAACCCTTGAATCTACTACAGGGTTGCTCTTTGAATGAACTGGAGGATTATCTTGTGTGATCAAAGTGAAGAAAGACATGCTTGTGTCTAAGAATCCCTTCTCACTAGCAAAACCAGGCATTTTCTATAAATGAATCGAGATGGAGACGATTCTTGTAATTCATTATATCTCCGTACAATCTATCAGGACCTTGTAAACAATGAATACTTGATCAAAGAAATCCATGACGGCTATCACTTATAGGGATTTTAAGGGACCAAGGCATAAAAGAAGTTGCAGATCGAATCACTTGATCGGTAAATGCCAAGGGTTTCCTGTATTTTGTCCAGTTTGATTCCATACTAAAAGTTCTCCTGTAGTAGTTTCTCTCAGTTCTCTTATGCAGAGTATTTTGTATGCCTCTAAAATAGTCTCTTCTCTCACAAATTGCACAAATCTCTGCAGGTGAAGAGGAGAACAAACAATAATTAATACTAAAAACACAGCACCCATCCATGGAATCAAAATTTGAATGTGTGTATATCTTTTTATACGTACCAGTCAAGGCCATAAAACCTAGGAAGCCTCAGTCTGCTGTGACTTCCACTGTTGTTGAATTTGATCATTAATTACCTGGATCACGTATAAACAACATTAGTTGATTCAAAAATTACCGAACATGAACTATTATAGTGAATAAAAGATTATAATAATCCGCTCCTGGAAGCAAGCTCCTTAATGCAAACGCCACCACAGTTTAAAGGGTGGAAAAACTTAAATAGAGCAAGTTTACTCTCAAATTCGGTGCAGCAGTTAAATGCACACATCATAATTCATCACCTATAATCGGAAAAGTAGAGAACTGAAAAGGAAACAATTAACATAAATCCAAAGACCTTATCCGAATCCATGTATCTTCTAGAAGCATTAATTTCATCTTTAACATTTAACAAACCAACCCACCAATTACTTGCTGACAAAACAGTTCAAGGTAAAACATCTATACCAGGAGGGGAAACAGCAATCAGAAGCAGCCCTGATTTCAACAAAATCACTGTAACAAACCCTTCAATCATCATGAAAGGAAAACATAACAAACAAGAAAAACATTTAAGCAGTATGAACAGATCTAAATATATATCCATCCTTGAATGCAGAAGCATAAATAATCACAGCTCAAAATCAATAGCTAGAAGATGATGAATAACAGAGCATGAATAGATAGAAAACAAAGAATCAAACAGGGAGACGACAAAAGCAGGACATGAAGAGGGCAGATGGAGCCACAAAAACCACGTTATTACCTTAGCTTGGTAATTTAGAGCAGCATGAGAGAAGCTAGCTCGCTAGTGTGAGATAGCACATGCAACGAGAATGGAGAAAGAAGATAGATAGGAAAAGATAAACATGACGGGATGGATAATCCAGGATCAAAAGAGCGAAATGCTCGCTAATCTAAGCGAAGAAAATTTGAACCAGAAGTGCAGCAAGTGGACAAACAGGCGTTGGACTGGAAGAGGGGAGAATTTTTACCCGGCGAAGGAAGGAAAAGGGAATTATATATCGTGGAGAGTAGACAAGGGAGCTGGTTAGAACAGATAGATTTGGTCTTGAGAAAGAAGCATAAAATGAGGCTTTTTATGTGGAGAGACGCCCGCATTGTCAGTTTTCAAGATAAAAACCGATAGGGCGCCACCACGTCAGGATCAGATTGCCATGCGGACTCACACTGACTTCAGGTAAGAAATAAGAAAGGACACGGAGACGACTTGCTCTTATTACTGTATCACCGAGTGTGAAACTGTGTCCTGCGACCACGGGTTCTTAAATAACGCTAAATTTTATTACACCATTCATTGTATATGTACTGTGTTCGGTAATTTAATGGGGTATGTTTTTAAAAAATATTTATCAATTAAATATAAATATATTAAAGTAATATTTTCTAAATCATTGTATTAAAATCATAAAAAAATATCTAAAAAAATATTAATTTAATATTTTTTAAAATAATAAATAATTAAAGATCAAGGATATTTTTAATTAAAAATACTTTGGTTTGTTGTAACTTTTATGATTATGGTTTGAAAAAATTTATTTTATAAATTTTTTTTTTAATTAAGGTTGGTTTGATATTTATATATGTTTGGTTAAAACTGTGGTTAAAATTAAAGTTGAATAAAGAATAATTTAATATATTTAATTGAAATTAAGGTTGAGTAAAAATTACAGTGTGAATAAATTTAATTTATTTTAAATTAATTTTTTTAAAATATATATTATTGTTTACGTTTGTGTGAACAGTGCGAGAAAAATCAATTCATTGCAATAATTTAAAAATAAAAACATATTATTCACTTTAATGAACAATGCAACAAAAAAAAAAAATGGCTACACTGCGCAAGAAGCAACAAGGAGTTGCTTTCTTTTCCCTTGCATTTCAAACGCAAAAATTAATGGGATTCATGAACAATAAACTACTTTTTTTTCACTATTAAATAAGTTGCAAATCAAAACACAAACGCAACCTCCTAACTAAATACTATCTTAATTTACGGTGGTTGGATGTATCCGGAAATTGAAACTAGTTTTAACAATTATATTGTCAATTAATACACGCCTGAAAACACCTTAATCATCTATATAAAAAAACAAAACAATTATTTCTAAAGACTTTGATGAATTTTTTATCTTTATATTTGATTAATCTCTTAGCTCCAAAAAGTACACAGCTCTAAAAATATCATAGAAAAATGTATTAATTTTATATCCTTTTCTAATCAAAATTTTGTCCGTCGTCAATTATGTCCTGAATATCCGAATACAATCTATGATAAAGGTTAATTATTAATTCTAACTAGTGTCAAAAGATTCTAAAATAATTTTAAAAAATATATATAATAGAATCTGGTAGAACGATGTGGAAGATACGTATTGGTGGTGGGCCTGGGCAGGAGATGCCATGGTGTTGTAAATGTCATGGACCACGAGGAGGATTTGTGGTCTAGTTAGCTAAGACGGTCGATTTCGGTGAGATCCATGGACCGTTGGACTTTGGAGCCAATGGAGGTTGCCCTCTTACATGTCCTGCACTATTCAACGTCACTGACGTGTCTGGTCAAGGATCAATCCCGCAATGTGAGCCGTTGGATGTATCGTGTGGGTTTTGTTATGGAGGTATGTGGCTGCTACCTTTTCATGGCCATGGTTGTTAGATCAAATAATGGCTGCGAGTTGGTGATGCAATTTCTTATATTCCGATTTCCTTTTATATTAATATGGTCAGGTGCAATAGCATATGTTATAAGTTTTATCTTCGATTTCACGTAAGTTTAGAATTTATTTGTATAAGGTTTTATTTTTGTTTTTAGTGATGAGATGTACCTCTAAAAACAAAAAACACAACACAAATTACGTAAATAAAAATACTCTTATCATTAATTAAAAAGATAATGTTCTTCACAGACCAAATTTTTCATTTTATTGGGTAAAGATAGGGGAAAACTCAGCTTGATTCGGTAAGTTAATCCATGATCTAGTTCATTGTGGAGTTTAAAAAAATAAGATGAAAGTAGGATAATATAAAAATGATTTTGAATAAATTTAATTTTATTTATTTATTTTAAATTAATATTTTTTAGTATTTTAAAATATGTATTCATATTAAAAATAATTTTAAAAATAAAAAATATTATTTTAAATAAAAAATATTTTAAAAAATAATTATAAACACAATCTTAAACCCCTCCAATCTTATATGATATGGTTTACTTCATCTAAACCTGATTTAATTTAAAAAAAAGTCATTTTCATATTAGTTCATTGTCCATACGGCCGCACCCAGTAGTGGTGGTACTGATGATAAGTATGTCGGGGACAGAATACTGTGTAGTCCGGCAAAAGTTGACGGCTAGAATAGTGGCTGTCTCGCTCAAAATTGAATCTTGGTGGGACACAGATGGTGTCTGGACTCTGGACTCTGGAGGAATGGGAAAGGGAAAACACCGCTGAATATGGGCAGATTTTTATTTGCATTTTCGATAAATTAAAGAGGCTAGCATTGAGTGATGGATACGTGGCACACATATCCAAGAAACCCCATCACTTGACTAGATCCAAGGACCAAATATCCACCTCCATACCTGCATTGCCAGGTGTCCGGTTATCAGCGAATCAGCTTATCTTCTTTGGCCCATAGCTACCCTCGTCCTCTAGCACAAACAATCAATTCCAGCAACATACATATCCTCTTCTGCGAAATTGTAAAACAAGATCAGGATAGATCGGATGGATGAATTGATGAAATTTAGGTTGCGTTTTCTTTCTTTTTTAGCTATATTTTACTGTGTCTGTAAATGTTTCATTTATAGTATTCAGACTCAACCGGATCCAAAATTTATGTTTCAGATTTTGACCGGATCACCAGGATCAATTTTTTTAAAAATTAAAATGATATCATTTTAGTAAAAAAACAAAAATCAACGGGTTGCAACTGGGCTTTTGACCGGATTTTGCTAGGTCACACCGGGTTTTTTCTTTTTTTTATTTTTTTTCAACCCGACTCGATTCCAGTCCCGAAATAGCTTAATCCCTAATTAATCTATCAAATCGGGCCAGATTTTAAAACTATAGTTTTATTAACCCCTTTCTTTTTCTATGCAGGTTTCTATTTTTGTATGTCGTTGATGATGGAGAAATTGATTACAATATTATATGAACAATACCCTTGCTCGCTCTAGGCAATAAATTACATGAAAAGATGCTAAAATGTTCATTGTTATGGAATTTATCATCCATAATTATTGGAAAAAAGCTAAATGGACACATTTAGAAAAATCATCGGAAAATATTTAAATTATCTATTTAGCTATATATAACTTCAGACTTATAAAAATATTTAGAAAAAAATCTGTATTTGAAACGTTCTTCAAATTCCAAAGTGGGAAATTTTTTTTCATGTTTAGCTAACGAACGAAACAAAATTAATACAAAAGTGTATATAGTATACATCCATGTGTATATGTAACAAATCATGATGTATTGCAAACTGAGTGATGCAATTTTAAATTTATAAATCAAAACGAGTTGGATGTCAATACCAGAAACGGAAATCAAATGAAAGAGCAGCATCATGATTCTTCTCAGAGAAATTACATAGCCCTGCCGGACCATCCTACTATTAAGAAAATCAACATTTTCTTCACAAATGAAGCTCAAAAGAGGCAGATATGAAGTTAACAAGAATCCAATCTTTGCAACTCTGATTGGATGATTATAATGTAACACTTTGTTTCTCAGTTTTCTGTTAATAGCTTCAACAGTTTACTCTTTTCTTAAGATTCTTTAACAGAGATTTGTATCAAATGCGCACCCATTTCATCCATAGCAGTAGGTTTAGCATTGCTTCTTTCTAGAATGAAAATTTACCCATCCAAAAACTAGAATCAAACGAATTATATACCTCAATTTCAGCATTAGGATTCTGTCTTGATAATGAACTCAATTATGTTTAAAAATCAATAGTATTACTTATCAACAATAACAAGAAGTCCACATAAAAACCAAACCCACTTCATCCAAAACATAAACAGGATGCATTTCATACATAACTAAGGATCTGTCTCGTATAACACCCCTTTCGAGAGCCATTGGATAAACATTGTCTATCATTTTTTAATACATTTTAGTAATTAGTTTTCAGAATCCAATGGCTAAGAAACATCTGCGCACAAAGGAACTTGTGTACCGTACAAAACAGTAAAATCAATTCAGTCTCATTCTCGTCTATGAAAAAAAACAAGAAATAAAGAAAAACTAAATGCAGTACTATTGTCTATCCATTCTGGTGAGCAGATTAACCCTCTGCTATCACTCTAATACACCAAGAAAAATATAAGCAGAAATAAAAGTAAAAAACAAAAAACTAATCGAAACTCGAATGTAATTGTCCAAGAGGTCTAAATTAATAGCAAAGCAAAGTTATTCTATCATCCAATTCATCCCATAACATTTCATCTCATCAATTCATTTGACCAATTCAAAACCCTAGCAAACAAATGCTAAGACTACAAAACCAGTCAAAATCAATAAAACAAACCTACTTCTTGGACGATTTCTTCTTGTCCTTGGAAGCCACAGCCGCAGGCTGTGGCTTCGGGTGCTTCTCGGCTTCGCTTGGGTCCAACCACTTGAGAGGATGGCGATTGAAGAAAGGCCAATTAGGGACAGTA
The DNA here is from genome assembly GCA_964019445.1 of Populus tremula. NCBI lineage: Eukaryota > Viridiplantae > Streptophyta > Magnoliopsida > Malpighiales > Salicaceae > Populus > Populus tremula. The sequence continues at coordinate 11,961,705 of CAXHTJ010000018.1, read as the reverse complement.
ACAAGCGAAGTGAAAATCACTCCACCGGCGTAAATTAGCATCATTGTTCGAAACGATCCCGTAATATAACCGGTAGCGAAAGCCACCACAGCGAAAACTATCAGCAGTACCTGCATCCATAGCTCCGCTAGTTTCTGCCCTTGCCAATCCATCTGATTACCAAAAATTCAACAATCACCCAAATATAATAATACTTTTTCATACCCTAGATTATGACTAAGAAATTAAAACGCATATCGGATGGAAGCATGACTGAAGGAGAGAAAGGAGGAATCTTACTGGGGATGTGAAGAGATCCCGAAAGCGAGAGGGAGAGGATGTCTGAAAGAGGATCGGATCTGCAAAATTACGAAAAAGTGATAGAAGTGAAGAGTTTATTTTATATATTGGTAGTATAATGTAATTCCGTTCTTTTTTGACGGATGGAATGTCTTTAAATTTCGTCAAAATGTTTTTGAAACCTTGGGATCAGACTCATGGGACACGTAACGCATAGAGGAGGATGTAACTGAATAATTAACGGAGGAGATTAGGCCGCTCGTTGAGAAGAACCCGAAAATTCTAATACTTAATAATAATTATATTCATTTTTTTAATACCTAAACCCGAAAAAAGAAATGCATGATAAAACGAGAAAATTATAAAATTATTTTTACTTAAGTTGAAAATAATTTATTTATTTTATTTATGTTTACCTCTATTATGAATTAAGTATTAATAATTAGTATTCCAACAATCTAAAATTTCTCGAGAATAGCCCATTATTATATACTAGTTTCAACGCACAAAATTCACGCATTTCTTATTTAACCAATTAACTATATTATTTTCTTATTTTTATAAAGTAGTGTGTACATACGTAAATTAATTTGTTTAGATTTTAATAATACAAAATGAATTTTAATGGAAATAAGAAAGTTAAAATCTTAATTTGAATTATCTTTTAAAATTTAATAACTAGTAGCTGGTATAAATTTATATAAATCTTAAAAATAATACTTATGGAAAACTTTTGAAATATAAATTGATAACAAATAAAACTGCATGATAGAATACAAAACGGTTGAGTACCATATAATTGCCCATTGGTGAGTTGTCAGTGATCTAAATTATATAATCGAGTTGAATTTGGAAACTAGAATTGTTGGGCTTTACCCCGAGGGGAGCCCTTCCAGAAATTCTCAATGGCCTGAGCCAAACCCAGGCCAATGAGGGGGTTTGGAAATAGTTTTCAACCAGCAATTGACGCGCCTCGGTTAGAACCTCACTAGCTGCGTCATTGCCCCAAGCGCAAAAATGAAGAAGAAGTGGGCGTTGAGGCATATTTTATAGTCAGCGCCCCCTTTGAAAACACTCTATTTCTTCGATGTGGGACATTAGGAAAGATACGGTCGTCTCCAACACCCTGATACAAGATAATAATAGCAGGCGCACAAGAGAGTAGCGACGGAAGGCTACAAGTGATCTTTAGGTAGATTAACATCAAATATGCAAATAGGAAAGAAAACGAAGATCAAAGCTCAATAGTTCATAAAACTAAGCAGATCAATAACCTTCGATGTGATGCCTCGGCGACTAATTAAACATTCATCCTCTCCAAATTCTATGTTTCTTAAATGTCAAGTCTTTGGGCCTTTTAGCTTTCTGTTGTTCAAGTTCCTAGATGTTTCAGTTTCTGTGGACTTCGCAGTACTGAGAAATCTAAATCTGTCTCAAGAAGTTGATGTGCAAAGGCAAAGAGGAAAAACAAATGACTGTCCCAGTTGTTAGGATTGGTCAGTCTTTGTTTTTAAAGGTAAACTTCGAAGATTTCGTAATATAATGCTAGGTAAGAAACAATCAGCCCAGTTTTAAATTTACATCAGCAATACAATAACTGGAATATTTGATCCAGAGGTTAAACGGATTGTTCCGTCCGGCCAGATAGAAACAACGACAGTTGCATAGCAAATCTTCCCTGTTTCTTGAGAGGACCGATAAGCATTTTCCTTCAGGAAAGACAACGTCGTAGTAAGTCATTGAGAACAAACCACCAGCCATGGATCCCTAAGTTTCAATTGGGTCCCCAAAATAAGGCTTCACATAAACTTGGCCGGTGGCCAATGTTCTTATATGTTTTTGGTAACGAAATACAGAACATGGAAATCGTTCCGCAGCTCAGGCTTACAACTATTAGTTAAGTATAGATAACAGGAAAGACGTCAACTATCTTCACATACATGCAACAAACATCTTACATTGCAAATCCATCCTTCCTTTCCCTTTTGAGTCCCAGTATTTTCATCTTCCTTCAAAGCACACTTGGGGTGAAGATCAAATTCTCATCGTCTGCAACAGAAAGACCAACCAGATCCCATATCCGTACAGGCATCGCAAATACATGTACTGCGTTTAGAACGTATAAGCTCATGTTCAGCATTAAGTTCGTGTTTCACTTTCTCTGGCCACCACTTTGCTTGTTCCTCAAGCTTCTCCTCCAATTGCTTTAGATGTTCCTCAGTGAAGGGAAAAGCATCTGCCCTGTAAGCTGTCAAGTGCATCCGAGCTTCCTTAATGGTGGTCCGGCCACTGGGACCAATTGCTATAGCTGCAGGAATCCCTTGAATTTTGAACTTCCGCACCAGGATTTGTTTCCTTGGGTCGCCAGATGGGAGTGACGATTCCCACTATGATTATTCTATGTATGATAATAAATATAGTTGGAATAATTACATCAATAGTTGCATTGACAGTTATCTTCGTTCTCAAATCGGGATTGCTAATTCTATTTTAAATGGTAGTGAAAATTACAGCGAAAGTTACATTTCTACTAATATTTTGGATGAAAGTAGAAATAGTAGTGAAACCGGGAATTCCAGACTAAGAACTAGCACGAACGGCAGCGATTTCGCTCTCACCTCAAGGCATTGTCTTTTGCTTTAATTGTGTGGTATGCTTCAATTAGCTCGGGTAAAAAGGAACGACAGGGAGGGCACCGTTGATCTGAGAAGTGGAGAAGAAATGTTCTTTCCAACTAGCTCAAACACTGGGACCTAACCAAGAGTAAACCATGTGTATGATCAGAAAATACCTTTGCTAATACATTCAATTTGTGATAATATTCAAGTTATTGGTAGCATGTATACAGTAAATCCAATTACTAGATGCAGGATAAGCTTAGAACAAAAAAACATTACCTTGGAACCGCTTTTGTCAATCACAAAATCATTTTCCCCATTAAGCAAAACTGCTTCCAGTTTTGCCTTGTCAATCACAGCTAACTCATCGAGTTTCTCCGGTGTAAATGGATAGACTTCAAGACCATGTTCTTCAATACTTCAGCAACATTTGGGTTCAAAGTCTTTCCATCCTGCCAATTATGACTAGAGTAGGAAAGGTTCTATGCTCAAAATACTGTGCTAGCTTCTTACAGCTCCTGTTCTTAAATGGCGAAGCCAACCAAGGCATTGTCTCAAAACTTTGTTTGAAGTCTTATTCCTCATTGTCTAGAGATATCATGACTACTTCAAAGTTCTCTCTTTTTTCCTTGAGCACCTTATAGAATTAATTCCACTAGTTTAGGAGTGAATTCACGGCACATCCTATGACCATGCGCTGAAAAATACAAGCCAACCAATTTTCCTTCGAGGTCCAACACAGGGATCTGTAATTTCAGATAGCAAAAATCGTGAATTATGGAATCATCAATTTAATATCAAAAATGGCTGACTGAATAAACCATCTACCTCGCTTCCATCTTTTGAAATCATGTAATCACGTGAGTTCGAAACCAAGACAGAGCTTATGGTTTGATTCCTCTTAGCGTCCTCCTCTTGCTCCTTGAGGAAATTCAGCCTATCAAGGGTGAATGGATATCCATCCACACCATTTCCATGGTTCTGACACCACCATCACATGAAACCTTCCCATGAGCATCGAAAATGACAAGATTAGGAATCCCTCTTACTTTGAACACTTCCTTGAGACGTTTGGAGGTCTCCGTGTCAGAAAATGGAATGGCAAGACATGGCATTTTGGAGAATCCCACGATCCTCCCAGCCAAATTGCTGACTTTAACCCAAGTAATAAACAACTCCATAAAAGAAGTGCCTAATCACCGTTGTTGCGGACGAGCAAGTCCCTCTCAACTGAAGAAAGAAGAGATTAAAGGTCAAGAGAAACGTCTTCGGTGGTCATTTTTTTTATTTTTTCCTCACTCTCCACTACAAATTCACGCTGCTATTATAATTGATCCATTGCAGGCTAGAAATCAAGAATAATTGTGTAAAAGGTTACTTCCATTTTATTTGGACAGCAAGCTTACTTTATTATAATATAATATTGATCAACGATAAGTTCATTGATTGATTGGTGATGACGGAAACATTCTCACTTATAACTCGAAAGAATACTCGTGTTTTCAAAAATTACATTAACACCATCTTAAAATTTTGAGGAAAAATTAAAATACCGCTTAATTAATTTTGTTTTCTTATTAAATTAACTTTATTTCTACCTTATCTATTTCCCCCTTTCTTTTCTCCGTCCTCTTTCTCCTCTCCTCCAACTTCTTTCTCCTCTCCCTCTAAATCTCTTCCATCTCCTGCTCACACACATTCATGGAAATCTTTTTTCGAGTACGAGGGGAAGGAAGGTAATAATACATTACACGAGCATTAGAATTCATTCCGAGCAGAAGACAATATCCCAAAGGTTGCGTGGATGTCGTTTTAGTGGAACCAGAGTTGGTGAACCAAAATTATTCATTCAAAAATCTATAATCTGAAAGCTACGCATGGTTCGTAAACAAGATATCAGCTACGCCGATCAACCTATTATCGACGACTATTTGTCAAATTATGATATACAACAAAACTCTGATGAAAACAGACTTTCATTTGAGCTATCCAAGAATTTCTCATAGAATATACAAACAAGCTGCCCACTCAAGAGGAAGCTTGGGACTCAGGCTGTAATGTCAGCATACAAGAATTAGAGAAGAAGAAATAAAATACAAGCAATAGATCATATCATACTTTGCCGTCTAGACAAAACCAACTCAATAGTCTAATATGGCAATAGATCATATCTTACCTCTTTCTTAACTGGCTCTTCCTTCTCAGACAAAACCAACTCAATGTGGCAAGGGCTGGACATGTAAGCTGACGAGAGAGATAAAAAGATTCTAATGAATAACGGACAAACAGAAATGTATGTTCAACTGGTATAGTCTAATAAAATAAACGTACGATTAATTCTTCCATGTGCCCTATATGTACGACGCCTCTGCTTCTGTGCCTGATTCACCTGGATGTGAGATATGTAGAGTGCATCCACATCCAAACCCTTGACCTGGAAAAGAAAGTCGTAAAATCAGCAGAATGAATTGCAGAAGATGATAAAAACATGAAGATCAAACAGATAATAGTGATGTACCTCAGCGTTGCTCTCAGCATTCTTGAGCAAGTCCAGGATGAACCTTGCAGACTTGGCAGGCCAGCGTCCTTGTCCGTTTGAGTGCCTGTTCTTTGCTTGAGCAGTTCGCCCAACACCGCCACAGAAACGTCGGAATGGAATGGCCTGCTTGTGAGCCAGGACATCTTCCAAGTACCTCTTGGCCTTGGCCAAAGGCAACTTCCTCAAAGCAAAAGCTGCCTCCCTTGTATTCTGCATAATACATTAAAAAGGATGCACAAGTCAAAACAAGCTAAAAAAATCTCTGAAAGTGAAAAACACAAAACCACCACTTCAACAACAAACACGTAGAGAAACTGATATGGAAACAATTGTACCATCATTTACTGAACCTTCAGCCACCAATAACAACAGAGGTTCACCCAATAACAATGCAATTAATTTCCCTGAAGTTTACGAGAGCCATGTTCACAAAAGGCAACAAGGCCCTGCTTTTTTCATCAGGTTAACTACGAGAATAGAAAATGTGTGGAGCAGTTTTGGTTGGTTAAAACGAAAGGATAAAGTGATGAAGAAAATCATCCAATACTCTTCATTTCTTACTACTGAAATCCACAAAACCTCGTTTAGATATAAATAAAATCGTAGCACCAAAATGTCCCATCATTTACTGAACCTTCAGCCACATAAAATAAAACAGAGGTTCACCCAAGAACAATGTAACTGATTTCCCTGAAGTTTACGAGAGACCTGTTCACATAGGCAACAGGCCCCTGCTTTTTTCATCAGGTTTTACTAGCAAAATCAATAACAAGCAACGGTCATACAAAAAACGAAACCCGTTACCTTAAAATGAACTCTGAGGTCACCGCCCCTTGCTTTGCAGGCTGCAACATAAGCATGGACACAACAGTATAAAATTAAGATCTCCAATGCACAGAAAACCCAAATGGAAAAATATTAGAACACTTACACTTAGTGGGATTATCAGGCTCTCTAGAGTACTTCACCTAAAAAAGAAAGAGCAAGGGACAAAGTGTGATGTAGAGATTTAATGCAAGAAACAACGGAAGAATAGGGAGCGAAAAGCGGAGATGTACCATGGTTGCTTATGCTGCAGCACCTTCTGCCTTGTTGAAGCTACAGACGTTGATGTCGGTGGCTCTAGCATAAGAGAAGTGACACTGCTGAGTGCGGTTTATATATAGGGTTGCTAAATGAGAGGAACCCTAATTCTTGCTGCAGAGACTGCCTTCGACGCTGCTCTTTCTTTGGGCTGGGTTATTTGGGTTCCAGCTTTTGTCATGTGAAGCCCACAACTCACTTTCAAAAAAGAAAAAAGAAAAGAAAAGCAGGAAGGGAACTTTCTTTGGCAGAGCCTAATGGGCTCTACAGCCCAGCTAAGCTACAAGATAGGTCTTATTTAAATGACCCAATCATCGAATAGATAGTGTTTGATATATTGAACGATATTGATTGAGCCGGCATGACAAGTAGCTATCTTGTTTTGTATTTAGAGTGTGTTTGGTATTGCGGTAGCGGTTGTGGTTGTGGTTTAAAAAAAGTTGTTTTATAAAAAGTATTTTTAGTTGAGGTTGGTTTGAAAAAATAGATGTTTGGTTAAAACTGTGGTTGAAATTGAGGTTGAAGAAAAAGTAGTTTAATGTGTTTGGTTAAGAATGGTTTTGAAATTGAGGTTATAAAATAATTTAAAAAAATATATATTAATATTGATGGTTTTTAATTTAAATATTGTAGATTTAACTATTACTATTACATCATGAAATAAATAATACTTTATATAAAATATTTTTTATTGGTTCATTAAACTATCTATATTTCCATCACGTATGAAATACATCTGATAAGGACTACAATTTTTTTGGTTTCTTAAGCACGTAACAGCATCAGGTAAAATATAATCAAGAACAAAATTAGGATTGCGATCAAATTTTGCAAATGATATGTCATCAAGCGATCTTTGTCTTATTTATGTAGTGTCATTGAATAATGTTAAACACTAGTTTTTCGAATAAAACATAATTAAAACATAAAAAATAATTTTTATTTTTTATTTTACTGGGTCGGACCCGGTTCAATGCATTTTGAGCTTTGGACTGGACCCGATATGGCCGAAACCGGTCCGACCAAAATAGCATGCTACATTGTTCATTTGCTGTAGCATTATAATTATAAAGCATTTTGGATTCAAGCCAATTTGTTGTTTCATGATTTTTCTTCTTCACATCAATTAATGGTTTTTGATTTGTGATGTTTCTTCTTCTTATGGGTGCACTATATATGTCTGTAACTGCTTCCAAGGGTGGGCAATGGTGTACTATTCTCGGCGCAATTGACCAAAATGCAAGACCCCTCATGTTAAAGGCATTCCCAATGCCTGCAGGTATGGTAACAGTGTAGTAACGAGAGGCAGGAATGCAAGAAGCATGAGAGAGGCAGGAACGCAACGAGAAGCATGAAATTTCAGCTTCAACAAAACAGCGTTTTCAACGCAGATAATGGTAGGGCCCATATATAAAAATCACGGCTGATTTATAACCAAACACTTCAATGCAATTGTTACACAATAAACGCAGGTAGAAACGCTTAGCCAAACGGACTCTTAGTATGCTCTGAACTGTACTGGATGCAATGTTTTATTTTGTATGTGGTAGACATTAGACAAGATTCGATCAACCTGGACCTGCACCAATCTAGGTTTTTTAAAAAATAAAGGGTTGATTCGACTTAACCTGATAAAAAATTTGGATAGACTTATGAACTGATTGACTTGATATAAAACACGAAATAAAAATTCATTGATTTCTTTTTCTTTATTTTTTGTCAAAAGAAAGTTGCTTTAATTTTGTTTAATTTGGGTTAACTCGGGTTGACCCTCTTAACCTGTGACCGGATCAACATGAGATGATCCTTATGACCCGTGACTCGAATCTCACCTCGGGTTGACCTTTGAGTTAAGTTTTAAATTTATTGCAATACTCTTTTTTATTCCTATGTTGTCTCGACTCTTGACTGGGGCTTTGCTCCTAGTCAACTATCTGGTTATATTTTAAAACTATAATAATAACTATTTTTATCTTTGCATTGACTTGGGTCAATGGTCAACCCGGTCTGTGACCCAAGCTTTGCACTAGGTCGATCCCGAGTTAGGTTTTTAAAATATGATAATAATTATTTTTTTCTTTATATCGATCCAAGTCAATGGTCAACATGATATAGGCCTGGCCTCAGATTGGCTCTCAAGTTGGGTTTTAAACCTATAATAATATAATTTTTATCCTTATATTGACCTGGTTAATGGTCAACATAACCTATAACATGGGCCTTGTCCTAAGTCAATTCACGAGTTAGATTTTAAAACTACAACAATAATTATTTTTATTATTATGTTGACTCGGGTCAATAGCTAACCCAACTTGTGACTTGAGCTTGGCCTCAGATCAACCACTAAATCGAGTTTTAAAACTTTAATAATAACCATTTTTATTCTTAAGTTGATTCCGGTCAATGATCAACCTGACTCGAGCCTGGTCCTAGGTTGACCCTTAAGTTGAGTTTTAAAACTATGATAACAATAATTTTGATCCTTACACTGACCTGGTTAATGGTCAACCTGACTCATATTTTTGGCTTTGCCCCAAGTCAATTCCCGAGTTAATTTTAAAAATTATGATAATAATTATTTTTATCCTTATGTTGACTTGGTCAATGATCAACTTGACTCGTGACCGAGTCCTTACTCCAAGTCATCTCTTGAGTCAAGTTTTAAAAGTATGATAATAATTATTTTTGTGTTTATATTGACTCAGGTTAATGATTAATCCAACTTGAAACCCGGGCTTTGCTCATAATCGATCCCCTAGTCGGGTTTAAAACTATGAAAATAATTCTTTTTTTCTTTATGTTGACCCAAATCAACTCAAGTTAAACCTTGTATAGAGAATTGAACAAGCTTGTATTGTCTCTTTTTCGATGGCACAAAAAATTCTTCACTAAAACAACATTGAATAGAACAAAAATTGATTTTTGTATTGTCTAAAGATGCACCAAGCAATTTTACAAAAACATTATACTGTTCAGACCATCATTATCCAACATACCAAACATTACCTTAAGGAGCATGTATTTTGATTATTAAATATTTAGTCGTGGTAATTTATCAAAACAATTGCATATTTTAACATAAAAAATTAAATAATATTTTTTTAAAAAATATTTATCATACTTAATTTAGTGGTATTTTATTATGAAAATATCTTATTTGTTCAACAATCTTTCTATATTATTTCCTATTTTTCTTTTTCTATTTTTTAAAAACAAAAAAAAATTACAAAATACAGAATGAACAAAAACAATATTAATTATAAATGGTTTTAATAATATAAAAACCAATAAATATATTGTTTCTGAGATGATAAGAATTGATTGATTAGTTTTGATAAACTACAGCGATTAAGTTATAATTAACTCTTCATATCAAGAAGATGTCTTAGCTTCCTCCATCAGAATCTGAAGCCAGCAGAGTTCTTGTAATTAAGTAATTAAGCTGCATCTAACATAAGTCAAAATAATAGAAAAAAAATTCAAAATAAAAAAATATTTTTTAATAAAATTATATTTTTAAAACACAAAAACAACTATAACCCTACAAAAACTATTGTTTTTAATCCAAGAAAACAAAACAGCTCAGTGGCCCTGCAAAAATCAGCAGCGCGAACGAGATAATTCAGCAAGCTAGATGGTCAAAAACAGTATCCTTTTTCTGAAATAACGTGAGCTAACATTCATAATCTCTAGAGTAGATGATCAATATCTTCAAATTTTTTTAATTAACAAAAACCAATACAAAGACAGTCAAGGAATCAAGCGAGGTACTTGAAAACAGAGCACCAGCTTCAACGTTTTTTTTTTTTTTTTTCTGATTCGAGAAACCCTATTCTTTAAAAGGCGCACTTTAAACTTAAATGAGCGAGTAAAATCCTGGCTGTCATATATTCTTATAAAAAATATATATCCTGACTCGAACTTAAGACTTACTGTGTAAATCTCAAGCCCTTTCTCATCACGCCACACACTTTGAGAACACCAGCTTCAACGTTAAACAGACCAGACTGCAAAATATTGAGCCAACAGGAATTGCTTATAAATTTGAGGGCCAAAACACTGAAGAAAAAACTGCAGCGCGAGTGAGATAATGCAACAAGACTTGAAGACGAGCAGTGGCCTCCTGTGAGTGCACCAGATGAAGCAGGTAGCAGCAGAAGAACAGAACCAGACAAGGCAGAAAGTAATCATAAACACGTTGAACTTTAACCATCAAGATTCAGTGCTGTCAAAACTGTGATTGTTCTTACATCAAAGATTACAAAAGGTCGCCACAATAGCCAGAGCAATTTCACCCTCTTTAACTACGTGCATCTTGCTAGACATTAAACACCATGGATGTCCTGTAAAAACCATATAAAACAACACAGTATCATTAATTAGTATCCAGACCCAAAATATAACTGAACAAAATTAATAAACTTAATAACTTTTGTTACAAAAAGCAAGACTAGAATCCTTCGAAAGAGCAAACAACATGTAAATTGCATAAACCAGGTAATTTTAAAGTAATAGAAACAAGAGCAGATCACTTACTTAGCACTTGCGAAGCATCCTCTTCAAGAGATCTATAACTGGAGTAGAAATCGATTGAATAACTTTATCAGGAAATTAACCTCAAATCCTTCCTAGAAACCCCTCAGAATATCCTTGACCGTTTCCCAATTAAATGGAGAAAACCCCACCAACATAATATCAGGAAGGAGATATGGCATATAGCCTTTGAGTACTTGATACTTGCTCGTCAAGAAAGCTGTTTTTTTCCTCTCATAATTAATGTCTCTAGTTTTTTTATTACATAAAATTGTTTCTAAAATATTACAATTTTTTTTTAGTTTTCATAGTAATTAATGAGAGAAAATTATCAAGTTTAAGTAAGAAATCAATGCTGATGTCATAAAGTAAAAAATATATATTTTAACTTACTTTCTTTTTAGTGTAAAATAATTACATATATTTGATATGATATAATAACGTAATCAAATTATTAATATAATGAAAAAAATAATATAATGTAATGGGATAATTTATTACATTGGTTGTAAAATAATGAAGACTTCTTTTATTTTAGTTGTTATAATTTTCAAATTAATTTATTTTAATGCCTATATTTTACTTTATTCACAAATTGCCTTATTTGAAAATTTTTGGTCATTAATTATAATTTATGAAAGTTACAATTTAGTCCTTACAATGAGATTTTTTAAAATTAGGTCCCTCCATGGCCACTCTTCATCATGCAATGTTTTATTACCTAGTTTTTTTTTTAATGTAATGTTTATAATATAATAATTCGTTTTTATTACAATTGCAATCCTTCATTGCATTATAATTTAATAAATTTACATAACCAAACATAGATATGTAATGGACCGTTATATTACATGATTTATTACCTCCATAAAATAATTAGTGTTATTGTTTCTCATAAAATGCAATGTTAAACATTGTTTTTATGAACTAGCAACCCATTTTAAAACTTGAATTGCTTAAACCCTTTGATTAATATCATATTAATCACGTATGTTGGACCAAGCATTCGAATTTATTGATTCTTTTTTAATTTTTCTGCTTAAAATGAAACACCATGAAATCATTAATGATTTTATAAATAAATATAGAAAAGAAAAGAAAAAAAAAATGGTGGGAGTATTATTAATTATCAAGTGAATCAATTCCTGTAAATAATATTACGGGTAACATCCTACTAGTTATTTTCTATCCCACTTTTAAAAAAATAAATAAAAACAAGTAGAAGAAAAAAACCTTAAATGAATATATTATTATTATTTTTTATAAGTCAGGAATTCTATTCTCTCTTTTTTTTATCAATTTTTTTTTCCTTTTTCTTACTAATAAAATACTACTACTTGCTCTATGAACACTCTAAGATTTTCCCTACTTTTTTGGGAGCTAGGTATTTTATTTTCTATTTTTACCAAGTGGCAGTGGCTCAAATTGCAGAACCTGAAACCACTCGAAGCAGATTCTATTCATGTTGGTGCATATGTTTACTGGCTTCAGGATTATTGCCATGCCACTTTGTAATCTTTGCAGTTCCAAAACTGAATAATGAAACAATTTAAATTAAGCTTCAAAAAGTATGGAAATTGAACTACATTTCCCATGAGTGTCATCTGGGTCTAAATAATTTTCTAGCCAATGTTTGGGCAAGTTTATGCATTGGCAGTCAGAAAATGTAGCTGGACATAAAGGAAGAATAGGCAATGACATCAGCCCACTCTGGGAACAGGCCCTTCAACCTCCTTGCTTCATCATCTAAAACTTGGTCCACCACAGCAACTTCCACCCTTAAATCATCAGAACTGCTAGCCTGTACTTTCCAGAGAGAATTTATAGCTCTTAACAAAATTGAAATTAAAATGTCTAAGAACAAAATTAAAATTAAGCCCATGTCTGAAAAGAATCATCCTCGTAGACTAAGGTAATCAAGGACAGAAGTTTACCTCTAACCAGAAAGTCCAGTTTCGTTGGCTGTTTCCACTAAGTCTTAGGATGTAGGATGGTGGACCACCATCAACTGAATCGGGAGCTGTCCGATTTCCAGAGTGATTAATTACACAACATAGCAAAAGACTCACAGACAAGTGGAATCTTAAAATTTCGTACCTGAAAGCATATTGTCTGTAAATGACCAGCTTGATAAAGGACCGGTTATGTTAAGTACTGCTACCCAAACCTCCTCCAAGTCACTAATAGACACAGCGTATGAAGATTAAAACGATATCTATGTTTTGTGATATATAACATATGCACACAAGTATTCCAAGCTAATTAAAATTAAAATTTTAAACTGAGCTTTTCTTAGTTGTTTCTCTCCTGTGCAGTCAAATAGAATCCCCGATGTTGATACTTCAGTTCTTGCCGTGTCTTGGATCTATAGAACATCTACCAATTATCCATTGAAAATACAAACTTCTAAAAGCGAATACGCATATTTTCCACGATATATGTATATGAATGATAGATTTATAATTAATCAGGCAAGAAGCATGTGGACAGTTTGCTCATTAAACAGAGCAATAATCTTGTTAAAGTAACACCACAATCTTCTAACATCGTCCTATGGTTCAAGGCAAGTGGATGTGGCTGAGCTCAACAGCACACCCTCACCTGGAATAATCCAGGTTTGAATTCTTACCCTAGCAACACTGTGCGCTACTGTCAGAAAATGTTGTAACAGTTTCTTGCATGAGCTGACAGTTGAACCGAGCATTCATGTATCCTATCCCTCCAAACCGAGGATGCAAAAAACTCAAAGAAGTATATATTTTAAGCACATGACAAGTTTTTGCGCACTTCCATGAAGATCAACAGCACATTCTACTCACCCCAAATAAAATTCCAAGTAAACTCTCCGAGATTTGTTGCTGGAGACGGTATGTGGCTTGTAATTAGATAAGTGGGGGAAATATCTATAGCGTTTCAAAATGCCATCACTCCTTGCCGGGAACTTTAAGCTTTGCGAAAACAAGAAAGGCACTGGAAAAATTCCCTGCCAAATAAATTATATAAAAAAACAGAAAGAAAGTTACACAACATAAGGTTTATCAATGAATTTGATTGATTTACAACCACTTTAGAACATATAATTCAAGATGAAGTAACTTGCCCTTGATGGGCACTAAAACTAAATCTACCACTCCATTGAAAGATGAGAAAACCTGGCACACCATAGGAAATCAACCCCCCTCCCTCCTCTCTTTAAATGAGGCTGTTATGGAAAATGCCCAGGTTGGGGAGAGAGGAAAGATTAACAAATTGAAAGAAAATTATCACGTGCTTCCAGATTTGAATAAAAAAGGGAATGTTGCCAAAGGGCAGGTACTTGCGATTCAAATACTGACACGAGAAACCAGCCATCTGTTGTGATTGTGAGTTATATAACTTGTTATGTCTAGACAAGGCAAAAGAGCTACTTCAAATCATAGATTTGACGTAGCATTAGCAACTGATATTAAATGCAAAATTTGCTTACCATCCAAGTCTCTCGATGAGACATATTAGCAGTTTCAAAAGATAACTCTTGGCCAATATGCAATTCCTTTGCCACTTCAGGAGCATATTTGAAAAGAAACAATAAAGAATTGGAATCTACAACAGAAAATTCATAGCTGGAGTCCACAATCCTATCTACATCTGTCAATCCACAGAAGTAAAAGAAGTTTTCAGACAAGATGGCTGAGAAAGGGGGCTTAAAATCAGAACGAATAAAGAAGCCCATAACAGAACTAATAATCTGTGTTCATAATTCACACATCAATGCAAAATCTATCTAGCAGTTATAAACTAGCTAGAGTTTTAAAAGGCTTTTAAATATCAAGTGCTCTCTTCTTCATACCTGTAGTAACAAGTGTATGCTGAAAAACAACCCTCTTTGGTGCGGCATTGCTGTATGGAAAAAATTGAGACGAGAGAGCCAGAGCAAGTACACTAATATGCGACAAGAGCTGCAAGATCGAAGACCGAGCTAACCAATGACTACAAACAGGTATTAGTGGGCCCACACACCAACCAGTTACAACCCCAACTGATGCTGCCACTACAACATCAGGAACATAATAGCCTGCAAGAAGGGATCTGGTAATCATAATCCACACTTTACTTCAGAGCATATAATCGATTGCTCAGTTATAACTGTACAAAACAGTCATAATGGTTCTGTAGATTATTGACTACTGGAAATAAATATCTATCCTACAGCATACTTGAAAGTCATCGAGAGAAGAGTACAAGCAGAACTTTGAAAGGGATATAAGTACATCATCCTCTTTTAGCTATGTCAAGTTTGATAATACCACCATATGACACATAATGAAGGCGGTCTATATAAAGTTGATCCAATAAAATGAAACATCACATCAAGTATTTTTAACATTTGCACCTCAGATAAAAAACAAATAGAAAGGATAATTCATATAAGAATCGGTTGGAAGTGATAGTCCAATTCTTTTTTTTCCTCTACACCTGTCCAAAAGTTATCAACAACCAGCAGTGTAAAAAAAAAAAAAAAGACACTTGCTGACAATATTATTTATACAAAATTCAATTTTCCAGTTAAAGTGCAGAAATGAACATATATTGATTCCCGTCTCACATTCAGAAGAACAACCAGAAAAAATCCAATTGATATAAACAGCATCAAAAAAAATAGTTCAGGGATACTAACCATAGGGAGGTGGGACGGCACCCATCATGCCCATCTTCTCAATCAAAAATTGGGTAAGAAACCCCCCAAAATATACCGAGTATGCGAGACATGGAATTAGAGGTATTACATAAAAAACTGCTGACCTGAAAGAAAGAGCATCAGTCATACCACTTCTGTTTTTTTGGCTACCATTTGCCACCTTTCTTCAATTAGAAAGCGACTAAAATGCAGCAAAAAAAAAAGGACTTTAATGCGAGAAAAAAGAGCAAAGAGACAACAATCTATGTTCCATTTGGCATGTTATCACCCCCATCTCCTGCAAGACTGTTTCAAGTCTCCTCGTAAACAAGAAGAAAAAAGAAAAGAATGAAAATACTAAAAAAAACAATAAGAAAGTGCACAAAAAAATTGTGATCTCTCAAAATGTTCCAGAATTAGCTAAGACAACAAGCTGTGCTTTGGATCCAATTAGCAACAGTCCAAAACCATGTGCAGCAGAAAAAAAACATATGATGCATTCCAACAGTCTATTAAGAGGTCACAAGGAGTGGCTCTCGAAAATATTCAGAAATAGCAAATTCGATGTTATCTTTCAATTAAATGAGGAATCTTTTAAAAAAGTTAAGGACAGCTTGATGGCAGCTGTTGTGTCAGAGTTCAAATGACATGTCTTGAAGAAATCTAAAAGACATTCCAAGTCAACACCTATCTTTCAAGTAAGGCTCCAAAATGATGCTATAAGAACACTAAAATGGAAGTCCAGCATACTTGAAAGGTGGAAAATCAGCCAGCGTAGATATTTTGAGGCAACAAGAACTTCAGTGTATTAAAGTTCATTAAAAAGTCACCAAGGGATAACACCTCACGTATATGGGATATATAAATAGACACAAATCACTGAATGGCTGATATTTTGCAGCATGCTTCAACTATTTATAGCAAAGATAGCATTATAAAGCAGTTCTAAGAGACATTAAAATACAAGTCACCATGCACAACATCACAAACCAGCAATGCAACACATGCAACTTCAATATAATAACCAATTGAGAAGAAAAATCCAGCCAACATTCACAATAAGGAATTTGATTGTGATCCATCGAAACCAGTACCTTAGTGATTGATGATCACTGGACTTGATAGATAGGGAAAAGAAGATCCATGCTGGAAGCATAGATGCAGACACAGAAAAGGTCAAAAACCCTCCACTGAGCCCAGCTACAAGATAAGCCTGTCTTTACTATAGTTAGCCGTTGAAAATTTTAGAAACTATCAATATCTAGAAGGCAAATAGATTTTTTCTAAAATAGTAAACTAAAAATAGCAATTACATACCGAAGTTAAGCAAGCATAAAATCCAAATGCTCCCCAAAATCTTGCTTCTTCAGCTAGTGCCTGCAAAATATACTCCATTTCAGATATCTGCTAGCTTCTGTGATGGATGATGCAACTGGACTAGATTTAAAACACCCAGAAGATGCATGCGAAAATCCATCAAACTCCAAGAAAGGCATAATGCTACCAAACAATTTAAAAAGGATGTAAAAAAAAATTATGATTAGCCGCACATTTTATGGAAAGTTTATCTTGGCAATTTGGACCCTTGAAGGTAAGTCTTCGAAAGAGAATTTGGAGGCAATCTTACCCTTCTACCTTTTAGCATGGAGTTGCTTGCTGATCTCAAGGCTCAAAACAGCAACCTTGAGATCGCAAGCCAAAAGGTTTACCTTTACATTGTGCCAAGCAATAGCATATTGTAAACATAGTAAGGAAAGAAGAAAATTTTATGAGAGAGAAGTGAAACATGTCCACCATCCATATGAAGTAGCTGATGTAATTCAAGAAGATAGTTTTCAGCAATTGGTTTTTGGAGAACTTTTCACAACTATCAAATATCCTAATTAGGTCTGCTATTACAATTAATGCTTTACTTTTCAATGAGACCCTATTAAAGGAGAAGCTCAACAATATAGCAATCAAAGTAAAGACAGTGACCAAAAATTGGTCACCGAACTCTACTAAATGCCATGCATATCAAATGTTTGTCATCCCTGGCAACTAGAGGACATCTTGCCCCATTTATAAAAGCAACCCGTCTTATGACCATGTTTGTCTATTGGTTTTCAATTCCTAATAAATTGGTTTTCTATATTGTTTCCTCATATTCTAATGCAGACTTGCATTTGAATCAATTATTTTGAAATTTCATCTCATTGGTGAAGTCAGTAAAATGTAGCACAACTTGAACACCATATTAAATGGCGTGTATACTCATTATTATTAGTAACCAAAGATGTTCCATATGAATATTATTACCTAGGATGTACAAATTCAAAGAACTCCTGATTTTCGAACACTTCTAGCCATGTGATTAAAGAAAATGTAAAAAGCATGGCCTGAGTAAGTGATTTCTCAAAAAAATATATGCTATGTAATTGTACCTCCTCTGATTTCTTGATAACTGAAACATCTTGAGAGAGGGGGAAACAACCCCAAACAGTTCTTGGAATTAGCAAACCAACAAGTGAGCAGGGGATGAACATCAAGAATGCCAGGTATGGATGTGCAAACCTGCATTTGGATCTTGCATGTCAATGTGAACCATGACCAACAGTTACAACATCATCTCTCTCTCTCTCTCTCTCTCTCTCTCTCTCACACACACACACACACACCCCTCCTCTCACAGTTGAAGCTACAGCTACTCCTAAGATACAGAAGAGATTTATGGTGTCCCATTGAAGTTCATCATTATAACATCATCATCCAATTGAAGTTCATCTTGTTGTTGAATACAATGAAACTACTGAAAAAAACCATGAGCCACAGTTACACCACGCTCACACCTTGTGAACTTTTTCCTATTCAAAATACCAGGGAGAATAAATCCAAAGAACCAGAGAACAAACTCACCAGCTCAAAGCATGACTAGAGAAGAACAGTTGCAAAATAGAAAGGATAATCGGGAAAATAATTGCCAGTATAATCCCAGCAGCATGGAAAAGCAGTCCTGGAAAGTAAACAGGATCTGAGTATTATTGACAAAATCTTCAATATGCATGTCTTGTGTCTATTAACTTATCAATGTGGAGGTGGGTGTGGGGTATCAGAGCATGGAGATTCAGAATACAAAATTCAAATAAAAATCAGCAGTAGAGAATCAACCTTTCACAAAATCATAGAAGATTGCAAAACAAGAACGTGACCTAGAATCCAAAAAATGCAAAAGGAATGGCATTACAAAAAAGATGGCGATGGGAATACTATGGAGTACCACAGCTACCCTTCTTGAATAGAAAATCTGGAAAAAAAACATTATAGATAAAGGACGTTGTTATGCATTACTCAAGGTCATAAAAGGTCATATAGTGAGTCATAAATGTGTTAAAATTTAAGAAAGAATAATGAAACATCGAATAGAGAAGATGTCATAAATTTTGCAGCATACAAGGAACCATGATAAGTAATCAAAGAAAACAGCCCTCTCATCCTTGTAGTCATTGGTTGTGGCTTTAGATTCTCTTTCTCGAGCACTTTGTAGCTTGGAAGAATTTGTGAAGGCTTTGAGTATGCTAAGCAAATTTTCTCCACGAGCTTGAATGCTCCCAGGTCTGGTATGAGTACATTCAAATGCATCAGAGGATGCACTTAAGAATAAAGCGACAAAAGAATTCCAATGAAGTATATATATATATACCAAAATAGCAGATGTAAAGCATACAGTAATTTGTCCAATGTATCAAAGGATGTATGGTAGTAATAACCACCAAGAAGAAAGATGATATCAAGGCTTGGAATGTTTCCATGATCTTGGGAAAATATTCTGTAATCTGTATCTCCAGGAATCACAGGAAAGATGTCCTACATAGAGAAATAGATAATTTAGAACTGAAATAATTAAATGCAAAGAGAGGACATGCACAGCAGATGGGTATTGGAATAAACCACACATATATGTTAGGAGAATTTTAAAGTGGCCCAGGTGGATATGAAACAAAATCATGCAAACATTATTTGTTTCTTTGTTTCCTTACAAGTAACCACAAAATAAAATAATCATCAGAATGTTTTGAAGTTAAATTTAAAAAACAAGAAAAATAAAAGAGAACCTGAGCAGCACTATGTGCCATGGGATATACTGCGGACTCTGCATATACTTGAGAAGGCCAAGACCCAGGTCCAGATTGGCAGACTAAATCTGTTAATACAACAGTATTCACATTAGCATAGAGCAGCAGGACCATTACACGGAACTCTGAATCATTAAGAAAAGTCAAAAACTTATGTTCCCAACTACCAACAAATAAAATTTTAATTCATTTCTTATATTTTCATATCTGGCAGCTTTGGAAGTGAGTGATGTCGAGAACATGGTACATTTATTCTGATATAATGTGGATGTATGTTGAGCTAACTTTAAGAGGCTTCCCCCCGGATCAATCATGATATAGGAAAGAAGTTGCATATTCTGCAGATCACAGGCTGCTTTCTGTTTTCTGCTCTAAATCCAGTTCCCTTTTCCCCAAATCATTGAGTCAATGCTCCATATGCATTCTAAAAAGGTTGAGAAAAAGTAACACTGGAATTGGATCATATCCTACCAGGACCAGCAGTCCCAGATGCTTCCACATTTATAGAAGCTCCAACTGAATCACGCCATTTATGTGTCGTCATGAAGCCATGTGAACCCTGAGACATCATAATCAACCAAACACTTTTAAGATTAAAGTGAGAGAAGGAAAATAGAAAATAACTTGATAAATAATGGTCCGCTAAATGTGCTTTGAATGCAAGGAATTTGTTGCGGTTGTCCAACAAAGTAGGAAAAAGAAAGCTGCATTCAGTATGTTCAGAAATATGACTTGACCACGATGGAAATGGCAACACAACAATTTTTTTTTTAACAAAAATATGCAAATAATAATATTGCTTACAAACATATACTATACCAGCATAAAAAGTTCCTCTGCGCCATTAAAAAGAAAAATAATTGGCCGGGGGGGGATCCAGCCAGATTCTACCGTAACTCTAGCTAATTCCAGCATTGATGCTGCAAAACAATGAAAACATGTAAGCTAACGTCTTTAAGGCAGTCCAAGTGGTTACGAGATACAATGTACTCACCAACACATGAACCACAATCACCAGCTCCTGGTGAACCAAGAGGACTATCAAAATGGCCATTAATTAATACAGATGGGTCAGTTTCTTGCAAATCAGCTGATGATATCCTGTTATCAAGTAGAAGTTAGTCCAAGTGTTGTTTTCCAAAAATCTAAGATAAAAATACACTCTTTATTATCTAATAAGGCATACATTATAACCGATTATAATACTGCACATGCAAGATAAAAACGCAAAGCATATGACACAATCTACTATCATTGATCTCCTAATCCAATAAGGCACCATTTCCTCATTAGTCGTTTCCTATACATCACTTAGAGCTTCCCTCTAAAATGTAATGTAATACCTTTCTTAATATTTTTCCTGAGGTAAAAAAGAAATGGTTCAACGTTTTCCCTTCACAGGATTCAGCTTCCTATCTTTTGTTCCAGCAGTGAACAATAAAGTTTCATACGACACTTCAGAATGCAATTAAAATTTCATGTGCTGAATAGCTTATATGTAACAAGTCCAGAGGCCACAATTTCTCGACAAAGGTGCGAAGTCCAGTCCTTTCAAAATGGAAGACACATCCTTTCTTAGAGGATGTATCTCACCTCCAAGTGAAATCTCCGATCATGCTTTCAAGGGAGTTCCACATAAAAATAGGGGCCCCAGTACGCAAGGGAAAAAACACATCCGATTCCTCGATGATTCTAGCACGAATCGAACGTCAGCACATGAACACGAACTTGAACAGGCAATATCATTTGAGCAAGAAGTAAAGAAATTACCTGGCAACAATATTTATATGGTCTCTATAAGCAAAAGATATGCTGTGGCCTAGAAATATCATATTGAAGGAACCATTAACAGTGGTCTCCTCAACCTCAATCCTGCAAATAAATAAAAATTAAATAAGGTAATAAACCAAAATCATAATTAAAATTAAAAAATATCACTTAAAATGTCAACCATACCACCAGCATTACTGAAAAGAAAATAACAACCTGATATTGGATTCAGCTCTCTCCTTCAGCATTTCTAACTGCTCTTTAATATACGCCGCGGCTTTTCTTAATCCAGGACGCCCTTCCTATTAATTTATCAGCATTAAAAGCCAGTGAATAAATAAATAAGAAAATTGAAAACTCTGTAACAAAACAAGAGGGACATGCAAGCACAGAAATGAGGGCGGGACTGACTTGACGATCGTCTTCGGTTAGAACTGCAACATGGTGGATGGCTCTGGCCTCGGAGAAGCGATCGAGAGGGGCGTCGATCGAGAGGGGCGTAATGAATTTCATGTGAAGTACGGAGTGAACAAGAAGCGATATGATAGCGTAGATAATCGCTAGAAAGAAGATGAATTTGAATCCAGATACGTCTCTTGAGCTCAGCCTCGACGCCATTTCTGGGTCTCTCTGTTTTTTCTTTTCAATTTCCAAGATTGGAACTGGAAATATTATATAATATATTGGAGGGAGAGCAGAAGAAGAATGCGTTGAAATTTTCAGCTCAGAAGAGTGTGGGTGCTGACTGCTGTGTTTTGTATCGGTGCCTCAAGTGCCAGTCGATTTAAAGAACTCCCTCTCCTCTCCCTCCAGTTCACGCTTGGGTGGGTGGGCTACTTCTTCTTCTTTGGGCCTTAATAAGTAAATGGACTCTAAACGGAGGTATCTCCTGCTACCTTTCCTTAAAGCTTGATATGCAAATTGCGAGTTGATCCCTTTCGTTCAGCCAAAACCCAAATTACATGTTGCACACTTGCAACCACACTACCAGAGAGGGCAAAGGCTTTACAGTGAGGCCTGGACATTCTGATTGTAAGCATGTGAGAATTCCTCACACAGTACTTCGTATGCATGTTGATTTTTTTCTAATAAATTAGTATATATTAATTATTTCTAATATTAATTATTTTTTTCTAAAAAAGATGTGAGGCGACCAGATCCTTGTCTCTTAGCGAGATAATATCATAACCTCTTTAGCGAGAGGTTTAAATAGCACAATATAACCGGCATTCCAACAAATACCGTTGATAATGATGTGTGTCCATGTCTATATAAAGTGGACCCTTAATAGGTATTGTTGTAGTTTACATAGATTCTGCCGCATATGAGGTTCTATCATTGAAAATGATTCTTTTAAAGAGAGAGGTGACCCTTTTGCTATATAAGTATTTAACACCCCTACCTCTTAGCTAGTATGAGATAATGACATCGTCATAACTCTTTAGGCAAGAGATTTGGGTGGTGTATCATGGTTGACGTTTCCACATATAACATCAATGATAATATGTGTTCACCTTCACACATAATAAGTTTCCCGATAGATATTTTCTCAGTTGACATGGGCTCATCCACATAATAGTTTTTATCATTGAAAAAAATAGCTTATGAGGAGAGAGGTAAGACTCTCATCTTTTAACAAATATCAGATAATAACAACAACATGACCTCTTAGGGGAGGAGTTTGGGTAACACAATATAGCTAACATCTCCATCGACACCAGTTATAATGTGTGCTTATATTCACACACGACTGACCCCCTAAAAGGTATCGTACCATCAAACACGGGTCTAGACACATATTGAGTTTTGTCTTTAAAAAGGTATCTCTTCAGGAGACATGAGATCCTCGTGCTAAATAAATGACTAGCTTCCTTGTCTCCCAACCGTTGTGAGATGGTGACATCTTTATAATCCCCTCAAAGGATGGGTTTGGGTAGTGTATCATGGTTGGCGTTTCCACACACGACAACAATAATGATGTGTGTTCATACTCGCACACGATAAGCTCCTAAGAGGTATTATCTAGGTTCGAGAACATAATGAGTTTTGTTATTTAAAATGCCTTAACTGTGGGGAGAGAGAATGCTTTTATATTATATAAGCGACTAGGACTCATGTCTCCTATCCAATTTCAAAATTATGGTCAATATAAAATACTATTTCAATCAAGACTCAGCTACATTACCAAACAAACTTTAAAACATTGAGTGAGAAGCATCATGCATATAAATTAGTGTGTCTAGCATTACGATGTAATATATTTTTTAATTTAAAATACATTGAAATTATTTTTTTATTCTTGACATCGTTACATTAAAAATATTAAAAAATACCTAATTTTTTTTTAAATCTAGTATATTTTTAAACTAAAAATAATTTTAAAAATACCTTTTTAAAAAAAGTGTGTAGCGACAAAATCAAACACACTCCCGTAAAGTTTGTTATTGCTCCCCTGCGGTCCAGGGTAAAAAAAATGCACTGAAGCTCGAGTTTTTTACCCCGCAGTGAAAAGCGTTTTTTATCTCCTATATTACCCATGACATGCATGTCTTTGTCTTTCTTATATAGCGAAACCAGGGGACAGCATCGAACGAAAATTAAAAAATTACCATTCTTATCTGATGGAATCCACCAATCAAAGCTTCAGACAAACCAGTTCGGAGTATGACTTTGTGAAATTTATCTCCAGCCCAAAGAGACAGGGGAAGGCAGCAGGATCCCCTACCGCTATTCTTTTCTCTTTTTTTTTTTTTTAAAAAAACTATTGCATACATACAACCCCTCTACTTTTTCAATCGATGCAATTTAATCCCCATGCCTCATAATTTATTAGAAAGTAGATCTTTTATTTCATTTTTTTTTTCAAAAATTAAAAACCTCTCTCCCTGTGCGTTATTTCCAAACAACAAGATACGCATTATTGAAAATATAACCAATATATTTTTATAGCAAGTATACTATTTAAAAGTCACTGCAGTGTGATCGCTACATTAAACCATTTAAATCAAATAAGAAAATAAATTTTTTTAACTTAATTTATTGCTATAATTAGTTTATTCTTGATAAAATCAAATCATTAATACATGATATTGTATATACTAGCTGGTATTTTTAAATTGTAACTGTAAATATTTTTTTAAATCTATTTTTTTAACCATAACAGTAAAAGTTAAATACACACTAAATGACTAATATTTTTTTTATTAATAATTAATATCCTGAAAAAAATAAAAAAAGTTTCCGAGCCAGTAGTGAGTTACCTAACTATGGATACAATTAAATACTAACACAGCATATAATATTATATACATTAGATAATATTTTAAAAACCACAATTAAAAGTTTTTTTAAACCTATTTTTAAAAATTATAATCATAAAAATTATCGCTTTTTTTATATATATTATTAATAGTTAATATCCATAGAAAAAAGAAGAAGGAGAAAGTTTCCGAGCTAGGAAGTGGCGAGCTGCATTGCTACTGTTATAGCCATGTGGGGAGTTAGGTAGCGTGGGTGACATCCATGATTCTCCGTGTTGGCTTGTTGCCATGCTTTCAAGTCTCAAAAAGTTCCTTCCTCTGAAAAGTTCTTTACAAATGCCTTTTCTGCCCTCTCGGAACCGTTGCCACGTGGCAGTTACATCAAGTCTACGATTAGAAGACCAAGCAATAAAGTGTGAGGTAGCAAACTCCAAAAACATAGCGTAATTGTCTTTCTTTTTGTAGTCGGCCGAATTCCCATTTATCCAAGGCGCTATTCAAGCTCGTGGAACGCACAGCTGCAGCTCCTTTTTACCTCAACAAGGAGGGTGCTGGCATAATTTTGTTAATCGAGTCAAGTTATTTTTTAAAATTCAAGATTCATAAAAAAAAAACTTTAAAATATATTTATTTATGAATAGCTTGTAATTTAATTTATTTTAAAAAATATATCCTACTTGACTTTTATCATAATTTATTTATAAAATAATAGGTTTTGAATTATGATTCAAAATCAAAAAAATCTAAACTAACTCTTAATATCTTATGCAATTACCAATCATGTATATACTTCCTTGTAAAATTAAAATAAAATTAATTATTTAATATATAAGAGAAAAAAGGACTGAACTATGAACCATTTTGTCCTGCTGTAATATTGGATTTATAAAAAATATACATCTCTATTAGCTATGCTAACACTAAATTTGCTAAAAATCTTAAAATATTATATTCTTGTTAACCATGATAAGTTTTTTTTTATCATTTTATATTTATATTTAAAATATTAAAATAAATAATTTATAATAATTATATCAACTTAGATATTCATTACTTGTTTTAAAACATGACCAGATCATAAAAAAATTACTCTCGCTTGTTATCATAAAGTAAAAGTTAATCTAAAAAAATTCAAGGATAAATGAGAGTATAGTAGAGAATATTTTTTAAAATATATATTTTTAAAAATTATATTAAAATAATTTTTAGTTTATCTTTTTTAAAAAAATATATAAAGTAATTTAAAATGAAATAAATAATTCAAAATACAGGAAATTATCGTTTGGAATCAGTTCCAAATGTCCCCTCGTCAGGAACTCAGAATTTCCTGCTTTTAGCGCGGGGCTTCCACTCTCTCGAAAGAGACTGGGCATGGCATTCCCAGATTGTATAGAGATAACACTGATAAGTTTTACTCGGGAGTGTTCCGAAAACAGTCTGCCATGTGGAATCTGAAGACTGCTTTAGACTTTTTGTCACTATGACCACAGAAGTCTGCCGAGTTGTAGGTTTGCCAAACTACAAACAAGCTAAAAAGTCTGTACTGCCCTTTCTTTGTTTTCTACAAATGATGAATCGTCCGGATTTTTCTGCAATAATCCTCTTAGATTTCCTTCTCGGCTCGAGATAAGTTCTAAAAATGAAAGTACAGGAGCAACAAAACGAGAAGGGAGGAGGATCTAAAATCATCAGTCATACAAGGATTTCAAGAATTAAGCGTTCAACTATTTGGTTCTAAGTGTTTTTTTTAATGTGTTTGTGATTGTTTTTAAATATTGTTTTTGTATTATAATGATGTTAATGATATTTTAAAAAAAAAATTATATCAACATATCAAAATAATTTAAAAACATTAAAAATATATTAATTTAAAATTAATAAAAAAATAATTTTTTTTAAACTTTTTTTAAAAAATATTTTTAAAATAAAAAAACAAACAACCCTCATTGAAAATCTGGTTACTCCGAACAGCAGTAATTGAGATGCTTGGACCGTATACTCCCTCGTGCATGGAACTGGATAACCGTTTTTTCGAATGATACTTCGTAGTGTAATATAATTAGAGTAAACCATTACCTAAAGCAACTAAAAGATCCGGGAAAGATTGTGGAGTTCAAAGTTTTTTTTTTTTTTTTTTCAATCTCAGGTACTTTTTTAGTAACTGATCAAGTTATGCCTATATTAATCAACTTAATCAAGTCATGTTAAATAACTCTCGTGTGGTTTGATATTAAACTTGAGTTAGATATAAAGTTGAGTCATGGGTTTGTTTCTATCAATTTTATTTTAAAATTTGTTTTTTTACAACTAAGTTACATTTGGATTGACATAATTAATCAATTCACATTATACTAACTTATATGTAATTTAATTTTAAACTCAAATTAAATATAAAATCAGATCAGAAAATTTGAAAATTGATTAATAAATTAATTGACAAGTT
Source organism: Populus tremula (assembly GCA_964019445.1). Lineage (NCBI taxonomy): Eukaryota > Viridiplantae > Streptophyta > Magnoliopsida > Malpighiales > Salicaceae > Populus > Populus tremula. The sequence continues at coordinate 11,934,411 of CAXHTJ010000018.1, read as the reverse complement.
TATTAATAATATCAAATAATTATTAATGATTTAAATATACATTTTTTATATTTGTTTTTTTATTCGAATCACAACGCATACTTGACATTATAAATTAATAATCATTTAAATAACCTTTGTGCATACAAGCCTCGTTTTTTTTTATAGTTGTAAAGTATTTTGTAAAAACTTGAATTATTTTTTTTGTTTTAAATTATTTTTTATATATTTTTAGATCATTTTAATATATTAATATTAAAAATAAGTTTTAAAAAATAAAAAATATATTATTCTAATATATTTAAAAAAACAAAAAACATTAAAAAAAAACTTACCACGATCCAAAACTGGCCATATTAGATAACTGTCGAGAGCATAAGAATTCGTAATTGATTAACAGCAATATTTAAAGAATAAGATAATAATGCCAATTGAGTTACATCGTAGTGACAAGCTGACCTCTCTCTGGGCAATCCGTAAATTCGTCTCCATATGTGAAACGGGACGAGGAATGGACCGGGGTGTTCTCGGCATTTGACAATCTCTTTATCATCCCCCCTCAATCACCAAAGTCGGGACTAGAAGGAACCGCTCCCTCCCTCCCTCCCCCCTCTCCCTCCCTGTTTTGTTTTTTCCTCCGCAGAACTGGTTGTATTCACTAAATTGGTGGATTTCAATAATTTTGAGATGAGCGTGGTTAGGAGTGAGGGCAGCTGCGTAGCCATCCGGAATCTCTCTCCTTCAACATCCATCAACCGATCATGCGCTCACGGTTCTGCTTCTTCAGGTATTCTCTCTCTCCTCGCTCTGGCATGGCGACCTCTACCATTTGGTCCTCTTGCATTGATTAGCTCCTCTGTTTCCATATAGCTTCATGTCCCAAACACACACGCGCACACACAGCCATCAACTGCAGTATCAACTTCAATTGACTCGCAGTGTTTTCGATTTCCAGAGCTCTGCGTGTGTTTAATTCTCCATTCATTTGTATCGCAATCACACACTCTGGATTGTCTTCTCTGTCAAATAATATTCTCCTCCTTGATAATGCAATATCTGATTTGTTTTTTTGTTCTTTCACGAATTTGTAATCAATGAATTGTGTTAATAAAAAAAAAAGAAAACTCTCTGCCAAGTGTTTGTGTAATTGGATCTAGATCCGTGTTTTACGAGAACATTACTGGCGATTTGGTCTCAATATACTAGTGGTGGACACGGTTTTACCATAAATCTATGCATTGCATGCATCGGAAAACGAACACATGCTAAACCGCTTGATATTTTAATTTAGGCCAGTTTCTTTGCCGGAAACTTTTTTTTTTTTTTTTAGAAAGTAGTTCTTATGTAAAGTAAATTCATGTAAAGTAATTATTTTTTAATGTCAGAGTTATTTCATAGAAAATTAGTTAGATTTTTTTATTTGGTTGAAAATCAAGCTAAAAATCATTTATTAATTTGTTTTAAGTTTTTCAAAAGAATGGAAGGGAAATAATTTTTTTTATATAAATTATTTTAAATAAAATAAATAATAATTAAAAAAAGAACTAAATTTAATAACTAAAAACACCATAGGATAATAAAATTTTAAAAAAAATAATTTTATAAATTATTTTAAATAAAATAAGTAGCAATAAAAAGATATAATTAAATTAAATAAATAAATAAATAAATTGAAGAGCTGTTTTGAGAATTTAAAGGATAAAACTTGAAAATCAAGAAGAAAATAAAATAGAAAAAGAAAAGAAATTCGTTGATGCTAAACTGAAAATCAATACACCTTACACGTTATTTAGAGATAAAGGAGTTGATGAGACAATTCTAGCGATATCAAGGAAGGCTGCCTTCAAACACTGCACAAGGTTTAAAATGCTGTCTAAATGTTGCGGCCCGTCTAACATGCTAGAGCGACCAATGCATGTGATAATAAATTTTTATTTTAAAATTATTAAAATATTAAATTATTTTTATTCCATGTGAATATGAATCTTAATTTAATAGTTGATTTTAAAGGTGAATTGTTCATTTTACTTTATTTTTTTAAGATACAAAAAGTGGTTTTTCAAGTTTCGAGAAGGAAAACACTTTCTTAGGCTTTGTTTTTTTTATATTGAAAACCATTGTTATTAATTAATTTCTTTAAAGTTAAATAATTACGAAAAAGAGAAATTTTGGAAAGTGTTTTTTATAAAACAAATGCCTCTTTAATAAAATATAATTATTATGTAAATATGATAGGTCATTACAGCAAATGAACTGGTTATTTGAATCTGTCCGGATTCGGCGCAATTGAGAGAATCAGAGTAACTAACTGTGAGCGAGGGAGAAGGGGACCAAAGGGCACCGAAAACGGTACCGAAGCCCATTCTCTTGCGGGCCAGTGACGGTCCTTGATTGGACGGGTGTACTTCCCACTAAAAGGTCGCGCAGGTATATTATAATTGCCAAACATGGACCTTCCGTTAAACAAATGACAACCTTTTTTTAAAGGAAAAAAATTCATGTTCGGTCCTTTTCAATTTTTTTTTAACTTAGGTTATTTTTTAAAAAATACACCGTAAACGTTGGCAGAGTGGAGGTTTGTCTCTGTTCGCAACTAGGCGCAAAGGAAAAACAACAGCGAACCAGTGCTTTGAGATGATTGGATGTTTTTTTTTTTTTTTTTTTAAAAATAGGGCACCTTGACGCACTTTCCATTGTTAGTGCGTGTTGGATCGAGTGCTTACATGGATACCATATGTTCCCCATGTGGTCGGATTCGTGGTCCCAGATTTCCAGCTCAGCGCGTGTTCACACTCCCTCTACTGTTTGACTGGCATCAGGCATCGAGACGAAAAAGATAGTAAAATACCACTGACAATTTATATACGCACGTATTTGTACGAGGACATAGCACAAACCTCCCTAGAATCTCGAGCAAAACTAGAAAAGAAGTTTTTAAAAAATATTTAAGAAATATTATTTTTATTATTTTCATGTATATCTGTAAATGGAGTTTTGAGCAATCTTAATTTTATATTTGGATTTTTATTAAATAAAGATAATTTTTATTTTACAAAGTATAATTGATAAACTCTTACAGCTTTTTTTGTCAAGTGAATCTTGTATCATTGCTAAAGTTACCCATAGCTCTAGTTTGTAGGTCCCCACTGCCATTTCAATGACAAAACTGGTTAGGTAGCGAACTGCTCCATGCCTATCACCAGAAATATGTTTCTTTTCATTGTCTTGTGCTGTAATAAGCTTGTGTTACGTAGGATTCATCACCTTCTGAAACTTAACTTTTTAGAATTGGGAGCATTGCCTGTCCGTATTGCTGATATGAAATGCTCTGGCGTGGTTGTGAAACCAGGTGGCTAAAGATTGTCTTGCTCTGCGTGTTGGTAGCTTTTTATTTTTCCTCCTTGTTCGGTCTTGTATTTCGGCTGAAATAATGGCTGGAAATATCTTGCTAATCGTCATTGGTTGCTGGAGTGATTGTTGTACTTGATAATTGAAGCAAGGATTTTTATGGTTGTATGCAGATGATGATGCAACTTGTGGGACACCTACTTGGATCGGTAAGGGCCTCACCTGTGTTTGCTTCAAGCGAAAGGGAGCATATGAACGAATTTGCATTAACTTGACCCCTCGACAGGCAAGTGAACACCTAATAAGAAACATTTTGTATTGAATGAATAAAAAGTATGATTTTTGTTGGTTTTTCCAGTTGTTTTTGCTACTATTTTTCTTTTCTTCTAACACTAAACTCTAAACATCTGGCTTATGTCAATTCCTACCTGTAAAAACGCCTTCCTTTGATGAGCTATGTGATGCTCCAACTTGGTCTGCTCTGTCAAACTTGGAAGTTCAGCTTGATAAAGCTTGTTTCAATAGTTTGATCAATAATCCTTCTCTGCAATGCTTCCTGACAAACCTAGAGTCCTAGTCCTTGTTGTTTAAGTCTCTTGTCTCTGTTAGGGGTTGCTTTCACTTTGCAATTAGTTAAGCAAGATCAATGATATACGGTCACAAATGCAGGCAAATAGAAGTATAGGACACACTGAGATTTACTCATTGTCCTCCCATGTCAGCCATATGAGCCGTGCATTACCAATTTCATTGTTTATTCTTAGAGAGTTTTCCATGCTTCCATTGTCACTAAAATGCCTTTGATTATACAGGTAGTGTAGAAATAGGGCTCAATTTTACCCTAAACTATACCTTTAATCTGGTTTATCCGCAATCACGAAATTGAGACTTCATAGAAGTTTATAATTGCTTTTCCAGTTTTGTGATCTGTTGCACACCTCTCCCTCTCCCTCCCTCCCTCCCTCTCTCTGTTTTTTGTTTATGAAAATCCACTATGATAGATTAGTTTTAAATTCCGCAGGAAGAAAGATTCAAAAGGTTGAAGCATAGAATGAAGGTTTATTTTGATGCTTCCAGACCAGATCACCAGGTATGGTTTTATTTCCTTTTTTAAATTATTGGAATTTGCTTAGGAGCTCCTAACTCCTGACTTGACAACTTTGTTTCATATCTTAAGCCAGAGATATGGAATGGGATATCTCATAGAATTAAATTGGTAACTTAGATGCAGTGGTTAAAACTAAAATCCTAAAACTGCATCCTGCTTTTAAATTTTTCTGCCAGAAAACTTGGCCAATTAATAAGTGAAGTTTCATGAGAACAGGATGCTTTGAGAGCTCTATGGTCTGCCACGTATCCTGATCAGGAACTAAATGGATTAATATCTGATCAATGGAAAGAAATGGGATGGCAGGGAAGGGATCCATCTACTGATTTCAGGTTGTTTTTTCTGCTTGCCATCCATTCAGCATATCTGGTGTCATTATTTTCACTTATTTAGCTGAGCATTTTTCCCTGGTGAACAGAGGAGCTGGATTCATTTCTTTGGAGAATCTATTATTCTTTGCAAAGACATTTTCAGTAAGATACTTATCTGGCTGTCCAGAGATGTTTGAATAAATTGGCTGAACCCTTAGCTACATCAGACTGTGTTTTGCAATAACATCTTCTTCTTCTTTCGTTACAGACATCATTTCAACATTTGCTAAAAAAACAAGGAGGAAAAAGATCTGCTTGGGAGTATCCATTTGCTGTTGCTGGTGTAAATATCACATTTATGATTATGCAGATGCTCGATCTCGATGCCTGTGAGTGTGAGATGAATAGTTTTTCTTCAGAATTTCACATCAACTGCATCTTGACAAACATCATGATTATTCTCATCCTTTAATCTCTTCCTAAATCTTCATCTTCCATGGCCTCGTGCTCCTAGAACATCTACACGAACCGACACGTCTTTATTTTGGCTTTAATCTCCTGTACCTTTTACACCCGTTTTAATTTGGCAAACTTATTTGTTTGCAGTGAAAACTAGAAGAACATTTGTCAGATCGGTTTTCTTACAGATGCTATCAGGTAAGAAGCAACAGCTATATCCAGTAAAATATTAAGGTCATACAATCATATATCCTAACAAACCCTATGCAGCTCCGATACATTAGAAAGGCTAAGAATAGGTGTCATTGTGTAAAGGACAGTCATTTAACCCTGTCATGGTGAAAGTGGCTGAAAGTAGAATTGGACATATAAATTGACTTGTTTATATGGCTGCCTAGTGACTAGTCCATGTGTTTTCAGAAAATGAATGGGCATTTGACCTGCTCTATTGCGTGGCGTTTGTGGTCATGGACAAGCAATGGCTAGAGAGAAATGCTACATACATGGAGTTCAATGTGAGAATCTATACAATCTACTTTGTTCCTTCTGTGTTCATAGAGATACATGGTTTAGCTCTGTTTATCAGTTTACCAATACTTCGTCGTCACTTCAATTCAAATTTCGTGAATTCCTCAAGACATTATCCTTGTATGTTTATGTATTAGGATATCTTAAAATCTACTCGAGCTCAGGTGGAGAGAGAACTTCTAATGGATGATGTCTTGCGGATTGAAGACATGCCTTCTTATAGCCTTCTTATTTAGCATTAACCTCCTTCAGTTTCAGGCCATGCTGGTTCAGACCACTCATGTATTTATTCAACATTTAAGTTGCAAGTCCTTTTCATTTTTTTACTTCATCCAATTCATCTCCTCGTGTTAAGTTAATTTGCGATCCTGTTGTTTCGATACATATCAAAATCTAATGGGTATAATCTGTCACTCCACCTACACCATTTTGTTTTAAAGTTGTATGAGGTGGGCAAAGATGCAGAGGTGGGCAAAAATGAATCAAAAAATTTTAAACGCGCAAAAAAATCGTACAAGTGTTACTAGCATTTTTTTAATAGAAAAACCTTGCAGAAATTGGTTTAATATGATCAACAATGATAATTGATAAAAATATATGATAATTGATAAAAATATAACTTGACTTGAAAAATTAAAAAAAAAACATTTTTTTTTAAATAACTTGAGTTTATCTGTTTTAACCCGAATCATAACCCGAATAATAGGATGGAAAGAACTGAAAGCATAACTTTGAATTCCATCTGTGACATTTGTATTTTCCAGGAAAAGAAAAGAAAGGAAAATTGAGTTTTGGGAGTCCCAGGAGGGATTCATACAGATTGGCGAGAGTGAGTGACCAGAGATCTATGATTGAGTATTTGAAATACCGTGACTTATTAGCACTATGTTATTCACATAAAACTGTATAAAAAAGCTTGCAATTTCAGTTACAGTTTCAAGCAGGGTGCTGAATGGAGGAAACTAAAAACAACAATTATATATGAGGAGAAATATTCACATAACCAAAAATAGTGGACCTGTTCCACCTTCCTTGTAGGCATCTGGAACACTGGAGTAACAGTAGAAGTTATTGGACATTTCCCAGCTCCAGTCCTGTTTTCTGGACACAGCAAGAGGAAGCCACCGGTTTATCCGAACATAGTGCTCCCTGATCTTTCCTCCACCAATCATACTAGTCACGATGGAATAACAGCATTCATGACCACCCCAGACCTTGTCGTCAGGATCTGCAGTTTGGCTTCCATCTTGATGAAAGTAGCGGTGCATTGGAGGGCCATTGCCTTTCCAGTAGGGATCAAGATTGCGCCAGTATTCTGGAGCCACCTGTGGGCGCATTGATATTTGTCAAACTAAATGGGCTAATAAAGAAAGGGTAGCAATGAGACTCAAGCAAGATATGAACTAAACTTGAGAAACAAAGTCAAAAAGGTTGATGATTGTCCAAATTGAGAATGATTGGTTTAGATGCCATTCACAACATTAGATGCAGAAATTATTGGAATGATTGGAAAATCCACCAGAGAAAAAGGCTTTGAATTACCAAGAGCTTTCACTAAGTAGGAAAATGTAGCAAGGCAGGTTATCACATAAACAATTGAGCAAGGATTCCAAGGATTAATCATGAGAGCATGTGCACTGAAACATGACATCCCTAAGAATTGGAATGAATTTTATCACAAGGCTGCTTTGCATGCAGGTATTTGTAATCAAACAATAAACAAAATGGCAAAGAGCTTTGGCTTTGTACTATTAAATCCTTCCATAATTAACACTTTTTAAGGCCAGCAAGCTTAGCTTTGTTGAATCATCAATGCACTATACTATGAAAATTTAGGATGGCAAAAAAATTCACAACCTGACTTGGGTTTAGCTCTTCCAAAAAGTATAGAAGAAGCATACCTTGGTAAAATGAAAATCCCAGACATGATCACACAGATCATCCTTCGCAATTCGAGTCTGACATAACAACAAACAAAACAATCACTTTGGTCGGGTCTTCCTAAGCACATTCACATGTAAAACATGTATGCACAAGTTTCTGCTTGTGTGAGGACTGTATGAAATGGAAAAGGAGATAGAGAGTGGGGAATAGGGACACAGGTTATTCGATACTCACACGTTTACCGTCCATAACAGATAGTGAATAGGCATCTAACTTAGAAACTCCCCGGACAAGAGACAAGCGAGGTAAGTGTGCCTTCCCATGCCACAATTCCTCACACTAAAACAGACAGCAAAAGTGGAAGTCAAATTTCATAATGGACAAAAAAATTATTCCCAACAAACAATACAGCAGTTTTTCATCATGAACACAGACAGTAACATGGACCATAGAACTAGAATGGAAGCTTCCTGATAGCACAATAAAATTCTTTGCTCAGAAAGGAAAGGATGTTCAGTTTGCGGGATTAGCAAAAGGCACCGAGACCCATCAAAATTTCATTGGAAATGGTGGCCTTCTCAAACCTGCAACGAGGTGCTAACCTCAAGGTCCCCCCCTCCACCACCAACGACTTCGTTCTGTATACTATTCGTTCCACTTACCTTAACTTTACAGTCTCTCTACCTTCCACTCTAGCTTAACAACACATTAATCTTTTGTTTATTAGCATAAATCATTGACGAAAAGATCAAAGCAAGCAAACTAACAAATAATAATTAATTAAAGACTTAGCTACAAGACCTCAAAATTCCCCAATTAAATAAATGATAATCAAACCCATCACAGTATCGGGACAAACATCAAATAAGAAGGAAAGACAGAAGAAAAACACCTTGGAGGTCCAGAGAAGATCACTAGAAGCAACACGGTTCCAGCTACGAGAGACGACGAGGCATCGTGCCACGCTGCGTGCATCGAGGTTGTTCAAAACCCTCAACATCAAGTCCCTACCAAGCAGATCCAATGGGTCTTGACAAAGGGGAAGGCCTCCTTCCTCTCTCATCTTCTTTCTTTTCCTTTCCCGTTCCTTTCCCATCGTCTCCATTGCTAAAGACAATCCCTCGTCCATATCCTTACTTTGGTTCTCCTGTAATTCTTGATTGTTGGTCTGTGCCATCGAAGTGGAGGAAGAAAAAGGAGGAGGAATGCGAATCATATTTGCATTTTTTCTTTTTAGCATATTTGTATGTTTTCTTTGTTGTCGTGTTGTGAGAGTGGTCATTCTGCCCAATCTCAGTGATATACATATTTTATGTGTTTTTATTCTGTGTTTTGTGTTTTTTTTTATGTACAGTAAAAATACTATATTACTACTGAAAGCTCAAAAAATTAGCCTTTGATCCAGCGGCTTTGCATCTTTATAAATTTATTTATACAATTAAATAATATTTATGCTCTTCAAGTCTAAAAAATATTAATCTTTAAAAAAAAATTGTTTTGTTTTTGCATATTTTTATGTGCAGTAAAATTTAATGTTTATCTCTTGTCTTTGAAAAATTAAAAGTTATCTATAAGGGTATTTTTGTACTAATATCATTTTTTTTGGTAATATTCATATGCCTTTTAGGGCCTTTTTAACAATTTACATTATTATAATATTAATAAATCAATAAAATAGAGATGTGCGTGCCACGCACGTGTAGACAAGTCATAGCTCCTCGCGCTATTCTGGTGATGTGCGGGGATAAATACTATGAAAAATAAAAAAAGGTTGATCTATTTACATTGACAAGGAAAGTGGTGGCACATCTTTTAGGGTAGTGTATTTTGTTATTTGAATGGCATTTGGGCAATGATCGGTCTTTTTTTTCTTTCATTTCTTCTCTCTTTTAGGCTTTGTTATACGTGCAAGATTTGATAAATTCAATTGTATCTTTTAGTTTGTATATTTTATTTGTTTTGAACTTAATCCTTATTTTTTTAATTTTTATTTTTTTAAAAAATTAATGTTTCTTTAAGTTTGTTTTGTTTTTAATTTCGCTCCTTATCATTTAATCTCATTAAATTTTTTTATCCAGTCTAGTCCTTATTTTTTATAGCTATTTTTTTATTCTTTTCATTATTAATTTTGTTATTTAGTTTTCAATTTTGATACTTATTTTTTTTATAGCTTTTTTTTTATCCTTTTCATTATTAATTTTGTTATTTAGTTTTCAATTTTGGTACTTATTTTTTTATAGCTTTTTTTTATCCTTTTCTTTATTTAATTTGTTTTTCAATTTGGTCACTGATTAATTTCTTTCAATTATTTTTGTGTATTGTTCAGTCCTCATTGTTTTAATTTTAATTATTTTAATTTTTAATTTTTTATGGTTTTTTCACATTTGTCTTTTGCAGGGTAATCCTAGTCTCATAATCCGGTCTACCAATTTTGACGATGAACTCGATTTAAGTTCGATTTTTTTAAGGTTTTTTTTTTCATTTTCATCATTTAATATTGAATTATAGAACCTTGAGCTTCTTGATTTGTTCTACTTTCCTTTTTATTAGGTTATTCCCGCCTCATATCTCATATCGCAAATTAGTTGAGTTAACCTAGGTGGATTTTTAAAAAAATATATATATATATATATATATATATATATATATCCTTTTTCATAGAATTAGTAACCCTTGAGTGTGTTTTATGAAGTATTATTTAAAAACAAATGCATGAGTTAACGCGTGATGAGTTATCTCTAGTGTGACGCGGTAAAGTTAACTCGAGTTAACTCGCATTTTCTTACTAAGTTTTTTTTTTTTTTTTTATCATTTTGCATTGAATAATTTGCCCTTAATCTTTGTTATTTTTTTGTTTTTCTTTCTGTTTGGTTATCACAATGTCGAGTTGGTAAAGTTAACTTGACTTAGCTCGGTTTTTTTTGTTGAACTCTGCTTTTTTTGCAAGGTATTTCTCTTGAATTTCTTTTTATTTTAATCTCAATCTCATATCGCGGGTTATGGGTTTATTAAGTTAGACTGTGTTGACTCGGATTTTTATTAAGTTAGGCTGTGTTGACTCGGATTTACTTCTTCGACGTTATATTTTTTATTTTGGTTGAGAGAGGGGTTCTTTGAGAATATGTTATTAGTTGTTATTTTTTAGAAATATATTAAAAGAATATTTTTTATTCTTTAAAATTTATTTTTAATATCATAACATCAAAATAATAAAATATATAAAAATTAATCTTAAACAATTTTATTTTATTTTAATTTAGAAAAACTCCGTTTGGAACAAACTGCCCCTAGATTGAAGACTTGTTAATCGTCAGCACAAACAAGAATCAGAAGCTATGGAGTCCTCTATTCCTTGTTATTTCACGCATGTAAAGTACAAAACGACCTCACGAAGGAAAAGGAGGGCAAGACCCAACACAAACAAAGAACAAACCACAAACAGCTAAAAGATGACACGAAGGCAAGAAGAGACCGGACACAGCACCAGAACCCCGGAACACTGAAGAACACAGATTTTGTTATTGCGATCAGGCGGATGCAAGCCTCTTTTCTCTGTAACTCTTAAAGTAGGAGACAATCCGATCCCAATCCGGAAGGTTTTCTTTAACTGCAGGCAATTGCTTGAAATTTTCAATCCATTCATGCAGGCGAGGAAATTTATGTGCTTCAAATACTTTTACCCCTACTATTTCTTCAATGATTTGCAACCAGTGAATAACTGCACCAAAAGCTATGTCTGCTATCCCTACGTTGTCTCCACCAAAAAATTTCTTCTCCCCTAACCCGTGCTCTTCTACAGTTTGCAACAAATCCACGGTTTCCTTCACTCTCTTCTCAAGTTCTTCACCTTGAGCGAGAGCGATTTGCCACACTGATGAACACTGCAGCCAGAATTAATCATGTCATTAATTGATAGAAACTAATGGAGTAGAGAAAGTTAAGCATGGCAAGTCCGGTTTCATGGTAATATTATATGTAATGTAAAATGATGCATGTACTCTTTACCTTATCGTCGGTAAATTTGACCCAGAAACGAGCCAGAGCTCTCTCGTAAGGGTCATCGGGCAACAAGGGATTTTGGGGCCATATCTCATCGATGTATTCGACAATAATCATGGACTCGCAAACTGGTTTTTCGCCATGGAGAAGCACTGGGATCTTCTTAAGAACAGGGTTGTTCTTCAGAAGCAGAGGACTTTTGTTGGTAACATCTTCTTCTATGTACTCATATGGAATGCCCTTCATTTTCAGAGCCCATATCACTCGGAAAACAAATGGGCTGGAGAATGCTCCGAGCAGCTTCACCACCTCCGCCATGACCAAGGGATTTGTATGGTGATTGTTCTTTACCTGCCATTGTCATTTATAGTGCTGATTTAATGAAAGAGTCTTGCTTGGGCAATGGGCAGTACACATTTGCTATCGAGGGCAGCTGGGAATGCATTTCATACGGTATTTTTTAAAAAATTAATTTTTGTATATCTTTATATTATTTTAATGATCCAAAGTTAAATATATTTTTTTTAAATAAAAAAAATATTATTTTAAAACAATGACTTCCGACCATCAATATTATTTTGCCTTTGCTTTTGTGTGATGGGTCAGCAAATTCAAAAGAATTTAGTTAATGAAAGGGATATACCTCGAAAAGGAGTTTTTCTTCCTCCATTATTGATATATTTGCTTACATATTCATATTCATAAGCAAATATATATTTTATACTGATAGTATCAGTGACCAAAACCAGAGATAATCTAGGCTAAAACATAGTACTTAAATATATATTTTTTTCCTTTTCTATGCTCAGAGTAGTTATTAGACGCTTGGGAGAGAAGTTTGAGTCTCTCTCTCCGATTATTTTTTCCCTTCAATTCTCTGTCGAAATAAGACTTGACTATGGAGATTAGAAATGCAATAATTAACACGATGCGTGCTCTTTCTTTTTCTATTGAAGTTTCTCAGCAATTTCTCACAGTTTGCGATTTACTTAATGTTTTTCTGGGTTAAGTAAGCATTATTAACGTTAATAATGTTGACTATACATATAATCTCCTGGACGTTGCTGTTTTGATAGACGCCATGCATGACGGTATCGATGCTAATCTTCTTTGCCACGCCTCTTGACAGCCAAGAAAGGTCAACGGAAGAACCAGAAGGGCGTTTTGGTTGGACAGGGAGGGGTCTGCTTTGAATGGGACACCCAGAATAGAATAACAGTGCTCATGAATTTGTATGTGGATTTCGTATAAACACTTGGCCAAAATTCATGTATAAACATGTATGGACCAGGAGAACCAATAAATTTTAATCAGACTGCAAGCTTAGATATCTATCCAGTGATGTTAGATCATTTTGGTGATATCCATAAAACTTGTGATCATTGTTATTTGTTTTTCAATTTCCCCTTGTCTGTTGGAAAGACCAGTGCGTAGAGCCAGGAGTAAATTCTCTGTAATCTATATGAAAGCAAGCTAAGCAGTTAAGAAAACAGGAGACTCGCCATGGAATTGAGTTTTTCAATTTGTGCATCTTAGTTAGGATTTCCAAGGGCAATCCCAGCTTGAACAGAGGCGGCCATGGATAAGAGGGGGCAGAAAAAAACCTTCGTCAAATCATGCAGCCTAACTTTGACTGCTCCTCTTCTAATTTTCCATTTATCTGGACAGCCAAGAAGAAAAGGCTGCAATAAGAAGAGAAAAGGAGAAGAAAAGTCTGCAATGAATAATTTAAAGCCCTCCTTTGATGAACACAAGTCACAGTTCAGTTATCAATATGGTAGATGTGAAGCTCTTCGGGTTGAATCCAAACCCATTCAGCCAGCGGGTTATCTGGGCACTAAAACTAAAGGGCATTAGCTATGAATATGTAGAAGAAGATCTCTCTAACAAGAGCAACTTGCTTCTGCAGTACAACCCAATATTCAAAAAAATCCCAGTGCTTGTTCATGGTGGAAAACCAATAGCAGAGTCCATGGTGATTCTTGAGTACATTGATAATACGTGGCCAGAAAATCCACTGCTGCCGAAGGATCCACATGAGAGATCCCTGGTTAGGTTCTGGGCAAAATTCATCGACGAAAGGGTAAGTACATTTGGTCTAGATTATTCAGAATATAATTTATAAGCCTGCCATTGTTGCAAGAAGAGCGAACTTGGCCTAATCTATTTAGAAGAATGGTCTCAGCTGTTTTTAAAGTTTCTTTAATTCTTTATATATACATGTAGGATCAAACCTGGTTTCGGTTTGGCCTGTATCTTTCTGTTTTTCCTTCCTCTGTTCTTTTTTTTATATGAACTTCCAATGAAGATGAACCCAGCTTCGAGCCCTACTTCTATTGACTTGGCCACTTTTGTGCTTGTAGACCAAACCGATGATGAGTTTCTTCACGTATGTTGGAGAGCAACAGGAGAAGGCAATAAACGACAACCTCCAGACCTTGAGAATCATAGAAGAGCATGGACTAGGAGAGCAAAAATTTCTTGGTGGAGACAGAATTGGACTTGCAGATATTGCCTTGGGATGGGTCATTCATACATTAGCAGCAATGGAGGAGATTGTTGGCGTCAAGTTTGTTAAAGCTGATACATTTCCTCTCTTGCATGCGTGGATGGAGAATTTTAGGGAAATTCCTGTAATTAAAGACAATCTCCCGAATCATGATCAAATCTTGGACTACTTCAAAGGAAGGAGAGAGATGTTCGTCAAATCACCTCATGCTTGCCACCATCACCATTAGATAAGACAGCTGCCTGCAAGATGTTTACTCAGACAATCACCTTCAAAATCTTTGATATATTGCAATAAAAACTGATGCATCCCGTGCCAGGAGTCAAATTTTTGTTCTGGCATTAGGAATAATACTAATAATTTCGCTGTTTTCAGAAATAAAAGGTGCTACTTTTTTATTTTTACATTACATTAAATGTCCTGCTAATTTATACACATCTCAATTAATTTTATAAATTTTAAAATTAATAATTATATAAACATCTTGATTAATTTTACAGTTTTTAAAATTAAAAATTATCTAAACTTTCAATTATTCTAAAATTTGTGGAACAAATGCTGTTTTTTTTTTTTTTCCTATAAAGATAGTACCGACAGGCTGCCATAATTGTTTTGTTTGTTTGTTGAATTGAATTCTCCTTGTAAAGGAAGATCTAGATCCCTGAGTTCTTTGACCCTCATACTTTTCGTGGTTTGATTAACTGGATTACTAATATAAGGCTAGGCATGAATACGTTCATGGAACGTAACTTTCTGCAGACTAGTCAAATGTTTCTTGCAAGGAAAATAAACTGCACACCGTGACCCAAAAAAAAAAAAAAAACAAGTTCATAGTATGAATTTTCAACGAAATTCATTAATTTTAACATATTTTCAAGAAAAAAAATAAAAAACTTTGAAAAGCTAATCAGATTCTGATATTCATTGATTTTAACATATCTTCAAATTTGTTTGGAACGCATCTTGTTTTTTTTTTTTTTGTTTTGTTTTTGTTTGATGAATCTCATTTTTTGTTTGTACTACCCGGTTTATTTTTTATTTTTATAAAAATTTATAATATAAAAAATAATATTTTTTAAATATTAATAATAATATTTTTTTTCAAGTTTATTAATTATAATAAAAATAATAATATTTATAATACAAATAATACTATTTTTTATCTGAACACTTTGAATTATAAAAGAAAAAATAATATTCATAACACACATTATTATATGTATAACACTCATTATTATATGTACATATATGGTTGAACGCAGACACATCCAAACTTGGGTTTGGGTGTGGCTGTGTACCCCAACCCCAAGTTAGGCGCAGATGCCCCTAACCCCATTTGGGATCAGGCGTGGACGCTTCCAGCCCAACTTAGGTTTTGGCATGGCTGTATCCAGTCCCACTTAGAAATGGGTGTGGACGCGTTCAGGCCCAATATCAGGTTGGGCGTGGACGCGCCAATACTTTTGATAATAAAAATAATTAAAACATAAATAATACCATTTGTAATATTGATACTCTTAATCAATAATAAAAACAACAATAATTAAAACACACATAATACTATTTGTAATATTAATACTCTTAATCATAAAATAAAATAAAATTATAACACAAATAATTATATTTATAATATTAATACTCTTAATCATAATAAAAATAAAAAACAAATACTATTTTTAATATTAATACTCTTCATCATAATAAAAATAAAAATAATTAAAAAAAATACTATTTGTAATTAAAAAAAAAATAACTATTGTTTCTTATGCCCGAAAACGGAAAAGCTACTGGCCGTCGAATCTTTCTATCTTTAAATAAAATAGCAGACAAGATGCAATCGCAATCAGTCAATACCAGGCAAAGTCCTTACTTACCAGACCAGGCTCAAAGCGAGAAAGACCCGGCAAACAAGAAGCAGGGCATGGACCTGCTTCTACTATTGATCTTGTCCTCTGTCTCTTTAGCTGCGAACAAGTCTTCTTTCACAAGCAGTTCTCTTATCCGCTGTTGTTAGCTTTCGAGGGAGGAAGTGACCGAGGGATTATGTGTTGAAGGAAAAAGCCTTGCTCTCTTTTTTTTTCAGAGGGAAAGCGTCGAGCTCTCTTGATCATAATAAAAATAAAAATAAAAATGATAATATTTTTAATATTCATACAATTGATTATAATAAAAATAATAATATTTATAACATAAATAATTTTATTAAAAATTTCAAGGATGATTACAGCACAAATAATAACGAGTTATAATAAAAATAATAATATTTATAACACAAATAATAATGTTTTTGATATGAACACTATGAGTTATAAGAGACAAAATAATATTTATAACGCACATGTGGTCATGCGCAGACACTTCAAAACCCGAGCGCCAAGTGGCAACGGGGCTGTTATAGCCAATCGGGTTGTTTGCCAAGACCTAAGCGCCAGGTGGCGCTTTGGTATGTTCCTCGCATTAGAGCCACCCAAGCGCAAGGTGGCGCTCTGGTGTGCCCAATGCCACGTGGTGCATGAGTCATCACATAGAGCCCAATTGTCTTGGATCCGACGTCATATACCCAGCTCAATGGGTCTGGTGTGACCCAATTCTATTGAGTTAATGAAGGATTTTAATTAAAAGTATTATTTGTGTTATAAATATTTTAATTTGTATTATAATTAGAAGTATTACTATTAAAATAGTATTATTTGAGTTATAAAAGTATTTGCGATAAAAAATATTATTATTATTATTAAAATTTAAAATATTTATATAAAAAATAGTATTATTTGTGCTTTAAATATTATTATTTTATTTATTGTTAATAGTATGGATACTAAAAATATTATCAATTGTGGTATAAATAATACTATTTTATTATAAGTAATAATATTATAATAACAATGGGAAGCACCACGTGCATTTGGCTGCCTTGCGCCACGTGGTGGTTAGGTTGCCATAGCCAATCGAGTTTTTTGCCAAGATCCACGCTTCAGGAGACGTGTGGGTTTGCCCCTTGTATTGGAGCTGCCTAAGTGCAAGGTGGTGCTTGTGTTTTTCCAAGCCCCATGTGGCGCTAGGGCTTCCATAGCCAATCTGGCCTTTTGCTGAGACCCGAGCGCTAGGTGGCGCTCGTGTCTGCCCTGCGCAAGGGCAGGGCCGCCCATTAGACATGTGGCGCTTGGTTTGCCTCACGCTGGGTAGCCTCAACGCCAGCTGTCCTTGTGTGGGCAACGCCAGGTGCCGGCTTCCCATAGCCTACAACCCCATCAAAACTTGTGCCGACAATTTTCTCCCCTAGCATCCCTTCAATGCCGAATGCACCCCAGCAAAAAGACAACCCCATCCTTCCCCCGCTACCCTCTCAACTCTTTATGGCAAGGGCTGAGTTGCAATTACACTTCTTCAATCCATGGTGCTTTGTGTTTAGGTAAACAATAACAGAGGCACTGAGCCCTTTTAGTATATTATTAATGTGCATATTCAAGATTATTCAAGAATTACTTGCAAATTACGATGTCCAAGTTAAATTAAAAAAACAAATTGGAATCAAAGTTAAGGACCAAAACCTTGTTTGTTTTTGTGTTTCAAAAGCGCTTTTAAAAAAAATTAAATTTTTTTTATTTTTTTTGTTTGCTTCAAATTAATTTTTTTTTAGTGTTTTCAAATTATTTTGATGCGCTGATATCATAGTTTTGAAACCCGACCCGGTCGACCTTCTGGGTCTCGGGTCAGGTGGGTTGACCCGGGTCAACTCAAAAAAACCTATATAAAAACTACAGCAAGTGACTGGCCAATCCTAACACCTTAATCCTAACAGCTCGCCTGTAGATTGCAACATAATCAATACAAAATTACAACAGGAGGTTGTACAACAAATGGGAATTACCAAATATTGAATTAAGTGCTTACACTTGGCTTTGCTTCTCATATTCAAAGCGGACTTCATGCACATTTACCATGACCTCCAGCTCATGATCAAGCCAACGTTGCAAGGATTTCTCATTGCTCTGCAGATGCAAACTTAAGAGACACAGAGCCAGGTCTGTACCGATGGCCTTTAAAGGAGAGGGGGAAGGTACAACAACTGCCTCGGAGGGCCAAGAAGCGAAGACAGTTTCCGTAAAGAGTTAACCTCGAAGGGCGGCCGCCAAGGAAAAGTAGAAATAGAGTGCAAGGCGGAAGAAGGAAAAGAAATGCTTTAAAAAGGTAAAATGTAAATGCACATTAGTAATGGGATTTACAAAAGGAAACACTGTGTAAACACCCCATGTTTTCAATAATGAAAATAGATCAACCAGCTGAAGAATCTACCGTTGCCTGCATAATCCTAACAGCAAGTGAATCGGGTTGCTTGCTTCCTTCTTCTTCAGTTCTTCTTCTTTTTCAGTTCTTTGTTCTTCTTCAAATACAGAGTAATTTAATTATTTAGGATTTTAGTCTTCAGATGTCATTAAATGACGTCGTTTAATGACATGAAAAATAAAAAAAAATGATCGGGTCTCACCCGGGTCTGGCCGGGCCAATTCCCAAGCGGGTTTTGGCCTCCACCCGAACCGGTCTCATGCCCGGGTCGGCCGGGTCCCGGGTCGACCCGCCGGTCCGGTCCGGGTTTTAAAACTATGGCTGATATCAAAAATAATTTTTTAAAAATAAAAAATATATTATTTTAATGCATATCAAAGTAAAAAATATTTTGAAAAATAACAACAACCACCCTCTCAAACACAAAGTTAAGTCAATACTTGCAATAGATAAAAACTAGATGTCATGCCCACGTGATGCCGCAGGCTTGTGCGTTGTTGTGGGTTTGTGAAAAAAATCATATGGAGAAAAACTGTTGCAATCCAAAATATTTTCAAGGAAAAAACTACAAAGCTAAGTTCTCAACCAGCTCAATATTAAAAAAAAAAACAAAGAGAATTCTAAAAAAAATCATAAAAAAAAGGAAAAAAAAAACCAAGTAAGGAAACACAACTCTCAATCAGCTCATTATTAAAAATAATAAAATCGATAATGATAATTTAAAAGAAAATAAAAAAATTCATGTGGGGGGACACTATAGCAATCCACCACGTTTTAAAGAAATAAAACTAAGAAGCTTAAATTCTCAACCAGCTCAATATGAGAAAAATAAAATTGACAAAGATAATTTTAGGAAAAAAATCATAAAAAAAGGAAAAAACCATGTGGGAAAATACTATAGTAGTCCACAGTGTTTTAAAGGAAAAAAACTACAAAGCTAAATTCTCAACCAACTCAATAAAATTGACAAAAATAGTTCTGAAAAAAAAGAAGACAATTTTGAAAAAAAAGAAAGAAAAAAGAAATAAAAATATGAAAAAAAAACATGTGAGGAAAGTTAAAGGTAAATTCTCAACCATCTCAATATTAAAATTATTTAGGAAAACACTGTAGCAATCTATAGTATTTTGTGAGGAAATATAGAATTGTAATTCTCAACCAGCTCAATATTAAAAAAATAAGATCAACGAAGATAATTTTGAGAAATATCACTAAAAAAAGAACATAAAAAAAGAAAAACCATGTAGAGAAACACTGTAACAATCTATAGTGTTTCATGAGAAAATCTACTGTTGTAATTTTCAATCAGCTCAATATTAAAAATAATAAAATCGATAAAGACAATTTTGAAAACAATCATAACAAAAAAAATCATGTTGGGAAAAATTGTAGCAATCAACGGAGTTTTAAAGAAAAAAAAACTATACAACTAAATTTTCAACCAACTCAATATAAAAAAAATAAATTCAATAAAGATAATTTTGAAAAAAAAATTGATTAAAAAAAACATGTAGGAAAACACTATTGCAAGACAAAAATCAACAAAGCTAAAATCTCAATCAGTTCAATATGAAAAAAATAATATCGACAAAGATAATTCTAAAAAAAAAAAAAAAACCATATGGGAAACACTGTAGTAATCCACTGTGTTTTAAAGAAAAAAACTAAAAAGCTAAATTCTCAACCTGCTTATTAGTAAAAAAAAAACAAAATCGACAAAAACAATTCTGAAAAAAAAAAAAAAAAAAAAGATGAAGACAATTTAAAAAAAAAAACATATGTTAAAACTCAATTCTTAACCAGTTCAATATTGAAAAAAATAAATTTAACAAGGAAAATTAAAAAAAAAACATGTGGAGAAGAACTGTAGCAAAACAAAAACCATATGGGAAAATATCGTAGCACTCCACAATGTTATTTTTGAAAAAATTACGAAGCTAAATTTTCAATCAATTCAATATGAAAAATAAAATCGAGAAAGACCAGTTTGAAAAAAAAAATCATTAAAAGAAAGAAAAAAACTATATAGAAAAATATTGTAGCAATCCACAATGTTTTAAAGAAAAAAAATTACATAGCTAAATTCTCAACCAGTTTGATATTTAAAAAATATAGTAAAGATAATTAAAAAAAGAAGAAGAGAAATTCAATTTTGAAAAAAAAAAACAAAAACCAAAAATATTAATAATAAAAAAAGGAAGAAAAAAAAAAAGAAACAGGTGGGGGAAAACGCGTTTTAGAGTTATTGATAGTTGATAATAATGTTTCTTGCATCCAAAACTTTCAAACTCGAACTTATTGCCCAAGCCAAAAGTCGCTATAAGAAGACTTGGCACAGCAGGAGACCTTGCATTCTGATCTCATTGGAACGATGACAGATGTGAAGCTGCATGGTTTCTGGGCTAGCCCTTTTTGTTACAGAGTTATATGGGCTCTGAAACTAAAGGGCGTCGAGTTTGAGCATATTGAAGAAGACCTCACCAATAAAAGTGAACTGCTATTGAAGTATAACCCAGTTTACAAGAAAATCCCTGTACTCGTCCATGGTGGCAAGCCGATTGCGGAGTCTCTTGTTATCCTTGAATACATCGAGGAAACATGGCCGGAGAATCCACTGCTACCGACAGATCCTTACGAGAGAGCCATGGCTCGGTTTTGGATTCAATATGGAGTTACCAAGGTAACGAGATCCATATCTTCTTGTATATATTTTGTAACTGTTCATGAGGCCCACAATGTTTAATTTGATCTGGTAGCAGTTGGAAAAAAACAATCGATTCCAAAAAACATTTTCTTCTTCTTGTTCTTAAAGTGGAATAATAATTAAAAATTTCTCATAACTTGCCTTCTTTTTACTCTCCTCAGGCTAAACACCTTCAAATATCTATTCATTTATCTCTGTTCTGTGACATGTAAATTGAATTCTTTCATTATTTAGGGTGCTGCCTTGGTTGCCCTTTACCGAGCTAGTGGAGAGGAGCTAGAGAAGGCAGTGAAAGAAGTGGCGGAAGTGTTGAGAGTCTTAGAAGAGCAAGGTCTCGGGGACAAGAAGTTTTTTGGCGGTGACAGCATAAATCTAGTTGACATCTCATATGGACTCTTCACTTGTTGGTTTGCAGCCATGGAAGAAGCAATGGGTGTGAAAGTTCTGGAACCAAGCACACTGCCTCGATTGCATGCTTGGGCTCAGAATTTCATTGAAGTTCCTCTGATTAAAGAAAACATTCCTGATAATGATAAGTTGCTACTCTTTATGAAAGGTTTCAGGGAGAAATTGATGAACGAGTAGCCTATATTATGCTTTTGGATGCGAAATATTCCATGTATGCCTCACCTTTTCGTTTCCATGGATGGTTTTTCTCTTGTAGTTGAGCTTGTTTTTCTACTGTAACACTCCATAATGGTTGTCGGTTGATGCTGCTATTTTATTAAATTCCGGAATGGTGTATAAACACTGTTGTATTTCTTTTATATTCCTTTCCATTTACTTTTTTTCCCTTAATCAATTTTATCAGAACAGCTCGGCAAGTCAACCTAATGATTCATCATCGATCATGAACTAACCAAATCAGCAGAAACCAATTTTTTTTTAAAGCCCAGAACTCGGTTTCATAGTAATATTTATGTAATGTAAAATGATGCCTGTACTCTTTACCTTATCGTCGGTAAATTTGACCCAGAAACGAGCCGGAGCTCTCTCGTAAGGGTCATTGGGCAACAAGGGATTTTGGGGCCATATCTCATCGATGTATTCGACAATAATCATGGACTCGCAAACTGGTTTTTCGCCATGGAGAAGCACTGGGATCTTCTTAAGAACAGGG
The DNA here is from genome assembly GCA_964019445.1 of Populus tremula. Lineage (NCBI taxonomy): Eukaryota > Viridiplantae > Streptophyta > Magnoliopsida > Malpighiales > Salicaceae > Populus > Populus tremula. Next base: position 11,912,175 of record CAXHTJ010000018.1, on the reverse strand, counting down.
TTATTCTTCAGAAGCAGAGGACTTTTTGTTGGTAACATCTTCTTCTATGAACTCATATGGAATGCCCTTCATTTTTAGAGCCCATATCACTCGGAAAACAAATGGGCTGGAGAATGCTCAAAGCAGCTTCACTACCTCCGCCATGACCAAGGGATTTGCATGGTGATTGTTCTTTACCTGCCATAGTCATTTACTACTTACATGCTCCGCGCGAGTCAATTATTTTTTGCATTTAAAAAATAATTAAGATCTAAAAGTGTTAAGTTTTTTTACAAAGTTATACCCAAGAGTCTTAGGTTTGGTTGTAACGCCTGATCCAAGAGTATTATTTATAATATTAATAATAACATTAAACTTGGGTTAACCTTTAGCATAAAAGTGTCTGGATTGCAATACCAGACCCAATAACATTGGACGTGGGTCTGGCTGCAAGGTCGTGTCATAAAAGTGTGATAATTAAATAGATTAGTTAAAAAGAAAAAAATAAAGAAAAAAAACCAACAGGAAGAAAAAAACTAATGAAGAAAACGAAAAAAAAATGAATTGATTGGGTTAACCCTTCAAACCAGGTTAACTCGTCATACCTTGAATTCACATCGTGAAAGTTGGATAATTAAAAAGGAAAAAACAAATTAATGGGTTAACCCAGAATTAACTGGGCTAACTCGTCAAACCATGTTAACCTATCAAACCCGGAATCCGTGTCATGAAAGTTTGATAACTAAATAAAAAAAATTTAACATCAACAATTTAAATTAAACAAAAAAAATTAATTTAAAAGAAAAAAAAACAAAAATTTTTTTTTTCAGGTTAACTCGTCAAACCAAGTTAACCCGTTAAACCCCGGATCCGTGTTATGAATGTCTGGTAACTAAATAATAAAAAAATGAACATTAACAAACTGAACTAAACAAAAAAAATTAATTAAAAAGAAAAAAAAATCCAAGTTAACTCGTCAAACCATGTTAAACCCAGGATCCGTGTCATGAAAGTCTGATAACTAAATAAAAAAAATTTAACATTAACAAACTAAATTAAACAAAAAAAATTATGAAAATAAAAATAAATAAATAAATTGACGGGTCAACCCAGAATTAACTGGGTTCACCCGTGAAATCAGGTTAACCCGCGAAACTCGGGATATGTGTCATGAAAGTCTAATAACTAATAGAAAGAAATTTAACATTAACAAACTAAACTAAACGAAAAAAATTAATTAAAAAGAATAAAAAGCAAAAATAAATATTCTATTTTAACTTGTCAAACCAGGTTAACCCGTTAAATCCGGTAAACATGTCAGGAAAGTCTGACAACTAAATAAAAAAATTTAACATCAATAAACTAAATTAAACAAAAACATTTTGTTAAAAGAAAAAAAAACAAAGGAAGAAGCAAAAAAAATCCCAAAAAGCATAAAAAAACTATGACAAAAAAAAAAAACGCCTAAGGAATCAATGTTTTACTGTGGAAAAGTTACCTTTCTTTATTGTTTTTCTATTTTCATTCTCCAGAGTCCTAACAAAAAAAAATAAAAAAATACAAAGCAATGCGGAAAAGTTAAAGCAAAGTTATCAATTAATTCATTGTTTATCGAAACAATGTAATTAGTGACTCAAATTTAAAATCTTTTGTTTGTTTTTTTATGTTTGTTAAGAATTTGCTAAGGTGTGCGCGTGCGCTATTTTTTTTTTTTCTATATCTACTAGTCTTCCCATTTTTTTTTATTTCTTGCTATAGTGAATGTTGTTTTTTCTAATGAATTGAATATATTTTATGGGTTTATGTCGATTAGACATATATTTTTTTATGTTTTATTTTTAGCAGAGCTGTCAAAATTATTAATTTTTTTCCTCACATGTACCTTACTATCACTAGGTCCAATATACAATTAGACACAATCTTTCTAGCCAAATTAAGTGTTTTGAAAAGCACATGTCCATCTTTAATTCAATTTAAGTTTTATTCTTTAGAAACCAATAATTCAATTTTTTATGTTAGATTTGTTTTTATAAATAATTTTTTTTTTAATATGTTAATTTTGCTTTTATAAATTAGTGTGGTTTACATATAAAAAATTATATCTTATAACATCAGTTATGACCCTTCCTATCAAATAATCTCAGCTCCGCCCATAGTTTTTAAACCCGGACCGGCCCGACGGGTCGACCCGGGACCCGGCCGACCCAGGCATGGAACCGGTCCGGGTGGAGGCCAAAACCCACTTGGGAATTGTTTCAGTCAAACCCGGTCGACCCGGGACCCGGTCCACCCGACCACTTTTTTTTTAACTCTCCCTGTCATTAAACGACGCCGTTTAATGACTCTAAAAACATGCTTCTTTGTTTAGCGAAGACAGAAGACAAACGAAGAACGAAACCTAATCTGTCTCGCCCGAATTGAACGAAGCAGAAGTAGAATGAAGCAATTAACCATTAATCTCTGCGAAAAAGGTTTGAATCTCCTTCTTTCACTCTCTGTTTGTTTATTCTTCGCCGTTTTCTCATTTCTGGGTTCTGGCATCAATTTCAGTTTCAAGTTTCAACCCGATTCAAGTTCACACTTCTGTGTTTCTTCACTTGCTGCCATCGATTTCGCAGAAGAAGAAACCTCAGCCCTCAGGTATGTTTCTCCAACCCGATTGCTGCTACAGTGTCTGTATTTTCTTCATCAATTCAAATTCGTCTGTGTTGTTGTTTTCCATGATGAACTGTTACCATGATGTGTTGATGAACTCTCTGCCGATCATTGTATAGAAGATTATATTTCTGATTTTGATACTTGACGTCTGTTCCTTTACAGGATTGCTATTGATATTGTTTTGTGAATACATTTCTATTGCTAATATCTGCGTTGCTGTTAACCCAAATGAAATAAATAAATAAAACAAGTGTGTGAAAGTTAAATTGGAAAATGTTGTTGTGTCTAGGCTGCTGCAATGTCAAGGCCTTTGGCACTGTGTGTTGTGCTAAACATGCAATTTGTTTTTTCTATTTCATAGAATGGATAGATACACAATTCATTTCA